>JAAXNY010000011.1:0-1200000 GCA_013420905.1 Collybia mongolica
CCCTAACCCTAACCCTAACCCTAACCCTAACCCTAACCCTAACCCTAACCCTAACCCTAACCCTAACCCTAACCCTAACCCTAACCCTAACCCTAACCCTAACCCTAACCCTAACCGCTAACCTTTAACCTTAAAGGCTAAGTAGCCGGGCCGATGGGGCCCGGCGCCTAAGTATAGCGCGGCTAAAAGAAGATAAGATCTAGGCACGAGATCCATCTTCTTTATTGATCCGCGTCGGTGAATAGCTAACCGAAATTGATCCGCGTATCGGATAAATACTAAGGTAGGGCGGGCCAACATGGACCGCGTTCCATGCGCGTCGAGCGCGCATGCCAGCGCACACCCCCTCACATGGCGCAACATGTGTCTGAGGGGTTTACGCTGTGGTCGCTCGGAAAAACCGCACGCGCGCCGTAACGGTGCGGCGGCGCGAGCGGAGAAACTGATTAAACATTAACAAACAGGCCTGATGAGTACTTATACGAAACAGGTCGGGTGGGGGACTCCCCCAACCCTGTTGCTTGTTTGTAACGCAACTCATCGTACCAAAGTCACTCGCAACCTCGCTTCGCTCGGTTGCTCGTTCCTCCCTAACCATCCGTACTTTAGCCAACATTCTGTCTCCACATCCGTCCCTTGCACCGACGTCCATGTCTAGCACCGCTTTTTTTCGCGCTCTCTCCCCTTCCAACCTCGCCAACATCTCCCTTTCCGATGTTGATCCTCACTTTGGGGTTAAACAATCTCAAGCGTCGACCGCGAGACAGGCATCTTCGAACACTGTGTCCCAGGACACGGCTCGTTCTCACCTGTACTTCGGGGCTAACAACCTCGACGAACTACTCCACACCATCCCGGGTGAGTACGTTCAGTGCTTGACTGAGCCCCTCAAAGGCATTCGCGCCACTGCACAACGCATGGTCTCTGTTCGCGATACAGTCGAAAAGTGGCGTTCCCACCAAGCCGCTGGCACTACTCCTGCAACGTTCGCGTCTAAGGCGCCCGAAATCCAATTCTCCAAGGATTTCGTTGAGTCATTCGAAGCTGACGAAGCCAAGAAACGACTTCTTGATGCTCACAAAAAGTATCAGGCTGAGATCTTCAAGGACGCTCTCGTCGCCAAAGAAGTCGAGCTCACAACGCTGCAAACCTCCCTCGAGCCTAAGCAACTCTACAACCGACTCATCGTCCCCGTCACCGACACCAGCAAGGTCGAGATGGCGCGCAGGAAGCGACCTATCCTCGAGGACGGTGATGAAGAAGGAGAGGTTAAGATCACAGGTTGGGTACCGGACCCTGCGTCCAAATCTAACTACCTTTTAGTCGCCCGTGATCTCCCTATCATCGGACTCCGCGTCGTCTCCCTTGTGGAGGCGGCCCACCTTGCCGTCACTAAGAAGAAAGAGGCTAAGAAGGATCTCCGAGACAAGATGGATGTCGACGACGGTGATGATGCCGTCAAGCAGAAGGACTTAAGTAAGTTAGTCCAGAAGGCCGTCGACCAAGCCATCAAGAAGAGGACTCCCGCGCCCAAGGTACGTCACCGCGGTCGCTCACACTCTCATGTTCTGACTTCTTCCCCTCAAGGATCTCCGATTCAAGAAGGGAGCCGCCAAGAAGTCATCCTCCTCTACCGCCCCCAAGAAGACCGCCTCCAAGAAGAAGGCTCCTCAACCGCGCCAAGCCGCAAAACTCGCCGCGATGAAGAAGAATGGCAAAGGTCTCAAGGGGAAAGGGAAGGCTGGGAAGCCTGGCCCTCGGGGAGCCAAGAAGTCGTCGTCCAAGTAGGCAACGACACTACTGTATTTGATTTACCGCCGCCAATTCCATCATTCCGGTACGAGAATCCTTACACTTGGCCTGACTGGTTGCTAACCATTCCATACCCACTTGCGCGCTCGTATATATTGTTAAATACACCCATATTTGTAATTGATGCCAATAGATATAAGAACGTTATCCATCGCGCTCCTGGTGTGAATCTCCCGAAAAACATCGAGTATGACTTATCTGTCGGAATGAATTATATGTTTAAGTCAGAAAGAAACTCTAAATTAATTCTAGACGCTTGGAAAGATTTCTCGCGTCGCCTGAGATGGCGCCTATACTTTGCCTTCTCCAACCCAGAATCTAACTCTCTCTATGACCCAGACTATGAACTTAACCGCCCCCCCTCAGGAAAAGTTCCTCTGTTACCAGACTATATCGAGCTAGGGATCCGTCGTGGTCAGTACTTTGTGGAAAACACAATCGCTAAAATACCCGCGGAAGAAGCTGCGCCGTCAACGCCCCGGCCTAACACTACCCGAATTCGAAGGTGGCTGCTAGATAACAATTATGTCCTAACACCCACCGATAAAAATCTTGGCATTTCGGTGTCTAGGCGTGACTGGCTAATAGAGAAATGTAAGGAGCTCCTTGATGATGAAACTAATTATAAGATGTTACATCCTCTCATCGCCACCACCTACATTAAGAAAACAATCGAACAAATGGACGAGCTTGCCCAAAAGGCTATGCTCTTAAGCGACGAACCCTGTGACCAGCTATTGGATTGGTTCCGTCAATTCATACCTGATGCTGGAGAAACGTATGATCTCGCAAACTTGCCATGTTTCTATGGTATCCCTAAGATACATAAACAACCTGTTAAAATGCGACCTATAATACCCTGTCACTCGGCGGTCATGAATCCAGCCGCTAAATTTGTTTCGAAAAAACTCAAACCGCTCATCAAAGCGGCGCCATCCATTATACATGGTACCAAAGACCTGGCGATCAAATTGAGTAAGGTTACTATTTCAAATCGGAAGAAATTCTTTATCGTCACGGGCGACATTGTTGCCTACTATCCTAATATACCAATTCAACGTTGTATAGATATTGTTACCGACATGTATCTTGAATATATCACCGGACTGGATCCTGACTACATCAATTTCATGCACCTTGACGAGCACGTACTGCGTGGCCTTCAGGCATTCATACTTGCACTAGAAGTTGGGAATCGTAACCTTATATTTCGCTTTCAAAAATATATATACCTTCAATTACATGGACTCGCAATGGGAGTAGCGGATTCCCCGGATCTCGCGAACCTCTACGGGGTCTTTTTTGAAAGGAAATGCAACATTTTGAACGACCCGAGAATACCTTTCTACGGTCGATACATAGATGATTGTTTAGCAATTGTGTATGCTGCCTCTGCTGATGAGGCCCTTCGCATTGTTAAAACACTTGAAATCGAATCTTGCGAAATAGAGTGGTCCGCATCTGATAGACAAGCGCCGTTCCTAGATATGATGTTATACATTGATATGCAGAACCGCTTGCAACACATGCCCTATCGGAAAAGTGGATCGCATCAGGAAAGAATTCCATGGATCTCTCACCACCCTCTAGATGTAAAAAGAGGAACTTACGTGGGCGAGATGTCCCGTTTAGCCACCCTGAGTAGTACATTTCAGAACTACCGGAACGCTATAGACTCGCTTCGTGCACTCTATATACAGCGTGGCTATCCAGTGAAATTAGTATTGCAGTGGACTTCGGTCAATATGGCAGAACGATGGCAGAAACGTCTATCAGAGTCTAAGGGTTCTGGAGAGCTAGACAGTGTTCTGGTGCTTAAGTCTGAATTCAATACTGCTTGGAATTACTTCTCTGCTCGAGAATTGGGTAACACAATCACGGATTTCTGGTCGTTATGGCTAAACCATAACCAGGCAGCTACGGAGGGGAATCGCTTACCCCCCATAGAGTTCCCACAATTATCTGGATCTTTGGGCAAGTTGGCCGATGGAGTCCCGGAGGCGTACACCGTGCGTCTTCAGGTCACTAACGGTACGACGACCTCAATACCAGATATACGGAAACTAGATATCCTAAAGCGCCGATGGATTGTCAGCCGCAAACGCACTCTCAATCTCTTCGACCTCGTAAATCTTTGGAAAAAGATTGTTATCGAACACTTAGACAAGGATGCAGCACGAAAGGCTGTACCCAATGAGCCCGTGGGTAACCCCCAGAATACGGTAGTAAGAACTATAAACCCCACTCCTAACATTGTGAACAGGGAACGGATCGAAACCATTCACACGCGCGAGCGTGCGGACTCAGAGTTGGACCCCTTCGTCCTTGCTTGGAACCAAGGTTTTAGGCTCGGAGTGAACGCGGACCCTACTGGAGTAACTCTCTAATCTGCGCCTTTGGTATCCCCAGAGGTGATGGCCTAGGAAACCGGTCGCAATGCAGCTCCTGTTGCACTTTATGGTCTGTGCTCAGCGAAAAGTGAAATAACTTTTGATGATCTTGTGGGCTAAGGCCCCACACCTGTCGCGGCTCACCCCGCGCAGTTGATCTCCTTTACGGAACGATTACCTCTTGATCTTTGGTATAAGTCTATCTATCTGAGGCGTAGCATGCTGGTGGATTCCGGCTGGTTACGAAAAGTAATAGCGCCCAAGTTGATTGAGGTTGGGGATTGGGTTCCCCCTGTAAAATTGAACCTCGTTTAAAGATCTATTTCGTCTTAAGGGACGTCGCCTAGTAGCAACTCCCCGCTTGAATCACTCTAAGTGTCAATTCTCGTAAGAACTCCTTGAAAAACTGTCTATTCTCCCAGTTTTTCCACTCACTACATACGTTTACCAGAAGCTCTGTTTAAAATCTGGGACATGTCGGTTTTAGATGGCCGTTGGAACATCCTAACCCTAACGTACGTAGCTTCGACTTAACCGTCGAAACGACCAGCTAACGGTCTTTTATTTTAACGAATAATAGCCTAACCCTAACCGCTAACCTTTAACCTTAAAGGCTAAGTAGCCGGGCCGATGGGGCCCGGCGCCTAAGTATAGCGCGGCTAAAAGAAGATAAGATCTAGGCACGAGATCCATCTTCTTTATTGATCCGCGTCGGTGAATAGCTAACCGAAATTGATCCGCGTATCGGATAAATACTAAGGTAGGGCGGGCCAACATGGACCGCGTTCCATGCGCGTCGAGCGCGCATGCCAGCGCACACCCCCTCACATGGCGCAACATGTGTCTGAGGGGTTTACGCTGTGGTCGCTCGGAAAAACCGCACGCGCGCCGTAACGGTGCGGCGGCGCGAGCGGAGAAACTGATTAAACATTAACAAACAGGCCTGATGAGTACTTATACGAAACAGGTCGGGTGGGGGACTCCCCCAACCCTGTTGCTTGTTTGTAACGCAACTCATCGTACCAAAGTCACTCGCAACCTCGCTTCGCTCGGTTGCTCGTTCCACCCTAACCCTAACCTAACCCTAACCCTAAAAGTCCTTCAAGATCTGTCTCGAAGATCCAGCCCCTCGCGAACCGCATCTCCTCACTTGTACGTGCCGTCGCTTATGGTACTGCCAGGTAAGTCGAATCCCCTTCGCAGACAGCTAACTTACACAACTTAAATACAGAAATGCGTCTTCAACCTGCCGACCATGGGTGAGAACGATGATAGAATGGCCTGTAAGTCTTTCATTCTGATCGTTTTAGTAGTCTAATTTCGGGGTAGGCCCTATTTGCGCCCGTCCCGCTCTTGCTATTCATTTTGGTTGGCTGGCCGATTGAGCCGCCGTTGTTCTATTCAATGTAATTACTCTACCTACCTTCCATTTGTATATAATCTTGTAGTCTAGTATTTTTTGATAGTGTTTCTTGGCGATTAATAGATACTTCTAATATTTAATTGCATCACACTAATACCTGCATCTTTGTTCAGTTCGACCTTGGCTCTTCGTCAACCAGAATAATCAAAAGAACAAGACTGAATACTGCTCCCGGCTGTGCGATAAAAAGGTGAGTCTTATGAGCATTGTCGAACTGAAGTCCTGCAATTTACAGTTACAAAATGAGCAGAACGCGAGGTTCCACGAACCTCGCTTTCATCCTTGGTGTTATCGCACGGGAGGTATGCATATTGTGCGAGGCTCGACAAGTCTCATCTTCGGTCATTGAATAAGGCCCACAAATGTCCCGAGGCACGACCGAACCAACATAACCAAACCAGCCACCCCTAGTCGCAGCAGCATCAGGTGAGTAAATGTGAGGCTCGACGAACCTCGCCTATCTCACGCGAGGTATTGAGTTAGTGTAAAAATTCCCGGTCCTACTGGCGAGGATATCCCATGTACGAACAGCTGATCAAAGATTGCGCCCGGGTTCAAATAATGTGAGTAGGTTGAGTAGGTTATCAAACGGGATTGGCCACTCGTTATCGAGTTCCAGGTGTGCCATTCTCGAGGCTCATCAAACCTCATTCCACCCTTCGGTGATCTTGCTATTATTCTAGTTAGTTATCTCATCATTACTTAGGGCTATCGGTGTACTCGAGTTCTTCTGACCTCAGATAGAATTGTCAAGGTGGTGTCTATCACCTAGAATTGCATTCCACAAAGTTGATTTCGAGGATCACCGAGCTCTGCCCGCGCCACACTTTGTCGTCTAATTAGTTTCTTAGTTGTTACTGCTGTATTCTTCATGGCTTCGCATTGGACCGTCAGACGGTCAGTTCTAACCAAACCAACCAAACCAAACACATCATCCCCGGTTTTCTCGCGTTCGAAGCGAGGCTCATAGAGTCTCGTCTCATAGTCTCTCTCATCACCCAGCAAACACCAGTGAACAAAATGTGAGGTTCGTGGAACCTCGCATCTATTGGAGCATTTGGAAGTGTTGTTACTCGGAAACGCGAGGTTCGACGAACCTCACACACCAGAATTGTTATCAAGAAATTGCATTTGGTGGGCTCTGATTGATGATCAATAGTAGTAATAAAATAGAGCGAGCCGAGGCTTACAATGCCAAACTTCTTAGACTCTTCATTTTTATCCTCATCAGCCTATTGAGGCATTTGGGAACATGGACTCAAGGATGTGAGGTTCGTCGAACCTCATGTGCTAGTATGTTTGTTCAAGAGAGTAGGCATGATAGACTCAGAAGTAAATGTGAGGTTCGACGAACCTCACACACCAGAATTGTTGTTGTTATCAAGAAAATTCATTTGGTGGGCTCTGATTGATGGTCAATAGTAGTGATAAAATAGAGCGAGCTGAGGCTTGCAATGCCAAATCTCTTAGACTCTTCACTTTTATCCTCATCAGCCTATTGTGGCATTAGGGAACATGGACTCAAGGATGCGAGGTTCGTCGAACCTCATGTGCTAGTATGTTTATTCAAGAAAGTAGACATGATAGACTCAGAAGTACAATGGTAGTAGTAGTAAAGTTGAATGAACTGTACCTATGATGGAAAGGAATTCCATCTGTCTCTCAATCCTACTCCCAATCCCTGCTCATCTCTGCTCATCCCTGCTCCCAATCCCTGCTCATCCCTGCTCATCCCTGCTCCCAATCCCTGCCCATCCCTACTCCCAATCCCTGCCCATCCCTGCTCATCCCTGCTCCCAATCCCTGCTCATCCCTGCTCATCCCTGCTCCCAATCCCTGCCCATCCCTACTCCCAATCCCTGCTCATCCCTGCTTATCCCTGCTCCCAATCCCTGCCCATCCCTACTCCCAATCCCTGCTCATCCCTGCTCATCCCTGCTCCCAATCCCTGCTCATCTCTGCTCATCCCTGCTCCCAATCCCTGCCCATCCCTACTCCCAATCCCTGCTCATCCCTGTAATTTAAATCCCTGTTCAATCCCTGTCCAATAAAAAAATAGCCCCATAACCCGCCTGAGCCGGACCGGACTTTGATCCGATCACCGGCCCGACATGGACGGTTAAAGGCCACGTGCCCGGTCCGAAATGACCGCGACGTGTGAAAGGTTGCTAATCATTACAGCTGACCGGAGTAATCCGTTCGGCTTTGTTCCCACAGATTGTCAAGGTCGTTAATAGACGGTCGCCGATTGGAGCCCAACACACTGCCTTCGGGCAGAGTTAGTAAGCCCGCTTCGGCGATGTCGTGTTCTATTCCGATCTGCCAGACGCTATGGAAGCGACTGCGCATCTGTCATGCGCGCAAATGGCCATTGGCCGCCTCTGACAGGTAGATGACTAAGTATCCCGACTTTAGCCTAACTTCGGAACAAAGCTAAAGTCCGCAGCAACCCGTATACACCCTAAAACCGATCTGAAGAGTCTTAAAAGACGAAAGGATCCGACCGGTGGTCTCCTCCATCGATCCTTATCGGTAACTTTCCTCTCTCAACTATATCCTCCAACAAAAACGCTTCGCGTTTTTGTTGTTGTCCAGCCTAACTTCGGAACAAAGCTAAAGTCCGCAGCAACCCGTATACACCCTAAAACCGATCTGAAGAGTCTTAAAAGACGAAAGGATCCGACCAGTGGTCTCCTCCATCGATCCTTATCGGTAAATTTCGCCTACTCAACTATATCCTCCAACAAAAACGCTTCGCGTTTTTGTTGTCGTCCACCCTAAAAAGAGTTATTACTTACCCTTACACGAGTTTTTGAAACCAGGCAAAAGTATACCAAGGTGGTCATTCCCTACAGAGTTGGGGGAAAAACTAATATAGATAGGAACTGGTTTCACGTGGGTGTGTACTGAGGCAGTGGATGCTCGTGCAAATAAACTAAGCATTGACAATTGTTGGCATTGTGTTGGTGGGAGGGTGAGTGGAGTTGGCGTAAACAGCTAGATGTGGGGTGTCTGTGTTAAGGCCAATAGGGCTAACGAATGATGGAATTCATTGCGGCTTTGTAGTATGCTGCACCAATCAAACAACTTTCAACAGAACATATAACAGCAGATCTAGATAAATGAACAATGCACGTACCCTTGACTTGCGTTGAAAAGTTGAAACTACCGAGTAATTGGGTCGAGCTATTTTATATTGGCGTACCGTTGGAGAAATGTTGCTCATCGAGGTCGAAGAGAAAGACAAATTGAATGTTCAGCTAGAGCGCGTTGTCGAGGACGAAAGTAAGCGATTCGTGCCAAGACGAACCGGATCTGGTGCTTCTGCACTGCCACATCTCTCGAGTTTACCTGAACTGCATGGGTGCCTTTCTCGTTGCACAATCCATTTCATGTGCAATTACCTGCTGTTTGAGATATAGGCAGCATTCCTGATGCACACCTTCCTCAAAAAAGATTTGGCCTTTTCTCGATGAACATCACAGCTATATATACATTGCAGAGCACTCCTGAAGCGCGCCGTTTTACTGTTGAGACTCTACAAGATTCTATTACTTCCATTCTTCCTGTGGACCTGTACAAAATTCAACAAATACAATTACTCTACGACCGAGAGGACTAGGACAGCATGACTCTGGGTCAGAGGGCTAATTAGGATGCGAGAACCAGAAGATGACAGCAACGGAGCGGAGTAGCAGGGTTAATACGAGAAGAAGAGTCCCAAAAAAATAATGTGATAATTTAGAGGAAAAGGCGGCGAGCCAAAGGAATAGGGGACCGAATAATGTAGAATAAAAACCCGAAGCCCAACAAGGAAATCATTCAACGAGCCCATCCTCCACCCCGTGTCCTCGCGCGGGGTTGCCACGATCGATCCCGATCCCAATCCATTCTATCGCGATCCGCAGAAGGCCCGCGAGGCAAAACTTGCGGTCCCGAGAACGACCTGCTTGCAGGCCGAACTGGCTGGTACGATTGAGAAGCCATTCTCAATGCACGAGGTCCACTGGGGAGTGGACGAGCGTTGGGCGGAACCGTGGTTGGCGGCGGTGTCGCGAGTGGAATCCGGTGTGGCGGGTGACTGCGGGGTGGAGGTGAATATCCCGGTGTCGTTTGAAATGATCGGGGCTGGGTAGGAGGTGTATTTGAGTGGGGAGGGATGAACGATGTTCGGGCGGGAGGCGGCGGCGGGCGTTGCGCTCCCGATTGCTTTTCATCTTGATGAGCGAGAATTTCGCCTTCCTCATGTGAAGGATGAGATGCCGGTGGTGGTGGCTGAATAACAGGAGGCGCCTGAGGCGAAGGACGAGGCGAGACTGTGCGGCGCTCTGGCAGTTTCTGATCGATAAGTTCTGCCTTGGCTTCAAGGCTCACGACGGGCGAGTTGCCGATGGACGACGTGGGAGGGACTGGGGAGGTATGAGTCGACGAAAGATACTCACTACTGGTTACAGGGACGGCGGGCGTAGGGAGATGGGAACTTTCAGGTGCATCCACGGACATCTCGATATCTTCATCCTTGACCTGACCGTTGGTGACTACATCCAAAGCCTCCCGTCCGAAGGGTTTGCTGGGTTGTACCTCCGTCTCCTTACGTGCATTGATCGCGATTGGGTCGGTTTTCGAGAGTCCAGCGACGTGTTCGGATTGCGTGGCTTCTGGTTGGTCCGGCCTCGTGTCTCCGCCCGTATCCGGCGCTAAATTGGACTCCACAGTCATTGGCGAAGCCTCCACACTACCACCACCGACGACCTCCATTTCTTCTCGCTGCTTCCTTTTCCTCGCCGCGAAATCCTTCAATGACATCTTGACCTTTGGTGGTGGTGGGGGCGGGGGTGTCGGTAAGCGTGGTGGTGTTGGAGATCGAGGCGGTGGAGTGGGTACGTGAAGTTGTGGCGTGGGTGTCGGGGAACGTTGAGGTGGTGGGGATTCCGGGGAATCGGGTAGTGCGGAATGAGGAGCTGAAGCTTGTGGTTCCGGAGAGAGTGGGGAAACAGAACGTTGCCGAACGTCCTCGGGAACGGTTTCGGATGGTTGGGGAACAGCTTCGTTCACGGTTTGTGGCGTATCCGCGGTAGTTTCGGGTTTGTTGTTTGAGCGATAAACGGGAGGTTCTGGAGATGGTGACTCCGGAATGACTGATGTGGCGACGAGCGTAGGATACTCCACCACCGAAAATTCTGTAGCGGCTTTCGACTCAGGTGGTGGTGATGTTAGGGGTGATGATGGAGCGCTAGGATCTATACTTAATGGTGGTTGCAGGGGTGGTGAAGATGTGGGCAGAGGCGACGGAGGTTGGACCTCAATCATCTCTGCTGGAACCTCGGGGTAATCATCCTTCGTTCTGTCGTGAGCTCCAGGACTGGTCATCCACTTCGACGAGGTATCCTGTGGTGACACGCGAGTGTGTGGTGGCACCTCACTGCCTAAAATTTGTGGTGATGCCACCTGGATCGTCGCGGGCTGTGACAACACGGTGGGTGAAACCAACGAGAGGCGGGAGAAGGATATAGAGGGAGATGCTGTGGGTGGCGTAGTGGCCGCTGCTATTCCGGTCGATAGAACATCGTGGAAGCTGCCCGGTGACTTGGACAATCTTTCGCGATGTTTGTCTCCCAAAGGTAAGGCCGCAACGCCTGACGCGGGTGTGGAGGCAGCGGCAGGTGGAGGCGGAGGAGGCGTATCTGAAGGTATAAATATGTCAAAGACCGATCACAGAGCTGGAGAACGAGCGTACCCTGAGTATCGACGTCGATGTCCATGCCCATCGTCACTTCTTGGCCTTTTTCTCCAGCCTCAGACTGAATAAGCCGCTCACTCTCATTACTCCCTTGACGTTCGGAATCTTCCTTCGCCGCTCCCGGACCTCCACCGAGCATAGGCGATAACCCTCTCCGTTCTCCTACGTCCGACCCAGCCCCGCTCCCGCTTCTACTCCCACTCCCACTCACGAATCCGTACGTTTCCCGCAACGCCTCCAGCTCCTGGTGAATCCACCGCTTCCTCATCTTTGGCGGCATTTTCGTCTCCTCCTGCTCCGATTCCACCCCTGCATCCTCTTCCAGCTCGTCTTCGACATCCTCTCTAGACTCATCCTTCCCCCAATCAGGGCCAAGATTATATTCCCCACCCGAATCCCATCCAACCCCCTCTCCGGGTACGATAATACGTACCCTCTGTGGTCCTCCTGCACGTAGTCGGAAGACCCCTGCATCCGGCAACCTCGGCTTTCGCTGCGGATCGTGTACCTTGAGTACAGGCCGTGTAGCTGGAGCGAACGCAACCAAGTCAGATCCCCAATATATGGGCGCTTGCGAAATGAAAGCCACGCACCTCGATTAGTCGAGAAGTCATCGTCTCCGCCCATCTCCACATCAACATCTTCCTCAACGTTCAATTCGTCCTCCTCGCCTCGACCTCGACCTCTATTTCCCTCCTCCTCTCCCTCAACATCGACATGCGCATCCTCATCCCAAGTCTCCGTCACTGCGCCTTCAATCACTATCCCGTTTCTATTTCCACCCCGACGGCGCTCAGTCCGGTTACTCCTAGGTCGGCTGGGCCCAGGCCGCATTTCCTCGTCGCGCCCTTTCGTTACCCCGACCATCTCAACACCACCCATTCCACCCGCCCATGCAACACGTTCGCGTGTCCGAAAGCCGCGTTCTACTCCTAGGAGCGGGCCCAGATCCCCGGGTCGAGATGGAGGTGATTGCGGGCGAAGTTTACTTGGACCGGCAGCATTCACGCTCATATCGTGCAGCGTGGCGTGACGGTGGTGATGGTGCCGCTGCCGTTGCAGATAGTCGTGCTGATGCTGGTGGTGATGGTGTGGATGTGGATGTGGAGATCCGGGGTGGGCCTGTCCTTTGTCGTCCTGTTCCCACTCCATGCGCCCCTCATCAACCCGCCCATTTTCGCTCCTAGGTGCTTCAGCTCCAACTGGGATTCGTCCATTCATCCCCACTTGTTCCCCACCCGACAGACTCTCACCCTCGACAAACGCTTCCATCTCTCGAATAGCGCACCCCTTCGCCCTTTCTCCGCATGCACATGTGGTGAACGTCGAACCGAGGGCGTGCAGAATGTTGGAGAGTTGGGATCGTAGATGCTGAATATGGGCTGGGCTGAAAGGAGGTATGGTTGGGTCAGAACATTGCAAAAGAGAGTTTTAAGAGAAGGGATAAGATGAGACAGGGTAACGAAACGCGGGTGATTGGGCTAGACAGTGATGAACAAAGACTTGGAGTAGGGAATACACCTATAAAGATCGGCCGAAGGATAAAGGAATACTCACGGAAACATATGGGGCGTCTGTAGAAGCGCCGGAAGCGCATGCACAGCATTTCCATCATCCCACTCCCAACCCAATACCACCTCCTCATTTGCCTTGAGATCTCGCAGCGCAAAGACGGCGAACGCCAGCGTCGAGTGTTCGTCGGCCTCCTTCTTGTCCCCGTTTCCCCGCGTTTCTCTACCCCCAGCTTCATCAAACCTCTTTCTCGTCTCATTCCAGACCTTTTCCTTCCTCCGGTCCTCGTTCCTGCTCCGCTTACATAACACAGGCCTCAAAACTGCGTTCGGCCAGCATCCACTCCTCACAAAACGTGCTTCGTTCCCGGTTATTCGTGCATCCAGTGCTAGATCCAATGGCGGTCCCATTAGATGAACGTGCGGCTTCGGCATCCCGAGGTGAGCATATCCATTAAGAGGGTCGGAGAGGTACTCTGCGGATGGTGTGATCGTGGATGGGAATGGTGCCAAGAGAGTGTTTGAAGGTACCGACGACGTTGTGTGGAGAGCGTAGGAGGGTGGACGGACGGATGTAGGTTCGGCAGGGAGAGGTTGTAGTGTCGTTGGTGTACTGCTGGGTGGTGGTGGGTACGGCGTGAGTGCCGTGATGCCTCGCCAGTTCTGGGCATGTTGGCGAAGCTTGGCGGTGGTTGATGAGGAAGTGATGATGTCCTCGGTGATGTGGACGTAGTGCGACTTTGGTTCGTCTGCGTCTGTGCATACGTCCACCGGGGTATCCTCCCCCGTACTAGGATGCGGGTTTGGGTGTTGTGTGGTTACCGGTGGCGGCTGCGTACTGACAGTTGACATCCGCCGCCGTTTCTTGCTCCCCTCAATGGCAGGGGCGCTCACCCTGCGATGTTTACGCTCTACACCAGGGCTCGTCCGTCGTTGCTGTTGTGGCTGCGAGAGTAGAGCCAAGCGCTCGCGTTCTGCATCTTCCATGGCCCGTTGCCTGCTTCGCTGAAGCCTGGCTGCGCGGTCTCTGTCGACGGGACGAGGAAAACAGACCCAGCAGCTCCACTGTTCGGGAACACTGCCTTCTGCAATGTCGAAGCAGGCAGCATGGCACCACCGCGAACAGTCGTCGCAGGCGATGCTGAAGCCATCGTCAAATGTCGAACCGCATATGCACCGTATACTCTCTGATAATACGTCCCCTATGTCGCCCTCCACGTCTTCCTTCGACTTCTGCTTCTCTTTCTCCCTCTCCATGACTATAGCCTGCTTCGAGCGCCCTTTCGATGGATTCGGCCGTTGTGGTGGCTGGTGATTCGTCTGTGGATGCTGCTTGCGCTTGAGCGGATTTGATGTTACGAGTGGGACTGGTTGGATGAAAGTAGTGCTTGGTGAGAGGCTCAAGAGGCCCAGCGCTGCCTCTTGCGCATCGTAGTTCATATCCTCCCCTCTCCTCCGTTGTTGTCGTCGTTGTTGTTGTCCTGACTCCGAGTTGGCCTGGACAATTAAATGATCTATGATTCCGTGTTAGTGCTAGATCTTGAGAATTCATAGGGAACATACGATGAGTAGCAGCGTAATTTGAGAGAAAAACAACAGCAAGACGATGGAAATGAGAATGAGAATGAAAGAAAGGGATTGAGCGCTCAGTCAGTTTGAATCTCTCAGCCCTACCGGAAAAACCTGGGATCACCCGACCAAGGGGAAAATAAATACGACCAAATAGCCTGTGCCACCGTTCGATCGATCGGCCGAAACTCTCTTTGGTTCACAACCAGTTCACCATTTTCAAATTTGTACCACATGTTCGAGACGCTTGAATCGGAAACTGCTACTCAAACATCCTTGGAAGCTGTTACATACACCACATAACACCAACTTCACTCTCAATGTACAATTGAAGATTAATCCCCCACAGCATTTTGTCGTTCAATCCATCCGAACATATCCAACAAGGTAACATTTACGCCGAATATGTCGACATAGGATCAATATCATCTACATTGCAAATATTCAAGCCTTCAAGCATAGCATTTTTCATCTATTGAAGGAATTTCTGACATAGACTTGCCCTTCCTCTGCGCACTGCGGCTTCTGACACCATAATTTCAGCCACACAAGTCAAGTATGTGAACTGGTATCGAAGAAAATCATCTTCCACCATTGTAACGAATTTCTTCCACTATTGATTTAGGACTCATAAGAGGTTTCTCTTGGCGGTACGACGCCTTTGCTACACAACCGACGAACCTTCGCGGTAAATTCTGAATACCCCAATCGCCTTTCAACGTCCTTATCCGTGCACCTACAAGAAATGGACGTTACAACGTCCGCCGAGTTGTATCATACCCCTGGCTACTCCCCAACAACGTATAGATACACATCCAAGCCCGAGATAAGCCAGTTTCTGGGGGCGTTACCTCATCGCCGAAGCCATTATTCTTCGATAACCCCCATCCCTTCCAATATAAATAATGGACACGACTTTCAGGCTCAGGGATTGCGGCCTTCAGCCACCTGGGCTATACGCCACTTGCAGGCAAGTTCGAAGTATCTGATGCTGATTTGAGTTGCCCATGACCACAGGACAGAGCTCAAAATCGGCTCACGATGTCGTTGGCGCGTTTATGACAGACTGGAAGGAGACGACGGTCCTTACTGCTTGGGGCCACGGACGTGTATTGCGCTCCAACTACTCATTCTGGTGTTCGTGCAGGGGTAGTTATCATACCGAAGCAAAAACGCCTATCCCCCTTTGAGGACGTTTTCTCGTCTGATCAAATCGCAGAGTGCACAATGGGCTTCTTCGCCGTGCACGTCATGTCAACGTTGCAGTGCAGACTCAATGATCCTAGGTCGATGAAAACGCTTCAGCCCACAAATTGAAAGCACTCAACCACTAAGGTGGCCGAGGCTATACTTCTCCGAAGTGTGATTACTCAACTCACTCCTGATAAAAGGAACCGTTCAGTCTGTTGCACCTTAAAAATCCTCTCGAATCTTATTCCCTTTTTTGAACAGTTAAAGCTATGTTTCACCACCTTGGGGTTTACGATTAGACAAAGGAACGGCAGTATGGTCTTTTCGTGCCTTTACAGGGATCCCAGCCACGATTTAGATCTTAATGATTGTTACTGGGCCTCGGAGTTGCGGAAACGCATGAAGCATCGCGTGGAGCTCAGCACGAATGAGCAACGTCCTTTCAACCATCGTAGATTTTGTTCAAGATTTTCTGTAAGGCATGCCGCAACCCTTTCAGAGGTAACCCATTCGATGTGTGGAATTGCGCGATTTACTACTCCACAGCCTTCAATCGAACATATCATTGAGCTTCGTGTTCTTCTGGAGATCTTCCCTAGTTGTTGGAGCTGGTGGACGAACAGTGTCATGTTACCAAGCACGTATCGACCCTTGAAAAGCGCTAAGATTGCGTTGCAGCATGTCAATCCAGATGGATCACGGCATTACCTCTCTGCTGCGGGGCCAATTCCTGGCACACCTGGTGCGGCTGCACCACCAGCACCAGGGAAAGTCGAACATGATATACACCCCGTGATTATCGAACCATCCTGTTCAACGTGAGCGCTGGAGAGCGGTACGTCTGCTGACTCGTTCTCGCCATGTACCTGTCCTTATTTTCTCTCACCTCAGGCAACTCTCATCTGCCAAATAGCACAGCATTTGTTCGAGTTCACCTTGAGGTTGCTGCGGTTTTAATTGTCCTGAAAATAAGTTGAGAGCCTTCCTCGCATACTGTTACTCAGGAGTGTCACTGCAGTGCGACGGCGCTGGCGTTGGATATGTGCCCTGATTCTTGAGAGGGCTGAATATAAAAGGGCGAACGCGAACCCATTTAGGGTGAGTGAGCAGCGATTTCCAGAGTTGCCGGGAATACGATAGAATCGGACATTTCGCGAGCAATGACATCTACAACTCGAATATGGGACGCCGGTAACACGCGGCCTCTCCTTCGTTCGTCCAGTGCCCCAGCGTCAATGGGAATCTCATGATTCTCACCGGTTCAGCGGTGTACGTATGCGTGTTAATAATGCAACTCTAACGCATATCATCTCCCAGCCAGGAAACAGAGAAGACCACCACTTTGAAATCAACCAAATTCGCCTTTTTCCAAGATGCCGAGCCTTAGTGGAACGCGGAGAAAACCATCGCGCACCTCCCCACCTATATACTGGTGGGAATAAAAACCTAAGCACCAGCCAGACGTGATGGGTGGCAGCTTACTTGATCGCTTCTAGGTAATGTAGCCAAGGTTGTGTTCAACAGTTCTGGTTTGACTGAACGAGATGTTTAAGGAACCACTGTTCTGGACTTACGGTGCCGGTTACAGGTATTCTACTCATCTCTTTCGCCTGTTCAAGGTTCACTATTAGGAGCGAGTTTTACAGTCGCCTCCCACTTTTTCTCTCTTCACCCCTCTCAGCTTTCGACTGTTTTTCGAATCGGTGGCTCCTCAAGTTCTCATCAAATTAATACGGCGATTTCATGTCGACGAGAACTACAATTTCGCCTGGTCCACGACGCATGATTTTTCATCGCTTTTGCGGGGCATTCTTTGGGTTCAAATTGACTGGTTGTGTATTCTCTTTTTCTATGTATTAGCCTTCGATCACCTCTCCTGGTTTGGCCCCGGTGAGTTTCCCCACATCACCATGCTTTCATTATTGACGACCTTCTTAATATACTATATTTCTCATGCGTCGTCTCAATATGCGGAAAGCGGATGAAGTCTATCTCCAGGATGGATCCGTGAGAGCCTTTTACCTCTCCAGGTACCTCTCGAAGATCTATTAAATCATTGTGAGGGTCGCCTTACATGTTCCCCTGTTGTAACTTATCTTCTCTACTTTTCGGTCATGGAGAGCATTATTGCTGATATGTTTGGTGTCCGTTGCACATCGTGCAGGCGACCCGAGACAGGTATGTATGTTTAGCATGTACACGTCGCTGCTTACTTGCACGGGAACGAGGGTTCCGCGGAATGGAGCTCGTCGTTCGATGGACGGGGTTGTCCATCTGCATAATGCCGGATTGACCGGATGCAGCACCTATCTCGTGAATCAGGTAGGAATTTGTCCTCGAGTTTTTCGAATATAAAGATATAACATCTCGGCACCTCTATATCTCCATCACACATTAAGGCGTTCGAGTTTTGGTCAGTAGTCATACGAGGGTTAATTCAATGCTTGGATGAAGCTCTCCGGTTCGCGAATTTGAACTCTGAAGTCTATCTAACCATATAACTTACTTCATTATCCCCGTGAAGGCTGCTGGAAACACAAGCATATTAGGGGTCCTCCCGGAGAGAAGTAAAGCCACCAGTCCAACTATCAATAACTACTTTCTTGCCGAACCGTATCTAGGCGATCTAATGTGCTTTGACAGTTATATCCGACCGACGCCTGGCAAGCACAAGCAACACCATTCAAGTTATCCTTCCGCACCCCCCCAGAACCTGGCGAAAATTGAGCCAGGAAGTAGACAATCTCGGTCCACAATTAGGATGGGATACCAGTTCTCGGCAAGATCACTGGTAATGAGACGCCTCATGCCTCAGGGAAGACGTCCGACCATGCATGTCCTTGTGACGTGTCAACCCACTTTACGACTTTACACCTTTCACCTCCACTTTCCCCGAGTCACATATCAAAGGTAGGCCCAATGCACGTATAGCATTTATTGTGTTGACATTAATATGAAAATAGAAAGTCTCATAATACATCCCATCTAGCATGAACAACCAAGCATGGTTGCACGCAATGCGCCTTGAGGTTCAGGCGTATTTAAACGACTCCCTATCAGACACTGACCAAACGGCCTTGCATGCAATACTCACAAATGCAACAGACGAAGTCAGGTCTCTCGAGTCAGACATCTCACGCCTTCAAGAAGCCATTGCGAATCTGGAGAAGCGCCGTGCAGAAGGCCTTGCACGTATTGATAGGCTGTGAGTTGGCCTTGCACCTCATAAGAGAATGCCACCAGAAATTCTATCGAAAATCTTCATACATTGCGATGGATCTCCTTTAAAACTGCCGCCCCGTTATTGCAAGCCTATCTGGGCAGTGACACAAGTCTGTTCAAGGTGGAGGAACGTTGCGTTAGCCGAACCTCTGTTATGGAGTCAAATTAAAGTATGTAGTGGTGAAAAAATGGACGCCCTGAATGCCTTAATCCATGACATATTCTCCAATCGTGGCGGTCAGGGAATTATTAGTTACGAAACACCATGGATCACTGGGCCGGAGGAGTGGAAGGATGTATCAACCCTCCTATCCATATATCCTTCACGGCTCCTGAGCTTGAAGGTTCCTTTTGTTGGTTTCATACCGCCGTCCTTCGAGGTGCCTCTTAGTCTCTTCGATAACCTGGAATCAATTTCTATTTCGTTTCGACACTTAGCGCGTCACGATGTTGACAAAAACCGGATCATGGCTTTTTCCACAGCACGCAACCTCCACAAAGCGTCTATTCATATTTCTCAGCGTAATACCAAGTTACTCTCTACATGGCCAACCCGTATAGCCCTTCCTTGGAGCCAGCTTACGCACCTGAATATTGATGTGGTACCAATATCTATATTTCTTAGGATCCTCAATCATTGCGACCCACTTGTTAGCTGCGAAGTCAGGTTACGAGACGACGCCCATTCTCCGGAGGCAAGGGAGACAAGGGGAAATCCAATTCAATTGAAATCCCTACATTCGCTTGTTATTTCGGACAACACCAGCTACACAGCTGCCGAAGCACTTTTGGAAAGCTTGGTGACCCCAGCGTTGAAGAGCCTCAAATTCGGGGAAGAAGACTGGGACGAATGGCCTCAAGAGTTCGTCCTGAAGCTCATCAGTCGATCTACGTGTAGTATCGAAATCTTTGAAACCCCCGCTAGAGCGCTTGCCGAAGAAGACCTCCTTCCATTGATGCGAGCAATGCCGCAGCTCAAGGAGTTCAATGCCTTCACAATGCAAACGATTACGCAGTCGACCCTCGATACAATTATGTCGGAAAATCTAGCTCCAGGGTTAATCAGGCTGGACGGATGGCGAGTAACGTCTATCCGTTCATTTATCGAGTTCCTGCGTAGCCGGTGGACAGGGAGGAATGGCGGAATACAGACAGTCAGAGTTTGGGTCCCGGAGGACGTTTTTGTTCCTGATAAGGAGTACTTCAAGTCAACGTTACCGGAGCTGACGAAGAACGGTCGCAGAATCAAGGTTCTTGCATATTCAAAATCAAGGGAGACCCAAACATCCGATTCAGACTAGATAATAATCTCTTTCCAAATCAGAGGTGCCGTTTCGGTTAAGGTATGGATACCTGTTTATATAGTACATTCTCTAGAGATTCACGATATAGTGTATTGCAATGTTGGTACATTTCGCTTCATCGATTTCTTGTTGCTCTCCTGGTTGATCTCTATCCTCTCCACTTCTTTGACAGCACTACGGCTCCCGTTACGACCTCTATTCACGAGGGTAGGAATGGATGCTCTTGTGAGAGAGAGGAATCAATTATTAATATTAAAAACCGTTTTGTCATCATGACCATTGACCACATAGCACACATAACGAATTCTATCAACAGGTAGACTGCGGTAATGTACGGTACGGGCATTAGGGAGGAGCTATTGATAGATACACAACGTCTATGAAATATACATATAATCTCTTCATGAGCTCAAGTACCATCGCTCTTCTGCCATGTCCACATCTGCCGAATACCAGATGTACACACCACAGCACCATCGAACACCCACTTCACCCCATATGCAAGAAACTGGAGCGTCATGAAAAACCCGACAAGGAAGGATACTACCAACACTCCTTCTGGCCATGCATCGAAAGCCACAAGTGAGAGGAATGCCATCAGGAAAATCGCAGAAAGGAATAAACAGATTGATGGGACACGTGCGGAAAGGGAAAAGAAGAAGTATAATCCTAAGACGTCGCGAGCGCGTACCTGTTATCAAGATTAGAATGAGTACATCGGACGGGCCATCGGACGCACTTTGAACGTTTGGAGATCTGTCCAGCTATATCGTAGTAAGATCCAAGAAATACAGGCAAGTCCGAGACCGGATACAATACTACTCGCTGCAATAGCTCTGCGCGCGTAGGAATCCACGGTGAAGACGGCATCGGGTGAGATAGCGAATACGGTGGTGTTTATCCTGGAAAACTGTCAGCGTCTTCCATGTCACAAGTTAAGCGCGTGCTTACCCAGATAATGCGACAAGCTGACAAGTGTGTTCGATTAAGTGTTCCTGATCCCACTAAAAAAAGACAAATTAACACACCACACTACCGACGTATGTCCACTCTGTTCGGAGCCTTCCCAACAATTTCTCGTAATCAGCTTCTGACTTTGCATTACTAAGCTCCCGGTACACCGTGAACGATGCTAGAGCACGTCCGATAAATGTGAAGTCTGTCGGAACGAGTATTTCTTCTGTATTCTGTGGAAGAATGCCTGCCACTTGTTGGGCCGGCAAAACGACGTGAGCTTCTTCAGTACCTAGAGTAGGGCCGAGGGAATCATCCTCAACAATGTCACTTTCACCATCCCAACCGTCTTCGAAGAAAGGTGTATTTTCATCGTCGGGCCCATCTTCGGAGGCAGAAAAAGGGACATCTTCCGAATCTATGGTGTACCCACGTGTGGGCTTTTTCTTGATCTGCTTACCGCGGCGAGGGGGCGACCAAAGCAGAGTATCATCGTCTTTCCACGGAGCTAAATGTTGTCAATTATAGGCGGTTTGGCAGCTTCAGGCAACAGGACCTTACAATCATTGCTCTCTGGTTCAGTAGATATATCTGTCTCATATTCCGCTAACATTTCGTTGATTTCATGGCGTTCGTTATGAGTATTGACGTCAACAGGAGGCCGAAGTCTTAGGTATAATGCGACCTCGTCTTGTCTTTTGCCACGGCTGAGTGCAGCGCGTTTGGTCACAGTCTGACATGCGAGTGGAACTTTAAGATCTGACGAACCAATGTGAATGAAGGCAAATAGCGCGGACAGTTCGTAGAAACATACGGGATTTTGGTCCTTCCTGTCTATTGAACAACTCGCCAAGCGTGTGTGATGCTGTTGCGAGGAGGTTGCGCTTTTTCGACTTCTTTTTGCTTTCCGAGCGGTTCCAGACAGAGATTTGGACCTTTGATTCGACGATGGCTTTCTGTCTGGATTCTTCGTTAAAAACCCAAAATTCGAATAAACCAAATCTTTACGACAACATACAGATAGAATGTTTCTTTAAGGTTTGGGTTTTGTCCATCAACGCCAAGTATGGTTTCGTGTTTGCTTTCTTCTACTTCGACAGTGACAATGGCCCTCCATGACTTTTGAGCATGGAGCAGACGGAGGCCTTGTGCTTTGATGACTAAATCCGGGTAAATATGGGGGTACACGTGGTGACGCAATAATTCCCCACCAGTAAAGCGCCATGCACTGAACACGTTTTCGTAGTCAGTATCAAGGCGACGTTGTGAGAGTTGAATGGCATACTCATGTTCACTCATTGTGATTGCTAAAGCTGGACGAGCGCTGTCAAGGTATAGAGAAGCAAAGAAAAACAGACTCAAACTCAAACCGACAGACACTTGTGACGAGGTGGCTCTGAAAGAAGGCGAAGCGAATAGTTGATCATTTTCTCTCGCCTAAGTCGAACGAGGCTGTCCACACGATGCACATGGCCCCAAAGACTCTTGTACTAAATGATCCGCCTCAATAGGACATTTGCTTTATCATAATTTCGGAGACAGATTGGGCCACTTCTTTCCACGTCCACGCTAACATATTTCTAACCGCATCAGTGATCAAATGCAATGATAGGTGAACCTTGTTCATTCACAGCTGATAGGTTATAATCTTCTTACCAGGGAAGCTCCTAACGAGGGTATGATGCTTGAGGTGTTAGGGTACCTGTCAGCTTGGTTTCCGATCTTAGTAATATTGACACTTCTTGTGATGGATGTGTACGGATGGGACACAAATGATAGAAGCAAGTTACAATTACGGAAACAGATGGCAGATAGTTCCACGCTATTGGCTAAAGAAAAGATCCAACTTAGACGCGGAGGACTTCATGACTCCGCAGGGTATCAAATTGATCAGTGTCTAAATACAGCACAATAATACGCCACCCTTTTTTGGACTTTACGGTCGTGCCACTGGAGCAACTACTGAAAAATTTATTAGCTGGCTCTAAGTGGAAGCGCCCATATGCGTAAGGTATGTAGTGAGAATTCATGTGGTCGAATATGATCAGCGACTAATCTTCAGAGTCAACTCGGCACTTGAATCGATGCTGGCCTGTGTCGGCTGTATTCTATACTTTTTCTTCTTCATCTCATGGCTCAACAAGGATCAACTGATGCAACTTGAACGTTTGTGACACATTAACATCATCGTCATGGTGCGTAGCCTATATATAGACCATCACCGAGCAAAAAGTGCGCGGATCGTCGCTCGGATTTGCACGGGTCTAGCCCTTGTATACCAACCGCCGAATCTCGGGGATTGAGCGTCCGGAATCATATATAAACATAGAGGGCGCAACATATGACCGGGATCCATGGAGTATATTCTGATAGATTGATCTCTCCGTCATGGAATCAATTTTGATTCAAACACGAAACTTTGCAAAAATAGGCATGCTTACGGTTCAGTAGGTGACATTATAGTGCAAAGAATATGCGAGAGCCCAGCAACTAGACAAGGAAGGAACCATCCTATTGTTAAAGTGTGGATAGGAGTGCCGAATTTACCGAAAAAATAATGGTACATACCATGATTGGCATGCAGCCTTGGCAGTGGACCGAATTCTGGGGCTCTGGATTCAGTAATTTAATGCATAAAACTGGACGAGTGAATTGCGTTACGATTGAGAAAATGGCTCATAAGCGCTTGCAATCAGACAGTTGAAATGCTCGCGCGCATCATTGGGCAAAAGGTCAGAAAGCCGTCATGAGGACATGAGGAAGAGCATTATTTATATACGGCGGAGAGAAGGCGCAAGCGCCGTCGGCGAACAATGTTAACTCAAGTCATATTCTTGCATGGGCTCCGTGCTCCCGTTCCTCATATAAGACGCTATATAAATGCAGTGAAATGCGTATGGAACAAGTGAAACTCACAATTTATGTGTATGTGAATCCTGGACGTAAAGCCAGCCATGCCGGAGAGACGTCGATCACGAGCCTGTTGCTCAAGGGACGCACTGAATCCACCATAGTGCTCGTATCGCTATGCGGCCTGGTGGTATAGTGGCTATCACACCTTTGAGCACATGCGCAAAGGGTCCTTGTTCGAACCAGGGCCAGGCCTTTGTCCAAAAGGTTGTATAATTTTTATTCCACCAGGAATTGCTGCGGGCTTTTTGTGCTTGTGATCGACATTTATGCCCCTCATTTGAACAGAAGGACTCCCGTTCCTTGACTGGCGTGAATTCTCCAGAGCGCATACAAACTATTTGAAATCATCCAATTGGCAATGAGACGTCAACGAAATGCGTAATGCGAGGGAAGGATATATACATATCTTGACAGGATAGAAGTATTTTAATATAATTTCGAAAGCATTTTGCTGAAGGAGGTGTGGGAGTGTGCAAAGGGCAGAGATAGCTGTGTTCAACCGGATGATAGCGGCACGCAAGGCATTTGCCGAAGTTTGGCGTTCGGCTCACAAAGGCGTTCGATTTTCCTGCTCGCTATCTTAATCCGACTACCGATATCTTTATACTAATATTCCTGTACATAGGTACCTTATCGCCCGAAAGATTCCATCTTGATCGGGGCTATACAGCTCTTTCAACTTCGAAGAATTACGGGTCGTCAGGTGACGCGAAGGGATTGCAGACTCTTCATGAAAAAATGGTACGTTGTAACTTGTGGTTTGAGTCGGCAGAAATGTTCACATACACCGACGGAGGTTCTAGGTTTTGAACGTTATTCATACCTCCTATAATCCTTACACTGCTCTCCACCTTGCAAAATACTTGTGTATGCTTCTGTTTTGAGAGCTGAAAGAACTCGCCCCGTCTTCCTCAAAAATCCATGTGTACGGTTCATGCATGATCCATGGGAGTCTGTTTTCTATCATTAATGCAACTAATGGTACCTTTTTTGCCTATGTAGTCAGCGAGTATTATCTCCATGCATCCGGACACCGCGCGCTTCAAGTTTCCACGAGTAAATTTATTCACTCTCCATAACAGTTTCGCTCGGTAGGTATATATTTCGGCTTCAAGACCTTGTATCATCCATGTCCTCGTGATATCTTCTTGAATGAAAGGCCTAATACATGTATGCACTTTGATTTAACTGTACCACGGCAAAAAGTCTTTTTTAAGGCATGTACGGTATGGCATAGCCCTGGTTTGAAATGATGGATCCCATGTGTGGCAGGACTTTTTGCAGATGTAATAGCCGCTACACCACTATACATCATATGAACCTCGATGGCATATAGAAGACACGATTTCATAGCTCCCTGCCACGCCTCGCTCGCCCGGCTTCATGTTATGGTCCATGCTTCATATCTCGTGCTTCTATTGTGCCCAGAAATGGCAGACTAACGTTGGGTGATGTGCGTTTCTACTAACTATAAAATGTGAGTTTACATACCATGCGTATGGGGTAAATGGCATAAACCTATATTCGAAGGAAAATAATATACCCTCCTCACAAATACCTATACGACCCAGCCCTGAGTAGAACAGGAGCTTCTATGAGGATATTTTCGTTGAGATACCGACAAGTGTGATACGACTAGGCCTCGTACAAATTTCATCAAGGAAAGATCCTGAGACAAAGTCCTGTTAAAGAACGGAACAAATGTGGCGGTAGAAATGATAGTGCACACCACAACTCTCTCCGCAATATTGATAAAGCCAGCGTCCGAGACATCGCAGACCTCGATGGGCTTATAGAACCCATGCCTAGGAAGGTGACTACTTACAGTATACGGTCTGGACGTTGTGAGCGACTGAAGCGTTCAAGGCAATGTATTGGTTATTTTTTTTCCTCTCGTTGTAACGGAAACCACGCTTCCGATAAATCGCAGCATACGATACCCGTAGAGGATCCTTGTCCGAACCAACACCGAGCCATTCGCGCCGGGAATAATACTTTTCCCCCCAACCATCCAAGTTTGGTTGTAGATGCCTACGGCAGAGAGAGGACACAGGTACGCGTCCGGTGAGGATGAGTGACGCATGTGGTAGTGTTTGCCGATCGCTGGGAATGATAACCTTGGGATGTCTGGGTTAGTGATTGTTTAAATATTCGAAAACGTTTAATTGGCGAAAATGTAGTACATCTCAGGCGGTAGCATCACCCCTGCCTAATTGTTTTGCCTACGTATCAATTCTTACCGAGCCAGCGGGTTTTAGGCTCGAGTCAGTCATGAGTTTGGAGCGTGTTGGTCGAATGTGTAGGTGGCACCGGAGATAACGGATTCCTCGGGATGTGCGCGACTTATTCTCGTGGTTGAGTAGGTATTTTAGTCGATTGTGAGATATGCAAAGTACTTGAACTAGGAAAGAAAAAAAAAAGGCGTCATCTGTGCGGTCTTATTGACCCAACCTCGAGTCGAACGAGGCCCACGTGGGCCATGTGGGTAGGCAACCGTTAAGCTATTGGGTCTTGTGAATGGGATGGTTAAAAGTACCTCTCGACACGTTTGCTGTGGAGGTGCCGCGTTCGGCTACCCGCGGTCTATCCGTTTTCCTGAACCTCTAGTACAGCCAAGGAGCCACCTACCACGTTGTTTGTTTATTCGTTCACCGTTCGATGCATAAAACATGCCAGACGTCCGTTCAGTAACCCCTTTCCTTGTGTGGGTGGTAGCGATCGGAACATGATGATGGAGAACGCAAGTTAGCAGATCAACCAGTGCATTTGGCACCGCTTTCGTTGCGCACATTCGAAAATTGACCGGGGCGCGCAGTGGGGCCCCCGAGGCAAAAGAGGTCAGCTCTCGAATGGCCTGGGCCCGTGACGAGCAGGAGGGTTTCCGCGGAGATAATGCGAAAGTAGGAACGTACTGACAGAAGTGCTGGCTTTGCGCTACCAGGATGTGTCTTCCAAAACCTATATCGGTGTGGCGAGCAGTTATGCTTTGATAGATCGTGCAGTCAGGAGGACTGGGTATAGTCCGAATCGGTTTTGTACCTTGGGCGCTGGGGGTGACGCACTAGAGTCTGGAGGATGTCTGGCCTTGTATCGAAGGCTGGGCAGACCTACGTGTGTGTTGTGTACGAGAATTTTGCCTTTACCGCCTCGGCGCAGTTCACCTCGTACATAGCCAAACGGTAATGCAGAACCACGGCCATACTGTGTGCATTGCACGCAGCTTGATGGTGGTTCGAAGATAAGTGTGCACAGCCACTCGGGGATCACCGCATGACCATGCTTCGATTGTGGCGTAGCCAGGCACAGCCAACAGAGTTTTGTTCCGACGATCGCGGGTCGCTCACAACGACGACCACCCCACTTTCTCTCCCACAACCACCACCATCGATTGCGACTGAGAATGACTCTTTGAGCTAGAAAAGAATTATGGATTCGAGCAAGACGTATGTATACTTCTTTCTTTCATCTCGTTGTGGATGCAGCTGATGCACCACGGTCGGTTAGAATAAGTAACACGACTGCCCCATGGTTCCTTACAGGTACGTTTTAGTTATTTTCCTTCAAATTGATGCCAGCACTGACGAGACGCAGTGATCCGCACGCAGGGAATGCGGCTCATGCGCTCCGACAGGGAATGGCGCCCCCTTGTCACCATCGACGTCCGTGACCTCCGACACCGCCCATTATACCCCGAGCACGACCATGGTCACGATACGCGCACGGACCAGCCTCAGGCGTTCGAGACGCTCATGGGTGTCGATGGGCAGAACCCGAACCTCAAGCACGGATTGGACATGTACGTGTTCCATCCATTTTTCAACCTCACCTCTTCATATGTTATATCATATGTGCATCGTATCTGATTCTGACTCTTATATATCACAGACCCGGACCCATCCCTTCCACCACTCCTTCCTCCGCTTCGAACTCACTATCGGCCTCATCATCGACCTTGACCTTAAGTATGGCACGGCCCTCGCCGGGACTGAACGCGCGTCTCGTGATTGGCGTGTGGTACACACCCCCAGCGCAAGGGAAGCGGAAGGCGAAGTCAAAGAAACGAGTGCTGGTTGGGTCGGCGGAGCTGGGCGTTGGGGAGCTATTGAAGATGTGGGAGAAGGAGAGAGGGAGGGGGAAGGGTGGTGAGTGTCATTCTTCTTTCGTTTCTTTTCTTTCTTTTCGTACATATTTCGTTCTACGTTTTGTTGGTTGAGTTGAATGTAGTTTGGTTGGCTCAGATTGGGTCCGCATTTCGAAGACCCGCCGTATGATTCACGGGGGAAATTGCTTCCTCCCATTTTCTAAACTCTTCGCCTTTTACCCTTTCCTCCCCCCTTTTTAATAGACGCTAACCCACTCCTCACACGGCCCTGGACCTCCGTCTCACATGCCACTCCCCCACTAAAGGCGCCGTCTCCAGCCGCAACGGCGCCCTCCTGACCATACGCCTGCATCCGCCCCCTGCAGTTACACCTTCCACCGTACCCGAATCACCGGTTACCGAGGTTGGGACCGAAGAGGGCGTTGGGAGGAGTGATGTGGAGGAACACAGTGGGGCTGAGGACGGGCACGATAAAATGACCGAGACTGTGGAATCCGACTATGCACCGGCACCGGCACCCGCAGTCAAAGAACCTCCCTCCACCGCCCCAACGTCTCCCCCACCGCCATCCTCACCATCTGACACCAAATCCTCCGACCCCATCCCAACTCCAATCCTCGATCCAGAACCAGCGCCAGCACCAAAAGGTCTCCGTCGTCGGCATCACAAACCGAAATTGGAACTCAAAGGGTACGCCATCGATTCCGATCCGTGCCCGTCCCCCTCTCCTTCGTCTTCATCAGCATCGTCTTCGTCGTGCAAGCCCCACTCGGAGGAAGAGGATGAGCAGGACGAGCGGGAGAGGGAGAGGGCGCGGTTCCTTGAGCAGTGGTGCCGTGACGCAGACGCAGGTGCGACTGTGGACGAGAACGGCATGCTCTTGGGGGAATGGTGCCGCCCCGAACCCGGAGACGACTCCAAACCCACAACCACAACCAGATGTACCTGTCTGGGTTCGTGCATCTGTACGAGCGTGGAGGGGGATGGGCAGAACGTGAGTGTAGGCTGGGTCGCGGCGTCACTGCTCCCGCAGCATACGTTACGCGCGGGACCGTCCGGGGTGCTGGAGAACGAGGCGGCGGCGGCGTGGAGGGCGCAGATGCGCAGTGCGAGTATGGCCGTGAGTTTGGCTGGCGGGGAGGGGGAGGATGAGAAGGCGGCGTTGCCGGCGTATACGGAGAGGGTTGAGGTTAAAGGTGAGTTCCTGCGGCATACCTCGCTACCACGCAACTGCATCCGAATCCAGTGTTGACTCCTACGAACGTTTGTGTAGATCCGGACGCACTCACACTCCCGGAACGCATCCTCGCGACCTTCACGCTGTACGCGGCACTCCGTGCTGCACAGGTGGATTCGGAGTTTGAGGCGGTGTTTGCGAGGCTGCAGATGGAGTGGGGGTATGTTGGCGGGCTGGTGAGTTCGATTACTTACTTCTTCTATTTGCTCCTCCACCTCCTTTCCCGATATTCCCGTACCACCCACATCAATCTCAAAAACACGACTACCACCTATGATATTGGAACGCTAACCCCTTTTTTGACAGCTCGTCGCCCTGGCCGCCGTTAATACGGCCGTCCTTTCCATCTCGCCTGATGCGGTGTTCACCGTGCACGCGTACGCGCGTGGCGCGGTCGCAGCGTCCAGTGTCGCCTCGGGCTTGGGCATTGCGTGCGATGCGTGGTTCTTGTTGAGGTATGGATGGGCGGGGTCGGGGTCGTTCGGGTGAGTCCTTTATTTCTGCTTTCCCTATTCATTCCTCGTTCCCACTTCTGACCCATATAACCCAACGAAATTAACACCCCTTTCTTCCCAACAGAAACGCGCCCTCGACGTATTCAACACCTACTTCTTCTTCGCGCTCTCCGCACGCACACCCTCGCTGTGCATGTTCACCGCCGCACTCGCGCTCATGGCCTTCCTCGCGCTCGTCGCGTTCGACGCGTGGCCCGGGGGCTCGCTGGTCGTGTGCGGGCTTGTGGGCGCGGTGATGGGGCTGCAGTTCTTGGTGTGGGGCGCTGTGTGGGTTGGGAAGGGCGTGCGGGGCGGTGTGAGGGGCGTGGGGAGAGGGGTAAGGGGGGTTGTGGGCGCTGGGAGGGGTGTGGTGGGGAGGAGTAATGGGAGGGTGAATGTGATGGGAGGGGAGAAAGGCGGGCGTTGAGGGGGAGGATTGAGGGAGGGCGTGCAATGGACAGTTAAGTTGTGCATTATTCTAAGTCCATATATACATTGTTCATTTCGTATATAAATTTTTTCCATTCTTTGAAGGAAGGTATTTTCGTTCGTTGCGAATTTGGTGAGTAGATTTGACATGGACGGAGGGAACGGCGTGGGCCCAAAAAAGCCTACGTATTACATGTGTTGGAGGATAGTGTTCATGGGAGGTGATCATACTGACTACGGATTTGACGAACCATCCAACAGGCGCCTTCGTGCAGCGAATGTCACATCTATCACCCTGGTTTATGGGATTGCCTACCCTGTTTTATATCACGTTTACACTATGGTGGTATTTATTTGCCTGCCGTAGCTGCAACGAGTTTTCCGGCATTTGGGTGTATAATTTTGGAAACAAGGTCTTTCATATAAACAATTCGGTCACAGAAGTACATGTGTAAGCAGAACCGTTCTTTTGGTCTCTCAAACGTTAACTGTTGGATATTTCACGACCTCCCCAACTACTCATTCATCGCTCATAGTGTCTGGATGAACGCAAATCAGGGCTTCTATTGGGGGTATAAGTGACTTAAATAATCAGACCTGCAAATTCTTGTTTGCCATCGATAGCAAATGCCAACTCGCGTGGAGGAGCATTGTATCCCTTGACGGGAACAAATGCGCCTGTGCCAATAGCGCGATTTTACCCCACAGTCGAGATTTCCCCAAAAGGCCCCATCAACTTTCGCCTTCAACCCCGCATCATTCCAAATCTCAGGGTCCGCGTGAGCATTGACAAGGAAGTGTCGATGAATGGACCTAATACTCCTCCCATCATCTACGGTTGGCTTGTTGTGGCTACGAACGAAGAAGCCGCCAATAACGACGTGCTCGGGGTTCTCGGGGATCGCGCGCCAAAGCAAACAACAGTTTTGTTTCCCAGAGCCAGCATCTTTCCAAACCTGAAACCGGTCTATTATGGAGCCAAGGCTTCCGGGATAAAGCTCTCGGACGATGACTCCGCTAGGTCAGCTGTTGCCATCGGTTGCACCAAGCCCAAGGTAGTACCAGCCATGGGGAACTTGTGCGGTGGGTGAGCATAGTTTTATGAGATGAAAAGTGGAAGCTCACGTTCAGGCTTCCAGGTAGTTAGGTGCTTTCTGGCACCAGAGCCAGAGTCGCCATTGATTTTGATGGTGAAGTTGGCAGTCTGGACTGCGAGTTTGTGAAATGAGAGATATGAAATGCGGATTGTGGAGGTGTTGAGATCGTTGGGCGTAACCCAAGGTCAATTAATACCAGGCAAAGAAGAACATTTCCTAACGAACATATAGGGCATAATTAAGAGCTCTTTCTGACACCTCGCATGTTGCGACCCTTCTTCGTTCAGCTGTTCACGCTTAGCGAATCTTTCACATCGTTTCTTTCTGATACTGGGAACGAGCAACGACCGAGAATCGGTCACTGCAATGTCCTTGCATGGATCCTGTGGTTCGCTTTTGGAGTGTGAACTGCTCAGATGCTCCGTAATTGTCGCGTTTTGTGTAACAGCTTTGCATTCCAAGTGCAAGCAAAATAATAGTTGACTTACATCCAGGCAACGTGAACTCCATATTTTCTGTTTGGGCGTCCCGCGTGGTGTAAATGGCTGAATCGTGATCACGACGAGAAAGGGGATGGGACTCCTGAAATTGTATAAATTATTTCCGTCCATACATGTGTGATACGGCGACGGTGGAGATCGGATCGATGGTCTTCCTGTACTGAGCACGAATCGCTTTTTTTTGGCTTTGTTCTTCGGAAATTGGGGAACCCTGCTACCTATTGTTTTCGATTATCAGAACCGAAAGTCGGAAATGTGTTCCCTAATTGTCACCTCTGCCGGCCACAATTCCGTCACAATTTTCTAGTCCTTTCAATTTCGTAACTGGTATATGGTGCTTCAGATGTCGCTTCGCGTCAGTAGCACACAACATATATCCGAGGTACTTAAACGCTCCATCAGTGTTTATACAAATTTCTTTTCATGCTTGTACAAGTCCGAAAAGTGTGCAAATGAACAGCTGAAAAGCTATGTCTGAATTTTGACAAGTTCTCAATGCAAATTTGTTTGAAATTTATTGCTTCTCCAGTAGTGTGCTTAACAACATGTTGACTGGTCTCAGGATATCCCCACAGCCTTCACCTACATGTTTCCGAGCACAGAACATGCGCTGTGTTTACATACCATCGCCATCGCCATCACAGATGGTGACAACATAATTTGGAACTATGGGCTAACTTTTGATATGTAGGATCAACTTACAGGTGAACTTCATACTCAATACATTCCTGAAGACCAACTACAAACCTAGTTTGGGTATTGGAGCTGTATTGTGATGCCACACATAGGAAAAACTTTCAGAGGAAACTTGCAGACTTGTCGTCAAGCCATAAAGTGCCGGAAAGTGCCGAAAAGCGAACAAGAAATTTGTCATCTTACTGATGCTCTACATCTGTGTGACACATGGTGGGGAGATGTGTAAGCAACCATACTTGTTCCAGTGTATAGTAGTGATGAGAAGAATGAACCGATCAGTGTGGTTTTGGCAGTGCCAAGCAGATGACGTTGCATTTATTAGCTTGTTGGGGGATTCATGCCCGCGCTAACGTGTGTACTTACCCAGTCATTTCTTGATCTGGAGTGAAGAACACATGACAGTCAGCTGTAATTCGCTCAGTCAAAGGAATATTGGTATCTCAACTTTCATTTATTGCCCATCTCAAGTACTTTGATACTGGGCTTTGTTTGTTCCGTGTACTTGTAATTTGGTTGTGCACTAAGGTTGCCACATTTCACCTTGGGAGGGACAAACAGCAAGAAGAGTATCCACGGATACACCACATTCATCACACCCTTTCAATCTAAAAGTACAAACTTGTTAGAGATCTCCAATAGTCTAAGGTAGAAACTAGTCACTTTTTCGTGCGGTAGGGTGAAAATTAAATAAACCGCCGTAGAATTTTTATGCTGATTCTCATTCCCCCGATCAAAAAAGAATGATGTAACATGTAAGGGAGTACGGACCATGTCTTCTGAACAACCAACAAGGCAAAATTAGTGCGACATGCGAGGTGGGAGGTAGATTCTTGAAAGGCCATCTGTGCTTGACAATACCAATGACTTTTATTCACAATGGAATCTAGACTCGCATTCCACACCATTAAGTTCACCTGAAAGCCTGAATGTAAGATGCTGCACTTCATTTAATCACAACAATGACACTGACATGACTGACTGACTTACTTTAAAGTCCCCAGTAACTGATATTACCTTATGCCTGCTGCTACCAGTGGCTCAAAGGAACCTACTGGAATTATCATCCTAACACATGTTCATAACACACTTGGCTCAGTCATAGATTGGGACAAGTTTGGAACAATGCTGGTTCTGGGAAGCAACTGACTTTTTCCTTTGGCACGGTGTTCCTCAGAACCCTGATTGCATTGTCATTGGTGGATTCTTCGTCTGTAGCCACCGGAAACCAAATATAGATGATACTAAGGTTGTTGTGTCAGTCCTTATAAATGTAGAGCAAGCTCAGATATCTGGCATGACAAGGAGAGTCAAAGGAGAGTGGTGCGAAAGGGAATTGGTTCATTTGGGGTATTGTAAGATTAGTACGTGCACATATCGTCAACCTGAATGCGTTTGCTCCCACCAAGGGATGGCATGTACCCAATGGAATAGCATTCGCTTTCAATAGCCGCCAAGTTTTTGGAGGTTTGTTTTTTTCGAATAAATTATATCTAAAAATGCCCATTACTGTAGTAATACTTCACATGCATCTATAATTGCAGATTGCATCATTCGGTCCCAGCACAGGTTGATGGGAGTATACAACCTCCTATGATGCATGTTTACAGTGAGGATTGCAAGATGGTATGCCTCCACCCCTGCTCCTGTACATTTTGTCCCTTCTCAAGAAGTATTACCTATATTTTAGTCATGGGAGTTCAACGTGTTCCGAATGGCACATTATCATTCTGTGGCTGATGCGATATTAGTGCTTGCTGGGCTATTACGAGGCAGTGTTTAGTGTTTGGATAGTTATTGGGTTCTGATCAGGGGAACCTACCCCGGTTCCAATTAATCATCAGAGGTATAGGGCACAAATGTGTTTGAGCTCCTGAGCTCAGGGGAATGAACTAAAAGGTAGTGTCAGGGCTCAAACCTGATCCACAAGGCGAAATGCTATTAGTGATGCATGAGATATTGAGATCTGGGTGGTACAGCATGAAATGAAAAATAGAATACTGTGTCGTTTGAGCTCCTCGCCATTTTGTGTTCATTTACCCTGGTGAACGTGCCACACCAAAACATCACAATAAGTCTTAGTTCATTCTGCATTTCAATGGATTACTTCTGTTCTAACCTTGGTGCTATATCAAATGGAGCTTTCGTCAGATCAAGATGAAACTGGCACACCAAATGCTTGGGCAATCAAAGTTTGTCTCAGCTCCACACTGCATGAAGATAGCCTTCGGCTTCATGCAGTAATATGCCTACCTCTCACCTCTAACAACACATAGAAGGATCTGCACTTGAGCCACGCTTGATTAACTCGCTCCTTCTTTGTGCCACAATATAGTCCACCATTATCAGAAAATCCTTTATGCAGAGCCTGTGTTGTGTCTGTGCAACATATTAGGTCTAAACCAATCACTGAACAGTGATGTGCGGTTGCCTTTCTGGAGGTATAAGTTACACACCCTGAAAAACCTAAATTCTGTTTATAACTTCCATCCCAAGAGCCAGGGTGGCTCAGGGCACTGAAAGAGAGCGGAATGATATGGGTTCAGACCAAACCTTTGATTGAAGTGGTGAGATACTCCATAAGATTAGGCGTGCTGTTTTTGATTGTACCGTTCATTGTCTGTTGTCTGGAATGCACCCACCTGAGGTTTGGGCATCAAACTCCCCTGGCAGTACAATCTTTCAACCAAGAACTCCTTCCCCCATTCTCTTATCTCACAGTAGCCTATACCTGGAGCAGTTCCTGTTCTTCTATATGCTTTCAGTGTTAGTAGGTGGGCATGACATGTTGTCAATATATTGTAGAGAGTTGTGAATTCTCTATCCCATGAGCTCTGGGGTGGGGCGATCTGCAATACAGCAAAGATACCGATTTCATGTGTGCATAATGCAACCATGGATTCTGCAGCTCTCATCATGTGTCTGATCCTCTGTAATAGATAGGATAGCTGTGTAGCATACCTGAACTAAGGCATAAGAAACGAGGGGAGTTTCAACAACACAACTACATAGGATTTTGGGTGCAGCATGAAAATCGACTACACTTGTGGCCAATAGGGTACAATGCCTCAACCATTTCCGGAATTGAGACAGTATACACTGTGTACACATGTCTGGGTGGTGGGACTGATATAGTGAGAACACATAAGTGAGGGGTAATCCATCACCCACACCTCCGAGTTTGATTCCAACTCAACTCCGGACCTAACTGCAACTCAAACAGTGTTTCAGCATCAACTCATGGGGTGGTATTTCGCACACAGCTGAATAGCTAAATATTTATCAGTTCTTGACTTTCAAATTTTTATGATGAAGTGATTTACTTTGCATTGCAAGGAGATGAGGAAACCTTTCTATGCAATTCCAATAATTGTTAAGAGTGGCATTACATGATTAGTGAACTTCTGTGCTGAGGCAATACATCCTGACTTCTTTGTACTTCTGGAAAAGATGCACTTAGGGTAGTAGCTGGTTGATAAACTGAGATGAGCAATCATCTAGGACCTGAGTATACATATTTGATGCTACCTTCATTGCAACTTTTCTGCCAGAATAGCCGTGCTGTAAAGCCATGATCTAAAACAATCATTTTTAGTGAAATGACTCTCCTTCACATATATAAGATATGTTAATGCAGTCCCAGCCCATATTCCATTCCTGAGCTCACAGTGAAAATCTCCCCCCTCCCACAATATCTTCAACAGGAGAGGAACCCCCTGATTTTGTCCTGTTTGCATTACTTGGGAAGTCATTAATCCTTGACTTTGTCCAACTTTCCACATCTGCCCTTGTGTATGGTATGTGCATGTGGATCCATTGTTTAATTCCATTGTTTGTTTTCATATAAAATTTTTATCTCCTAGGTGCATTTATACTCCCCTATTCCCAGGCAGCATCAGCCCATCTGTATGTAACCTCATTATCCTTGTGGAGTAATGATGAGAACACCATTTACTAGGAGAAAAAAAGAACCAAATTGGGCTCATATTTATATGTTCCTGACAAGCACCATCACTTTCATACTAGCCTCAACCCGTGAGGCAGTTGACCTTGCAGGTTTTGGAATTAAGATATATACAACCCTTGTTGGATATCAAGACTTATCTCTGGTGGAGAGATTCCCATTGGTAAACCAACTAGTATTGGTGCCTACTATGTTATCAAATTAAATATCCCTGACTCAGGTGGGTACCTGTTGGGGTCAATACAAGTAGTTCCAATATCCATATAATTAGGATTTTTTTTAGTTTACCATTAGTGATGGTGTTGTCATCTGGAGAGTATTTGTTTTAATGCAAGATAGGAGGTGGTTGGTGGCCTTGCCTATGATCACATTGTTTGGCTCAGCAGGTATGCCCATATCTATTGCCATCCACAGGGTAATGGAACCAATGTCCTTGGGTATTAGCCTCCCTTATTTCAGGTACAGTGATGAACACAATGTTGCACAGTACAGATTCAACAGTATTGGGTTGTGGGGGCAACCTCTTGGAGGCTGGAGTTTGTCTATCCCTTGCCAAAAATATTGTAGCTACTGCAATGTTTGGGTGCACATATTGGTAAGGCTCACATTTTTTCAATTATACAATGGCCTTATTTGCTGTAGGATCCACAGAAGAGACATGATAACAGGATTGGGGAGGCATTGGCCGACTCAAGGAGAGCAAGTCCTAGCTCTGCTTGTAGAATCTGGAGTGGCATTCTGTATAGTCCAGGTGCCACACACTACATTCTCTCAAGGTATCATTGACTAATGACAGGATATACAGTCTCTGTACTTTGGGGTTGGATTCTTGCCTGACATTCCGGTTGTAAATGCTGGTACATATGCCAAGAGGTTCTTTCAGTCTCCATTCTTTGGATTTTCAGTGAGTACATCTCGATCCTATGCAGTTTTTAATGTCTAATATGACTATGCACTTTGTAGGCAATATACCCAACAGCTGTGATTGCCTGGTGACCAGCCACCATACTCTTGATGAGATGTATCCAATGGATGCCTCACTTAGATTATCCAACAATGGGGTAGGTCCTAATGTTGCAACTGCACTTGAATTTGCTGTGCCCAACATGGCTACCAGCATTGGAACTATACCCCAAGAATATGATAGGAGGGGTGGGATTGAGGGGGCAAGAGGTAGCCCTGGGTAATGGTTCATCCATTTTTGTACTCTGCACATTTTATTACCCATGTCAGTATATTTCTTATTTAGAGCCAGGAGTTTTTCAATTGTGTTCCAAGTTTATTCAATTTCATTGATATGTGGGAAGGTGTGTGCATCTATACAGCATGAATCTCCAGATTCACACTGCTTATCACAATTTCACAACCTGATATTCAGGTTGCACAATCTGGCTTGTTGTTAGCTCTCAGAATGTGGGTGGAATATACAATCCATAAATCATCTTATGACACATCATATAATTACCACTGAGAGAGATAGGAGCGTACAAATATAGGTTCAGCTTCAGAGTGAAACACATATTATAGTGAGCTGGTCATTCAGAGGTCACAGAAAAGATTGGTTCTGCCAAAAGATGTTCTCTGGAATGTGAGGTACAGTACAACTTGGTTGGTGGGCTTGTAGCAAATGTCTGTAGGGCGTTGAAGGCCTTCCCAGCGCCCCATGTATGTACTTACTTCAGGCCAAGACAGGTCCACACTCTCATGAAACATGCTGAACCCCTATCCCCTCAGTCTCGCAGGGAAGTTGAGGGCTTTCAGGGTCAGAGAAAAAGGATTTCCCCAATGATGTGCTACATACTCACCCTTGCCTCTGAAATGGTACTTGTACAATCATTGTAGTCGGGGGGGAGTTCATCGGAAGGGAAGATTAGGTCAGCTTCATTGAGCTCACCTCCCAAATCTAATGCACAACTTTAATCAGGCTAGCCAGGGAAACATGCAGCTAATGCACACAATGCGACGTGCGATTTCTAACTTCAGCTAGTATGTATAAATGCACATATGAGCCAACGGGATACTTCCAAGCAATGCCATATGCTCACACCTTACCAGACTGATCATCACAAATGAGAGGGAAATCCATAGTGTTCTCATTATTCTGTATGATATTAATAGCTATTCCATGTGGTATTGTTCGCCACAGGAATCCCGGTCCGATCAGGGGTAAGGTCGATTACATGTGGGAGTATTTTTGCATCTACGCTAGGTAGGTGTGCAGGCACGCATCGGATAACATCACGTATGCTCACGGTGAGGGGAACTCATTCAACATGGGTTGAGTCAATAAAATGGGAGTAGGACAGGAGACGTGGAACCGTTATTTCAAGAGCTCCAGACCACACGAGCAATAATGATTAACACACTCACCCCTATTCCATACTTACAGCGTGGCATAGAATCCTGCGCATCCAATTTCTGTGAAAGTTTCGGCCAAAAGACGGAGGAACCGCACGGTAGGGGTGCGCATTTCGTTGGGATGAGGAACAGTTTGGCATTGATGCAAATTGCAGGTAAGTTTCAGGAACGCCATAATGATTCACAACACCTCAACACAACGGATCCAAAAATTGATCCCAAAAAAGGTAGTTGAAGCCTGATATTACCAATGAACGGATACCAGATTCTCAACATTAACGCACACCGCTGGCATCCCCAAAACGCTGGGAGCACGACTTCGTACCAAGATGGAGTCATCTCCGTGTCTCGGACTCTGTACCCCACATGCTCCTGTCCCTGTACGTCCGGCTTTATGTTCAACGCCATCCCCTGACAATTCCCACTTTGCATGATGTAAGGTTGAATGACGGGTGGTCACCAGACACATCAAACTCGGTATATAGCACGATCGAACGGGGGCTCCGAATTCACAACAAACAATGCGCTTCTCGTTCGCAGCACTTGCCTCTATAATCTTATTATTCTCTGCAAATGCGGTCGCTCTCACCACTGGCCTCGAGGTATGCTACGTTGCTCCACAATCATTCACATGTAAAGAGAACTCACATTTGCGATGTAAGGCCCGTGGTCTGGAAGCCCGCCTGCCGGTCTGCAGAGGAAGCTGCATCAAACCTACTGACTGTGGGGGCGTGGATGTTTGTGATTGTGTAGCGAACGTAGGTTTACGATCTACCTGTGGTGTGGTGTGTCTGATAATCAAACTGTTCCTAGAATTGTGTTCCGATCCTCTGAGGCCCGGGCGACCAAATGAGGTGGTGATATGAGATGTGAAGTCAGAAACAAGAAGTGTCCCAGTGGTGTTCGACGATCAGGCAGTAGATACGCTACCACGCATGCATCCTTGCTAAACTGGACTGGCACCTTTAATTTCAAAATTGCTTGATTGAAATACATGTGCTCACAAGGGGAAGTTCAAGACAACGTACCAGTAGTCTAAATGGAAACTCTAAGCAGGCCCTGCGCAATAGATGAGTGTGTTGTATGAAATCGTCGTTGGCCGAGTTCAGATACCTGTAAAGGATATACCAGTCGGATACTGTTTAGGGGACTGGAAAGGTATTTGAGGAATGCCATGGAGGAGAGGCGTTCACATGATAAGTGTAACTGTTAAATTGAAGAATGCTCTGACCCTTAGATGTGCACTATTCGTATTCCGTTTCTTACCCTGGATTACTCCCAGAGCGTGATCCTATCAATGGAATGGAATGGGTCGCCATGTTGGCAAGGACTACATGAAAGCTATGTGGCTTTTGAAATGGTGGGTGGTAGGTGTGTGAGATGGGCCCAGGTTCATCGCGTGCATAATCTAATGGGCCTTTCGAATAAAAAGATCGAGGAGGACGGATACTTACTAGACTTGGGTTGCGATGCCTTTATTATGGGAGAAGCGGCAACACAAGGACCAACACATCAAGATACACCAGTAATTATTGGGGGCTGCATGTAACAATCTGGAGTCATCGCCGTAATATCATACATTCAGAGCTTATGGCGAGGAGAGCAAATGCGGTAGGGAGGAAGTTGTTTCAAACAGTGCTTTGATCCAGCCACTTGGCACGTGGCTTTGTTTGTGCATCGCCCACCTCTTGGTCCATCACAGAAATTTTAGGCCGGTAATAGCATCCAACAGGTACAATGTCGGGATCTGGAAAATCGAGGCATGATTGGGGCGCGTCCAGACGCATTGTCTCTTCGTATCAGGACCATGGAATTGGAACCAGTGTAAGGCGAGGCAGACTTGATATCACGGTTCATGTCTTCCAGTAGAAAAAGAAGCCTAGTTTCTTCAAACATATTTTGATGTTTTTCCGTATTAGCGTAAGTATCTTGCATTCATGTGAGCCTTTTTACTCATTTTTTCACTCACAGTTGGAATAGGGCTCTTTGATCGCAAATAGTCCCATACATGGCTCATGTAATATCAACCTGCCTTTTCGAATAATGTGGTATCAGTAAGCGTATCACCTTACCCGGGGTAGAATACCCATACAGAACCATCTACAAGGCACACCATGGCGACGGGGGATTTTATTGACTGACTAAAACTACCATAAAGACGAACAGTGTGGTGTTGTACGAGAAACATTTAATTATAAGGCAGAACAAATAGGACAATTGCCGGAGTCGATCCAGTTGATCCAAAGGTGTTTGTCCATGGGAGATATGAAATTTTACCCACTAGCTGTACGGATGCGGAATGGGTCGGCATCAGGGAAGATGGCAAGAGGAATACTGGGAAACGCGCATTGCCCCTTTCGCGGGAAATGCAGAGTAAGCGGAGGTACGGGTATGACACCGGGGGAAAACACGTAGTACAGCACACCTCACTTGCCAATGCATGCTATGCATCGTCCGCCTCTGTATCCTTCACAGAAGGTTTGCACCGGAAATAGAATCCAACAGGCACAGCGCCGGGAATTGGGAAATCCTCCTCGTGTCAGGCACCCTGACTTTGAACTGGCCTGAAGCGAGGCAAACCCTTAACAATAATTCGCATCTGTCAGGATGCACAGCGCATAGCCCTCGTGGCCAGCCTCATGCTGCACATTTGATGTTGAACATGTGGTATATATTCCCATTAGCTCTTTGTTGACAATCGATTGCTCTAGCACGAATCTTGATTCCTACCTATAGGTCACCTCGCCGCGTCGGCTACTGCAAACATCACCTATTGAGAAAAATCAAATCGCATCGATGGGTAGACATGACTCCCATGTGAGAGGATCCAAACCCAACAAAGTCTCAATTCTACAAGACGGGAAACCCACAGCTCGAAAATGAAATAGTTGATGAATCGATATTATTTGACAAGCGAATCCTTAGGGTTATAAAGGTGCTTATACTCTCACAAATGCTTCGTTCTATGAAGCAAATCAGTCCTGCTGCTACAGTGCGCCTCGGGCACAAATTTTCCAGTTTGGAGGGTCCTTGCCGGGTCATTATAGGTTCACGTGCTAGGATTTCTGCACGCGTGTATTTGTCTGGGTCAAGTACTTGAAGAACCCGAACCACGACTATTCAATTGTAAATGACAACATCATCACCTTTGGACCTTCGCGCGATTACAACGCTACTGAACTATGAGCTCGCCTCTACCAATCCCCGCTTTCGCTACACCAAATTGCGAGAACGCCATATCTCACCAACCGGCAAACTAGCTCTCGACTGGGTTCCTAAGGCAATATCACAATTGAAACGAAAAAGAGGAGCACTCACGCGGGGCTACGCTTTTGAAAGCATCGAAGAAATAGAGACTGTGCAAGATCTTCCATCAAATATGTTAACCGAACCGCCTGGCCATCCTTTAGTAGAGAACCTGAGTGAGGACGAACTGGAAGCAATATACTGGGAGATCCGAGGGTACGACAGTGCTATAGAGTGCGTTCAATCCAGTTTATGTAAATTGACTGATTTGGAGGTAAACATACTAAAACCGTTCCAGACCGCAACGACTCTCCAACACTTTTTCGATCTCTTTCCAATGAATCATCGCCTATGACTGCGCGCTGCAGATGACGATGACTTTGTCACTGATATCGACAGCCGCATTATCCTCGAGTTTGATCTGCACATGCCATTGCAAATCACATCACATCGCAACCGGTGGCGAAAATGTGTTCACGACGGGCGATCAGGAAAGAATGAACCACGTGGTCTGGGGTTTTGGCCGTCCTGGTGAGGAGATGGTGTGGATAGCGCTCGATATGGCGTCCATGCAGTTCGGTGGTAAGGGAGGGGAGACGTTTATGCTTGGAACTTCGGACGCATTTTACGATTTCGTGGAGACGGTAGCGGCGGGCGAAGATCCCATGAGGCTGGGGTCGAAGAGAATTGGGCCGAGTCCGCAAGGTAATTGGCTTAAAGAAGTAGCAGGCCGGGTGAAGGATAGGTGGACGAGCAGAGAAATGGAGAGGTGGTGTGATCATTGCGGGAAGCCATTGGACTCTCCGAAAGCGTGTCCATGTCACAAGGTGTTTTACTGTAGGTCGGGACGTCAAATAGAGGCATGGAGGTTTCACAAGAAACATTGCTTGACGAAGAATAAGAAGAAATAATCTCTGTAAGGTTGCCTTCGGCACTTCCTAAGCGAAGTATAATTAAATGGTATTTTGTCAGTTCCTCGACGAACCACCCGATATACACGCGAACCCCGAAGAGTCCACTTCCAGTGGGATATTGGAATGAGCATAGTAATTTATTACACTACCTGTAGAATCTTGCATGATATTCGTGTTGCAAGGATTCATCAGAACAACTCCGAGCTCACCAGATCAAAACAGAAACAAGGCGATGTGTTATAAATGCATGAGCATTTGTACGCCGAAACTCAGGAAGTGAGAGTAAGAGGAGTACGAAATATAAGCGAGTAACAGGGAAAGCAAAGGTGAGGTTAGAGAAGCGATAGTGGGTACGTTGGTGTGCGTATTGTACAGTGCCTCTTCCTGCACTGAGGTTTATTCCCTACGGAACAGTGTATTATCGGGGATAGACATCCGTGGGGGACTCCAATACTTTCAGAGTCAACTATCAGAATAATTACTTTTGTACCCTATATATGATAATCTTATCTTCAAAAGTCCCACATTCCCCAACCCCGTGCACGCTTCTGTTCAAGAATGACTATATCCCGCTTCTCCTCTTCTACCTTCTCTAAAAACGCCCGCACCCGCTTACCACCGCGATGGTAATCGTCCGCATATATTTTGGCACTTGTTATTCCCCCAGTCACGGAGTCCCATCGAGTCTCCAACAAGCTGAGTACAGAGTAAACGGATTTCGCTGAGTACTTCAGGGACTTCAATTTTGGCAACAGATCCCCACTTATCATGTTCTTGAGCACCACGAAGGGGATGGAACCGCAAGGGCTCTGAAGCTCCAGGTCTTCGAGATAGGGCACAGTGTCGAGAAGCGCGTTCATATCACCCGTGCGCACGCGACAATTCGTGAGGAATGATTCGAGCTGGCACTTCGAGTGACTGAACAGTGAAAGGAATTCGGTGTGAGGCCAGGCGCACCGGTATGACATTACTCCTACCTCCTTCAATGCGGGCAAAACGAGCTTCTTGATCGGATCCTCAACAAATCGCAAAATCAAAACTTTCCAGATTTGGCACAGTAATCTGAGGACATTGTTTGAGACTGTCTAGCTGATTCACTGAAGAAATACTATCGTCGTAGCTGAGCGTGAAACTGACTAGTTGGGGACATTTTGCAAGAATCTGTAGCACATCGTGTGGTGATGGTGAGATTTTCACGAAACGAAGGGCTGTGAGCTGGGCCCAAGGGAGCAGTAACTGATTCCCCGGTGGCGTGACTCGATGACGACCCTCTCTTGAGTAAAAGCGGAATTCTACTTCAGGCAAATTTCGCGCGCCTTCAAGAACGGTGACAGGGAAATCTTCAAACCAATATTGGTGTTCCGTAAACTCTAACATCACTGATTCCCAACGTTCGAACGAGCCTAGAGGACGTGAGAGGAGTGAGATGGCGGCTAAAAAACTGAGGGTGGCGTGCAGATCCTTGAGGCGCTCCGAGTGAGGCATTATCGCGATCTCGCGCGATGTTGTAGACACAGGGGCGACACGTAGAGAAAGCGATGATGATGGTCGAGTTCGGGAAATGATATCGTTCAGAAACTTGAGACCACGTGCTTGACCAATATTTCGCTTCGTAAAATTAACGTGTATGCTGTTGAGGGCTTGTTCAAAACGATCTGCTCCATCTCGAGCACACTTGTCCGAGCACCCATGGAGCGGAGTTCATTTCTGGTGGAATTGAGATAGGCTCTCCTTCGACACAGTGTATGAAGATGATGACCAGAAGCTCAACTGGAAGCCTGTTGTGAGGAGCAATCACCGCACGAAACCGTAACATCCTATTTTCCTGGATCGCACACTCCTCGAGATGGCTGTTGGTAACATAATCTAGATGCGCGATGGTGTCAGTATCCTGGGTAAGGGCGAACAAAGGTTGTCCTTTCGTATTGAGCTTCTCTATCAGTGACTATAAGTCAATCGGAGTATGTGCAGCGAGTGACAGAAGAATGGTGCAGAGGATTTTGAGGACACCATGGCGTCTAGAGTTACTGCACTCACCAAGGCGGCCGTGAGCGAGGTCGTCGATGATGCCTTCGGTCCGTTCGATTTCATGGTCAATATTTGCCAGCTTTGCCTCCGACTCTGATATCAACTCTTCTACAATCCTTCGCTCACGATCCAGGAGGACCTCGCCACAGATGGGAGTGCGGTGAAGGAGGCTTTTAAGCTCCTCCCCGCCGTCGAGAATGTTACTTAGAAAACACTTGAATATCATTGCAACATGGAAAAGGAACGGAAGACCTCACCTACAATCTGAAGGCATATGTGAATGTTTTTGATAAAGGTAGGACGATGAAGAAGGGGGGATTCTTAAAGGTGAATTTTGAAGCATTGGTCTAGTCGTCGACTTCGCGTGGGGGTACAGCCCTTATAGAGTGGAGTATAACGCATGAGCTCCCATTTTGTAAAGGAGCATATTGGTCTTTGCCTAAACGGCGTTCTGCCTTGCCAGAACCGCCCTACGCTCGTATTTAGGTAACGGTCCGGCATCGGTGGTATATCGACACTTGTTGGGCGGGTACTTCTTCGCGTCGGACACTCGGGCTTCCCGAATTGGCGGTGTGTAGTCTGATCAAAACCATCGAACTCAGGATATGAAGGCAGAAGTCGTAGATCATTTCGAATGTGAGAAGCTATGAACCATTAACGTGGGCCCTCATGATAGGCCTTGGTAAAGAATATATGCTCGTCCTACAAAACACCATATTGAGGAGATAGAATAGAAGTGAAAACTTTTGCGGCGCACCAAGGTTTTTTTTTTCCTCTGGACTCTTGAGACGTATATTCCCGCAGCCCACACGACAGAAGTATGCTAAACGTCAAATCTGCCTAGTTACTGCCTTTTATCTGAGGTGGAAGAAATCCCAAACCCATCTGCACGAGCCATGGTACTTACAGCTAACGGGGAGTGGTGGGGTGGCGAAAGATACGTGGTGAGTGGCTACGCGGCTGCCACGTGTAACGGAGTTCAAATGCCGAGAAAACTCTTGGTCAAGTCGTTCCTGTTCCTGGATCGAACCAAGCTTCAAGTGAAATATGCGGTTGTGGCAGCACAAAGGCTGCAGAAGCTGGAGAAACAATGGATCGTTATGGATTCGAGGTCAAAGACCTCTTCTCAAAAAAAGCCCTTTGGCGCCTCAAGTTCATTGTTAACGGGTTGTACATACTTCTCCATTTATGAGGTCGAAGGCTCAGATATCTTAAATACGCCCTCTATTCCTCACAACTTATCGTCGCCTACTTCACCCACCTAAAAATGCCTCCCGCAGTTTCCATTCCCTCATCTTATCCATTCACCCGGTCTTCGAAACAGCGAAATTTTAGTCAAAGTCCGGTATGTCGTGTTTCGACGACCTCTTATCCTTCTCATTCCAATTTTTACAGAATACCAGCTCTATCCGCCATAAAAAAGAGGCTTATAAACCATCACCCCTTATGGCGCTCCCACCTGAACTTCTCTACGAAATATTCGTCCGCTGCCTCCCAGCCGCCACTCAGAACAAAATGGTTCCGGTGCCCTCCCGTCGCCAAGCGCCTCTTTCCCTGGCTGGCGTTTGCAAGCTTTGGAGAATAATTGCTGAGGATATTCCGGTTCTCTGGACGTCTTTGACGATCGCGGATGACATCTCTGAATCACCATTACCGCCTCAACGGAGGCTCCAGGAAGCGTTACGGTGGTTATCGCGCGCGAAAAATGCTCCTCTATCTCTGTCATTCCGTACGACGCATCGATATAACGACGTGTTCATGATTCAGATTATCCTCCCATTTCTCTCACAAACTCGGTCGCTCGACCTCAACATACCTCTCTACTTTTACTTTCCGTTCAGTGGCCTCCCAAACGGTGCAGGGCCCATACTCGAAGAACTTAGCTTTGCGTCCGCCACCTTTAATTCCCCTTATATACCCGATGGAATCGACTTGCAGGCTTTATTTCCATTGTTGAGCGCCGCGACGTTCAGAATGAGGTCAATATACACCGGATTCATCGGAGGTTCGATCATCCGCAATGTTCCATGGTCTCGGCTCCGTGTCCTCGATATACAGGAACCAGACATCGATATTTTTAAACTGCAGGGGGCTATAGCAGCTTGTCCAAATCTTGCCTCATGCAGCGTTCAAGTGGCAAGGGCTCCCATCCTCAGCATAGTCCTTTCCAACCCCTTACGTACCACGCTCCCTCAACTCCAGCACCTCGCCGTCGAGTTCAAAGAAGTTGGTTACGTTTGGAGAAACGATCAAACCATTGCTTTCTTCGAACCATTCACTTTTCCCGCTCTCAAGTCTCTGACGATGGAAGGTACCAGCGTGATTGACAACCTCCATCACTTCCCTGCTAGCAGTCTCTCCGACCTTCTCGAACGTTCCGGGACCTCTCTGGAGACGCTAACCATTCGACATTTTGACTTTGTCAAAGACATCAATGAAACTGTCCGCTTTTTTAAATCTCTTACCCGGCTCACCACATTAAATCTCAAGGTGAACATCGCAGCCTGCGAGGGCGCACACTTACAACTCCGTTTCCTCCTCAGCACCTCGTATAAGCTCAATCGAGTTGACAGAGATGCTCTTCCTAACCTCGAACACTTCTCCCTCGAGTGCGTCCAGCAGCGCGGAAATTCCCGTCGCCCAATGACGCTGGCGATGACACGAGAGCTTGGTATTGGTGGTATCTTCCATTTCCTCGAACTTAGGGTCATACCGCCCAAGGCATCTCGACACGCGCAGTGGCAGGCACGATTGAAGACAGCCGATTTGAAATGGGTGGACGTTCCCAAAATATGGGGAGATTTGAGTAATGCGATCGTTGAGAGGGCCGAGGAACTTAAAAGATATGGCCTAGGTCTCAAATATGAGGTTCGGCACCACATTCTATGATTTCTGATCGGCGCTGAGTAGGGAACCTTGTACGTTACGTATGTATGATTTTGGCTACTCGCCGTGTCGCGTGCAACTCATACAAATTCAACAATATCATGAGGGCTTCCAAGTCCTATGTTCATTTTACTTGATAAACATCTGTACCCTGTAGCCTTCCCTGTCTATTATGGCGAACCTTACCTTAGGGCGCTGGGCATCATTCATAACATAACCACACAGAACGTTTTGCAAAACTCGGGGTCATCTTCGCACATTTGTGACACGCCTACCAATTTTCAACTTTCCGTCCTGATTTCATCTTTTCACGGAGTTTGTAGTCCTGCAATATCTTCCGAGTCGGAAAATTGTTTTCAATAATCAGTGAGTCTCGAGAACTTGTGGGATGTATTCAAGTGTGTTCTGGGTGACGAAGGCTGAGAAAATTTCGACAGCCAACGGCTAGTATGACCATCACCCCCTCTTCTTATGACCGGAATATAAACCCCTCGCGCGAGACCGAGTGCGAACTGGAGAGCTGGAGATCAAGCGGGATATTCTCGGACAATGTCCAAAATAGAATTCGCAACCTCCTTGCGGAGGCATGGGAGGACATCGAGAAGCTCAATCTCCAAATTTCCTGCGTTAAGGATTTACTCTCTTCCCTCCTAGCACAGCGAAACAAAGAAAGCGCCCGTATTTCAGTTCTACGCAGCGCGATATCTCCCGTAAAAAAGATTCCACCGGAGATCCTTGGCGACATCCTCATGCGCTGCGGTGATGAAGGGCCGATTGTAATACCACCTCAGCCGCATGCGTATCCCTGGACGCTTGCTCACGTTTGCTCACGTTGGCGGCAGGTTTTATGGGGGACGTCGGAGATATGGAAGAATATAGAAATACGAGCCAAACCTCCGAGAATACTCTCATGTGACCATGGACCCATTCCAACGGCCATGAGGAGTATTATATCGCACACCAAATCTCAAGTTTCGTTGAAACTTCCGAGGGGCATAAATGACTCTATCGTTGAAATCATCTTGACCTCCCCGGAGCGGTTCAAAAATTTGGATCTAGCAGTCGACCATCGCCTATTTCGCAAGTTCTTAGACTTGCGGCAGAGCTCGTTCGATGCACTGGAGACGTTAAATGTCAGTCTCTGGGGCGTCGAACAGGGACTGTCACCTCTTGAAACTTCTTCACTCCAATTAGCCCCGAACCTCCGCCAGGTCACTTTCGACATTGACAATTCAAACTGTTATCTTTCATGTATTTTACTCCTCCCTTGGGCTCAACTTACCGACGTCCGAATTTGTCATATGAAGATTGCCTCAAGCACAATACATTCCATACTCCAACATTGTACTTCCCTGACCAACATCAATGTTCTAGTTGGTCCTGAATGTACGGAAGCATCGATTGTTCCGACAAACATTCTCCTTCCGAAACTTACGTCTATTACGTTGAACTGTCATCGACTTGATAGGGTCCAGTGGGCCGAATTTCTAGAACCCCTTGTTCTTCCATTGTTGGACGAATTTTCATTGCATACGCCATCTAGCCCTTGGTCTCAAGAAGCTTTCATATCACTCATAGAGCGCTCCGCATGCCGCCCAAAGGTTCTATCAATCGTAGACGGGTCTGCCAAGCCTCACTTTCTTAACCCAGATAATACAGACTCCCTCTTACAAGCGTTGCCTTGCCTGGTTGATTTTAGAACATCTTTCGCGGTTCCTCCCTCTACCTTCAGAGCGATTTTGCGTGATGGTCTAGTTCCAAATCTCAAAAGCATAAATTGCTGCGTTTACCTGGAGGGACTTGAGTCATTCGCCGAGCTGATGCGATATTATAGTCTCTCGGCATCGTGTGGTGGCGTAAAATCGGCGTCGATCAGGTGTTTCACAGGGGTGGAAGACGGCGATGCTTTTACGCCTCTAGTAGATTCGTTGCATGGGTACGGTGAAGAGGGGAGAGATGTTCACGTTTTGCTGATATAGGTGGACGTTTTCAGTGCTTGATATGAGCTTGATGCAAACCGTTTCTGTATTGCCTTTTTTTATGTAATGGTTGAGGTCTAAGGGTGTGCATTCATTACTTATAATTTAACTTCTTTAAAAACCAATGATCAAATACAATCGCGCATGCCAAGAGCCCAGGAACGCGGGTATCAGTAGCCGAAACAGGACACGCGTTGTTGTTAGTTGCTGTGGCCTTGGCGTGATCTGTTGATCTGTTATCGGAAAAAAAATCTTGCTGGCTTCCAATATGACCGCCACAACCCATCACCTGAACACCGACCCCATACGACTTGGCCGTTATTTTTGGAAATCTAATTTCTGTAAAACTCACAAAAAGTTCATTCAGATATGGAGGTGGATTTACATTGAGAATCCCGTGTTCTAAAGGGAGATTGTACGTGGATCATCCTCTGGCAAGGCATTCAGCTTCGATGTTTTGCAATTTTTCAAAGCAGATCGCGATGATGAGTCAGACGAATCCACACAAGAATGATCTTTAAGGACGAACCGAGTCAACTTATTTCTCCGACACGTTCAGCCTTTATCAAGCGAGAGTTACTGCGACGTAGCTTACATCGACAACGCTCTTCCCCAAATGCCGTGTCCTTATTTGGCTCTTTTACGCGCTGGTAAAGCCCCACGGAGTGTTCATTCGTTTACACTCAGCCAACTCATCGCGATCCATTCCTCGGCCTCAATGAGCACCCACGATTCTATCCCTCCTTGTCACGATGTGACTGTTGAGGTCATCGAGGACCACGCCCCAACGAAACCCAGACTTTCGGTACCACACAAACTCTGTCCTCCTGAGCCATTACCTCCGCCCATGGTTTTTGACGGCCCATCTCGTCCTACGCACCTAAAATTGCATCCTTACCTCCAGCGTCCACGGCCACGTCAAATTTGCCAACAGCCGAAGGATTGTGTACCGGAGCCCCTGGTGGAGCTGTTCGATGGTCCGGCACGTATCGGTCGCCGTTATACGAAACGAAAGACACAACGCGTAAGTTCGATGTTCGGTGGCTCTGTACACCTCTAACTGTTTGCTCATAGAGAAATTCGAGGCGGCTGATCTTCTTTGCAATTACAGCTGGTGGGGTGGTAGTTAGTACATTTCAACTCACATGATTCGTCTCTTGTAATATTTTCGGTGAGTGGAATGACTCATAACATTAATGATTTCACTAATATGCCGAAGAATGTTCATAGTGTTTGTTCTACTCTGAGAGTGGCCATCGTGGTCACCCTTTCCCCGTCTTCCAGCCAATTTCGTGAATAGGCCGCCAAGAAAGGTTTAGTCGCCCACATGTGCTAGATATGCATCAACCCAAACCAATTCTCGACAATGTTCCGTTGACATACGCTGGTAAATTCACAGCTTGAAACTGAACGCGCCAATCCAAATTTCCCTCAGTGGGATCGTACTGGTGATATGTTCTTCATTTAGTTGTCCCTCACCCATAGCGCCTAATGTCTCCCCGGAAGTCTCACTTAGTTTGGCTCTATTTGTGTCTCCAAATTCCATAATCCGGCAAACCGGGCGCTAATTTTACCCACACATGACGTTTAGGCGTGAAGGGTCGTGACGCTTCTTGTATCTTCTACCACGATGTTCCGGATTGCAACGAGGCCCTATCTCATCCACCATCTCATCGGGACAGCGTAAGTTGGATTCAATTTCGTTTCTGCTCGAAAGTCTGCTAAAACATACACGACAGACGGCCCAAGACAATCCCAATTCGCATAATGGGCAACCGCGTCGATCGTGGGGTATCCACCTCTTCAACGGAGGGTCTTCAAGCATTTGGGGAGAAACACGTTACTAGAGGGCTGGGCAGGATCACTGAGGGTATCATGATGAGAGGAAAGGGGTCGTATGTTGAGTATGATGATGGGCGTCGTATGCTGGACTTCACAAGTGGGATTGGCGTCACGAACCTTGGTGCGCTCTATTCAAGTTTTTTTCAACGTAATATCCATCGCCTCTAAACTCCTATTAGGCCACTGTCATCCGAAAGTCAGCCAAGCGGCCGCTGATCAATGTATGAACATAGTTCACGCCCAGGTTCGTCGATTTTACTGTGATACTGCACGCCCTCACCATCGAACAGTGTAGCATCGCATTCCACGAGCCATACCTCCGTCTCATCGAGAAGCTTCTCCCAATAATGCCCCACCCCTCGCTCGACTCATTCTTCTTCTGGAACTCCGGCACAGAGGCCGCCGAAGCTGCAATCAAAATGGCGCGAACTGTGACTGGGAGGCAAAACATAATTTGCATGCAAGGCGGGTATCATGGGCGTACCTACGGCGCGATGGGTGTGACGAGGAGCAAAACGGTATATTCAGCGGGTTTCTTCCCCGTCATGGTTGGTCTCCACGCTCCACAACGCTCCGATCTATTTCCAACTCACCGTGTGACTTCTCCAGGGCGGCGTTTTCGTCATACCATTCCCATTCTGGCACCAGTTCGGGCTTCCACCATCAACGCCGACATCAACATTGGTGACACAGTCGCTTTACCAGCTCGAATTGCTGTTGGCGCAGCAGACCGCGCCGCATGACACTGCGGCCATCATCATTGAGCCCGTGCTTGGCGAAGGTGGATACGTCCCTGCGCCGCCGGAGTTCTTGCATGGGCTTCGTCAAGTTTGCGATAAGCATGGAATCCTGTTGATCTTGGACGAAGTGCAGAGCGGATTTGGACGCACTGGGAAGAATTTCTTCATTGAGTACAGTGGTGTCAAGCCTGATATTCTGCTCATGGCCAAGGTATCTTCAATACTTTCTTCAGAGGTAACACGAGTACTAAATAAATGACATAGGGTTTAGCAAACGGTTTCCCCTTGAGCGGGGTGGTCAGCCGGAAGGAACTGACCGACAAACTCATGCCTGGATCGATGGTACGTCTCCAAGTCAACCATCTACCCCTCCGATCCTAAATATAGGTAAAGGGCGGAACGTACGCTGGGAACGCTGTATCCTGTGCCGCCGCAGTCGCCGTCGCGGATGCGATGAAAGAAGAGAATATTCTTGCCAACGTTAACGCCCGGTCCGGTCTTTCCCTCCCTCATCCTTCCCCCGATTAACACCTCCTCCATAGATCCACCGAGCTCTTCGCCGCCCTCCACACGCTTCAGAAAGACCCTGCACTCGCCCCACACATCCTGGATGTGCGCGGGCAGGGACTAATGGTGTGCGTCGAATTCGCATCACCGGCCGGGCCTGGAGCGGAGCACGATCCGGCAAAGAGTGCGCAGACCCCGAAGGGGCTGGCGGCGCGTGTGGCCAAAAAGTGTATTGAGAAGGGAATGCTGATCTTGACGACAAGCGCCTATGAGGTGGTGCGGTTCATCCCGCCGCTGAATGTTAGTGAGGAAGACATGCAGAAGGGGACGGAGATTTTCGCCAAGGCGGTTATTGAGGTTCTTAATGAAGGATGAGAAGTGTGGTGAGGATTAGAATACAGAATTCCTGTAAGATGCTTCGGAAGTGTACTTGTAAATTGTAGTATATCGAACGTGTCATTCAAGCAATTTGTTAACTTACTGGTTTCCAGCGATGTTCTTGGGCAAGTTTGAGATGGTTTATATTCAATAGTTCGACATTCCGAAATTACGCGTTCTGTAACAAAAGTCCAAGCTGATATACCCTAGTACAATATCTACACATCACTCACTCAGGTTTGAAACGTAATCATCGTCCTCGTCAAGACACTCCACCGTTATTCTCCTCCCACTTACCACCCACCCGGGCTGGAGCCCCCAAAACCTCTCGACCGCGTCCGCAAACCCAGGAATATCCCAGCATGCCAGTGTGGCCGAATTTAATCTCATCGGCCCCTCACTCATACAACGCTCGACGAGGTTCGTAAAGGCGTGAAGTCCGGCTGGGTCGACGCAGCATACGATACGGCTTATGTCTGGGAGGCGCCGCGACTCTTTCTGCGCCAGGACGTCAAATACGGAGGGGGGAAGGCAGTGTTGTGGAACGATTAAGTCCCGGATGGACGGAAGGTGGGTGAGGACTGGGAGGAAAATATCGGAATCGATGTACCGCACGCGTTTCATGCTCCATGTCAGGGTCTCTAAGGAACACTTTGAATGTGCGAGGAAGGCAACGAGGGCCTCTTCTTCTAGGTCTTCGGCCAGCGAAATGTCTAGGTCCTTGAGAGATGGGAAATTGAGGGGAAGGAGAAATTCCGCCCAATGGAACGGGAAGGAACCGCCGACGACGACTGTGAGCGAGCGGAGCGTCGACAAGGTAACCCTCTCGCAGCGGGGCTTAGGAAGATTATGCCATGCCACGTTTTTAACCGCCAGATTGCATGTAACGAGACGGCTGCATTGGTTGAGGATAGCGTGCGCCTGGTCGTAGGTAAGTGCCAGGTTGATGAATGCAATATCTGTGAGCTGGCCCCACGGGAGGAGCAGCACTTCCGCCGGGCAGAATTTTACTACCTCACCCTTCAACTCAAACTTGACTTGTGTCAGTTTAGGTGCCGTGTGCAGAATCGTCGTCGTGCTTGGCGGGAGGGCGTTCCAGTGGTCATCGAACTTCATGTCGATAGATTCCAGGGCGCCGAGAATGCTCGACGGGAGATCTAAGAAGGCAAAGAGTAACGCGTGTGTCGGCTGAATGCTAAGGTGTTTCAGTCGGTCGGTAAAACCAATGATAAGGGGGCTTAAAGGATTACATATGTCAATTTTTTCCCGAATAGATAGACGCAACCCCGCACCCACTCGCGAGAGTATATCATTCGCAGCGTCGATCGTTACATCTGTCTGCAAGTGAACCGTCTTCACTTCCAGATCGCGCCACACATCGGGCGTGCCGTGCAGAACCCTCCGCCAGTACGAAGACACCTGGCCGAGCGTCCAGGGATACCTGGGCTCCGTGGTATAGTTAGGGGGTAGTACTGTAGGTTTCCCGTCACTGCAAAGGAGGAAAATCTCTCCTAGAATCTCGGGCGGGATTTGCTTTAGCGGTGAGGTCGCTCCGCGCAGGAATGATAGACGTTTCGTCTTCTGGGTGTGCTGTGCGAAGAGGCCGTCTAGAAAGGCGCGCGCGCGCGATATCTCGCTGTCGAGTTGGTGGATCTCAGATTGTGTAGTGGCTGCGAGGGTACGAATGTGGTATTCTGTCCGTTCGGGGAAGCGCGCATTCGAGTTCCAGGGCAAGAGTTCGGGGTCCAAGTCGTAAGGGGCCTGCGTTACAACGATCATTTTAGGGCTATCTAATACTTGAAACTTTATTCTAGGGTAGATAATCAATGAGCCACCGTGTGCCACACAACATGACGACAGACGCTTACGTGCGTGTGAGTCGTGAGAGGAATGAGGATACCACAGTCTGTGATTTCAGAGAAATACCGGGAGATGGGCTCATCAAAATACTGGCTCGTGATCATAGATGAGATTGAATGATAAGAAGAAGAGAGCGAGGCAAAGCGATTTCTCATTAAGCACTAACGCCACGCCCTCAAACAAGCAATAACAACAACACGTGCTCCATTTCAGGGTTTCTTAGGTCGCGTTGCGGTTTTTTCCCTTTCGCCTTGGGTTGCCTTTTCTATTACGCAGATCACAGAACGACCTCCAATAAACTACCCCTACTGTAAGCCCTGGTTCTGAAATGCGAGCCTCAAATTTGAACCGGGGCTTTTATCACCCCCACGCTAGGAATCTATAACAAGCTAAGTCTCGAACAGGAAATGTTTTACTCGGCCTATCACATCGGTAACTGAGCCTGATGACGCATCGCGAGGCCCGATGGGATCAAGTTCAACCAAAATCCAATTGAAGGTGGTCAGTTCCCAGTCCGAAGCGGCGTTGAGCTTGCTGTGCACAAGGAAGGGGCATGGTGGGAAAACCCTGGCCTACGGTTGAGCACAGTAGACTGATGTATCAAAACGCCTCTGGGATAAAAGTCATTAGTATATCAAGTTTCGTCTGTAAACAGTATTTGATATATCAATCTATCAGCTACTAGTTAATTTGTTCAGTTGAGAAGCGACTCTATTCTCATCTGGATCACCAAAATTTACAGGAAAGCTCTCTTTGTCTACTTTTTCCCACAGCTCACGGAGCGCCCATGCATTCAAAACATTCTACCAATAGACCTATGTTTCATTCCTCCGGTGCTCACCCAATTATTGGTTGAATATTTATAGTTATCCCTGGATGTGCTCAAGGCTCAACGACTTCTCGTACCCATGGAAAGTTGAGCGTGGTCTTTTAAGTCTTGATTAGAGGGCGTTCGGCTTCGATGATTTCCTCCAATAGACGATGATTCACATAGTGCTCCGAGGAGACTTCATGGAAACTCATCTAAACACTGCCCTTGGAGTACCGTGGAGCTACCGATATACGCATGAAGCCCAATCTACCAATTTGCAATTCGGCCCAAGGTTTAGAATTTAGAGACTTCCTCTATTATACACATAAGAACGGCGGTGAGGTCTGAGTAATCTCTGAAATCCGAATGACACACATGCGCAGGGCAGGTGACCGTGTGGTGGATCCTAGTGGGACTCCTTACCCTTTTAGGTAGCCTCCCATCAAATTGCGTTTGGCCCCCGACGGCCCACAATTTTGTGATTAGCTGTCAAAAATAGCCGTTACTGATGTACAAAAATTGATCAGTCGTTTCTCAAGTACCCACATTAGCTCCAGATCACCTATATAATCTGCATCGAAACTGAGCACGATGGTAGCTATATCTCCAAATGTCCCACGCTCAGGCTGGTATATCTATCGTCGACGTGAGTCTCATCACTGTGTGCATCGAGAGCCTTCTCTATGGAATGGTCTGCGTACTCTTCCCGGCCTCGACTTACCTCCACTTTGAGCGCCAAGTATTGGGCTCAACCTCGCGGGGCCCCCGGACTGTGTTGAAACAATCGCGTATCCCGCTGAGGGTAATCTTCCACCCGATATTCATAGGGACCGTTATCATTTATATATGTGTAACGGCGGTATGTAGATGTCAGTCTCTCAATATGTGGATAACTTATTTTGCTGCCAGCACTGGATAATTTCAGTTTATAGGCTTTTCCAAGCCTTTAAGCTCTTTAACGGAGGCACGACACCAGCGGTGCTGTATGGGAACCTGGCGGAGCCCACAAATGTTGTCAAAACTGCGTTTGTCCTCGCAGCAGTACACGCGGGCGACGCCATGCTCGTATGACTATTTAAAAAATCTTCAGCGCTCATACCGACTCCCTCTAGATCTACCGGCTATATCTTGTGTGGAGTTTCAACAAGATCATAGTTACCATCCCTGTGTTCACCTTCTTTGGCATCGGTGGTAAGTCATGCTTGAAAGCCAACTTGATTTGAAAGGCAAAATATGATTCATTAGTTTGTTCCGTTGGCCTGACTTATCAGTTCAGTCAAGTATGCCGACTAGCTAACGCCCTACTCGGGTCCTCTGGCTTAATATTCTTATCAGTTCAAACCGGGAATGGACGTTTTTAACTCGGATGCTGGACGATGGATCGTCGGCGATCTTGTATTCACTCTCTGGTGAGTATGTCATATGGAATCAGTAAATAGATGCTTCGATGACAGAATCACAGTACAAATGTCTACTGTACCCGTATTTCTTTTTATCAACTTAGTCGCGAAACTTTGGTAATCGCCTTATAGTCATGATAGCGTTCCGCATCTGGAGAATCAATACGGCGAGCCAGAAGTTAGGTGGTGGAAGTTTAACGGTGCGTTGACTATCCCTTGAGTGCTACTTGATATGAAGCTAACCTCATTCACAGTCGGTTTCGGCCGTGATAGTTGAAAGCGCTGCAATTTACGCGTCAGTGAAAAGTTTACTGAAATCTTCTTCGTCACTGATTTCCTTCCAGAGTCTGGGGTATTTTCTTCCTCACCGCTTACCTGACCCATTCAACGATTCAGTTCATTACTGTGGATACCATCGGCCAAATCTCTGCAATTGCAACCCTCCTAATCAATGTCCGTGTTGGTCTCGGGTGGGCACATAAGCCGAATCAGGAAACAGTCTCTGCTATAACTGTTAATTTCCGTCAGGAATCCACCCGCCATCCCGTAAGTTTAAAACCAATTCAAAATTCCTATGTTGACGATGGTAATGCCGCACAGATTACTACTGGATTCGAATTGGACACGATCCAGAGTCATTTGCCTGATGGGGAGGTCATCAATAAACCGTGAATTTTCCGCGATTGGAGCATTTAGGAATACACAGACCATAATATATAACTTGTTGGAACCCTTCAGAGATGGTACTACATGGCTATTCATACTCACGGACTTGGTTAGTCTGAGTTGTTCAGGTTGTATTCAGTGCTCGAAGGATTGCCCCTGCGCTGATCTCCGGCTCTGTCTGACAGAACTGGGTCTCGTGTCGTCAAGAGGGTGTTATATTTTTGCGAAGGTATAGAATTTACGAAATGACCCCCACCCATGGAAGGCACTGCAGTGTCGTTTCGCATCTTACGGACATGGTCCATCTGGAGTTGTATCATCTCCACAGCTTTCCCTCCTGTGTCATTATTATTAGCACCCTGATTTGGAAGCTTTTAGAACAGACAGTTTCTACATATATTCGTCGTCCAGACGTAGAATAAGATGGAACGGAATAGTATTCTCAGTGATTAGATCAAAGAACACTTTACTTGCGAAGGATATGGAACCGCTCTGATAAAAATTCTTTGAGAATGGACCAGTATTAAAAGATATGTTTGCACTGACACCAAAAACTCACTGCTCACATGCTGCTGGTGCTTTATGCATGCCGGATCTGTTGTTCCATTATCAGTTTTTCGAAGGCTGTATTTCCGACATAACAGGAAAATGTGAGGGCTACCAACAGCTGTGTATACAGAAAGAGGAAAATTTGCCATGAAACTTGCCAGAGTGTCGGGATGAAATCGCGAACTGGGTATTGCAGCGTGAAGCTCATACACGCTAGATCGACTGGTCCAAGTATCCTTTTTCTTCAACGCCTGACTGCTGAGAATTTTGATGACATATTCGAGGTCCTTGCAAGCGGCAATCCCTGGATCAAGAAGAACAAAGGATCTAAAGATCAGTGGATGATTGTGGTGAAGACGTAACCTGGGTAAGGTCTGGAACATCAGGGATGGGTAAAGTCTGGTGGGAAGGAAAAGCTCCAAACACCAAGTCCGCAGCCGCCAATTGAGTGATGGCGACAAGCCCACGTGATGGGAAGTTTATTTTTAGACATTATATATGAGTAGGTAAAATCCGAATAATGATCAGGGTTGACTGTTGCAGTAAAATGTGAGATTTCAGAACAACGCTAGGGAAAATTATCACAAACATATCGTGCTGTGTGGAGATTATTCGACAAGATCATTGTGCAGGCTAGTGCTGCACCCATGGTAAGGCCAATCAATCAAGATGTGATCAACACATTTTTTCAATTCCATTCATTTGTGATGAAAAGTACTAATCAACCAAGTGTCAAGTAGCATCAGTATTTTCGTTCACCATTTCTTAGGGTTAGTTCACTACCCACCAAAATGTTGGGCTGACCAGGTCGAGCCCAGGACCAGAGGGCCGGGCCAGCTTTCACAGTGGCCCTGGCCCTCAGGCCTCAGGGCCGGCCCCGAGTTGGCCCAGGTCTGTGAGGTCCTGGCCCGGACCGTGGACAGTCTATTCACCCCTCATCAAGGACATCTGCAAAAAATTGCGGTTCACCTATGATCACAATGCCCACTTCCTGGAAGTACTACCCGATGACTAGTGATGTTTTGGCCCAGCTTTGGCCTGAGGTCACTGGCTTTGGCCCGGCTTGGGCTGGCTTTGGCTTTGAGATATTGCAGGCCAGGCCAAGATGTTTGGCTTTGGCTTGGCCTTGGCCTGGCCCGGCCTGAGACGGGGCTTTTGGGTCTGAGGTCACATGTACCATGATTGGGTTTTTTTGGTGCTGGGCTGCCATTGGAGACAAAAAAGCCCAATCATTATTTTGAGCATGTCGAGTTACTAAACATAAGAGCCTGCTATGGTTATTCAACATACATGTTATCATCATCATTGTTAGCTTCCGTGTCATCTAAAATATTGTCCCAGCCTTCCTCATCCCCACTGGAATCTTTGTCCATCTTGAAGTCCATAGGCTCTTACAGTTTAGGTTTACTGTCAACCTCCCACTGGTACAGGGCAGTAAAGAATTCCCCCATGTCGGCAGTGGCTGCAGGCTTATCAACACCTGCTGCTTTTGCTTTGGTAACCTCAATATCCGCAAGCATTCTGTCAGGTCCAAGTTTGGTTGGGTCAGACATAGCCGCTTTTTTCTTGCCTAAAGGTTTAAGAATCGGGTTAATAAGGAGGTTGAATGGTTGAATAATACTGACCTTTTGTTCATTTGGTGGGAAGCCTGTGCTTTGGGTCCTGGGATGTGCCAGAGTTGGAGTCATCATTGTCTGAAGATGAGTTGATTATGATTGTTGAAGTACCTGCACCACACAAGAAGTTATGTATGCATGCTGCTACATGTGAGATTATGGAGAGTACTTATGACTCACTTGATGAGGTTCTGCCTCGCTGTCATCCATCTCCAGAGGAGGGGAACTCAATGGCACCCCCCCAATGGCCTGTGAGAAATGGTCAGCTGTTTCATCCCCTCCTGAGCCTGCCCGGTTGTGGTGTCCTGCAATCAAGTTAGCGTTCATATGTTGTCACTGTCAGTGTCAGGAAACAAAGCACAGGTGCGCATTCTGGCTTCCTGACGGATCAGTGGTCCTGTACAGTTCCAAAAAAAAATAAACTCCATAGTATTATGTAAAGTTTAATGATTATTTGCAAAATAATCCAAGGAAAGCCGGGGCTTTCTGGCCTGACTTTGGCTTTTGTTGAGCTCAGGCCGGGCCAAAGCCCCCACAGGCCAACGGGTTTGGCTTGGCTTGGCCCGGCCTATTCTTGGCCTGGCTTCTTGGCTTCTTGGCTTTGGGCCAAAGCCTGCACATCACTACCGATGACTGGCACACCAATATCACCCAAGACGTCCTCCAGCCATCCCCCACCTACTTGTTCCCGGACGCACACCCCGACCCGCCACCTGGCGGCCCGCCCGCTCCTCTCCACCACTGCGCCAACCCCCAAAGGTGGTCTCGCAACCCCAGACCCAGGCGCACCAGGGAAGCACCGCCTGCAGAGCCTACAGTGGTATGGGCACTGGTTTGGTATAGCTGCACCGGACCGAGCAGACAGCACCAAGATCCTCTTTGAACTTGTTTCAAAGGTGCGCCCATGGTGCTGTACGCTGTCCGCGTCGAGCCTTGGACGCTAGAGAATCTTATCCGGACACCCGTGGAATCGCGGTGCATTCCCGTACCGCATGCACATCTGATAAAGAGTACTGTGGCACGCCGGCATTGTGTATACGCATGGGTACGAGTTTACATGCAAGGGTACCGAGCGGTATTGGGCAAGCGTTGTATGTTTTGTGGAGGGGCCAGGGGGACGGGCGGCACTCATGGCTGGGAGGATCGTCGGGGACATGGTGCCTTGGGCACTTGCATTGGAGCGGATCCAGGCGGCCCAGTGGACAGGGCGCTGGAACGGCCAGGGAATTGCCTGTACAAGGTGGGAAAAAGGGGGAATATCTCTATGATGTTGTACTGGTGTGTGAAGAGGCACGGCTAACCATGGGGGTGTGCTACGTGCTGAATTAAGGTGAATCTTTATTTCAATGGCCTATCAGGGAAATTGAACTAATTACTTGTTTGCGGAATCTTTTAGTGGGTATACTTGTCCACCATTCGTGGTGGCCAAGTCCACATGAGCCCTGGTAGTCGCCAATGAGGGAATATAGATAGTATTGGAGCAAGCGGAATGAGGGGTTGCACAGGAAGAGGAAGGCGGCAATTGAGGTTGTGCGAGCTTGAGACTAGAGCTTTGGCTGTTGTTGTCCTGAAAGGTACCTAGGAAATTCATGATAGCATTTTGTAAGGCCTGTCTGCGATCTTGTTGTATATTGACTTCTTCTTATTATAATTTACTTGCAGGAACCGGAAAAGTAAGGTATTCGACTGCCGAATGCCTTAGCATTCAAGCAAACACCCTGAAGAACGGCTATTGAAACACTAAAGTTGCCGGAAATCAAGATCCTTGTTGACTGCCTTGAGCCTCCGACTCTTACAGAGCGAACAGCCTGATTCTAAGGTACATTTTGCGTTGTGTTGTTATCATTGAATGTGTGATGGCGCCACTAGGCCTGATTTTGAGAAACTACATTATTATTGACAAAGTGGGGAAAATCTGAAGCTAATTGTTCGATTTCAGAAGATCCAGCCGTACTGTCTAAGTAATTTCTAGTGCCGTATATCAGGTTGGTTACCCTTGACACCTATATCAGCACATAATCAAGACAGAATCGTCGATCAACCCACATTCGACAGCCTGGTGGTAATCCCACTGAGATGATCCTCTCATGCAAAATGTCATGCAAATGCGCCCTTATTGACATCACAGAACGCCGGGGACGAAAGTAGAAGTTCTGGGTATTGACATATATGCTTGGTTGCTTCCAACATCTCCTGACAGGAACAAAAGGCATTCCAAGGGCTTTGAAAATGTTCACCATTGAAAACCCTGGGTATAACCTTGGTGCAACCATGTGTTTGTTCTCATTGTTCCCTCATGTCATATATTCTGATCGCGTGATGCACACACAATTCCCAAAGGAGCTCGGGATTGGGAGCCTGTCATGTTAATGCCCGAGCGACATGTCTAGTTTGGTGCCAATGTTGAGAATTATTGACATATGATGATCGTCCCTTCTGCTGCTGCAAGGGTACAAGAGCAAGACAATGTGGTCACGAACTTTGCCTGCGGCATGTCCATGTATAACATATACGTTAAGGGAGGTATGTGCAAGTCTGGTAACACCGCTGAATGCTGTTACTCCGAGTACTTTAAATGCATGAAGTGATCTCACTTGCATTTGTCCCTATCCAGGGAAGAATGCGCAAAAGGTTGTTTTCAATGTTCCTCTAACTCCTTTGGTGACATGTGTTTTGTTAGATATTTTAGCTCAAGCATTTGTTTCCTGGAGTAGGTTTGCCCTGACGTTAACATACCCGCAAATGGTACACAGTGTCCGTTTGGTGCCACAGAAATGGAGGTGCCCTCTAGTTCGGCTTAGCCCAACTCCACTGACATGGACACGGGCACATCGTCTGTTTATCGATAATCATCCTCTGACCGTGTTTGTCCTCGGCATATGACATATCTACTCTAACGCCCGAGGAAATTGGCTTAAGAACACGCAAGGAAGGTCAAAGGGCTCATATTCCTCTTCCCAATAATGTTTCTCCTAGTCCTCATCGGATGCATATGCCTCTATGCATACCTCCGAACTAAATCCACACGCCGTCCCCCTCTTCCGCCTGGCCCCCCTGCGGATCCTATTATCGGCCACCTTCGCTTTATCCCTCCTGATAATCAAGAGACTCTCTTTTATCAATGGGGGAAGATATACGGTGTGTCTTTGGTACTGGTCCGTGCCTCTATCGGACTTGTGAGGTTGAATGCTTATACTCAGGCGATGTGATGCACCTTCACTTCCTCGGCCGCTCGGTCATTGTGCTCAACAGTGTCAAGGCCGCCGTGGACCTGCTGGACAAGCGTAGCGCGAACTATAGCGATAGGCCAAGATTTGTGCTTTTTGATATGTTAGGCAGACAGCTTTTTGAATTCGACATGATCTGATCTTGTGTCACTTTAGGATGGGGTGGGGATCGGGGATGACATTCCTTCCTTATGGTCGGCGGTTCCAGAGGCATAGGAGAATGCTGCAACATTACCTTACCCCCAGTAAATGTGTGGGATATCAGCCGATTCAGAGCCGGGAGGCGCGGGTGCTCCTGCAGAATCTACTGGAGGACGGCGAGTCAAGGGATGGGTTCATACGACGGTACGAGTCTCGTTCGCTTTTCTTGATGTCAAGTATATGTTATTGTACAACTTAACAATGATTTGTGTAGTTTCTCTACAGCCATCATTATGCGCCTTGCATACGGACATCAAATCACATCCGACGATGATCCATATGTCAAGATCGCGGAGGACACGGGGTATGCGCTGAGCAATGGTGGCTCTCCTGGAAGCACCCCTGTCGATTTCTTCCCGCTGCGTGCGTACTTCCCTGCCTGCACACCTGATTGTTGATCAGTCACTGCGGGTGGTGTTGCCGCTATGTGCCGCTAACGGCCTATCTATCATTTTAGTCCTGAAATTCCCTGCATGGTTCCCTGGCGCGTACTATGCGGGCTTTGCGAGGGATAATAAGTTTGCGATTGATAGGCTGCATAATTATCCATTTGAAGAGGTCTCTGCACAAATGGTTCGTGTCCGTCCTTCAACGTATAGAGCATATCATATAACACATGGAAACGTTTCCAGGCAGAAGGTAAGGCGAAGCCGTCCTTCTTAGCGAGCCAGTTAGAGGCGCACATTCGCGAGGGTCTGGAAGCGCAGAATACAATTGCAGATATTAAGGGGGCGGCGGGGGTGATTTACTGCGCTGCAGCAGATACGGTGAGTATATGCGTACCACGCTCCTGGTGGTCCTACGAGCCACCTCTTATCCTCTTCCTCTCCCTTATATTTATTCTCACCCTAATCTCTAAAGACGTGGTCAACACTGTCCATGTTCTTCCTGGCAATGGTGCTCAATCCGGAACACCAAGTGCGTGCGCAGAAGGAGATTGATGCGGTGATTGGCCTAGGCCGTCTCCCCGAATTCGAGGACAGACCGGCACTTCCATATGTCGAATGTGTATTGCAGGAGACCCTCAGGTGGAATGCTGCTGTTCCGTTAGGTAGGCGCTCACCTCTTTATTTGCGTACCCTGTCAGGGCTACTAGAACATGTTCCCATTTTTGAACCTTAATTGATAGGTGTCCCCCACCGGTCGCTGGAGGATGACGTTTACGAGGGGATGTTCATTCCCAAGGGATCTCTTGTGATTGCAAATACGAGGTAAGGCGCTGCAGTGATGCATATGAACCACATTGGCTGATCCTCTTGAAAAGGGGAATGACGCTTGATGAGAGAGTATACAGCGATCCGGCCACGTTCAATCCTGCGCGCTTCCTACCCAAACCTGACGGCACCGCTGAGCCACACCCCAGTGGGCCGTTTGGGTTCGGTCGAAGGTGCGCCGCTCACCCCGATCCTCCTCCTTGTTTCCCCCATCTTCTCTGCTGTATACGTCGATTTCTACCTAGAAATTCTAATGACCTCGTCCACTGCAGGATCTGTCCAGGCCGCCACCTTGCCGACGCGAGCCTCTGGATCGCGATTGCGTCCGTGCTTGCCACGATGAATACCATGAAGGCCGTAGATGCGCAAGGGAAGGAAATTACGCCAGAGGTGACGTTTACTTCCGGGATTACCAGGTGAGTGATAGATTTTGTACTGGGATTCTTGATGACCGTATTGGAATTGGAACCTGACGCCTGTTCTGTTCAAAGTCACCCACGCCCGTACCGGTGCGCGATTCGGCCCCGCAACGAGGCTGCAAGGGTTCTCATTGAGCGAAGCGATACGTCGGATACATATTGATGGAAATGGGGACCGGTGGGGATAGGGTGTATATATTGTGAAGGAAATGTGTTCCTGTTGTATGTGTATTCTTGAGCCCCTGATCGTGCTGTTATTGTATCTGCGACCAGGCGTTCATAATCACCGGTTGTAATGGGGATACTACTGCCATCACTATTATCTTCATTCCTTTGCTCCGACATTAAAGCCCCCACGTAAACCCTGGAGGAGCAACAATCAATGAATTCCAGGGTGATGACTGGTCACAGATGGCGGTTTTGGGTGCTGTGGCTGAGATTGCTGCCCCCATCACTCGTTTGTATTTTCAGCCTGACGCACATATTGGACGGTGCTTTGAGAACGTTCCGGCTATTTCCGAGTAGACATTCAACGCAGGGATGTAGTTGTTAGAGCGCATACTGAGGTATGACGTCTACCACCATCACATGACCTCCGAACTTTTAGTGATTTCAGCTGATGTGATAAACCCTCTTTCTTCTTTTGAACGAACACGATGACGAGCTGCCCTCATCTCGCCGATCTAGCCCGTCTCGAACCGCCCAAGCTCTCCCAATCTGTGCACCGCGAAGAATGCACCCAGTGTTTCGATGGCCAGGTCCGTGCGCTCGGTCTTTTCTCTCAAGTAGTTTTGATATAAAATGGAATGAATGTGTGATAAGGACAGCCCCGGGGGCGTCGAGGTCTGCCTCACCTGCTTCAACGGCGCGTGCCCTGCACACCATGCCCCGCTCCACGTCCATAAAACCCGCCATCTGTTCACCCTCAATGTAAAAAGGAAGCTCAAGCCCTCTGCACAGCGCGTACGTCCCCTTCCCCTTTCCCTTGCTCCTACCCATGAGGGAATTCGTAAATCGCGAGAGATCGGCTGACGTGGCGTGACAGGCGAACGACGAAGAGCCTCCCGCGAAGATGACGAAGCTCGCGATCATCGAGGATCGTGAGGAGGATAGGTACGAGCATATCACTGTTGTGAAGTGTTGGGCGTGTGAGGGCGGGCGGGAGGTCCCTGCTGCGGTGGGTGATGTGCGGGTGAGTCGTCGTTGTCCTTGTGCGTTTTTTGGTGCAGTGGCTGATGCGGGCTGGGGATTGGCGTAGGTAAAGGCGCTGGTGGAGGGTGTGATGCACAGCCTGTCGTCGGCACGCCAGTCGGAAGTCAAGGCGTGGGAGGAGGAGTTCACCGCGTGCGAGCACACCCTCATACTCCAGCAACTCCCGACCGGGCATATCCCCGCCTCAGGTACGTCCCCCTCGCCCGTTTCCCTTTCCCTATGACTGACCCACCGCAACCGCTCCCCCCGTTAGGCCTGGCGCACTGCGGCGCGTGCGCGCTCAAGGAGAACCTCTGGTTGTGTATGACGTGCGGCTCGCTCGGGTGCGGCCGCGCCCAGTATGGTGGGATTGGTGGGAATGGGCATGGGGTGGCGCATTATGAGGCGACCGGCCACGCGGTGACTGTCAAGCTGGGGACGATCACGCCCGAGGGCGGTGCTGGTGAGTATCTCTCCGTTTCAAGTGCCCGTTTGGGACGGGCTGAAGGATAATGTTAGATATATACTGTTACAAGTGCGATGAGGCGCGGCTGGACCCCGAGTTGGCGGTGCATTTGGCGGCGTTTGGGATAAATGTGGCGGGGCTCACCAAGACGGAGAAGAGCATGACGGAGCTGGTGAGTTTTTCTTCGTCTCTGTGCCATTCATTCCCCCCTGTTTTGACCTATACTCGGATTCTGCAGCAAATCGAACACAACCTCAAGTACGACTTTTTGCTGAGCAGCGAAGACGGCACCGTAGAGCCGCTCTTTGGGCCGGGGCTTACCGGGCTCTCAAATCTCGGGAATAGGTGCGTTGTCTGTGTGTCCCGCTTTTCTTCCTTTACTCACCCCTTCCCTCCCACACCGCATACAGCTGCTACATCGCCTCGGTCCTACAAACCCTCTTTGCCCTGCCCGCGTTCCAAGCGGCATACGCGCCCTCCCCTAACGCCAACACGGACGCCCGAGCAGGCGGGGGTGGGGGCGACCCGCGCATCTCGGCGCACGCGCACGAATGCACGGCGCCGCTGCCGGCAGAGTGCGTGCGGTGCCAGATGGAGAAGGTCGCGGATGGGCTGGGGAGTGGAAGGTATGCGGTGCCTGCGGGGGTTGCGGTGGGTGCGCCACAAGTTAGTGTAGGTGCGGGTGCGAGTAAGGGGACAGGGACGGGGACGGGAGGATTAGGCGCCCCGGCGTTCCAGGCGGGACTGCGGCCGACAGGGCTAAAGGCGCTGGTGGGGCGGGGGCACGCGGAGTTTGCGACGATGCGGCAGCAGGACGCGGAGGAGTTTTTGACGTATTTGGTGTTGGTGTTGAGGAGGGATGTGAGGCGGGTTGGTGGGGAGGCGGTAGGTGAGTTGACTCTCGATTTCGCATCTTTGGTTCACTGCGATAACCCCCCCCTCCCTCCCCCTCTCTTCCCCCCTCCCTCCCCCTCTCTTCCCCTCTCCCTCGCCTAACCCCCTCTCTCCCTCGCAGACCCGACACAGATATTCGCACACGGGATGGAACAGCGGTTGCAGTGCCTCCAGTGCCGACGGGTGAGGTACCGCGTGGACGGGGCGGACGTCGTGAGTGTGGGTGTGCCCGCACGTGAGGAAGGGAAGGACGCGGAGGGAAAGGTGAGGTATGCGGCGGTGCGGCTGGAGGCGTGCGTGGTTGCGCTGATGGGGACGGAGGAGATTGAGTATGGGTGTGTGGGGTGTGGCGGGGGGAGGGCTATTAGGTGGGTCTTCTTCCCTTGCTCCTTCATTCGTCCTCGGAAGGATGTCAAAGGATGTCTTTCTGGAGGGACATTTGTACTTTGAGCCCCTGCGTTTTCGGAGATGTTCTTTTGTTCCCGCTCCCTTTTTTGAGATGGAGTAGGTACTGATGCAGTCCGTTCCTCTTTTTTTTTTGTTTTTCTTCGTTATTGATGTAGGCAGACGCGGTGGGCGACGTTCCCGGAGGTGCTGGTGGTGCATGCGAAGAAGTTTCAGCTGGTGGGGTGGGTGCCGACGAAGCTTGGTAAGTGGGTTGGGTGTGGTTTTTTTGGTTTTGAGTATTGATTTGGTTGTTGGGGTTGTTCCCGCTAGATATACCTGTGATCTTGCCGTCCGATGATATGCTCGAGTTTGGCGAGAGTGCGCTGGGGCGCGGGATCCAGCCTGGGGAAGAGGCGTTGCCGGAGGACACGCCAGGTAATGTCCTCTCCCTTCTTCGCATCACACCATGTCGCACCCCCAGCACCCCCTTCTTCGCATCACACCATGCACACCCCCAGTGACTAAGTGACTGAGTGACTGGTTTTGTGTTCGCCATAGCCACACAGACACCCGCACTGCCCGAGTTTGATGCAGCGGCGATGGCGCAGCTGGAGGGGATGGGGTTCCCGACGGTGCGGTGCCAAAAGGCGCTGCTCGCGACGGGGGGTGGGGGCGCGGAGGCGGCGATGGAGTGGTTGTTTGCGCATATGGAGGATCCTGGTGAGTACGGGGGGTTTTCTTTCTTTTTCTGGTTTACTGATCGCTTGATTCTTTGTAGATATTGACGACCCGATCCGGGTGCCTTCTGCGGGTTCTGGAGTGGGAGGGGGAGGGACAGGTGGAGGTGCACCGGAGTTGAGCGAGGAGCAGGTGGGTATGTTGGCGGATATGGGGTTCACGAGTGCGCAGGCGCGCAAGGCGTTGCGTGAAACTGTGAGTCCCCCCCTTTTTTTTTTTTAGTCATTTTTCCCCGCCGTCCTCGTTGTGGCGCTAAACGTGTGTTGTATATTGTAGGGCGGGAATGCGGAACGGGCGGTGGAGTGGCTGTTTAACCATCCTGATGATTCGGGGGAGGACGTTGACCCCGCTGCGCCCTCTGCTGGTACTGGTGCTGGTGTTAGTGACACGGCGGCGACGAGCGTGGGGGGGACGAGGGAGGTGCCTGTGCGGTATAGGCTCAAGGCGTTTATTTCGCACAAGGGCCCGTCGGTGCATTCGGGGCATTATGTGGCGCATGTGAGGGTTGGGGACGCGTGGGTGTTGTTTAATGATGAAAAGGTGGTGAGGGTGGATGGGGAGGGTGTGGGGGAGTTGAAGGGGTTGGCGTATTTGTATTTCTTTGAGAGGGTTTAGGGGGGTGGGGGGTGGGGGGGTGTAGGAGGAGGGGAAGAAGAAGAAGAAGAAGAAGAAAAATGGACGTGTGTGTATGTTGGTCTTGGAGGACGTGTACTGTATTGTTGTTTGTCGTTTTCGATATGCTTCGTTTGTCTGGCTCTTTGGCGTCGATAATTATGGGCTTTGAACGGTTTCTTGTAAGGACAATGTCAAGTCCATCTGTTCAAGGCTTTTAGGATCTTTTGGGGAGCTACATACTGGGGCCAAGTTCCCACAATATACCGTGTTCCAACCCAAGCAAACCAGAGTGAGGTGGTAAGGCGTCCAATTGATCGCTCAACAAAAGGCTAATCTCGGTCGAAAACTGAAGGTTTAACCGGGTTTCCATATCTGTTCTAATGGTGAATAAATGTGTGCTTTATTCTGTCAGAGTACTCTAAAAAGTGATCCCTATAAGCCTGACGTCGGTGAGCGCCCGAAGGTGAATTTAGTACAACACCTCAAGACTACTAAAATGTAACGATTAGTAGGTACGTAATACTGGTATCAAGTCCAATCTCAATTCTGCGTCCATACAACTCAATCCCCACCTTCTTTTCAGAACCCGTCTCCACAATCCATCATGAACACATGCCCCAACGTCGTCGTGTTCCTCTCCACGATATTAACCTTATTCCCCATGGGGTCCAGCACCGTCACCGCCTTGAACATCTTCTCCTGGCGCGGCTCCTTGTCCAATATCGTCACGCCCATCGTCTTGAGGCGCTCATACAGCGTCTCCCAGTCGTCGCTCTCGACCTGGAGGAACACGCCGTCGCCGGCCTGGTTCCCGACCGCGCGCTTGTCGCGCTCCGTCTCGGCGACCTTGAAGCGGAGCGAGGCTTGGGGCGTGAACTCGACGAGGTTGGGGGGCGTGGCGACGACGAGGCGGTGCCCGTTGACGTCTTCGTCGCACTTGATTTTGAACTCGATGATGCCGACGTAGAAGGCGGTGGCTTGGGGGATGTTGTGGCACATTACGGTGATGATGGAGAGAGTGTCGGAGCGGATGAGCGGGGGAGACATGATTTTTTTGGGGTGTGGGCTTGGTGGGTGTTAGGTTCGAGAGTAGGTTTTTTTTTCGTTATTGTTGTTGTTGTTGGTTTTTTTTTTTCCCCTAGAATCTGGGATGGGGTTCAGGAGGGTTGCGCGTTCGGGGGGCAGTGAACATACTTAAGGGATAGGCGCGTGTTGTGTCTCCACGGTGAATTCATACTGACATCATATGTTATTTTTGTTTCTTCCTTGTTTTCGGCCGCTGCACGTCATGCGGCGGTGGGGATATGTTATTCGCATGTGGCGCTGCCGTTCGTCGTCCCGCCTCCACGAGATATCCCCATTTGGGCCTCGGCGCCCGGTGAGATGTGCCCTGGGCCACACGGCTCGAGTCTATATTTGTGGTTGGGGCGTTGACGCATCGTCTGGGCTGGACGAGGCCTAGGGTTGACAATTGACTTGTGTAAATCTGACGCCTAGCGCTCAGGTTGAATGTTATACATTAAAGCAGTGCCCATTGTCCAATCAATACAAAGCTACTACTACTATGGATATACACCTAAGGTACGTTGAATTGTAATAACCTGAATAATATTGAGATCAGCCATGTCGGTCTGCGAAGGAAGCACTGGGGGCTTGGCTCCTCACTTGTCGGATCGATATCGAAAAAGACCGGAGAGGTTCATCCACTACGAACTTGATTCAATCACTGAGAGAATGAATTTGAAGAGCTCCCGAAGGAAAGTGAAAGAGACTTACAGTAATGACAATGTGACGTCGCCGTGAATGCGCGCTTTGATCTGCACATCGACGTCAAGGTTCAGGTCGAGCCGGAGCTTGAGCGTGTCTTTACCGCCGCTTCCGGATTGCTGCCCGGTAACTTGGCCAGCCGTGCTGCCAAGGAGCTGCCCGGCCTGGCCCGCAGCGTTGGTGACCCCACCCTGGTTGAGCGGACCCAGCGCGCCGCCGCCCTGCTGCCCTTGCGGTTGCTGCTGCTGCTGCTGCTGAGGGGACGGGGGCTCTTGATATTGCGGTTGTTGTTGATGGCGAGGACGTCTACGACGGGCGGGTTGGGGAGCGGGCCCGTCGTCGTGCGGTGGGGGACTGGCTGACATTTCGCGCATAGGGTGAGGAGAGCCGGGGGGAGAGTCTGAGTGTGGAGAGTCGGACATGATAATTCGTTAGAGAGTGCTGTTGGTATGGGTTTTTGTGAAGTGGCTCGTGAGTGGTGTTTTTTTTTGTTTTTGTTTTGTGGTGGTCGTTAATGTTTTTTTTTGGAGGGACTGAAGAGCGTTGGTGTGTTGGTTTATATAACGTTTGTGGCGCTCCGTGAACCCACAGAGGTGACGTGGTATGTCGTCACGGAAAATATAGTACACTGGGGCTGGGGAGCGCCGCCGTATGGATGGGGCAACGTAGTAACGCCTTGGGTCGGCATCGCCCAATTGATCACTTGCAAACTTGAGTCAGTATCGGGCCTTTTGGAAGATCACTGCACAACGGCGGGATCGTGGGGCACGGAGGGCCAAATGCGTTGTGATGGGTGTCTAAAAGGGTAAGATGCCCCACAGTATCCCACCACTTGCTGCACACGCGTCATTACTACTACAACCACCTCAAGGGACAGAGGCGTCGCTTACCGTCGCTGTGTACATGAAAAGTAAATGGACGTACCGTACGAAAGGCTCTCGATGTCCTGCCGACTGAGTACAAGAACATACCATGCATAAAAACTCCTATCCGCAACACTACAAGCCTGACTGACGGTTGCGGTGGAAGTTCGTTTCGGTGGTATGTTTGTAATTTAAAATTTGAAATTTGTGCTAGGCTCGGCTCGAAGCCGCAAGCCGGCGGCGGCTAGCCGAACCACTGTGAGCCGTGGCGACGGCATTCCTTGTCATTGGAAAAGCCTGAAAACCGAGGCTTTTGGCCGCGGCTTTTTGGGCAGGAGAAATACACTCTGAAACGGAAAATGTTCCACAAGGCAGGATGAAGTGCCGCTTTGTGGCCGTTTATTTCTGAGGTTTTTGCATGTTCCCATGTTCCCGCCGCTAATTAGCCGCGACTTGCGGCTATCCACTGTTATTACCTCGAGAATCATCGTGTACGAGTGCTCCTGACCCCACAAGGTGTGTTTACAAAGCCTTGTTTGTCATCCACTAATATTTTAATACGATATATTTTCATTATTATTACATCTTCCTACCTTCCCGCCAAATGTCTGCAGGCCGCAGTTTAAGCTGGCCGCAATCCCGGCCTGCGGCTCAGGCTTTAATACCTGAGCCTGCCAAAGCCGGCAATAGTACTTATCTCCGGCTTATGTCGCCTGGCCCCACCTCTGTGGCGCACGATTCTGCAGTTAGCCGTAACAACGTCGCATTCATACTCGGTCTGAAGGTTAACGTTATAGATTAAAGCAGCGACCGTTGTCGGTAATCAATATACTCGAAGTTACTATTGCTACAGATCTACAGTTAAGTTACGCCAAATCGTAATTAAATATAAGTACAACGTCATGAACATTCCAGAGCCCTCAAATAAAGTAGCAGACCAGATATAGATGTAGGTTTTGTGTAGTGGTCGTAAAGTGGGGTGGTTTTTTTTTTTTTGTGAAGGTCGTAAGATTTTTGAAGGGCTAAAGGGCGTTAGCCGGGTTTAAATAATGTAAGGGCGCTCCGTGAAGCCACAAAGGTGACGTGGTATGTCGTCACGGAAAACATAGCACAGCTGGGAATGGGGAGCGCTGGCGTGTGGACACGGATAAAATTAGAAATTCAGGGGGCGATGATGTAGTCGTTTCCCCTTTTGTTGGAGTTAAAATATAGGATACGAGTATCTCCACGCCGTAAACTTGGAGTCGCACTATTTGCACAGACCAGATTCGACATCGTACTGCAACCAACTTCACCTTTTCTACCATGGACGTCCTAGGAATCATCGGTGTCGCGTCAGGTGGTGTAGCTATCCCATTATCAGCAGCGGCTATGGCTACATCCGTCGTCGGTATCTCATAGAGTGCCAATGGGCAGCAACAACAGGCAGCAGGTGGTGGTGGTGGCCAAGCGGAGCCTGACCCCGCAGCGGATCCTCGACTAGCCAAATTTAACATCGTCGTATTCTGCGACGCTGAATCCTCCAAGAGAGACGAAGTGAACAGGAAAGCCGTAGTGCTGCGGAAGAACAAGGTATGCCGCACCACTTCCACCAATGACGTCTCTCACTCATTCGGGAATATCGTAATCAGCTCTGGCTCGACGCCTGGGACCCCCGCAAGCGCAAATTCGCCGACGGGCACCAGTTCTCGGGATTCTACATCGACTACCCAGCCGGCGCGAAGCCGCTCGGGCTCGTTAGCACAATCTCGCGCGACCCGCCCGAGTTGAATTGGATCTATGCGGACGCGGAAACCGGCGAGCTGCGGTACGGGAACAAGACGGCGAGTGTGAATCACGTCCCGGGCCCGTGGGACTGGACGGACGACCAGGCGGCGGTGACGCTGGAGGGGTGCGAGGAGTTTGTCGCGTTAGAGGAGAAGCCGGGGGTGTGGGCGCTGTATTATGATTTGTATGAGGATCGGTTGAGGGAGATTAGGCGTGGGAGACGGGTTTTGGAGGTTTCAATGGAGAGGAGGCGGGAGCCTAAGAAGGAAAAACCTAAGAAGGAATAGGCCTGAAATAGGCTTGTGATCGTTTCTTGGCGATGTTACTGGACTCTTTGCGTTCTCGCGTGTTTTTAAGAACTAGGGGATAGATTATCGTTGACGTTGCTGCATAAGTTAGTAGTATTTAACGTATAAAGTTAACGCACTCACAGTTACGATAATGTCCAAACCCGCTAATAAAATGCTCTACGGGGCCAAGCGAAAAATGCAGTAGAACAAGGACGCCTGCAGACTCCCCGAACCGCCACCTCCATTCGTTCCGCGATTTACACGACGTGTTACCCATCATGCCAAATTACATATACTGCTTTTAAGGTCCAAAACGAGTTAGGGAACCTACCTAATATTAGGAAAGAACACACCTTCCTCTCCCTTCCCTATCCTCGACGCGTCGGTTGGTTGTCACGTAGACCATCTGGTCCGGGTCGTAGATGGCTTTTGAGAGGCGCGCAGTGCGTTATAATGCCCGTAGTGTACATTTCGTGTCATATCGTGGCCGTTATCTACACTTTCTGAGTGTGGACGGTGTCAGGACAACTGATCGTCATCATCATTGGGTCAATGGACGTTCGGGCCGGGATTTCCGTCTCCATCACGATCAAATTATGCCTACCAGTCAGCCAGCTTGCGGCCCGATCCGGATCACGGTGCGGTCACCAATCGCCATAACTGGCGGCTGACATAAATATCATCCAAGTTTAAGCAAAAGCAATACTCGAATAGTCCCAATCTGCACAGAAAGAGACCTTTGCTATAGGTGTATTGATTATGCATCTACTTCCAATCTACTTCTGTGGATTCTCTCTCACGAGTCACAACAAGCAAAGCAACAACCGCGAAGTGTATCCAGCATCAACAATGTCGAAGATTAGGCAAAAAATAGGATTTTCTGATTCAATAGGACTTTGTCTAAAAATAAGTTGAAATACCAATCCTGATAATGACCTGACCCTGGTTCAGAAGGGAACTTTGGATATGAAGCTCATGTATCACAATGGTAAGTAAATCCAGACTTATTCCCAAGCACACATCAGTGTTTATACAAATTTCTTTTCGTGCTTGTACAAGCTTGTACAAGTCCGAAAAGTGTGCAAACGAACAGCTGAAAAGCTATGTCTGAATTTTGACAAGTTCTCAATGCAAAGTTGTTTGAAATTTATTGCTTCTCCAGTAGTGTGCTTAACAACATGTTGACTGGTCTCAGGATATCCCCACAGCCTTCACCTACATGTTTCCAAGCACAGAACATGTGCTGTGTTTACATACCATCGCCGTTGCCATCACAGATGGTGACAACGTAATTCAGAACTATGGGCCGACTTTTGATATGTAGGATCAACTTACAGGTGAACTTCATACTCAATACATTCCTGAAGACCAACTACAAACCTAGTTTGGGTATTGGAGCTGTATTGTGATGCCACACACAGGAAAAACTTTCAGAGGAAACTTGCAGACTTGTTGTCAAGCCGAAAAGTGCCAGAAAGTGCTGAAAAGCGAACAAGAAATTTGTCATCTTACTGATGCCACCACCGGGTCGGTATTATTATTCAATTTGAAGTGATCACAACACAAAAGCCTCAGGCTTATTTCTTCATCCGAGGATGCACGGAGGAAGTATGTGCATGTCCTAGTGGTTGGACTAAGGAAAAATATAGATTGCCTGTCAAGAATTGTTTTCTACAGCTGGGACTTGATCCCAGGATTTCCATAATCAGAGTACACCCAGAGCGCAAACAAACGCAGAATCCTCAATAGCATTAGCAGGATAAGATATCATGCGCCCAGACCAAAGGTCACCGCCTGTGAAGGTAAATATAATATCCTGTGTGGAGCCCCGCATTGGCGTCGGGGCCCGAGGCCTGAATAGTACAATCCCCCACCTGGCACAAAAAGGGAACGTAGCTCAGATTGAAGATTAGAGCCCTCAGATGTGCAGAGGGATGGCGGAATCATAACAAGCCGGAGCGTATATATGTGGTGCATAATTAGGAGAGCTGGGGTTTTAGTCATACACCAAACTTTTAAAAAGTGACCAACTCGAATAGATAAATGATGCACAGAGTGGGTCTTTTAACGGATACATAATAGGTATGATAGGTGTGATACAGTCATGACACATATATATACAACACATTGTCCAAAATAATATCAAGCAGCAAGAATGTACAAACCATGGTCCAGGAATGTCAAGCATCAACACTACCCCTGAAAACAACGCTTTCCTTCTTCCAAAACGGCTCCAAGTACCTCTCCGCCCACTCCTTGTATACTTTCATTGCCTTCCCACGTTCCCTGTTTCCTCTCACCTTCCCCCTCCACACTGACATCGTCATAGGCACAGTGCCTGCCTCCAACTCCGCCTTCCTCTTCTTGTACAACATTTCATTCCGCTTGCTCCAATACCATCCATATTCCCTCGCGTGTGCCAACCAGAGCTCTTGTGGGCTCGGCCACCATGAATGGCAGACAAGTCTATCCACTAAAAGGTTCCACAAGCCAGCAATTAGCCCAATTTTCATGGTCAGGCCATCAAGGGAGAATTCACCTTTATCCGGGACATAGCACACCCCCATGATTAGCTGTGCCTCTTCATGTGTCAATACATCATCATACAGATATTCCCCCTTTCCCTTTTTGAATAAGCAGTTTCCTGGCCGCTCCACCACCCCGTCTGCTGGCCCTGCCTGGATCCGCTGCAGTGCAACCACCCATGGCACCATGTCCCACACAACACAGCCCACAAGACCCCCAGTCATGAGTGCCGTGTGTCCCCTTGGCCCCTCCACAAAGCGCAGCACGCTTGCCCTGTGCCGCTCGAGATCCTTGCACATGAACTGGTACCTGTGCGTATACATAGTGTTGGGGTGTTCTGGTGTGGGGGAGGGTGCTGGTGTGTCATGGTAGTCCTTATCAAATGTCCGTGCAGTACAGAACCGCACCCCCAATTCCACAAGAGTCCAGATCAGGTTCTCTAGCGTCCATGGCTCGACGCGGACGGTGAACAGCACTGCAGGTGCGCCTTTGAATACAAGCTCAAACGGGGTCTTGGAGCCGTCTGCCTGATCCAGTGCAGCTATACCAAACCAGCATCCATACCTCCGTAAGCTCTGCAGGTGGTACTCCCATGGTGTATCTGGGTCCGGCGTTGAGAGATCACATTCGGGGGGCGGTGTGTTAGTGGAGAGGAGGGAGCAGGCAAACTGCCAGATGGCAAGGTTCAGGTGCACATCTGGGAAAGAGTAGGTGGGGGATAGCTGGAGGACATGTCGGACAATATTGGTGTACCAGTCGTCGGGCAATGCTTCCGGGAAGTGGGCGTCAGGATTGTAGGTGAACCCGAACTTTTTGTACATGTCCTTGAGGAGGGGTGAATTGAGGTTTAGGACCTGGGTTATGGTGATGGTGTTCTCTGAGGTTTCGTGCTGTGGATAGTTGTATGTTGTAGGGGTGAGTAGGTAAGAAGAAAGAAGAAGGACAACATACGGGGACCGTCATGATTCCTTCCATCTTGGAAAGCGTCTGCATGAGTACCTGGGTCTAGGTGGAATCGTGCGTAGTAGCATTTGTAACAGTAGATACCTACAATCACCTGTTTCAGAGTGGACTTGCATGGTTCAGATTGGCTCAGATGAAGGGAAGGGGAAAAAAAAACAATTGATTTCATTTGAGGAGGGTGCCTATATATATATCGAATGGTGGCAGAAAAACAACTATGAATGAAGGATTGATGGGATCACATGATCATGCAACATCTTGGTTCTGCACTCGGAATCCATGTCAAGACCCCCACAGGTGCTCAACCACAGGTCCTAATATTGAGAACTTCAGCGTATTCCCTGACTGGCTATAGCTGCAAGCATGAGCCCAGGTTTCTGTAAAAGAAACATTAAAAATGGAGAATATGGATGTGCAAGCAAAATGAAGAGTATTACGGAAAGCGAGGATACAAAATCAAAGTCACGCTATCGAAACAGAAATATACAGTATCTAGGAGGTGCTGTCCAATACAATGAGAGCCATGGACATCTCACACCGAAAGACATGTTTCCAAAATTACAACATGACAGCAAAATTTGGAACAGTAAACACCTTCATAGGTGCATTATAAATATAGTATGGAACATACCTTGTACCTTGGAACAAGAGCTCCGTCAGATGTTAGCATAAGCTGTGCTGCAACTCGCAGCATTCAGGATTCAATAGCAATAAGGGAATATCATTCTATAGTTCAAATGTGGAAAGCAAAGAACTAGGAATTATAAACACCAATATAAATGCAACGGTGATATCATAAACAGTGGCTAAAAATTCATTTCGACAGATACACATTTACTTCAGCATAAAATACATTCAGTACTGCCTCCCTCAATAACTATCAGATGTATCACTCTGCTCAATCAGGACCTTTGCTGGCTTGCTATGGGGCAAAATCGCACATTGGTATGGGTGTGAGTGGCTTCAAATGGATAGGGTGTCAGGATCCAAGCACAAAGCACAACACACACCTGGTAATCCCCGAAGCAAACAAAACCTCGGGTGTGATCTCCTTCCCATCCTCATCTACCGCTTTCGAGATATCCAGTGTGGCTAGTATGGATGCTACTGCAATCCAGATACTCACTTCAGCTAGGTAGCGGCCTGGGCAAATCCTTCGAGAAACATCATTCGCTTTTGCCTTGGCATGTGGAGTACACGGGAAAATGATGATTGGAGGCTCACCTTTGTCCAAATTTGAAAGGCCCACTGGGGTGTGGCTTGCCGTTACCTTCAGGTTTAGGCAAAAAGCATGCAGAATTGAAAGCAATTGGATCACTGTACATGTTTCCATCAAGGGTCATTCCCCTGTTTGACAAATCAGGGGGTGTTTGTAACCTATCTGCCATTGCTGTACCTTGTATTTGCAATTACAGTTGACCCCTTTGGAATAAACATCCCTTCATAAACTTCATCTTCCAAGGCCCGGTGAGGCACACCTTTGTCATGAAGAAATAACACATGAGTCAACACAGCTATGAAAAACCTGATAGAATCTTACCTAATGGAACAGTATTGTTCCATCTGAGAGGTCATAAGGCCAAGAGGAGGCATGAGACAAACGTTAACATACCGCAGAGTCTCTTGCACCACACACTCAACATAAGGAAGCGATGCTCTGTCGTCAAATTCAGGGAGCCGGCCCGGACCAATCACCGCATCAATCTCCTTCTGTGCGCGCTTTTGAGGTTCGGGGTTGAGTGTCATTGCTAGGACAAATATTGACAGAGCAGACAAGGTCTGGAGTAAAGGTGAGAGCAAACGGATTGATTACAGTGTGATGCAGATGCACTCACTGCCTCCGCTGCAGCACAGTATATATGCCCTGCCGCACCTTTGATATCCACAATTGTATTTGGTGAATCAGCTCTGTGTATTTGGTGAATCAGGTCTGTCATGGTTGTGTGCTTCCAGATGTGTAGACAGGAAAGATGGCTTTGCCTTACCTTCAGCCTAGGGAATCAGGAAATTAAAACTACCCAAATGGTAGACAGCATGTTGGCGAACAGGTACTGACCATTTGCTGGCACACCTCGTCAAAAGGATATTTGTGCAGCTTGTGAACTGCAAATGCATAGTCCCTCACAAAGCCCCCATAGTACACACCTGGAAACCATGCAGGGAACTTTCGGACTACAATAGGGTAATTGTAAGGGACAGTAAGATTGCCAGCAACCACAAGATGATACTAAAATTACATGAAACAGTATGCACAGGATGGGAAGAGTTCAATAGGCAAACCTCTGGGCAAGCCGCCATTACTCAATGTGTACCCCATGTCATCTGCAATCTTAACATACAGATCATTGTCACACATAGGTAAGCTACAGTGTAGCATACCATATGGTCTAGTGAGTGTATACAATGTAGTGTACCATATGGTCCACTAGACCTCCTTTCAACCACTGCCAAATATGTACAACCACATACATGTAGTTGTACCATATGAACCCACTGGACATGTAGACCATACATGGCCAAATGAGTCAAGCATCCAGCTATGGGTTATGGCATGGCATATAGCCCTGGTATGGCCTTAAATGGTTATAGTCAAAGGAACTCAACACACAGCTAGTGGATACAAGACATGGCCAATGGACAGATGGCCAACAGATACATGGAACATGGACAACGGACACACACACATGGCCAGTGGACATGGGCTAGTGGTGTGTATATACTCATAAATGTTATACATATATTCCTAGACAGGCAGCCAATGGAAATATGGCACATGGCCAATGAACATACAGTACAACACATGGCCAACAGACAGACAGCACATGGCCAATGGACAGACAACACACGGCCAACAGACAGACAGCCAACAGCCAACAGACAGACAGCCATGGCACACATCCAATGCACATATGGCCAGCAATGGATGGCCTTGGTACCTAAAAACATAGCTACCAGTGGCAATGCTTAGGTATTGAGCTGTGTGTGTTCAAATATCCATCCTGGATTGTATCTGTATAGAAACATGGCCATTGGCACAAATGCTTAGATACAGAGCTGCATTACATTTAAGTACCTGTGCATTGGTACCAGTAGCTGCATTTTTAGGTGCTGAGGCTGGCCAGTACTAAGCCAATCTGTGCAGAGGCCAATCCTTTTACAAGACCTATGGCCATGTTTCTATACAATCCAGGATGGATATTTGAACACACACAGCTCAATACCTAAGCATTGCCACTGGTAGCTATGTTTTTAGGTACCAAGGCCATCCATTGCTGGCCATATGTGCATTGGATGTGTGCCATGGCTGTCTGTCTGTTGGCTGTGTCCCAAGCTGGCTTCCAAGACTCATGGTCATGTTTCTATACAATCCAGGACACAGATTCAAACCCATGCAGCTCTGTATCTGTGCATTGGCACTAGTAGCCATATTTTTCAGGTGCTGAGGTGGTCTATTGCCAAGGTCATCCATTACTGAGGCTGGCCAGTGCTGAGCCAATCCATGCAGAGGCCAATCTTTATCCAAAATGTATCACCATGTTATCATACAATCCAGAATACAGATTTAAATATACACTTCATCCAAGACTGGCCAGACAGTGCCAAGTTCAATCCAAGGCCAGCCAGACTGTGCCGAGTTCAATCCAAGGCCAGCCAGATTGCACCAATGTCAATCCAAGGCTGGCCAAAATGTGCCAAGTCCGAGGCTTGGATTGAACTTGGTACAGTCTGGCCACCTAGCCTATGTCCATTGGCCATGTGCCGTGTGTCTGTGCACCATGTGCCATGTATCCATTGGCCGTCTGTCTGTGTGCTGTCTGTCCATTGGCCATGTGCCATGTGTCTGTTGGCCATCTGTCTAGGAATATAGGTATAATGTTTATGAGTATATACACACCACTAGCCCATGTCCACTGGCCATGTGTGTGTGTCTGTTGTCTGTGTGCCATGTATCTGTTGGCCATCTGTCCATGTGCCATCTGGCCGTGGGCCATGTGTCGTATGTTCATTGGCCATGCACCATATTTCTGTTGGCCACCTGTCTAGGAATATATGTATAACATTTATGAGTATATACACACCACTAGCCCATGTCCACTGGCTATGTGTGTGTGTCTGTTGTCCATGTGCCATGTATCTGTTGGCCGTCTGTCCATGTGCCATGTGCTGTCTGTCCATTGGCCATGCCTTGCATCCATTAGCTGTGTGTTGAGTCCCTTTGACTATAACCATTTAAGGCCATACCAGGGCTATATGCCATGCCATAACCCATAGCTGGCTGCTTGACTCATTTGGCCATGTATGGTCTACATGTCCAGTGGATTTGCATGGTACAACTACATGTAGTTGTACATATTTGGCAGTGGTTGAAAGGAGGTCTAGTGGACCATATGGTACACTACATTGTATATGCCCGCTAGACCATATGGTATGCTACATTGTAGCTTACCTACCTGATTGTCAGATGTGATCTGATGCCCATACATGAAGCGCATGATAGCCATAGAAAACCTACATGCAACAATCTCTGAGTGATATACTTGGTGCTGTGGGGGAAAAGGAAGCACAAACCGCTGTATAGCTCCATCTGTATTCTTCTCACCATCCCACAATAAACTCTGAAAAAGCACCTGGGCTTCCCAGATTTGGATTGGTTGATATTCTACACACTTATTTGGGGCAATATAATGCTACATCATCCTTCGATGCACCTGGAACCGCTGTCCATAAGGCATGATGAACAGCCTATCCTAAAGAATAAACCAAAGAGTGAGGTTGGATAATGCCTCAAGTAAGAGATGACCACTCAACATGTTAAACATCACAAAAGCTGGCCTGTCACTATAGTTCACACTGCACTTGTCCAGCAGATCCATGGCAGCCTTGGCACTGTTTAGTATGATGATTGAGCACCCGAGGAAGTGGAGGTGGATAACATCGCCAGAGGGTAAGGAGTGTGTTCAAATTGCAAGGCCACCAACATCACCAGATCCCCAAGGCAAAAAGAAAAAAACCCACCATATTTTTCCCCCATTGGTAGAATACCATCTCTTGATTATTGGAAGGAATCATACAAAGGTGGCTAATGATAGGTTCTGCTGGGGGGCCAGGTGGAAGAGGGGGCCGGCGCTTGGATTTTCTGTGGAGGTATGCATAGAGGAACACACATGTGAGTAAGACAGTAAGAAGCATTGTGGGTGGACTGAGAGTGTATCAATATGAGCCAACTGAACAGTGAGGTCATTTTAAAGACTTTCTGTCAGGATTTGGAAAACACAGGCCATATTCAAAGATACGTAGGTTGGGGAGAAGTGGAAATCCAGGGTGTGCCGATATTGGGAAGAAAACACAAATTTGGGGGCATGGCTATGATTTATCCTGACCTTCAAAAGTATCCCCTGAATCTTTTTTTTTTTTTTTTTTTTGGTCAACATTTTATATACAATACCAACTGTACCTAATACATGTGCTGGTCACTACAAGTAGTAATTGGGGGAATGGGGAGGGGGGGCAGAGGACAAAGCGCCGCGGAGCTGGGATGCTTGCCCGACTAAGGTTGAACTAGCGAATGGAGCTGGAGCTCATTGTACACAGGCTGGAAGGGCCAATCTACGCCAGGGGGTAGGCCCCCCACTGCAGTGCCCCGCAGTGGGTGGTGGCTTCGAGTCCACCGATTATCCAGGTTCGCATGTTCAGGCAGGGAGCACCCTAAAGCCGTCACTTAGAACACTGAGTACCGCCCCTAGCCTGTTTAGGACTAGGGAATGTCGAACGCGAATGTGCTCTTGTTCTCCAAGAGGAAGTCAACCAGCCATGCATAGCACAGCTGATGGCTGGGGTTGTCTTCCCATCCATGTCGCGGACAGTTGTATAGGACGTGTTGCACGGTTTCCAGGGGAGCACCGCACCTACAGGAGACAGATTCTTCCTTGAAGAATCATGATCGGAACGCCCCAATTGGAGCGTGTCCGGTGATGCATTGCACCATGCAGGTGGTCAAAGCATGGCTGTGACCAGTCTTGCACATCCACGGCCCATTGTTTACATGGGTCGGGGTGAGTGGGGTGTCCTTTTTTGCATAGAGCGTCAGGAAGTTGGAGCCAATATACTTCTTGGACTGGAAGAGAGACTTCCAGCCGTCAAGCATGCGTGTGACTGCTTTGCGTCATGTGAAGTCAGCAGATATAACCGGCGCTCCACCTGCCTCAACATGAGTCGAGACAGCGCTGATGTGTGCCAGTTGGTGGTCTTCAATCTCCACTCCATTTGTAATGTGGTGGAGGTGTATCTTGTGGATGGCGCGGAGCTGCAGCCAAGGCAGCAGCACCTCGCACACTTTGAGGGCGGACGCTTGACCTGAGTGGTGAGACGTGTTGAGGGAACGCCTAAGGGCATTGGTGGAGTCTGAGAAGATGCGGACATCATGGATGTCCTCTAGTCCAATGTCAGCTGCCTGTCAGATGCCTTCTGCAACTGCTCGCAGCTCAGCGTCATCACACGTAGAGAGGCCAGTAGCGTACCAGTCCTCATATAAGTCCCTGGCATGCCAGACACGGTAGACTGCAACTGACTGCATGGGAGGAGGAGGAGTGGATGCATCAGTAATAATGCAGATGCTCCATGGGGAGAGAGGCCTCATCGACAGCACTCTTCAGCAATGTGATGCGGTCTTTCATGAAATCCTCACGGTGATCACTGCCCTTAGGTGGGGGGGTGACGATATCATAGACTATGCGATCAGGGAACAAGTCCCTGGGGCACATGCCTGGTTGGTTGAGTGGGTGGACGGGGTCCAGATCCAGGGAAGAGAGGCCAAGGTTAGCCCAGGCCTCTACAACAGGCAATACGAGTTTCCCAAGCCTACGGCTTGGGTTGCGGGCATTGAGGGTCTCAACAGAGAATTTGTGGTTCCCATCGATGAGGCGATGAAAGGCATGCGAGGCCTGAAGTGCACGGGAGCAGACATGACTCCTTTCCACCAACTTCTTGACATGAAGGTGGATAGGGGGGATGCCTGCAAGGGTCTCACCAGCCCTGTTTGGGGATGTCTTGAAGGCACCAGTGATCCAAAGGCAAGCACGCCTTTGCATCTTCTGGAGGTTATCAAGAGGGCCTGCCATGCGGGCCCCTTCATACATCCAGAGCCTGCTCCCATATGTAGTGATGGGGAGAACACAGGCTCGGTAAAGCATTCACTTGTGCTTGGGCCTAAGCCTGCGCACGGAGTTGCTGAGGGAGAGCATAGCCTTCACAGAGGTGAGGGCTTTGTTTGTGTATCACTTGATGTGCTCTCTGAATGTGAGGGGATGGTCAAACCAGCGTGTTCAAGAGAACTATTGGGCAAAACAACTTGGGAGTGTCATACAATGTTTTACCCGGCTTGGGTATGACCACCATAATGGATGCTTTAAACTCGGCAGGCCAATGGCCTGATGATAGACAAGCGTTTGCAAGCCACAAAAGTAGTTTGCCACACCGATCATCTTGGGTGATCCGTTTAAGGTGATGCCATGAGATGTGATCGGGCCCAAGGGCGGATCAATTCGAAGTGCCTGATAAGGCATCCAACAACTCAGCAGCAGAGTAGGGGACCCACACCCAAGTTGTAGGTGAGGTCCAAGCATTACCCAGCTTGTCAAGGTTGATTGGCCTATTGATAGCTGAGTTGAAGGTGGAGTGCAGTGCGTTCCATAGCAACTCTGTGGTGCTGCATGGCATGCCTTGGTACGAGATGGCCTTGACCGGGGGTGTCTTGCATGGGCCCACCCAGTCCATGAGATCCCATGGTCTGAGGTTAGTATTAGCAATTTTGTCAATGCGTTTGTCGAAGTGCTTTCGTTTTGCTTTACACGTGGCAGCCTTGAAGGTATTGGCCATGGGGTGCTCATGATTGAGGGTAGCATCCCAATGTGCTGAGGGGCAATTAAAATCACCCCCCATATAGCTAACATTGGGGAATTCGTCCAGGTGGTCCTTGAGGAATCGGATCGCTGATCCATTCTCATCTGAGTAGACATTCATCAGATGCACTGGGCCAAGGTGACCTCGTACAGTGATGAGCATGACATCACAGTGGTTAATGATGTCTGATCAGAGCTTAGGTTTCACTGAGCAGATAGCTCGGTTGATGTAGGCCATGACGCGCGGCCAATCTTTGGCAGCGTTGAACCCTTTGGGGAACATGGGAATCCAGTCCAGGTGGATGGGTGGTCCCCTGATGGGGACCCCATCTTTTTCGGTCAGGGAGGCTGTATACCATACAGTGGCCCATGGCGGCTCCTGCAGGAAGAGAATGTCAGTGACATCCTTGCGGCGTTCTAACAGGTCAACTGTCCAGTGTCGTTTGCACCTGACATTTTGGCAGTAGGTTCTGAGCATATTTACATTACAAGTTGTACTAGACATTAATCAAGTAACTTTTTGTCAAATCGCTCAAGTACCCTCCCTGTGTCCTCGGAGCCTGTCTCCTGTAACAGTAGGGAAGGGGGTATCAGCAGAGGGCGCGAAGCGTAAGAGCTCGTTGCCTACCTTCTGGGCAGTGTACTTGGCCACTAGCCATTTGGCATTGTAGCGGTGTTTCCAAAAGGAACACTTCCTGTCGTCAGACTCATGGGCAAGGCCACAGTTGACACATTGGGAGGCATGGGGGCACTTATGACCTGCCAGTGTGGCAAGTCTTGGTGGGGTGGCCTTGGGGGCAGCCTTGCAGCATCATGGGGCCTGCCGCAGTAGGAGCACAGTTGAGCTCTGAAGGGACAGACCTCTTTGTGGTGGCCGAACCTCCAGCACTTTGTGCAGATAGGGACTCCTATCCGCTTATCAGCAGGTAGGATGGTCAAGGACTGGGACCCGAGCATGAAGCTCTTGTTCTGAAGGCTGCGGAGGTGGGTGCCTCCACGAGAATTGTAAATGTTGAAGAACACTGTGCATGAGTCTGACATTTTGGAGTTTCTGACCACACGGGGGAGTGCCCCCTGGTACAGATGGATCGCACCTTTCCATTTGCAGGTTTCAAGGATAGTCTTGACCTCCAAAGGAGTGATGGGAATGGGCTTCCCAGTCTTGCCATATGTGACGGTGGTACCAAAGAAGGGGAAGTTGGGGATGCGGAGGAAGGTCTTGGAGGACCTGACCTCAACCCATGTCTCTGTATTGGCCCCTCGAGCCTCCTTTGCCTTGGTGTCGAAGAACTGGTAGAGGACCTGGAGGTTGTCTTCGGAAGGCACAGAATCCATGACAAGGGACAAACCCCCAAGATGGTTCTGTGTTTCCACAACAGCGCGGATGGTTTGATGATTAGAACCAAGAATACTGTTAATCATTGGTATAATGGGAGCATTGTCCCAGTACACCGGCGGGGAGCAGAAGACCATGACTTCTTTCCGAGAGGAACCATGGGTGGTGGAACGCTTCACATTGGCACGAGCCCGTTCAGCATTTGTGCAGGAGTTGGCAGCCCTGCCTGCAACAATCTGTTGCGCTTGGACGATGGATGCATTGGGAGCCAAGGGGAAAGACTTGGCCATTTGGACTAGTCCCTCTGCCATGGCAGCGGTGCCCTTCCTCCTCTTAGAAGGGGGAGGTTGGGGGAGAGGGGCAGCAGCAGCTGCCGTAGATGCAAACAAGGCCGGGGTTGGCCAAGGGGGGGGAGGCAGGGGCCGTCTGGATGACTGAGCCGGGATAAGCTTCCTTTGGGGCCTGCGGAGACCTGCAGGATCAGAGGTAGCATTGGACAAGTGGGGGGGCCGCTGCCCTGACCCAGGAGGACCGTACTTAGGGGGGGGGGAGTGTCAGGGGGGAGCTGGCTCCGAAGGCTGTCGATGACCTGTTGTAGGGTGGCGACTTGAGAGGTCCCATTGGCAACATGCCGGATGAGGCTGATTTCGGAGGCCAAATATATGACCTGGAGGAGCTCAGTGGCAAAGGTGTCAGTGAGGTGTGCAGGGATGCAGTATCCCTTTTCAGTCCAGAGGTTCATAAGCTCTGTTGTGTTATGGAGCGATGAGGTAGCCGCCTGGACGTCAATCTCTGCCAATTCTTTCGAACCGGTTGGGAGGAAGGCATCAGTGGGGTCGTCAAAGCTCTCCTGGAAGGAGTTCATCTCCACCCCCTCCAAGGTTTCCTCTCGGTCCTGGGGAGGTGGGGCTGGGGCTTTGCCTTTGGCAGACGACAATGTGACAGTGTCGTCGTCCGCCGCAGTATCCATCGGAGTGGAGGAATCCGCCTCCGATGCGGGTGCAGGCGTGGGTGGTCGGAAGAAGACCCATTGTGCAATAGTAGGGAGGCCCAGGGGTCTCTGAGGAGTTGTGCTCCTGGTTGGAGCAGGGGAGGAGGACCTGCGAAGGTAGTCACGAATGTCTGGCGGTTTCGAGGTGCTGATAGGGCCCGAAATTGTTTGCACTTATAAAGTCGACAAGTAAGGCTATTAGTATCATTTCTAATAACCAAGTAAACGGTAATAAAGGATTAGAGTCGAGCTCCAAGATGGCTAATTAGAGTGAACTAGTCTAATGCATAATACACTATCAGTACAGAGGACTATGAGTACGGTCTATTATTAGTCCTATTCACCATGCCCGGTTACAACCTCGGTATCTTAGTTCATAAGTAACCGTTGTAGTATGATATCATTAGTCCGGGGATCATCATTAATAGGAGAAGTAATTGTAAATTCGGGACTTGCACAACCCAATCCTAGTCAGGGGCACTTGGTGTTAACTACTGGAAGAGATGGGACACCGTGAATAACAACCGGGACAATCAGGAGAAGTAAATGACAGCGCCACACTGTTTTGAATAACAAAGTGCACGGTCGGGACTTGATAAGGGTTCAGCCAGCTCTTTCAATATTTGATAAGTAACCAGTAAACGGCATAATTGGCATGTATGGTGCGCGCGCCAAGTCGTAGAGGACATGTCAGCATTAAATACAGATCCTTGGCATGGGGGAGCGCAGTTCTGTATAAAATTTACAATTCCGTATGATATTTAGTTTGTACACTATAAATAGACTGTAGATGAGTAGCGCAAAGGCAAGGAATCTTGCCCCCACTTCGCGCTACTATAGAGTATACAAATCACATTTGTTAAACACTATTGCGTGCCCGAATTAAGGCTCAGATTGCTTCAAAGTTGTCTTGATTGGAATTGTTTGAAGAGATCACAGAATTGAAGAGTCTTAGTTCACTTGGAACTTAGTACTGCATTGTCTGTTGGAATTACTAGGCACTTGGCCTTAGTGCACTTGGCACTGTTTGTTTAATAAGTCGCTTGGACTTATAGATCTGCTTGGGATCATTAATAATTGAACGTACACTTGGTACTCAGTCTATTGGATTGAGAGATATTACAAATATACCTAGCAAGTTTTAAACTTGTGTTGAAGCTTTGTCTGAATCAAACCCGTCGAGAGATCATTGGAAAGAGCTTTGGCTAGTACTATTCAAAGCTTAGTGCTTCTAAGCACTTGAACCCGAACTCAAAACAGGCGATTCCTACTGTTCGTGTGTTGATTGTTAGGTTTGGTGTGTGTGTGTGTAAGAGATTACATTACATAACATCAGCACACTTATAGCCCAGGAGCCCCCTTTCAGCGCATTCTGCCGATTGTTGAGATTGGCTGGGTGGGTTGTCTTTGCCCATGTCAGAGGCACGGGGCTTGGTTAGTAGAGTGTTATCGGGGGTGATCTAGGGCAGCAGGGTGCGTAGAACAACGATGACGACTACAACGGTAGCTATGCACGTTGTAGTAACAAGTCAAGAAGCGGTGTATCCCCTAAATCAAGAACGGTATATGTCGAAATGGAGAAACCCCTTGAATCACTCCTATATCAAAGTCTAAATAGTGTATTAACCCTTCTTCATGTAATTTCTTGACTTGGTCTGAGGCTGGCCCCCCAAATATAGGTAGGTGACGTTAGGTAGGCTAGAAGTTTTACTTTGATATATAACCATGTATTAAATTACATACCTCCAACAGAGCTACCCATCCTGAGCATTCTGTTCTGATTACTCAATAATTAGAAGACTCAAGCCCGTGACTGGATCTGACTCTCTGTGGCAACATGTTTGGTTAGACCGGTGGCCGATCCCTCTTTTATGAGCCAAGTCTTGTACAGAGGGCTTGTCCATAATATAAGGAATGGTCACGAGCCTAAGGATCAGTGTCACATCGGTCATCCTCATTTGTCAGCTTCAGGAAAAATCGGACCGACTTCCCAAACTTAACTTTGATTACATTAGTATTAGGCTTCATTCCCCATGGTAAAACCCAGCCATGAGACATACCAGCCCGATCAGCTGCCTTCTCTGCAAAGCTTCCATCACTCCTTATCAACAAGTTCCATGACCACTACATCCAAACCATGTCTAATACATGGTAAGAAGGTGACAGGGATCGTGAACAGCGGCAATCTTAACACAGGAGAAAATCTAGCATCACACCTTCTATCCTCAGGCCTGGGGCTATCCTGTGACATTAAAGAGGAGGGACTTGATGCGTGCGCCTACACAATATCACGCGCAAGAGGGATGTGCTAGAGAACCCTTGCCGGGCTGTTGACTACAGGTTCATGACGGTTGGCATTAGCTTCCTTTTTTGTCATTTCGTGCCGTTAGAGAATCAATAAATTAAAATCAGGTCGTTCACTCAAGGCTTATGCTCAAGAAGGATCAGAAGGCCTTCTGACGACATTAATGTTCCAATAGACACCCTGTGGGCCTCCGAATTCAACGTCAAGGCCTTCAGTAGGCGAAAGCCTCGCTTTAAAGACTCCTTCATAATCAAGCGAAATCTAATCAGAAGGCATCGAAACCAAGTTAAATCGCACCAACACGTTGAACTTCCTAGAGACCTTTTGGTAAGAGTTCCAGGCTTCAGGCACAGAGATTTCGTCACACGAAGTACAGCTCAGCCATAAGCCGTGGACGAGGGAGAGAACGGGCTAAAGAGTTGTCGAGATTGGCGACCAACTCCAACCACGTGTTATGATCGTGCCTGATTCGTCATCGGAAGGTGCCGGGTGAACCGCAACTGAAAATTCATGCAGCCTTTCCTTTCGTTCTCAACTCTACTTCAGCCGTAGCTCATCCACTGCGAAACTCACTATAGCTTATAGACAATTCGGCCAGTTCCAGTGGCTAAAGCAAGACTGAACGAGCTCAGGACAATATTTGCGAACACTACAAGAATTCAAGAGGCCTAAAGTAGTACGTAAATAAACTTGAACTAAACTCGGAAAATATACATATCGATACTTCACTACAAAAATACGCCCGGTCTCACACTCCATCAATAAATGTCAGAGGTATCAAGCTGCGAAATAAGATTCTTTGCCGCCTCGCTGCGGGGTTGGATTGTGCACCAGTATGGGCGCGGATGACTTCAAATGGATGGGGCGTCAAAACGCGACCCGTGTGAAAGATAGCACGTACTTTGTAAGTCCCGAGGAAAACGATACCTCGGGCATGATCTCCTTCCCCTCCGCATCTACAGCTTTTCCAATATCGAGTGTGGCCAGTGTAGACGCTATCGCGATCCACAGACTCGCATCTGCCAGGTGACGGCCCGGACAAATTCTATTTTGGTTTTAGGACATGAGCGGATTTGTACAGAAAATGGACGGATAGGGTTTCGACGTACCTTCGTCCGAAGCCAAAAGGCCCGCTGGGGTGCGGCTCGGCATTTCCATCTGGTTTAGGCAGAAAGCGTGCAGGATTGAACGCAGTTGGATCGCCGTACACACTTTCGTCGAGAGTCATGCCTCTAATCGAGGGGGGTTAGTGGGCACTTTGTCTGCCTTCAGGCATTGTACCTCGTATTTGCTATCACAAGGGATCCCTTTGGAATAAACATTCCCTCATAAACATCATCCTCCAATGATCGGTGAGGTATACCTCCAATCGCATAGAAATAAAATATAACCCAATTTCCCTGTGAAATACAGAATAGGCTCTCACCTAATGGGACAGAAGCATTCCATCTTAGGGGCATTTAGCCCAAGGGAAATCAAATCACGAAACAATGATCAGCTTACCTGAGGGTCTCCTGCAGCACGCACTCAACATACGGAAGCGATGCCCTATCCTCGAAATCAGGGAGCCGACCTGAGCCAATCACCGCATCAATCTCCTTCTGAGCACGCCTTTGCGGCTCGGGGTTGAGTACCATCGCCAGGAAGAATATTGACAGAGTCGACCAGGTCTTTATTAGGAGTAAATGTGAGAGTAAGGAGGGACTGTACTGATTGCTTTTAATTTGGTATGTATATTCTCACCGTATCCCCTGCAGCGCAGTACAGCTGTCCCGCAGCGCCTTTGATGTCTGCAATTGTATTCAGTGAATCAGATCCATCACGGTTGTGCTCCTCCAGGGTGGTTGAGAGGAAGGACGTCTTGGCCTTTCCCTCTGCCTACATAAATCAAAAATAATCCAATGGCGGACACCATGCTAAGAAAAAGGTACTGACCATCTGCGCCGATACTTCTTCAAACGGATAATCGTGCAGCTTATCAATTGCCCACTTGATATCTCTTGCAAAGCCCCCATAATAAGCACCGGGGAACCATCCCGGAAACTTTCCGACTATACGGGGACATTGTGCAGTGTAAGTCCTTGGTGACTGGATAGTAGAGAGGATATGCAAAGATGGTACATACGCAGTGGAAAGAAATCGACGGGCGTACTACCAGGCGGGCCACAATTACTCACTGCGTACCCCGTATTCTTCGCAATTTCAACATACGGGTCGTCATCAGATACGATCTGGTGTCCATACGTGAGGCGCATGATTATTGCCACAGAGAACCTACATATTGCATCAGCACCTGAGCAATACGATTGGCACCATGGGGGGTAAACGAGTCACACACCGTCTTATGAAGTTATCCCTATTTTCCCCATCTTCTAGCAGATTCTGTAAGAGTACCCGTGCCTCTTGGATCTGAATTGGATAATACTCTGCACATTTACTCGGTGCGAGATAGCGCTGAATCATGCTTCGATGCCTCTGGAACTGGGGTCCATAGCCCATCCTAAACACCGCGCGTTCCCAACCCATCCTAAACCAGTGAAACAAATGGATGAGTTTAAATCGCATCATCCCAAGCAACTGTCTCACATGTCAAATATTACTAAGCGCGGCCTGTCGCTGTAGTTCACGCTACGCTTGTCTAGCAGGTCAACGGCGGCCTTGACGCTGTTAAGTACGATGACAGAGCGCCCTAGAAAGCGGAGGTGAATGACGTCGCCTGGAATAAAGGGCCAATGTGATATTTTCGAATTGTAGATCGGCACCGAGTTGCTTCAGCTTGAACAACGAGAAGAACAGAGAGGAAAAAACCCACCATATTTCTTCCCCCATTTGTAAAACAGAGTCTCCTGGTCATCAGGAGGAATCAAGCGAAGGTGGCCAATTATGGGGTCCGCTGGTGGGCCAGGTGGAAGCGGTGGATGGCGCTTCGATTTACTTCGGAGATAGACGTAGAGGAATAAACATGTGAGTAAGACGATGGAAAGCATCGTGGGTGGAGGGGAAACGAATGACTAGAAGTCCACTGAACAGTGGGGTCCTTTTAAAGGCCTTGCTGTCAGGACCTGGAGTACACGGGTCATATCCGAAGATATGCACATTGGGGAGAACTTAGAAGCCGAAATCCTGGGTAGCTCGATATCAGGAAGAAAACCCTAATTCGGGGCAGTGGCCATGACGTATACTGACATTCAGGTAGCATCCCCTGAACAAAAACGGCACATATGGAGAACCATCAGCATCAAAAGTGTAGCCATCAGCATCGACCAGGATTATTTCCCTCCACTTCACACCAAAATAGCAAGCCCTATCATTGGGAAGAGTCTGAGTCACCCGATCACGACATGGAATATAAGGAACCAACTTTGAGAAAAAAATACACGGTCACATCAGGATCATATCGGGGGGCTCTATCGTGATGTAGAACCGACTAGCCTCTCTCACCTTGTGAGTTGTCCTGCGATGTCAAGGCGGGTAACGAAAATTTGGCGGCATACCCAGGGCGTTTACTAGGAGGCAGAATGAGTAAGTCACAATTGATAAAGAAACACGCACACTAAATTAGAATCGCGGAGAAAGTGTATGCATGAGTTGAGGTGCTGTATTGTCTAAAGGCCAAAGGTTATCGTAGGGACTTACAGGTGGTATTGTCGACGTTGAAAAGAGAAATAATTAGAAGGCGATTGAGAGTGAGTTCGGCTTTCAAATTCTAAAGCCCACTACCCAAAAGAAGACGAGACGGGGCGCAACAAGGGAAGCCGTAACCATCGGTAAACGTAAATTAAAAGGTTGATCCGGAGCATCGCCCGTCTCCAAAGATCGTTCCCCGAAGTCGAAAAATTGAAGGCAAGGCATGTCAAGTACATGTATTTCCGCTCTTCAATTAGCAACTAGATCCATGGTGATGCCTCTTCCTTCTGCAATGAATCGCTCACAAAAGCTAAGGAAACTGCAATCCAAATCGCCTCCTCATTAAGGTTATGGTACAGTGATATATGGGCCGTTTAGATAGCCTCTAAGCCCCCGGAAGAAATTCTCCATCCAATAGGGGAATGAATCCAAGCTACCTACAAAGCGGTTGATGATGGTTTTATGTTGGAGAATTTTTACGCGAGGCATCAAATTGGACACGATGGGTGGCAGAGCGACGTCGTTGGGCAGGACAAGTGAAGGTGACATCCGAAGGAAAATACAGAGATTACTGATATTGATAGAGACATCAAGGAACGCGCCCCTCGCTCGACACACTAATGATGAAGAACGAACCAGATTTGAAGTTCGACCGCCAACTGGAAATCCGAATCACGCTCCTTCATCCGTCTCCAAAGATCATTTGCTCAACCTGAAGGTTAAAAGGAAACCAAGTAAATATCAGGTACACATGTCAGGTTTCCTTTCAATAAGCAATTTCCATAGTAATATTCCTTTCCTCTGCATCGAACCGCTCACAATCGCTATCGAAGCGGCTATTCACCTCGTCCGCGTCGTCTAGTCCGGGATACAGCGAAATGTGCGCTGATTGGATACCATGGCCTGAAGGATATTTCTCCATCAAATCGAGGAAGGCATCCAACCCGTCAATGTCTACGGAGCAGTTGAGGGTGGTGATATGTGGGAGAATTTCTCCATTAGATATGAGGTTAAAAATGTCGGCTGGAAGGGGAATGCTACAGAGTAAAACAAGGGATGGCAACATCCGCAAGAGATTACAGAGACTGTCATCGTCCAAGGGATCGGTAAAGGAAGCTTCCGTAAAGGATTCCAGTTCCTTTAAACAGCATTGAGATCGGGAAACGAGAGCTTCAAACGCCTCGAGTGCCCAATCTTCGCACCGAAGTACCTCCAACGATGGAAGCACAAATGGTTCAAGAAACGTTGTCCAATCTGCATTCCCGGAAAAGGGTGCAATGGAGAGGGTATGTAGATGAGGAAGGATGATAGGCGGATGGTCCTCTGCTATCTCTTCTGCATGATACTGACGGACCACGACTGAACATTCGACCAGAGCTGTACATTGTGATAGAACGTTGTGCAAGTCGGCAATTGAATGAGCCCCTCGACATTTAAAAGCAGTTAGCTGTGACCAAGGTAGCCACAACCCGCTCAGAGCGTAGGTGGGATCCAGGCGTTTAATTTGGTACGGGTAAGATATGGAGAATGTTTCCAGGCGAGACGCCTCCTTCAATGTATCTGTCTGATGAGCCATTGGTGGATGTATGAGATCAGCCTTGGCGACGGTGATTTCGAGGGACTTCAGGGAAGTAAAGTAATTTAATGGGAGATTTAGAAATATACCGAGGAGGTCGAAGCTAAGTGTCAGCCGTAACGACCGAAATCGACCTAAGCATGGAGTCATAACTTTCGTGAAAATGTCAATATCCAGCATAGGTACTTCCAACGAAACCAAGCCATGTGTCTGGGCCATTATCTGGTCAATAATCGAAGGAAGGGTTGCCTGCTGCCTTTGTGAAAGGTGCGAGAGAATTTGAATGTCACTCCAAATCTCAGCAATAGTCCACAGCACCTGTCTCCAGTGGGAGCAGACCAGGCTAAGAACCCACGGAAACCAGCTGTTCTTAGGAAGTTTAACACTGGACCCTCGCCATTCTTGGCAGTCCTTGAATATCAATGAGAGGAGCTCGGGCGGGAACTTCTGCACAGCAGACTCGACGTTGCGCAAACCCTGAGGTTTCTGTCCATCGTAGTCTCGTTCGCTTCGTGTGATGACTGGCTGAACATAGGGAAGGTGTTGGTCGGTTTCTGACGTGGCAGGTGACTGAATCTGTGTAATATCTTGTCTGATTTTGCTTGACACAGAAACGCTTGAGTCGCTTGAGAGGCATCAGGTATGGATTATCGAAAACGACGCTCGAATTGAACTTACCTGAGACGGGACAAATGATTGTCCATGGAAATGGCGGGGGGTCGCAAGCTTGTCGGAAATTGGTGCCATGCAATAAATAGAATCTGACGATTGATGAGTGATGAAACTTGAAACACGAGGCGTGCCGCAATGCTACAGCTGTTGTCAGAGGAACGAAATCCCGTATTTGCCCGAATTTGAACAATAAAGGCTATTTTAGGAATTCAAGACAATCAAAAAATCTTACCATCACATGCGACTAAAGAAAGACTTAGAAGAGGTCTTGAGTATGTTTCCAAGTGAAGTATCCGGCATGCCTGAGCCATTCCTCCACATTTCCACCAATACTGCTATACACAGCCTCCCAAAAAAAACAATAAGGGTCAGAAAGTTCGTGACCATCGAGCTCCCCAATCACAATAGCCTTGATTCAAATGACTGGAGTAGTGTTTTTGGGGAATGGATCACAAAGGGATGAGAAATAGAATTATTTAGTATATTGACTAAGAATAGGTCACATCCCTGATCCTGTAAATCCAGGTAGCCGAGCCGTTCACGAGCGAAAGGTCAAGAATGTCCGTTATGGATTCGAGCAAATATGAAATTTCATGACTGTCTATCGCCTTTACAACCGCTATAGATGGCATCAAAATGGCCCCCTTGTTACAGGTCGACGAATAACGAAGGAATTCGCACGAAATAAGGACTGAGTTTGACGGCTGAACTGAATACGATCACCACTACATGTTACGAGATGCACTTTACTTGAAAACAGATTTAACTATGGACATAGTTATTGATAGCCATCGCGAGTGCCGCAACGTCTGAGCCGTCGATGGAATCGATATACAGGACGTTCGGATAGGTGGCCTTGGTGATCGAATTCAATAACTGCGCGAACATCTGTGGATTCGCCTCTAACCCCAGGTCCACAATGCTAGGAGCCACTTCGATCAGACACCCGACTGCATCCTCCGCATCCTGCGTAAGCGTCCATGAGAGGATAAAGTATTGCCCGTCCGGATTAGAGCGTACGCTGCGCATCTTGTTTAGCTGATCGTTTATCATAGTGTTCTTGTCGTTTGTATTGGCGTAACTGTTGTACGCATTGAATTGGGCATAGCGATAAAAGCCAGCTCTTGCGAACGCGCCGAGGAAAGAAGAGGTTGGCTCGACAATTATGACGACTGCGGAGCGATTGTTACCAATGAACTGGTTGAGAGATAACGTGGTGAGATCGACGGTTGTTGGATCCCCAGGTGCGACGAACAGGTTACTCGTCGTGTTGAGCTGAGTAAAGAGGTTGTCCCATTCTTTCTGGGTAAATGGAGTATAGTTGTCGTTCCCGTTGTCGGTATTGAGATCGTGTGACAGGTTGAGTATGACGAGTTCGTGGTTGGCGGAAGTGAAGGCATTGACTTGAGCGATGATCTCCGTTATTTTCTGCCCATTCCCGCCTTGCCAGCTGACCCCGATCTTCGAATAATGGCCTGTGTAGTACTCCCCGTCGCTGATGACAGGTCTGATATCGAAATAACGAGCACCAGCACTGAGCTGTCCTGCAATGGACTTCGTTTGAGTCAGCGTGTTGCATGAGAAGGAGCCTGCGGTTCCGCCCGTCCTAACGCTCATCCCTGCATCGTGCGATCCAGGAATAGTGATGTGTCGTAAGGTACGAGGCCCAAGGGAGCCAATGTTCCTCTGCATCCATGAGACGGGCGGGTTACTGGACGAAAAATCTGTCTCTGACCCGGACAGGATAAAGTTTACGTATCCATCATGCTTCCATCCGAACTTGAGAGTACTTCCAGCCGCGTTGTTCTGGGTCATGAGATTGGAGAACCAGTTTTGTAACATGAATCCGCTCGAAGCTCGAGCCTGAATCTGGAACGAACTGGCGGTGGGGTTGGATATAGTGTAAGTTACCTCTCCGGCATCGTCCTTGGTTATGTGAGCCTCGTCCCATTCAACGTAGACTGTTTGCACCTTCCCAGAAGCGACCGTCGACGGAAAACCCCATGCATTCATCTGGTACGAGTGTTTGTACGTCTGTTGCCATGTGTAGGGGCTGCCATTGATGAGATTGATATAGCCGCCTTGGCCCATACTGTGCGACAGGCTGCAATTAGCAACGGCGAGGGAGCTAAATGAGGCACCGTACCTGGAGAACGAGATGGGGAGGAATAGGACTTATTCGTCGTCGGCTTGGCCTTTTGAGTTTCCTGGGTCGGCCGGTCAACAGACTTCTTGCGATATAGAAGTGTTGGAACCACATGGACCTACAACGCTTCGCGTGATAAACGTTGGCCTTGGAGAGCTGATGACCTCGCAGCATATGCAGGATGTGATCAAGTGATCACGATTGATATCGCAACATCTCAACGTTGAACGCGTCGAGACACGTGTTTTCCAGTTGCGCATACACGAAGACATATTTCCATCCCTTCTTCGAAGACTGTATGATCATACCTCTGAGATCCACTTTTCTCGTTTGTTTCCTCAAACCAATCGTGCTTTCTGCGATACATACCCTTACCCACACCACGAACCTCGGGCCTGAGACTACAGCAATCCCAGCTCACCCCTTGTTATTGACCCTCGCGGTTCACTTGCGGGCGCGGCGTGGTCATGGTTTGATGTTGGGCAGTTCCGTTTCTCGGGCGTATAGAACTCGAGGGGTTGTTCATACCATGCTAGGTGGATAAGCTTCATTTGGGCTCGTACAATGTCATGTATCATTATGACCACCTGCGAGGATGAAAACGAACTGTTATGAATGTTTCATGCAGAAAGGTCGTTTGCACTGGGAGATCAATCCATATATGGTCGCCACATTGCCAAACTCCAAATCAGGCTTGTTCTTAGATGGGGCAAAAGTGTACGACTTGTAAAAGTTCATTTAAAATTGACATATAAAGGAAAACTAAAGCCGAAACTCACCACAGCACACCAAGTCGTATAGCCTGACGTTGAGCTTATGCACTATTTGACGCCCTTGTCAATGATTCAGGCACGATGGATTTCCTCACCCTATACCCCGTACACGCCGTCAGTGGTTGAATCCATTAGTAGCGTACTCAAAACATACATACCTACTATCAGCTTCATGCATTCAAAGCTCAATCCTAGCCATTCCATAATGAAGCCATTAAGATCGTGAAGGTAGGAAATTTTCCGTACTAGCGCTCGATGTTTGTTGGTTCAACGTTTGCTCAACAAGATCCGGAGTCACGTGAGTCTATTTCGTTGACGTGCTGGGCCAATTGCCGCGTTCTGACGAGCACTAAAGGCTTTGCCCTTGAAGAACTGTGAACAATAACGAAAGAGAACAGGAGTCAGATAAACTGCGGATTACGAGAGGTCAGTACCCACACCACAATATAACTATCAGCGTCTCATGAAGACCAACATGCTAAGCTAAAATTATTCCAAACCCCAAACTAGAATATTTTTCCAAGCCGTACTGTGTGCGTGCTCGGAAGAAACACGCCGATATCGTTGTGCAGCATCAGCCATACCTGGTCCTTGTCGGCACTCAATCCAAGCATGGACTATGCTCGTCTTCATGTATGACTGCTCATGGCCGCTCTCAAGTAAATCAAGAAATGCGTGAAGACCATCAGGCTCCACAACAGTGGTCAACCTGTGGAGATATGGAAGTAACCCACGCTCCGAGATATCCACAAATAAGGATGGAGGAAAAATACAATTTGCCTGAAGTTCAATGAGGGAAGGTGAAACCCATAATAGACGCTGGAGCTCGTGATAATCCGCTCCTTGTGCATCAACAGTTAAACCCTGGATGACACAGTTTGAACGAGTGACGAGAGAGGTGAAGGCGTGAATTGCAGGCTGAATGACCGCAAGAATTTCTAACGATGGGAATATGAACGGACCCAAAAAGCTGTCCCAGTCTAAATGGTGGTGCGATGCCAGGTGGAGTTTCCGGAGGCGCGGGAGGACAATTTCTTCAGTCAGGGGCGTAAATTTTCCATAGGCTATTCTCAGTTTGCAATCAACAATGGAAGTGCATTGTCGAAGTATTGTCCGGTGAACAATATCGGGGAAGACCTCAGTTCCGATCAATGTCAGGTGGGTCAACTGTGCCCAAGGAAGAAGGAGTAAGGGTGGGGGACAGTACTCGGTACGGAACAGTTGAACGATTACTTTTTGGAGGTTTGGAGCGCCCAGCAGGGGACTTGTGTTGAGAGAGGGAATTGATAAGGGAAATCCAGCGCATCGGATCGCGACGAACTCCAGAGCATCAAACGTCCCAGAAGGTAATTCGAAGAAAGTGCTGAATGAATTGGGAGTGAGGAATAACCTGATATCTTTGAATCGTTCAGGAGTCGGGATTATAGCGCTCAGGATAGAGTCCTCTGGAAAATATAAGCAGTCTAACGAGATCGAGGCTTTTGTCCGTCCAGTAATATACTGGACGATTTGTGGGATAATGGGAACTTCCTCCGCTTTGCAAGCTGAGATATGAATATTTTCCCAAATTTCCGGAGTACTCCATAGCACTGTCCTCCAGTGTGAGCAAATGTGTCCCAGCGTCCATGGGTATGACCCACGACCTGGACCACGATGGCGTAACGGTAACTCGACGTACGTCTCCGCGGAACATTCAATGAAAATGGTGCTCAGGATCTCTGGGGGGACCATCTCAATCGGTGATATCATACTGGCCCCAACGCTCGGAGTATCTCTATTTTGCGGCTTCAAATTCGCGATTAATTCTTGATCGGGAAGATCAAAACCGTCGCGGGGGTTCTGTATGTGATCTGTAGACCTCGCTTGTTCGTCGACGCAAGGCCTTCGATGTTCTTGTTCAGAGATGGGTTCTGAAATATGGTGATCAACAATAGTCATCCCGAGTTCTGTGAGATGTCGTCAGAAAAAGAGGCGGTGGTATAACGGGAATAACTTTGGAGTTGATGATAGGAGAAAAGGTGGAACACGCCTAAATGGCGAAGCCTACTAACAGTGTTTTTAAGAAGTTTCAGGACAGTTCAGAACGTTGCTAAGGCGTGCCCGGTAGAGGCCGCAATCGGAACACTGCTGCCAACGGTTATGCCAAACCACTTCAGGTTTGATCCGGCTCGGCACTGGGCTCAAGACTGAAAATAGCTGTAGGGTGGAGCTCGTTAAAATGTCAAGTTGTAGCAGCACGATAGCGTGCCACCAGTCAAAGAAGTTTCGGGTGAATCTGTAATTGCTCGTGTTTTTTGTTTAAGGGATCTATAGATGGATAAGATATGAGTGTCTCCTTCAAAACGCCAGTCTCGTTGAAGCCGGTCTTGAAACGCTAAAAGATAAAGGTCATGAGCTTATAGTGTTAATACTGCTTCTTTATTTTGTATTATGATTGTATGAGGTTAGGGAACATTTGAAATTGGAATTGATGCCCACCTGGTCCTATTCAAAGTGAAGAAGTACCTGTTGCGCCTGTAGTTCCACTTGTAAATGATTTCAGGGGGTGCCGAACCGTCAGCGGAGCCTTGGATCACGGAATTTGCCGAGTGGTCGTATTGGGAAAGTCAGGGACAACGAATATGTGTTCGTACCCCGATTTGCAGGGTGTAACAAAACCACGGAGTCGCCTTCGTTTGCATACATACCGCCTCATCCTACCTTGAGAAGGTTCTCATGATCAAAAACGTATGACTGACCCTTCTTCACCCCATCTTCAAGCATTTCAGTTAACGACGCGTGCACCCAATCTCCAAAGACTAGCGATTCAAATTATCGATGTGGGGCGAACTACAGGATTTATATCTTCATTAAGACCACTCGTTTAGAGGGCTCTTGCTCTATCTCCATCATATATACTTCTGCATCCTCGGGTATTTACTATGATGATTAAACGCCCCTTTTGTTCCGGATATGACACACCATTCTGACTGATCAATCCTCTAGTGCTTGATATTTGACTTTGGTGAAGTGTCGGCTTCAAGCCCCAGGACGAGACGAACACACGTTATCAATTGGCATCATTCCCTTCGCCCATTGCGTCTATCGTGCTATGGCTCGGCGACTCGGACATTTCGAAGGACCCAACACCGACAGGGCCTGACAGGGACCCTCATAAACACAGGAGTATCATTTTTGGGGAAACATAGCTTAGCAGAGCCGATCTCAGCGACATCGTGTGCCTGTCAATAAGACGCAGGGCTTGGCATCCATCCTCACTCTACATCCGCGGACCTCCCACGCCAGTACCCACCAATCGTCAATCACTCATTCACAACGACTCATTGTGGTTTTCATTAGGCGAATCTGGAGCACCGCTAACATCGTGTTGCGGGCTGTAGAGGGCTTCCTCAGGTCATGTCATTCCTGTGTCATTCTTAGGAAGCCAGAAAGTATGTTCAAAACTGTAGGAGATTATTCGGTCGTCTTCCGCGATAAGCTACTTCGATTCCTCGTCAAAGTACTTAAATTTTGCAGCGCTTCTTCCACCTTCATGCCAGGAGGGACTGATCCAGGCCAGCACCCAGGCGTGATGCCGATCTCAACCTTGTCAAGAAGGTGGAATTCCGGATCGAACACAATCAGCTTCTCTGGCGGCGGGACCTAAAAACGCATTATAAACATCACCAATGCTTGGCAATCACATTTGATAAGGAAGGTACCTCCTCTCGTTCATTCTAATTCCTTCGGTTTAATTTGTCTTTCCCCCCCTAACCGTATTAATTAGCCGGACTGAGTATTTATCAAAACTCCAGTGAGACCTTCCATGGCTTTGGGTACGATTCCGCCTGTCTTTACTCATGCACTACGGGTATCTTTCACTTGACGTTTGAACAGCTGTCAAGCCCTTCCAGTACGTCTCCTGATAGTATTCATCAGTCCGTTCGAAGACATGTTACCTTGATGAGTGGACCTCGGAACGATCCTTGCTTCGATTTTCCTCCACCCCTCTATATATGAAAGCTGAGCTCGTGGATGCTGATGATACCGTTTAGATCCCCCTGCGCCCTAATCACCATCCTTCATTTGGATGCCAATATGGAGGTCAACCTCGAAACTGTCAAAACATTAGCCGTTCAAGGAACAGCGGTGAACATGGTGGCAGGTATTTCGGACGCCGTCATCCTCACGGAAAACCAAACGCTGAAAGTTCCTGACAAAGTGTCTTGCTTGACTTGCATTCTCTACGATCATCTGATTACTCTAGGCGATGAGGTTCGCTTTTCTCCCAAAACTTCTCCTATCAGCTCTCTTATCTCTGTCGTAGATCAAGATGATGTGGTCGTGAGTCGTTGCTTGTACCGCCGTGGCGAAACCGCTGACCCCTATTCTTCAGATACAAGATCAGTTTGGCGAGAGTCCTGTTTTTTCTTAATCGCTATCTGGTGGCAGGGCTGCTATTGTGAAGATTTTGTTTCTCTTACGTGGATTCTTGTATTACGTGCTGATGGACGATCTCAGATTTAATTGTATATGTGCGTTCCTTGTCCCATCCTCTGGGTAATTGCCACTCAGAATCATATCAGCCGCAACTAGGGCAAATCTCGGGGCGTCGGTCAGTCCAGCTCCATGTCCACTTCTTTATAGTTTGACCTATTCTCTTTGTAGTTGTTCGTGAAATGACGTCTGTTCCTCGATGCCACTATTAACATTTCTTCGTCTCCAGTTGCGTGTTCTATATGAGATGGCTGGTCATGTAAGAATACTTCATCTCTGCACGAGTTATTTCTTCATGAATGCTTCCCTTTAAGAACATTGACGCTCTCTAACTCGATAATTCAAGGTACGGGAATGTTTTATGAACGCCATTGTAACGCCGCTTATAAGATTTAGGCATCTTGGTATTACGAATTTGGGCTCTGTGTCAGCTTCCTATTACCTTATTTTTGGCTATTTTCGAACTTTTCTTGGATATCTAGATCGGTCCAGTAAGGTGTTTACCTCCATTTTCCTCCTTCATATACGTGTTCGCCAGATCTCAGAGCTAATTCCTAGGTCATACTATGTGTCGCTTTTTCCTTTTACGCCGGTGAGTGTGATTGTCTAATTTCTGACATCGTAGTTAACCATTAAATGGTAACAGGAGGTGTGATCACCCTTTGTGGATTAACGATCCAAGACTATGTCGGGGAAGATGTCATTAGTAAGTCATTATTTTGGGTATTTTCGTTCAGGCAATGAGGATGTTGTTGCAAAGTCAACGACTCCCTTAGCAGCCTTCCAGGTTGTTATGCGAAATCTATACCAGCCATCATCGCGGGCTACTGGTGAGACGACCATCTGTTCGGAAATGTGGAATCTGATTTATCCTGTATATTGCAGGATCGCTCCTGTCTGCGTCGAGAGTCCGTTAATTTCTTGTATATCTTTGACGACGAATTGACAATGCAGCAGGCGTCCTCTTTGCCCTGGTTTTCTCAAAGATATTCTACTGGTGGAAGACCGGCATATCACCTCCTCCGCTCATCGCTGTTCTTGTGAGTGTTGTTTCAAAACTGCGTAAAATCTAATCATCCGGCGTATAGGTTAGGGATTCAATGATATACTTCTCCGTGTAGGTCGCTCGTGATATACCTGTGATTTGGCTTATCATTTGCCTCTTTAGCATATTTGGTTCGCCAAGAAACTTACCTTCCAAAATGTCGTCTGTTGCTTATTTCCTGAGACCAGCGTTCTTGATCGCGAACCTCTTCATGTTCTATTTTGGTCCTCCATTCATTGCCGGCAGTTTGCTAGTGACGTGAGTTATGGTGCTTATCCATTTTACTTCTGAACTAACGCCATGGTTATAGTCCGTCTGCTGCCGCCGGTTGCGTCATGGTTGGTGCCAACGACATATTAGTCGATTTATATTTACACACATCAATCCAGGGATCACACATGCTACTCAACCTTCGTTCGGCTTCGTCGCAATCGTGGATGCCAGCTCGAATAGTGTGATGGGTTTATAACATCAGGTTAACTACTCCATCATCGACCCATTCTAATCATTCCGACTGCAAATGTAACGTATTTTAATTATTTGTTAATACTTACAAGAGAGAAGAGAACACTGACAACATCAAACAACGGGATGGTCCTTGCGTCCACGTCCAGTTTCCCCTTTGGGAATAATAAGGCACCGCCCGCCTAGCTCAATCGGATAGAGCGTCAGACTCTTAAGAGTTGCGGGTAAAACCACTTCTCCAAGTGATCTGAAGGCTGCGAGTTCGACCCTCGCGGTGGGCTACCTGTTCGTTTTTAGCAATGCTGTGGACAAGTTGACAGTGATCTCGACAACAATCACTCATTACTTTCGGCAACATAGTTCAATCACAAATTATTTTATCTTACACTCCACCCGTTCGTTAGGTCAGATACTGGCTTTGTGTATAATAATACTACAATAGGGTCGTACAAAGTTGAACGCAGATTCGCAGACGCAGACGCTTTCCCGCATATGCACCGGATTATGTAAGGATTTTTCGAAGTCCGTTTTGTGACACAGTGTGACTATTGGGATAGCGAGCCGCGAGCGCATCGAAAGTTTACCCAGCGACACCCCCCACCGCCGTCGCGGTTATTCCACACGGTCCTTACGTGTCCTTACGTATACATTTAATTTTTCATATATGAAATCTGTTCCCAACTTGACTCTGGGACACGCCAATTAATACCCATCACCTTCGAATGGACGAGATCCTTCACCCCAGAATCTATTCAAAGGCTCCGAATACAAGTTCAAATCCGCGCTGAATTTATGCCTACAAATTATTGTCATACTTGTTTACAATCTATAAAGTCTTTTTAGGTGCTCAGGTTCTTATAGAATGACGAAAAAAATATTTCGTGTGATCATCATAGTAAGGTAGGCTCGGGTGATATCCTTGCAAGTAGAGATTGGAGGGATAATCACATTATACTGACTTGAATCCTGATTCCTGACTTTACAGCGTGACAGAGCGGAGTATGAACTTCCACCTTATATAACGGTGCATATGCAGGAAAGCGTCTGCGTCTGCGAATCTGCGTTCAACTTTGAACGTCCCTAATGTGTCTCGGCGACCAGGGTATTTGCCCCGTTGCTTGCGACCCACAACTTCGTGTGCGTAGTCGTACGAAGAGCCCAAGCAGTAGAAGGCGGAGGTAGATGGCCAGCAGTCTGTGTGGCGATGAGTTCATATCATAGGGGAAGGACTTCTTTTTCGACCTAGTAATGACTTTGGTACTGACGCCAGCCTTGACGCCCGGCACCTTAACTAAGTTGAATATTTTTTATCAGTGAATGAAATATTAAGGGTTTCCAAGGACGACCCCTAGAGGAGCGTCATAAGATCAATACAGGATCGACATCAAGATAGTGGCTTCAAGAAACCTTTCAGACGGTACTGAGCAAGTACTGAGTCGTCGGCGATCATGTGGTGACGAGTTGAATGGTGTGCCGACATGTCGCGGTTTCCGAGATGGAGATCCTGATTGATCATAGGCGCGGGTGCATTATATTGTGTCATCCGACCTTAGCTCAGTTGGAAGAGCGCAAGACTGTAATGGATAACTTCATCTTGATGTCGCCTGTTCGAGCCAGGCAGGTCGGAGAACTTTTGCAAAGGCACAAATATATACACCCAGAGGATTCTTTTGCGCTGGAAACAAACCATTGTGGTAATCTCAATTTAAACAGTCGAGAAATTGGAAGCAGGGTGCGCCGAAAAAAAGCCAACATCTTTTTGAACTAAATAAAGTTAGTTATAACGTCAAGCCCGTGTCAGAACCTAAGTGGAGAACAGAAGGGTGTGTGATTATGATTGTCTTGGTAGTAAGAGACATATTAGGAACTTATAGAAAGTTGGTATATACTAAATACGCAGTTGGCACTTTGGCAAGATTGTAAGCGAATGACTTCTGTGGGAAAATGATGGGTGGACCCAGGGGGGGGGCGGTAGAAGAATCCGAGACCTTGAGTCCCCTGGACCCTTACATCAAGGGTCTCGTAGGGTCCTCCGTGAGATAACGTCTCAAGTAGGAACTCGAATTGATATGTTTTCCTCTGAGCAAAAAGCAAGTGCCTTCCCACATGATTCCTCATGTCTTTGAGCTTTGTAGTTTGCCCACATAAGTAATAGTTAATGTTGGCCTCAGCCTCAAGCTTTTTCACTGTAAGATGCTTTGGAAAGTTACAATAGCTACAGCTAGGGCAGGCTCCCCTATGTATATTGGTAAGGTTAAACCAAAGACCCTTAGTATCATTTACCTTGACTTGCAAATATTTATATGGTGAAGTACATAGATGGGGTGGAATAAGGAGAAGAAGATAACAGATTCTCATTCAGTGTGGTGCAATTGAACTTGGCCGAAATTAGCCGAACTGAATTTCCTACTTGAGACGTTGTCCCACGGAGGACCTTACGAGACCCTTGATGTAAGGGTCCAGGGGACCCAAGGTCTCGGATTCTTCTACCGCCCCCCCCCCCCCCCCCCCCCCGAGTGGACCGGTCAATTATCAATGTCAGCATTCGTTATCTTATCTGATCTCATTATCTTGCCATGTTCCATTGATGTAAAATATCTATACTTACGGTCGTTTGGACGACATCGAAACCCGGAAGGAACTCTCATAGTATTGGCCGCAAAGGAGTTTTCAGATCGCGTACAAGGTAGTTCATCTTGTCCTGATTTCCCTAGTCGCTAGGAGGAGAGAGCTGCTGGCGAGGGAAATACATATGAGAAGAGGTTCAGATGGCGGTACAGAGTATCGGCATCTGGCTTATAGACTTGCCTCCTCCCCTGCGTGCTTGCTTTTTCAGAACTAACGCTCGGCCTATCCGAAATGAGGCAGAACTCCGCGGATATTGGGGCCCAGGCTTGGACCATTTGCCGAGGAAGCTCCAAGTTGGCGACCACGTGGTTTTTTTGTCTTCGATATTTACCACCAGTCGTTGATGTTCAACCTGTCAGGGATTTAGGGTCGACATTCGAGACTCTCTTTTTACACAGAATTACTAGAGGACGTGTCTCCGATTGCCTCCCCCCCCCCCCCCGCCCAAAAGTTATGGTAATTTCCACGGGAGAGGTCAGGATCACAACTTCTCTGTATATTGACGTTGACTAAATGTATGTCCTGATCTCCATAAATACAACGTTCCCGGATCAGTACTCAAACCTCTTATAACTTATGCAGAAGTCAATACTTGCAGGAAATGAGATAGAAATACTTTCCCAGACCGTTTCTGACCTGACCGACTTGAAACTATCCGTAATTTTGGCTTATTCTCTTCGGCCCCATCGCGCTGTTACGTTCTTCGCTGTAGTGCAAGGACAGATGCAGCGGAGCCGCGTCTCTGGTATCAGAAAAGGAGGCAGCCCCCACCGCATGCACAAAGAACACGTTCCAGAATCTGGGGTGGTAGCTTGGATTCGGGGGGAATACCTCACATACGCTTGCATACACAATCGGCCTCCTATCTTCGATACACCATAGCGATGCACCATACTCAGCGTAGAGCGATAAACGCAAGTGAGCACAAGTATTGAGCTTCCTTCTTTTCTTTCCGTAGCTCTGGAGGCTAGCTCAAGCTCCTCCCACGAATCACGGTCATTGGAAACCAGAGCGCTGGTGGGTTATACCGTTAACTCCAGCTGTACTCGATCGCGCTTACCCGTACTCAGGAAAGTCGAGGGTCGTGGAAGCGATATCAGGGGTACGTTAGTCACGCCCCTCATCCGGCGCGTTTGACACTCACCTTGCGTGTTCAGTCCCACGCGGGGCATGCACCCGTTGTCCCATAGAATACAGGCTCTCCGCGTCCTCACTCAAGAAACTGGTCTTGTCAGACCTCCATCCGCCGGGCGTTTCGACGCCTTTGGGAACGCGCTGGACAAAAAGCTCTGGAAATCCCGTTCAGCGGGGCTGACCACAAAACAGAGTCGAGGTGGAAGCCTTCCCTTCGCCGGGCGCAGATAGCCGCGTTGAACCCGCACGTGCCGCTCGAATCCATCGCGGTGCAAAGTGTGACTGAGCTCGGGGAGCAGCCGTATGCGCCCGTTCCGTCGCTGCAGTTCTCGGCGCGACCACGATCTGCGTCGACTTGGAAGAGCCGGAGCTGACGGATCGGTAACCTCCCGTGTCCCGTGTTCCGTGTCAAAACACACATCGCTACCCATTCTTTACATACGCCTCAACGCCGCCATTTCAGGCGTTTTCACGAAACCAGGCATGTTATTACTAAGCTCCATCAAGGCAATCGAGCTCTGGCTGGACCTCCTCGAAGGCCGGTGCCACCCGTTCACGCACAAATACTCCTGCACCCGCAGGCCGGACGACGCCAGAGTGCACCGCAAGGGGGCATACGCCCGCCCAGGCGAGAGACGCAGAGGCTGCGCTCTTCGCCAAAAAAAAAAAAACGGCGCCCGTGGTCCCACCACAACCACTTCGGCACGAACCACCTCATCTCGACTCTGAGCACCCTGCTCGTCGGGAACGTCCACGACATGTACGCGCTTCCCGTAGCTTATCTGAGTTCTTTCCTGCCAGCCTGTGCGCTTATGAACCATATTCGTCCAGCCTTCCCATCATCAACAAGGAGGCGCAACGGCTCCTGGCGCTCGCTGACGCGGAGCCGGCGGTGTACATGCTGGGGGCTCATCGGCGGCCTCTGCGAGGACATCTAGCGCTAGATCGTCGGTGCGGCTTTGACGTTGGAAACGTTGGTGCAGGGGAGATAAGGAGAGCTACGCGAGCGTTCAGGCGGAACATTCGGAGGGCGGTGCCCGACTTTTTGTACCGTTCGCCACCATCTGGTAGTAGCCTCAAGAAGCCTGTGCGTGGCTAGGTAGATGGGGGGCACCGAGGCGGCGCCGTGTTAATCTGGACGACATGCGGGGTCACATCCAATCATCCGTCTGACTAGAATTGTGTTTTCATGTGTCTTAAATGTATAACCGGGGAGAATCCGTTGATTGCCTCCCGCCATTCTAGACGGACCTTCCACAAAGCCTGGGGGAGGAGGTAACGAGAAAATTAGGAAGTGCGGTGCGGAGGAGTATAGTAAGGTTAAGGATTGAAGGGGTGGAGCTCTACCGTTTTTATTTAATTGGATATGAACAGACACACTCATACTGCCGGAGAAAATCCCCGCAATATTCACCCTGCCATACTCCCCAATGAATCAGACCAGCACGCCTCTCGCCGGTCTATCTCTTACAATCGTTTCCCTGCGCTTTGCCTAACAAGGCCTGGTGGTGTAGTGGTAACATACCTGCATGACATTGTTTCATTGACCATCCGTCTACCAACCGCAGGAGTCCCCGTTCGATCCGGGTCCAGGCTATTCTGATCCCATGTTTTTGATTTACTTGTTTGCTGGGATCAATGCCCAATCTGCTTTGAATGATTGTAAGGACCCTTGTGCATGCGCCTGTTATTACTTATCGTTTTAAAAGGAGGAACATATGGGTTTTTCAGGGTAACACAACATGTGACTAAATTAGTATATAAATTGCAATAAATCCACTAATGAGGCATCTCTGTAGCGTATAGGATAACATCCGAATGTTATCGCCTGGCTCGAGTAGGTATTGCGAGAGGAATGCCTCGTATTGTTGTTCTGTCTCCGCCTGCTAAACATCAAAGTTTCAGGCACATTCCGGTTACAGGGGTGAGTCCCAAATCACATGCACCTACCCTATTGATATCCGCGAACACGTGCTTATTTATGACGACATGTCGACCTTGCCCCTCTCCATCGACCACGTGCCGTCGCTCAGCGCTCATCGACCTGGTGTTCTTGAGCTGCAGGCATTCCTGATCTTCAACTTTGCGCGAGAAGGAAGGGGCTGGTTTGGGAAGAAAGGAGAGGTTGGAGGCGGTGCGGGATTCTGGGCTGGTGTGATTTGGTATTTAGGTGTTGGATGGATGGTTACGGGTGCGGGCCTTTGTGTACATAATACAAAGGGCGTGTCTCGTCAGCAGCACGGCTCTGCAGCCCCCTTTCGTCCCATTTATAGAACCGACCGTGGGTAACGAATGCCCTGAATGGGTTATTTGCCCGCTTTGACCGGGTTGTTTGGTCACGAGTAACTTCATAATCCAGCCAAGGCCCGCACCAGCGCGATACCCGCTTCCTTTATTGGTGGTGGGCGCCACGGTGTCGCTCGGGGTGGAGAAGCCCGGGCCAGGAGCAGGGGACGAGAAAGGGGGGGATGGGGTACGCGGCCACACAGGACCTTGGTTTGTGTCCTGCGTGACGGAAATACAGCGCGAATGAGTGATATGGAGTTGTATCGAAATGTCGAGGTAAGGATGGACAGAAACGTGGATCGGAAATAAAGGCACCGTAATAATGCATATGACGGCTCCTGTCAGAGTGAGCCAATCATTGGATCAAGGGACTGATAAGCTACAGTGATCGGTTAGGGAGAGATCCTATGACGGGTCCTTATGATACTATGCCGATAGATGTCCTTGGCTCACAATCGAGAAGAGAGTACTGGCTGAGATACTTGATTTCCGTGCTCTGTGTGAAGCGGCGAGTCTCTGGTTCGACGGTTCTATGATATACAAACGCATGCCCGAGGGAATCGCCGCGACTTCTGTGGGGTTCGCGTCGTGATTCCATGAAAAAAAACGAGTTTGTAAGAACCCAGGGGCCTGAGATCCAGAGGGAATTCTGTGATGAGGTTTCGAGGAGACTTGTGACCAGACTTTACGACATCCTGCAATACAAGTATGTTCGATTCCATTCTTGGACGGTCCTTCGCATGGGGTGGCCAATAATTCATCCGTCTCCTGATCTATAAGTAAAAGCATTCCGATCATCTCATCCAAACAAACCACCCTTCCTTCGTAACCACCATGGACTATACCCCCATCCAAGACATCCCTCACGTTCGTGTGCCCCCCCACTCCCAAAGTACCGCCCCCCAAACTCACCCATTCAAAAGATCCGGGACACCCTCCGCGCTACGTTCTCCACAGGCGTAACCAAGCCCCTCGCATGGCGCCGCCACCAGCTCCTCCAGCTCGCGCGCATGATGCAGGACAACGCCGAGGCCCTCGCAGACGCGATCAACGCCGACCTCGGGCGTCCCAGGATGGAGGCTTACATGGCCGAAGTCTGTGTTATCCTCGAGAGGTCCATGATATGCGCGGAGAAGCTCGAGGAGTGGGCAAGCCCTGAGCCCGTCACGGACGTCCCGGACTGGCAGAAGCCTTGGCATCCCACTGTCCATAAGATGCCGAAGGGCACTGTGCTGATTATTTCGTAAGCAGTTCTTTTTTTGGGGGGTGTTTTCGAAAAAAACCGCTTGTCGACTTGCTTTGACCATTTGTGCTTGCAGACCGTGGAACTACCCGCTCATCCTGAGTCTCCAACCGCTCTACGGTGCCATTGCAGCAGGCTGCTGCGCTGTCATCAAGACCTCGGAATACGCCCCTAATTACGCCAACCTCTTGGCCCGGCTGTTGCCCCAATACCTCGATCACTCCGCCTATCGCGTCGTCAAGGGGGAAGTCGCAGAGGTCACGAGATTGCTCGAGCTCCAATGTACGTCCGTCCACAAACTGCTTATCGTGCGATTCGCAGTCTCATCCGCGTCCGCGTTTTATTTTCAGGGGATCACAGTATGTTTTTTTTTTCTTTTCTGTTCTGTTTTGCGACGTGGGGGCCAGAGACAAAAAGATTTACGGGCGTTCGTATATAGTTTTTTACACCGGGAACGGCAGGATTGCGCGGATCATCTCGGCTGCGGCGGCGAAGCACCTTACGCCGGTGACGCTCGAGCTTGGGGGAAAGTCGCCCGCTATCATCGATGGCACGTTCGACATGCGCCTCGCGGCGAAGCGCATCCTCTGGGCAAAGTCGAACAACTCGGGCCAGGTGCGTTTCCCCGTCGCGGCTCCGGCTGCTCTGCACTACACTGCACTAATACCCCCCCCCCCCCCCGCACCGCCTTCTGCCTGCAGATGTGCGTGATACCGGACTATATCCTCGTACTCCGCGAAAAGCAAGACGAGCTCATCGCCGCGTTCAAGGAGCACTACGCCGCGTTCTGGCCCGAAGGCCCGTTAAACTCCAAGTCGTACAGTCGGATCGTGAACGAGTTGCATTTCAAGCGGCTTCAGGATCTGTTAGCGCGGACGAGGGGAGAAATCGTCCTTGGTGGGAAGACGACCCCGGGGTTTAGCTTCGAGCCTACTGTTGTGAAGAATGTGGCTGATGGGGATTCGTTACTGGAACAGTGCGTTTTTTTTTTCTTGTTTTTTTTGGAGAGTGGGAGACCATACTGATGCGAAAAAAAAAAAAACGTTCCCAGAGAGATATTCGGCCCGATCCTGCCCATCGTCCCCGTGGACTCTGTCCAAGAAGCGATTGATTTTATAGGTGCCAGGTAAGGAAAAAAAAAAAAAAAAAAAAAAGTTCAATTCCCTACGGCATGACATTAGTACGCCATGCCACGCTCCGTGATTTATAATAACCCCCCCCCCCCCCTGTTCTGGCCCAGGAATCACCCGCTCGTGCTGTACGCGTTCACCGAGGACCCCACGACGAAGCAAAAAGGTACGCGTCCCCTTCCTCTTTCTCTCTCGCGCGCGCGCACGTGCGGTGAGATGGGGCTGACCAAGCAACGGAGCAGTGATCGAGCGCACCATGAGCGGCAATCTCGCGTTCAACGACTGCGTGCAGCAGTTGACGGGTGAGTTGCTATTTGGGGGGGGAGGGCAGGCACCTCCCAACCCCCTCTTTGACACGACGCTGACGTGACCTGCCGCAGTGAGCGAGCTGCCCTTTGGTGGGGTGGGCGAATCAGGCTGTACGTAAAAAAATCCAAATCCACCTCCGTTTTTTTGCACGGCGGCTTACGATCGTGCGGTGGTTTTTTTTTTTGTTGTGTTGTGACGCAGATGGCAGGCAGGTGTTGAAGTATAGCTATGAGCTGTTCACGTATTTGCGGGCGACGGTGGATATACCCAAATCGTGCGTCTTTTTTTTTTTTTTCTTTTCGTTTTCTTTTTTTTTGTGTGTGTGTGTGTGTGCGTGTGTTCTTTTCCTTTTTCTTTTTTTTTTTTTCCCTCCCTTTTCTTTTTTGTCTTGTCCGTTCTGATTCTGATGGTGGTGTGGGGTTTTTGGTTGCGTAGGGCGGAGCAGACGCTCGAGGCGCGGTATGCGCCGTATTCGAAGACGCAGCTGGAATTCTTCGCGGAGCCGCTTGGGTGGAAGATCCCAGCGTCGAGTCCGACCGGGCCGATGGCGAACGGCGTTAGTGGCGTTAATGGTATTAATGGGCATTAACGGGCATTGTTGATGGCTTGCGATCGTGAGGCGAGTCGGGCGAGATACCCCCCTTTCAGTGTTGTTTTTGGAGGTTATTGTACGATGTGTGGATTGTACGGTGTTGGTGTTTGCTTGGGATTAGTAGTTGCGTGCTGGTTCGATTGATTGGGAACGAAATGTAAAGATTATACAGTATTTCAAGCTACTGGTTCCCGGATTGTCCTCTCTCGACATCTTCTACCGCAGGCCTTCGCGGCGGAACAATGCTTGACAAAATCCCAATCCCAATCGTTTGTGAGATCAATCATGCGAGATACCCTTTTCACTGTTGCTTTTGGAGGTTATCGTATGACGTGCGGATTGTATGGTTATTGCCGTTTGCTTGGGATTAGTAGTTGCGTGCTGGTTCGGTTTGGAACGAAGCGTAAAAATTGTATTATATCTCAAGCAATTGGTGCCCGGATCGTCTTTTTCTCACTCTTGCCTGTGCACTCGACATCTTTCACCGCCGGCCTTCACAGTCAGAACAATGCTTGACAAAATCCCAATCCCAATCGTTTGTGAGATCAATCATGAGTTTTGATTGCCTGATTTTCTGAATTGTACGTTATTGCTAATTTTTCTTACGGTCCTGCATGCCGGTTTCGTTTGGAATAAACACAAAGTTGTCATATATTTCTAAACTTCCTGTCCCGGGACAACAGTCGTACCTCCCGTCTTTTCCCCACCCCCGCCCGTACACTCGACTTCTTTCACCACTGGAATTCACGGTCAACATCGCATCGTCGGTGGGGGGAGATGGAGTCAGATACTCACTGAGAATGCGATTAGCAACACAATCAGCCATTTCCAACAACGCTTGACAAGTCCCAATCGGCGGTTGGGTGTTGGGAGCTCTAGAGTGAGAAGTATGTTTATGGTTGGTACCGTAGCTAACCGTACGAGCACGTAGAGGAACACACTACGTACATGCACAACGTGGCGAGCACCATTCTGAATTTGGCCGATTGGCCCGCCTGAAAAACGACATATGTTGGAATAGAAGAAAAAGGAGATGGGGGCAGTATGCTTAGCGTACGGGGGTATACGCAATTCCGAGCTGATACAAGGCAGCGAGGGCCTTCTGGCAGATGCCTCCTTTTCCGGGATCGTCGCCGGCAGCACTATATGATTATATGATGATCAGCATTCAAACACAACTCTAAAAAGAGACCAACACGCAAAAGAAATCCGCGGTCTCGTCTAGAAGTTCCAACGTCTCGTCGCCTATGGCCTGTTTGAGCAGTGGGCCCAGGAAGGCGCCTACGTAGTTGGCTTGTGGGAATAACTAGAGGAGGGGGGTATCTATGGTCAATTGCAGAAGGGGATGACGCTCATGGGGAATGTTCACGGACCAGTGGGTAGAGTAACGGCGTGTAGTATGCGGGTGGCTTCAATGGGATGAATAGGCCGGGGATGAGGCCGGGGATCGCGCTTGACGAAGCGGCAAAAGTGAGGAGAGAGAGAGTTGAGAGGCGCATGTTGGTTGAGTGGATGAGGGTGCGACTGTGTACTTGACCGTTTATGTAGTGGCTGCTTTTATGACCAGAAATTCGGCAGTCCTTTAGGACGCCTTCTAGGTCTTCGGTGTCCCAAATCATATTCTCTATGGCGAGATTTGGGGTTTGGGGGCTTGGACGTTTCTAGTTCAGAGCTTGGGCCGAGATGCCCGGTGACACATGACACTGGTTTCGGTCGGGTGTTGTGTAGTTCGCTCTGTGTCGAAAACGGGTATGTGTGATACCCATTAGCGTCTTTAATACCTATCGCATCGCGCAAATGATACAGTTCAAAAGCAGCGATCTACGGGATTAGTTTTAGGCCGTGGTCATGAGTCGCATTGTCATGTGGATCCGTTACCCGCTACACTTCGAGATTCGAGGGGTAGGGAGCAGCGCGGAAGCAGTGAGGCCTTGAGAGTAAGGACTGAGACAACAAACACATGGCTCTTTCCGTATCATCAGGCACACAAATAATGACAGATAATCAGACCAGGCATGCCACTCCCTCGTTCCGCCATCCCCCATCACAATCGTCACTTCCAAGAGAGGGAAAACGGCGACAGCATGAGTGCCAAGCGCCCCCAGAACCCAAAAATCGGCAGTGCCGCACCCATCTTTGCCTCGATCACCGCATTGTCCGCCGAGACGCTCTGCGCGTTCTTTTGCTCCTCACTGAACTTGACATTAGACTCTTTCGCTTCTTCAGCCTTCTTGGCGGCGACTTTCGCAGCCGCCTCGCTCTCCTTCACGCGCTGCTCGAGCTTCAGCATCGCTTCCGCATATCCGGCGACAATGTTTCTGGAGTCGAGTTGGATTCGCGCGACCTCTGCGCGGTGTCTTGCGCGATCCTGAGCCAGCTCTCTACGCGTCTCTTCGTCCCGCAACCTGCTCGCTTCCTCCATCTGAGTCATCAGGAGCCTCATCTCCTCTTGGTGCCTCGACATTTGCTCCATCAGGTCGCGATTGAGCTCCTTGCCCGCGGAGGTCTCCGCGATATCCATCCCAGCCGCGAGCTCCTGCTGTATCTGCAGTACCTGTGGCCGCTTCCCGACGAGCGATCGAATGATTTCTTGTGCTGACTTCAGGGTACGGTCGTGGCGGGCGAGCCGGGCGCCTTTATCGAGGACGGGCTTGAAGAAGATGTCCCTGGTCGCGAGCTCCGTCTCGCGTGCCACACCCAGCTCCTGATCGATTTGGCCCCACATGTTTGTGATGATGACGACGTTCCGGAGGGAATCGTCACCACACAGTCTCCTAAACATCCTGAAATTACGTGCTGATATTCCACCCATCCGGTTGTCGAGTATGCGGTGCATGTAGATGATGCCCGCGAGGGTCTGCCCATGCTTGTGCCTGCAAGGAGGGGTGTCAGGACGCGGAACGTGGGTTCGTTGCGGGGGCCGCTGAGTTTTCACGTACGCGTAGGACAGGTAGGCTGCGATCATACCGAGGACGTCCGAGTCTCTGAGCGTGGTGTCGTCGAAGCCGGGTGTGTCGACGAGTGTGATGCGGTAGTCCTCGAAATCAAAGGGTTTCGCTGCTTGGACGCTGCTGGTGCAGGACACCATTTCTGAGCCGACTTTGAGGCTTGACCCGCTCAGAAGGTTGATGAACTAATTGAGAGGCATCAGAATTGAATGTGGTTGGAAAAGGAGAGTTTACACACGGATGTTTTTCCCGCGCCGGTGGGTCCCATCACCCTTTCAGCAAAAGTCAGTACGGTGAGTCCATTCGACTGAAGCGGACGACTTTACGCAATGGCTATTTCTTCAGGCTCGTCGTCTTCAAAAAACTGTATACGAGGAATTAAGATACACTATAGAAAAAGGATTCGACGCGCACCGTCGTACTACCACCTGAATTTATGCTGCTCATCGTGAGTGAGCTACGCTATGTGGATACGCGAGTAAGACTGCACTCCGAAAGGGGAACCGTGTCCCTCAAGTATATCAGGGGAATTTTTTCAGAGTACACCCCAAAGCGCGCTTTTAAACGAAACAAAGGGATGCCCAGCCGAATATCCATATGCCTCCCACACCGCTCCAATGACACGTAGAAAATGATGAACGACTCCAGGCTGACCGTATGACTCGAATTTTAAGGCCGGAATGAGGGCCCACGTTTATCCGGGCCACGAAATTTGATCGGGAAGGTAACTCGAGGCATGGTGGGACTCGAACTTCAGGCTTCGTGTGCCCGATATCGGAGTGGAAGTGAGGATCGGCACTCCATCAGGTTGGAGAAAACGAGGAGAGCGAGTGAAACAGTGATGAAACTGACATGTGTGAATAGAGCTCGTTTTCCCCCCACAACACGGCCCTTAAGAACACTGAGCTAAGTCGGCCTTCACAACTCCCGCGATGATAGGCTATTCTCCTTGATCAATACACGGAAGCAGGTCGTTACTGGGGGGATATGAAATTCGCCTTACTTTTCCCTCCCTGACCTGTCCCACCCAGAACGCACGATATGGATCAGCATCTCGCCATCGATCATCTAGTGTGGGCGTGGAACGGTGCTACAGTAGAACCCCGAAACCGACCAGTCTCCTGGCGCGGACAATCTGCGCTCTGTCTACGCTATAGAGCCTTATAAGCCATAGCACTCCTCGTAAGATATAGGATACTGTTGGGGAAGCTTGAGGTATCGAAGTGCTATATATTGACTAGAATGCCGGGACCGGGTTTCAAAAGGCCATCAATGATTGTTCTTGTGTGTCCACGTCTTGTATGAAAACACGATGCTTATCCTTCTTTGTCGCTCTCAGCCCAAATCAACAGCAGAAAGGAGGAAGTCCATGGCACATGATACGCCTTGCCGCCTGCGTTACGGGACTTGTGGTATAAGTTCATATGGATTCTAGGATTCAAAAGCATATTGTACATACAACGGTGAGTGATTGGAAGATGATCATAAATGTCCATCATGCATTTTGGAAATCGACTCTCGGTCGACTCCTAGTGACGAATAAATAGGGAAGCCGCTATAGTATCAATTTCGCAACCCTGTAAGGAATTTAAACCTGTTCATCCGTGATATCTTGTGGGAGCAATATCCCATTTATTACCCATGAAGATACGGCAATGGGTGTAAATATCGGGCTTGTAGCCGATCTTCGTCTTGACACCCAAACGCTCAAGCCCCTTCCGGACCCGATTCACATCTTGCACGTTGGTGAAATCGTCCGTGAACACGCAGATTACGTGGTCGAAATCATTGAAAGGCGAAACCTTGGCGAATATGCCCAGCGTTCCCGCATGAGTTGCGCGAGCGATTTTATTCCAGAGATGGTCTACCTCGGACGATGGGGCGAATACCAGCCACTTTCCAGCAAGGTCGTGGAACTCCCGACCTAACGCCTCAATATCTGGGCGGGAAATTCTGTCGGAAGCACACATGTCCTCCCAAACCTGGCGAACTTTGAGGATATCGGCATCGACTAAAGGCTTGTATGGAATTTGGCGGCGAGGATTGCTGACGCAGATCCACCCTACGTCAGACTGCGAAGACTTTGATGGGCGCCAGATATCGAAGAAATGGGTCAATGATGTATGAGATTCTGGGGAGAAGTGTATCCACGGAAGTTCGCTTCTAGTACTGACCGGAAGGATCTCTTGTGACTTGACATCAGGGTCGTTTGACCCCATGTCTGCATCGGATCTGGTGACCCCAGGACTTCTGAAATGAGACATGAAATCAGAACGTGGGGATGGGCGCCAAAGGGCATGACTTACGTAGTGGCCGTCGGGACTGCGAAAAGCTCGGAGGCATCTTCAACAAAAAAGACCTTGAGGGGAAGGTCTTCTTCGGAGGATGCTTGAGAGTTACAAATCTCCAACTCCTGTACCTCAGAGCCACCACGAGCTTCTACCTCTGTGACGGTCGCAAAGGGGTCGACCTCGTGGATTTGTGGGACACGACCTGATTCTCGAAAGATTTTTCGAGTCTTCTTGACAATTTCTACCTGGTCCATACTTGAAGTGCCCAGCTTTGTCCATTTATTTCGGACACGATCGAGTCGGGCTGCGGCACAAGGTGGGCATAGAAAGGTGGTATCGAAGAATTGCCCGCCGTTATTGTTTCTGGGATGAGGGGACAGGAGACACGACGCGCAAGCACGCCTATCGCGCGCAGGAGCTCTTAAAGAATACGTTCGTCGCCCTGAAAAACTGGTTTGAGCAGCATAATTCCGCCATGCAAATCGAGTTGGATTCGAGGGCGGGGGGGACGTATCGAGCGCGAACCGATTCGAAGGAGTAGATATCAAGGCCATCTAAGTAGGTGGAGTTGCGTGTTAGAATAAAGACCAGATCTGTTTTAAAAACAATGCACCTGTTGAGTCGAGCCAATACGCTGGGAGCAATAAAGACCTGGACGAGCATGACTTCAGTTATGAATGAATGCATGCCCTCCGCGTGTTTTTAACTGCGCATCGAAGCATACAAAATGGGAACCGCCGAGGAGACCCTTAATCTTCACCAGTCACATTAAACTTTGGGACAGGGAAAAAATAGATGTTATCTGAGGCCTAAGATCCTGGGACCGTTCATAAAATAGCTCAGTAATTAAGCATTGGGAATAGAACGCACTAATTAGTACCGATTGTAATCGTGGTCTGAGAAATTAAGAATTTCACGCCTAGAAATATTGTTGTGAGAAAATCGCAAATATTGTGCACTTTACCAGGAAATGCACTCTCTGAACGAACAGGCGCAAGGGACTCCAGATGGGCTTCTTTAAAAGCTTATGAGCCATGCTTTACGCGCATACACAATCAATAATCTTGATCGGCCGGGCCCCGAGATGACTCATCAACGGCTATAAGACCAATTCCATGTTAGAAATTCAAACCGACCACCACAAGTCATTTGCGACACTAAAAGCTCTGTCGTCCGATATGGTCAAAATGTCCACAATTTCAAGGGTGTGGTATTATTAGTGAATGGATATAAGATCTGTTGAGTTTAATGATTGAACCCATACCGGCGGCGGAACAAATCCCTTCAAGTTTATAAAACCCCGTAATGGCAAGATTCCTCTCCAAAAGGGAGAGACAGTTGGAAGCCATTAATCGTATCAACGCTCAACCTGGAAGATGCTTGTCATAAGTTCATGTGACGTTTCAGAGGATAATGCGTACTTGAGAGAGATCGGATGGCTCTCATGAGAATCGATGAGGCCACGTATCTCAGTGGAGTTGATGAAAGTTTTGCACAGGGCATACCGTTTCGGAGAGCTGTTTTTCAATCGGGATTGTTGAGAGGTTCATCCTCTTTGAATATTCGTAAAGATAGAGGGAGCCCAGAGATTGCAGAGGTATAGAGCTGGAGAGGAAGTTGAAAATTTCTAATAATTCGGTTTTAATATTCAAGGCCATGGATAGATTTTTAATTATGAATCGTGGAGTACTTATATCTGGAAGCACAAAGGACGAATATCGCCAAGGCCGCCAAGCTTTATTAGGTGCATTGATCGGGGAACCCAGGATCAAAAATAAGCTTTCCTTGAAAATAGAGCTCAGAGCAAAGAAACGCGCTATTTGAGATCAAAATACTATTAACAGACTTAAATTTTTTTATCCAAAACCACTATCAAGTAGTGTAATCACAAACCTTGCACACCATATCACGAGCTACACCCTCGAAATCTCGAATGGACACAAGGAACTCCAGATAGACTTCTTTTAAAAGCGTATGCTTCGCCTGCAGACGCGATCGGCAACGAATAGTTAAAAGACCACCCCATTCAAAAAGAGTCCACAAAGCCGGCTCGGGAGGAAGCACATAGATTAGCAGAGATTGTCAGTAAGAGACTAAGAGTCGGACGACAGAAAAGAAAAAGGTTCGAAAATCAACTACCTCGATTCTATCACGTGACACAAACGCCTTTTGCTGACACGTGATATTATTATCAGAGTTGCCCTTGCAACTGACGACCATTATCGGACTCGTCGACAAGCCTTAAATCTGAATTGGATACCATTATGTGGTGAGTAATACTCTTACAGATCATTTGCCGCCATCCGATTCCCTCCGATTGATCAGTGTATCAATGACTGGATCCTTTCACTGTACGCAGTAAACACATCCTAAATGCTCAAGTAGCCATTCGGGCACCATGCTGCAAGCAATGGTTCGATTGTGCAGAATGTCATGCAGAAGCGCAGACACATTCTCTTGCGAAAACTACCGAGATGGCCTTCATGTGCAAGAAGTGTAAAAAGGCATTCCGCAAGGATATGGCTGCTTACGAAGAGAGCGATGAGTACTGTCCACACTGCGACAACCACTATGTAAGTGTATATCGATCTAGATATAGCTGACAAGCAGTAATGGGGTCAAATCCAGGTGCTAGATGCGAAAACCCCACAAGCGATCGTTGGTGTTGAGGGCGAAGACGCGAGAGTTGACAATCGGTACCTTGTGTCTCTTTTTCTTATGAACACTGACTAAAACTATCTCACCAGTATGCTCAAAGACGATCGCGTCAAGCAGATCCAGAACCGCTCAATATTCGTGGACAATGATTTCAGCGATCGTATCGGATAATCCAGGACGGTTTCCCATATATAAATTATGTTAAAGAGGGAAATTATACTTCCGTCCGATCTAAACCAAGCTCTGGTTGGCACCACCTTCACCATCGCTGTTTAGATAAGAACAGGGACGACTGCGCAAGCGCTTTACAGTGGTATAGAGCGATGGTTTCAGATTGAACTCTTATCTTCTCATGATGTCAGGTCCGCCTTTGATTTGAACCATGGTGACCCAGACGATGTACAGATTATCTCTTGATACTGGATCCTGATTCGAGGTCAAATTCTCGATATTATAAGTTTATTCCAGTGTTGGAACTGAGGGAGTTTTGGAACATGCCATGCATTCCTCGAAGCTGGAAAAGATTAAAAGAACACGGAAATCGATGTCAGACATTGTCCCCATGTACCATGAATTTAAGCCGAAGCGTTTAATCACAATGCGTTCGGTGATCTTATAGTCACTCCGGATTCTGGTGGCCTGTTTCTTTAATGTCAGGTTTGGGTTTAAAGGAATCGTGTATGACGGACCCGATAGCATAGTCATACGGGTGGTTAGGTGATGATGGTGCTACTTGTATAATATCGAAAAGAAACCCGTAAAAATTCCGATAGGGCCACGTCGCGGCGCTAGGTCAATGAGTTCCAGGAGGGCTTGACTATTTTAATGGTATTGGTATGGAGATCTCGTAATATCCGAGAACTAACTGTGTCTGCCCACGCTTGGAAGGCTTAGCCTCGAAATCATTCGACACTATCAAAACATCTATCAGAATAGCATATATGCAGTCGTAGATGAGAGACTGAAGCTCGTCATATTCCTGGGCGAAAATAAGGAACGAAGGGCCAGAAGGCATGCTTCCCTTGATATAATTCGTTCAAACTAGCCATGTATAATATAGAATATAATAACTCACGTCAGCAGTAGCACTCGGCACCATCAGGTTTAACAGAGCTTCGAGAGGTTTATGAGTAATTCAGAAGTTGGTTTGAAGCCGCGTCATTATTGAAGAGTCATCGATAGCCTGAAAAAGTCCGAGGAAGTAAGTGATCATGGGGACAGCTCATGGGTAGCAGCAGGTACTTAATGATAGTATCCTTTAGAACGAACCCGAAGAGACTATCGTGAGCTCAAGCTATTTCCCCGGCCATAGGGTGCGGCAGTTTAAAACTGCCAGTGAGGCATACGGTATTCGTCTGTCATAGCCAAGGAGGAAGATGAGACCTCAAATATATGTCAATGATCTTCCGATGGTGCTCTGGGATGGAAACGCCAGTTAGTAGTTCGAGGATGATCGGGGGGAGTTGGGGGAAGGAGACCGATCCTTAGTCACTTCTAGATTACACCGTTTCTGGACCAGAGGTAGCATTGATATCGCGAAACAGGATCGATGGTATCTTTTCATTTCTTTCAATGGCTGTTGATCTTTTCATATATTGGACCTTGCAAGTGTAATATTGAAATCATGCAGAGTAATTGGTCTATCGTATGCATTAATCTGCGGTGCGATGAATGTCATTATGAAGGATGCTATAAAGCGAAGATACGGGTCACCCAGTTGTAAATATCTCGTTTCTAACTCCTAGCGCACTTCCTCCACGCGAGCATGCCGGCGTATGTGATCCATGACCAACACACCCTATTGTTGCAATTGCGACCAGAATATGGAATTCAAGGGAAAGACGGATCAGGACGTGTAGTGTCCAAAGATTTAGTTGCCGGGATGTTCCTCGAGATCAATGAGGCTCGGTGAGATCAAGTATGTCGTGAGTCACGCTAACCCATTTTGAAAATGTTGAGTATAGGATAGTAACAGGACGTTGACCATAGACGCACATCGTTATTCTATCTTTGAGAGACGGTTGGATCATTATCTATAGCACTGATTTCGAGCACCGTCAAAAGACGCAGAGAGCAGTGAAGTTCATGCGACTGACCTTTCTCAATCCTCCACTTTGACTTTTCTCCGTTTATGTCTCCTCGTCACAGCCACCTCACGTTCCACCTCCTCGAGTGGCGGGTACCCATTCACAGACAAATCCACCGCAAACTTTGTCAACAGCCTCCCAGAAAGACCCAAAAGCCCCCCAACGATGCATGCAACACCACAAAACACATAAACTGGGTAGAACGCATCCAGCAGATAGATCGCAAGTTGAAAAGGCATTCGAATGAAGGCGTCTACAACGAGCTCGGAAAAGACGATAACGGGAGCGAAGATGTATAGCAGTATGGGAATGGGCGAGAATACGAGAATTGAGCGAGTGGTCGTCGATAAGAGAGATACGAAAAACTGCGAGACAACGGCTATTCCTGAGAGAAGAGCTGACCCTGCTGATAGAAAGTACGGTATAGCCTGCTGTAGGCCGGGCGAAGGCGCATTTGCGGTCTCCATTGAAGCTATTTCTCGCGTGTTGTGGGGATTTTTGACGCCGAAGACGCTGCCAGGTCGTTGGTGAAGCTGAAGTTTGATGGGGGTGAGAAACATGTGACCTGTCCAAGCCACGCGTTCGGCATGTGCCCTAATGCCAGATTCCCAGCCACGGTCCACGGACCTGTGCCTACCCGTGCCTAAAGTTCGAGCCGCAATGCTCCATCTTTCGATTTTTCCTTCGTCTATTCAGAATGGAACACAAAAAAAAAATATTCTGAGATGGTAGAATACAAAATAGGCACTGCCAGGGTTCGAACCTGGGTTACGGGAATTATTGCAACTGTTCGAGTTGCTTCAAAATCCCGAGTGATAACCACTACACTACAGCGCCATGTGAAGCCTACGTTCTTGTTTAAACGTGACCCTGAATTTTGAACCCTGATTTACATGAATTATCGAGATTTCGATTTTCTTTTTTTCTATGCTCACTTTGAGTCACATCTAAAAATTCAAACTTATGCTCCGAAGTAACTACTGACTAGACGGTTCCTCGCAAATAATATAACAGACTTTATGGAAGAGAGATGCTTGTTCGATGGTCCCTCAGTTTTTAGTTTCCGGTAAAAAAAATGATGATTTTCGAAGCTTCCCGATATATTCAGATTGGGAATGGTTATATATACACTGGCAAGATCGGTTTGAGAGATTATCTTCAATCATCAATGTGTAATTTCTCCTCGGGCCCGCGTCTTCGGGCGAGCTCTCTTCATTTCATTTCTTTTCGGTCGTGATCCGCCAACAATCGGCTTATAAACGCAAACATCACGTGCGGATCAGCATGTGACAAAACTCACAAGATCGGTAAGTAAAAATCGTCAGGATTGCTCATCCCCACCACAGCTTCTCATGGTTCTCGGGCGCCTTAAAGACATTTTGTTCTCTACGACGAAATTCGAACCCACAGCATATCGAGCATCCATGACGACTAGTAAGCCGTCGTGATTTCAACTAGAAAAACATTCAGATCCCTTACGCCCCTTTTTTAGCTTCCGGTGCTCCCGAGATCGCAACATTTGCTTCCGGATGCTTTTGGGGGACGGAGCACATCTTTCTCAAGCACTATCCACCGGCGCAGAGCAAGGGCATTCTCAAGACCACTGTTGGTTATACGGGCGGAAACCCCCTAGTCAAGAACCCAGACTATAAGTCGGTCTGCACAGGCGCTACGGATCATGCAGAGGCTGTGAAGATCGAGTTCGATCCTGCCATCGTCACTTACGATGAGCTTGTCGGTGAGTCGCCGCTACCCTCGCTCGTCGTATGATAGCTCACCAGGCACATAGAATTCTTCTACAGGACGCACGACCCCACCACCGTCAATCGGCAGGGCGGGGATACGGGTACACGTGTGTCAATTGTCCTACCGCGGTCTTGTTTGCGTCACTTATAACATCCACAGAGTACCGTTCGGCCATATTCACAAATAGCTCGGAGCAGGAGAAGATCGCGAAGCGGGTGACAGAGGAAGTGCAGGCGAAGCACTTCACACCCAAAGGCCAGAAAATCGCCACCATCATCGAGCCGGCTAAGGAGTGGTGGGACGCGGAGGACTACCACCAGCTGTATCTATACAAAAACCCGAACGGTTATCAGTGCCCTACCCACCGTCTGCACTGGTAGGAGTTGTGCTGGACGAGATATTTTTATCACATGGGTCAGCTGCTCATTGTCGTATGTACAATTGCTTGGAAGATCGGACGTTGACAGCAGAACATAATTTACATTATCCCAGAAAAGTAATCTGGGTTTTTTTTAACAAATACATATCCAAATGTTTGGCAAGAAACTTATCAATGGATCACATGCTCTCTGTCCGGGCCGAATCAAGTAACGGCGACATAGGGCAGAACTGTGGTTTGCAATTGAACACGTCTTATATACCCCTGAAAAGCCTGCGCATCCTGAACTCGCCAAGAAATTGTACACAGGATTTTTGAGTCGGAAGGTGCCAAGGCTTCGTGAATCGTGGATTATCGACCATCGCCGCATCACCCAGAACGTATGTGTATTTTTTCAATCCACTTGTACAGTGCAAGACGGATAAATCCGACCCCTCTCCCTGAAGCCCAATTTTGATTTTCGGGATAAATCATCTCGGATTAGGGAGGGAAACCTGGTAGAATGAGTGTAAAAATGCAATGTCCGAATCTTCTTTTTTTTTTTTTTTTTTAAACTTAGAATTTCAAAATTTTGCTGAGTTGGCCCGAAAGCTCTCGTCAATCCGCGTTCATTCCGATGGTTTTCGCAGAAAAATAAGGTATTTTGTGTGATTAGTTAGTATCCCTAATTTTGGGGTGCTAAGAGGTCGGCTTTGAGCATCTTATACTGTAAACAGCAGGTGGAACCAAATATCAGCAACTCCAGAAAAATGCGCATTTCGGGCTGCCCGCGAAACTAACGTTTGCGAATTTCACAAGTTCAGGAACCACCCCTTATTTTGTGCAACATTTCTATTGCAGCCCTGCGCCAGGGTTGTCGGGGTGCGTGATTCACCGGCTCTCCCGTGCACAGGATCGGCACGCAGCGTTCGGGCGCTCGACATTTTTAACTCTCGAGGAACCAAAACACTCTATTCCCGTTTCACCTATTCCTACCACGACTAATGATTGCCTCGACTTCCATCATCGTATTTCCGCCTGTGAACTCATCGTCTCCCAGCGATCTCTCGTTCCAAGCATATTGTCTGTCGCCCTCCGATGATTCGTGTGATTTTGGTCCTTGTCCGAATCCTGATATTACAGGGATTGACAGCAGGTATCTCGTAGGCTACGCGTTGCACTTGTTATACTTCTGCTTGACATTCTACATTATATCTAGTATATGTGACTTCTATTTCCTTGGGTGCGTGGATCGACACTCACATCACGAACTGACCTTCTAAATAGCAATGTACACCAGTGCTTATCACCCTCTACGGTTCACAAGAGGAATCTCGCCTGTCAACTTATGCACATTTCGCTTGGACGAGGTCAACTGACGCAGAACGACGCTATATTTGTCCTCAGGATTGTTGCGTCCCCGGTTAGCATTTACGTTTGGTCATCATATCTGATACAGCCCTCGAAAATGTGGAAAACAAAAACGTATAAAAAATTCCTTGAAGCGTTGTTGGTGTTCTGTTCCTTTGTTCTCTGGGTTACCATGGCTGGTCTAACTCTTCGACCGCTTGCCAAAACTTTCCTTCAGCCAATTGCAAATTCGTGAAGTTTGAATATACATATGCCTCCTTGCTATGGTATAGCTTATACCTGGCCCCAAATGGTTTAATCATCCTGCTTTGCATGGTTACGCGGTACGTGTATAGAGGAGGGATAAAGGTCAGCAAGCAAGGTTTAACATAATTATTCCTCCCATTTCTGCTCACTAAAGTTAATGTTCCAAATAGCGAAACTGATATTATGCAATGCTCAAGGGACCTGCTTGATGGTGTGATATTGCCTATGACGTCACACTGAATAGCCGCTACTCTCTTTACCATTCAAGTCTCGGTAGCAGCCAGTATACCAGGAAGGGAAATTCCATTCATGCCACAGTCGTTGTCTGGATTAACCCTCGTTATTACCTTCTGGTTGAGCGGAAGACCACTATCATTATTTACTACTGAAACGTTTATTCTATTCGCGTAAGTTAGCTTCATTTTCTCCATCCTTTGTTCCCGCATTCATGAAATTAAATCCAGCTTTAGTTTGGCGATCATCGCAAATTCTGCGTGCGACCTGTTTCCGTTCATACCTGGTAGCCCATTTGCAGTGATATGCATACTTTTATCGTTACAGCGTCCATCATCAAAATTACATGCACTCAGGAACCTCCGGTTCTTCCTTACGCACTTATTCATCACTTTATGGGCAGCCGCCTTCTAACTAGTAGTGAGAACCATCTCGGGCTTGCAGGCGCTCCGGGGTGCTCCTATTTTCGTTCATTACGTTTCCTGGATATATCTTTGGGCGAAGATGACAGAGGCCAAAGTACTGTAACCTGCACCGCTTTTGGGGTTTAGTCACCTTATCGTCATTCCGCGTGTCGCATGGATTTGGGCGACCACCATCACTAACCCTATATCAACGAGCAGCCTTGCATTTGGACAGGTTTCTATTAATACTTATTTTGTGTTCCATCCTTGCAACTAATCAGATTAATGCAGCTATTGGCACTTTTTTTGCTGTTTATCCCGTTATCGACCGTGATAGGGATGGCTTATAAGCAGCGCAAGGTTATATTGCATGCGATTTGGATGATTGAAACATCTGATAGTCTGCCTACGACAGGGATTCCACTGACACCGAGTAAGGTCCACCTCATCCTTTGCTTGCCCTGCCTAATGGTGTTGGTTTCTAGCAACTCCCGCTCCACCCGCCAGCAACGCTTCACCACCAGCTCCCGCTAGCCACACATTGTCAGACGGGTCCTCGAGCGTGAACGTTGGGTCAACTACCTCTCCGAACCATCATCCGGCACAAACTCTCCCGTCTAACTTCCGTGCCGCGCGACGAAGGGTGAACGCTATTAAATGATTACCAATCACAATACTGCGATCAGCAACAATAATCATTCATTAATCCTACATCACGGAGTTTTAATGCACCAAAAGGATTGTTGAAATACTAACCAACCAAGACCCGACGACCTGGGTGTGGCGGGTCTCAGGATACAACATATCAGCATCAATATACTAGCTAGCGCCTTGCATTTTTATTAAGTATACATTCAGATACCTCTGTCTCGGAACAATGCTCTCATCGCCCCGTCTCTACCCAGCACGCGCACACTACTAATATATATCTTCGATCTCATCCTGCGCAATCAGCTGCATCGCCCGCTCATTCCGTGGCTTGATCGATGTTTCAAACGGTAATGGATGACAAGTGACCCCCGACGAGAACCCAATCTCAGGCACGACCTCCTTTCCATCGCTGCCAATTGGCTTCTTGATGTCGAAAACGGCCAGGATTGATGCGATAGCGATCCACAGGCTGTTATCCGCGAGATAGCGGCCCGGACACATTCTGCAGCGCGTGACGTAGGCCATCAGTAAAAGGTAACTTAACTACTTCCCGATGGGATGAGGGGGACTTGGTAGAAATTGAAAACGCACCGACGACCAAAGCCGAATGGCCCGCTTGGGTGGGGTTCGCCGTTCCCTTGTGGTTTGGGGAGGTATCGCGCTGGGTTGAACGTGGATGGTTCTGTGTAGATGGATTCATCCAGAGTCATACCTCTACAACAGCGCATCAACAGACCCAGCCTTATGCAATTAGCAGGCGGTAGAAGTACCTCGTGTTTGGGATCATCAGAGAACCTTTTGGGATGAACATCCCGTTGTATACATCGTCTTCGAGTGCGCGGTGGGCGACGCCTTTTGGACGATGAGTCGTTGGAATCCTCAGAATAATTTGTCTACGAACCGAGAGGCACGGCGGGATTCCATCTACTCGGTGAATGAGCGCCTTATAGATGAAAGGTGGCGGGAACTAGGCTTACCGTAGCGTTTCCTGGAGAATACACTCAACAAAGGGCAGCGACGCGCGGTTAGAAAAATCGGGTAGGCGATTAGGGCCGACGATGGTGTCGAGCTCAGCCTGCGCGCGGCGTTGGTGTTCCGGGTGGAGGAGCATCGCGAGGACGAATACGGACAGCGTTGCCCAGGACTGTGAGTGCGTGTTCAGAAAAGGCTACTCCATGCTAAGATCTGCCAACCGTATCCGAGCCACCGAAGAACATGACCCCTGCTGCCCCTCGGATTTCGTCCATTGCGTTGGGATGGTAAGCGCCCTCGCGATGGAGTGCATCGAGCTGGGAGGTAAGGAATGAAGGGGTTGCTTTGCCTTCGGCCTGGGGCAGGCTTATTATATGACCCCATAGTTTGAATAGAGCCACGCACCATCTTCCGTGTAACCTGGTCAAACGGGTAGTTCATGAGCGCGTCTATTGCAAACCGGTTCTTCCGCGCGAACCCTGCGTAGTGGCAGCCGGGGAACCAAGATGGGAGGTATCGAACTGTGCAGGTTGATTTTTTCATATGATGTAAGTATGTAGTCTTTCAATAAAAATATTGAGCGATCCTTACGGAAGGGGAAAAAGTCCACTGGGGTGCTGCCAGGAGGCCCCCCGTTCGCAATAGCGTGCCCAGCCTCGATTGTAATCTGCACAAAGGGGTCGTCGTCCGTTGTGACCTTCTGCCCGTACGTGATACGCAGGATGACCGAAGTGACGTATCTGGGTACGAAATTCCAGGTGAGAATAAGTATCAGGGCTGAAAATACAATTTACCACCGTACCGTCGAATGAAATCGTCCCGCCGTTTCTCGTCAATGGCAAGATTCTTGAGGAGGGTCCGGGCTTCGTTAATCTGGATGGGGGTATATCCATCGCATTTCTTTGTGGTCAGGTAGGGATGCAGCATGCGGCGGTGCTGCTGAAACCGTTTCCCGTAGCCCTTAAATGTGATAGTCGCCACCCATCCCATCCTGAGCTCGTTCCATATTAAAATGGCTGGAGGTTATCGAAGAAACAAGATGGGCTTTACATTTCAAAGATAGGAAATCGGGGCCGATCGCTGTAGTTTGCGCTTCGCTTGTCGAGGAGGTCAATGGCGGCTTTGGCGCTGTTGAGGACGACCACGTCTCGTTGGAGGAAGCGGAGGTGCATGACATCGCCTTGGGGCCGTATTCATCAAAAGGTACTGACAATGGTAGCAACGACAGATACCGTATATTTTCCCCCATTCATAGAATAGCGTATGTTGGTTTTCGGTGGGTACCAGGCGAAGGTGCCCGATGAGGGGGTCGCGGGGGGGCCCCGGAGGGAAAGGGGGGTGGGGCTTGACTCTCCTTCTGACCACTATATAGAGCACAGTGCAGAAAACAATCGGAAGGATGAGATCGATCATGGTGGATTCCCGTGAAAGCGTGTGTGAAGGTAATGCTCGAAAACCCACGCTTTTGTATAACAGGAGTTTGGGGCTTCTTAATCAGCTTTGAGATTAGGTGGGAAGTCAGATGTGCAGTGGGGTGTGTTATTTTCGGGAGTACCCACTATGGTTATATACTTTTCCAAGTGCCAGAACATCCTGCTGTAAGATTGTCTTTTCCGGATTAAACTGGGTATCTTGTATACGACCCATGCCTTGATAGTCCATTAATGACCTATACCTTAATATTCAGGACAGGATAAGTTTTTTTAAGATTAGTCGTGCGTTGTTTGCCACACTCATGCAATTGGTCGGACTTGGACGATGGGACACTGGCTTATGGAGAGCGAACCAATACTGATTCGTGAATATGAGGCTCCCACCATTGGCAGATTGTGTGATGAAAGTACTTGCTAAGAATTGAAGAAGATTATGTACACGGCACAAAGTGCAGTCCACATTTCTGTGGAGACTCGGGCCGAGCCTCCCGGACCTTGCCGGAGAATCGACGGATTGGTTGGTTTTTGGTTGAGTCCATTCTCGTTCGCTATACGCGTAATATTACTAGCTGGAAGAGACTTATCGCTTGTTCACTCATACCACCTACGGCTGACTAAAGTGTACGTGCATCTCTCCGACATATCGTCAAGAATTGCAAACAATTTTTCTGCAGGTTTTTTATATCTCATGAGCCCGTCTTGCACCACGGTTCCCAGAACCAGGGCGTTCGAGTGAGGATACTAATGCTCAGTGATATCTTTAACTGGCGTGTAATGGGGGAGTGTCAGGCCGTTGTTTGGCTAGTCATTTCTCGGGATACCGAGAAAGGTCGGCTGGGATGGGACACGCATGGAAGGTATGTTGCGCACTACTGTTTGAGAATGTGTTGCTTGAAGTTAGCTCTTAGATCATGAACACTTTCCCCAATAATACACTGTATCCCTGAAAGTAAAAATCACCTTTGTCCTTCCTACGGCCGCAATGATGTAAACACCCTTCTCTCCAAAATTTTACCCGGAGCCCTTTTAAGGCTATTAAATTCAACTAATCCCTGTAGAAAGGATGAGAGGAGAGGATATAAAGAAAATTGATGCCTTCGTGGTTGTGATTTATAATTGGCTTCCGTGCGTTTCCCGCCTTCACACCTTCATTCATTTACTCAGTGACGAAGAACGTCCCTCAGAAACAGTCGTGCATTACTCTCCCCGTGTCCCCGACGGACCTCAGAGTCCAGTGTTATTCTAGATCCTACGCCTCTGCGGCCAGCCAATCATTCCGATCTTTCTCCGCTCCAGCCCTGGTCACGCCTCAAGCGTTGCCTTAAAGCAAAATCACCGTTTTTCTTTCTGCAAACTTACGTCGAGATCATGCCCGTGGACCTATGAAATTGAATTCAGGCCAATTGCCAGTAGTTTCGCATGTGGGGCCGAGGCTCTTACATGCGTGACCGACACACATGTTGGTATAGCACGCTGTGCTTCTCCTCTCGTTCTGAGCGACTCCTTCATGATAAAATACCAAGAGGACACTGAGTAACGGCGCGCCTTGGAGTACGTCCCATCTTGCTTCCCAAGTAAATGCTTCTTCATGGACCAATGCAATTAAGTGTCTTTATATCACAGCAGTCGCTTTATGTTTGCAGATGCCTTTTTTTGATATGTGGGTGATTTCCTCAGTAACGCGACAACGCGTTTTGAAAGTCCATTTTTTGCGAATAATTTTGTCGATGTCTCGTAACCAGTGCATGCTCGAAGGCCGTTCGTAATAACTATGCTTCATTTCTTCTTTTTTCCATATCTCATGCCTTTCCAGAGTAGACTAACCCGAATGAGGTACATACGCCCGAACATTGCTTGACACATTCATTTCGGCGCTTATCCCGTTCGGTTCCTTGATCATATATAAATCAGAGTCGTGCTTTTGAGCCGGGCTTTGTTCGATCATGGATCATGCGTTCCCCCTCCGCATCATGGTTTGTTTCCACGCTTCTGTGTTCGCATTGTCCATTCTCATCCGACAAGGGCCCGGTAGTAAGCAAAGCACTCTTCATCTACTATCTAACACATCTAATGTATTTTTTAGTAGTCTGCGATTTTCCCTGTTATCCTCCAGGAGTGACTATGGATCCCAGGTTTACGAGTTATGAGGACGAAATATGCCATGATCCAGCCGTACTCACCAGTATCACCGACTGTATCAACAAGCGATGTGCGGGGAATGACTTCGTTGGGGCGAATGATCAGTTACGGACTATATGCAACAGCGTCGTATGTTTTGTATTCTGTTCAGGCTCCCGTTCTCGCGGACTAATGACGTACGCATCAGGGCGTTACCCTCACTTCAGATACGCCATCCATAAGCTTATCCACTGGAGACACAACGCCAAGTACATTACCCCCTTCCCTGCCCACAAATACCTCAACGATGGACACGAGCTTTTCGCAATCATTCATGCTCCCGCTGTCCTCATCCTCTAGCCCACCAGCCTCCAGAATTCTCTCACCTTTGTCTTCGTCTAGCTCGGGTTCACATGCTCGGCAACCAATAGGCCCCATTGTAGGAGGCACTGTAGGAGGCGGCGTTGCCCTCGTCATTCTAATTCTCATCGTCGTCGTGCATCGCCCCTGGCCGTTCCGCAAGAAAATTACTTTGACCGTCGGCCCATCGGTGCAGGCTCCGTCCCCACGAGAACTTGTCGGAAGGGAGAACGAGCGCTTGGTGCGGCATGAACCTCGCCCGAGCAACTCTCCCACTAGTGGACAGGGACCCCTTCGAAATACCAGCGTCCGGCGGAAACCCGTACCGTCAATATCTGGTGACTACCTCTCCTCTGTATGCCACTCGGATGACTCAAGTATACCTCCTCCGCCACGTATGGAGGCACAATCCCCGGTGGCCTATGCAAGTAATATAACCCCAGCCAGTACGAATTTACAACCGAAGTCGCCTCCAATATACAAGTCCTATGCATAATAGAGCGCGTTTCACGAAAAAATCATATGCTCATACTACCCTCGACGTCAAATTATGTAAAGTGCAACCAGAATACAGCGTCGGTGAGGGGCGACCTTGAAAGATGGCTCGAGATTGCGTCATGTCGGCGGGCGACAGCCTTGGGTGCATATCTTGCAATGTGCCTATCACAGCCCTCGACACGGCCTATGAAAGGTCACCGGTTCACCGGCATAATTCGTTTATTTTAGGGTTTGTTCACCTACGCGGCCGGCCTTAACTATGTGAATCGTTCGTGTCCAATGGCTGTGGATAACGTCATAACAACTCGCGTACCCAACGCGTTTATATCCCCTCAGTCTAGATCTCACCATTATACTCCACGTGCAATTAATCTCGACTAATTCATTACCTAGGCAAAATCTTCCGATATGGGATTACATGAGTTTTACTTCAGACCGGTTCGATCAAGTTGGTATTTCACACTTAGATCAAGGGAAAAAGATAAGGAGAGCTTATTTCGAGGCCGAATGGCGGTCATTCATGGAGCAATATTATCGAATGTTCGGAAAACTGCTTATGCACAATACTCTCCGCGTTTACCCGGTGCTGCTGTAATCACTAGGCTCTGTATTTTTCCTCTAGGCATGGTCCTCTGCGGTGGAAGCACAATTGGATCGAAAAATCTCATGCGATCTGAAGGCTGTAGGAGCATCGGCTGCCAATTACCAGTATCCCCTGTTAATTGGAATATTTTTGCTCCTTGGGTATTGATCATTAGAAGTAATAACTAAACGCCCTCCAGCGCCTATATCAGGTCCGCTCCTCAAAGCCGTATCTTCCAACACACATGGGGTTGATACAAGGCTGTGTTATCGAGAAAACAAATGGAAGCCACTTCGAGCGCCGTTCCTACCTCTTTCCCTTTCCTTTGACCTCGTTTGCATTACGTTGCCTATGCCTACGTGATGCTGCTACCTAAAGCAGCCAGCTCGTCAAAACACCATGGTATTGCGCATCCTTTAACTATCACTGCATCCTACTTTGGAGATGCACAAGATATTCAAATAATCGACTCCCAGTTAACTGAGGTTCATGGAAACCAAATAATTAATGAGGCTTCTAGTAGTAAGTCATCAACATCTTCAGTAGTATTAACGGCATTAGCTCAATCGTAACATCAGGTCTGAAGCTTTTGTTGAAGTCAATTTCTCAGGGAGCTACCTATGACTCTGCCGAACGCTCTCCAGCTCCTAGGTGTCACAAGGACACCCGTTCTGCTGTTATTCATGATATTATGTCCTGGATCGGTGACTTAGGTCGTACTCATCGACTCCTTTGGCTAAAGGGTGCGCCGGGGGTCGATAAATCAGCAATTTCACAGACCATTGCAGAGAGGTGCGCAGAGAGAACGGAGCTTGCGGGTAGCTTCTTTTTCTCAGGCGAGAGCGAGGATAGGAGAACAGCCCAACGCTTCGTTTTGACACTGGCGTATCAATTATCCGTTGTTATCCCAGGCGTCAGAATTAAAATAGAGCAGGAAATCGAAGTCGATCCACTTATCTTGCCCAAATCTCTGGGTCATCAAACAATATGGATGTTAGTAACATGTTATTACCGTCTGTGAATAACCCCCTCCAAAGCTGCCATGTTAGTAACCTGTTAGTTACTAACCTCAGAGTTTCTTCCCGAACCCTAATCCGTGGGTCCATTGTGACTCACATCTGATTCAGTCTGTCACTCCGTGCTTCTTGGACAAATATCTGTGGGAATAAACATGACGATTGGGCCATTTTTTTACTTTCTCTCTGGATTTCTTGTTAGCTTTGACTTGATATGGGCCTTTTCAAAGACACCCCACACCGATTACAACAACCAAATCATGATTGTGACTTCCAGCATCTGATTTTGGTGCCATGGTTTGCACATGGACGAAGTATTCATCTGGGTGGTCGCCATCTGTGTGGCCAAATGCCTAATCGGCGCGGATATGCTATGATACGTAATTGGGGTTGAACAGCGGTATTTTGGGATACAATTGGGATTGCATTCGTACGAGCTCTCTATCACCTTTTACGGAGAAGCCAGCAACCGATCTTACCCCAACGTCCTCATGGGATCTACCTGAAACCCGGCTGTTCCAAATATCGCATCACACACCAAAGGAAATGTGAATTACAAACCGCAACTGAATTCGCCTCTAACTTGACTCACTCTAACTTGACTCACTCTAACTTGACTCAATGCTGAGGACAATGGTTGATACGACGGTCTCAAGATGTGTTTACATACTAGGACCGAAAATTGGGCTGAGAAATTAGTAAGCATCCTCCACATCATCCTGCATGATGAGCCTCTTAGCCCGCTCGTCCCGGGGTTCCATGCGCGTATTGAACGGATGTGGGTGGGACGTCATACCCGACGTGAACGCAATCACAGGTACATCCTCCTTCCCATCCTCATTGATCACCTTCTTGATGTCAAATGTCGCCAGAACTGATGCGATGACGATCCATAGACTGTTCCCTGCGAGATGGCGACCCGGACATATTCTGACGTATGTAGTGTAGTAATGGATATGTTACGTGTGGAATGACACGTACCTTCTGCCGAAGCCAAAAAGGCCATTCGGGTGGGGCTCGTTGTTGCCATTCGGTTTGGGGAGGTATCGCGCTGGGTTGAACTCAGATGGATTGGTATAAATGGATTCGTCAAGAGTCATAGCCCTGAACAACGTATGAGCGTACCCCAGACAACGAGTGAGTGGTATGATACCTTGCGTTTGGAATCATCAAGGCACCCTTCGGTATGAACATTCCGTTGTAAACGTCGTCCTCCAACGCACGGTGGGCCACACCTTGCATGGAAAGCACATAAGTTCATACAGCTAACTTAAAATATATTTCACAAACCAAGCGGCACAGCTGAGTTCCATCTACATCGGCGATAGGCCGTTAGTACCACATCTGTCAAAAGACAATACGCAGTGCCCGAACGCACCGGAGCGATTCCTGGTATATACATTCCACAAATGGCAAGAACTTGCGGTCTGAAAAATCAGGGAGGCGGTCTGTGCCGATGACGGCGTCGATCTCAGCTTGCGCGCGGCGCTGACACTCTGGATGGAGGACCATCGCGAGGAAGAATATGGAGAGTGTTGCCCATGTCTGAGACGCAAAGAGCAGATTGATTATACCTTTAGAGGAATTCTCGGGAAGCGGGATAGGCCTGCGTACCGTGTCTGAGCCGGCAAGGAACATTACCCCTGCAGCGCCTTTGATCTCGTCAAGCGTGTTGGGGTGCTCCTTGTTGCGGTGCAGCTCCTCAAGCTGGGAGGACAGGAAGCTGTGTGCAACCTTTCCTTGGGCCTGACAGTGGGTAATGCAAGCCCGCGATCATCCAGCAGCTCATAGATAAAAGCGAAGGATAAATACAAACCATCTGGTGCGTCACTTTCTCGTATGGGTAGTCCATGAGCGCGTCAATCGCGAACTTGTTGTCTCGCGCAAAGTTGGCATAGTGGCAGCCGGGGAACCAGGAAGGCATGAACCTGACTAAATCCATGCACCGGGCCAGTATGTGAGGGAGAAGGCGGGGAAAACAGAGGAGGACCCACTCACGGAATGGAAAAAAGTCCACTGGGGTGCTCGCGGGTGGTCCGCCATTTGCGATGGCATACCCGGCATCCAGTGTGATCTTAACGAACGGATCGTCGTTGCTCGCCACCTGTTGCCCGTACGCGACCTGCATGATGACCGATGTAGCGTACCTGTGTGAGTGACTCGGTCATGGCAATCATTAGGAGGTGCGGATAAGCCCGCAAGGGAGTGACATACAGCCGAATAAACTCGTCCCGCCGCCCTTCGTCAGCAAGAAGATTCTTGAGAAGCACTCGGGCCTCACGGGCCTGGATGAGCTTATAACCTTCGCATTTTTTGGTGGTGAGGTGGGGGTGGAGCATGCGCCGGTGTCGCTGGAAGCGTTTTCCGTACCCAATGAACGTGATCGTCGCTTTCCATCCCATCCTGTAGTGCAACATACATTTAATATCCGGTATAATTGAAGATAGAGGAACGAAGAGAGGAGCAGTACATTTCGAAGATGGGGAACCAGGGTCTGTCGCTGTAGATAGTGCTCCGCTTGTCCAAGAGTTCGACGGCGGCTTTGACACTGTTGAGTACGATCATATCTCTGTGGAGGAAACGGAGGTGCATGACATCGCCTTCAAACGCGGTTGAGCATTCTTGAGAGTCTTTCTGACGGAGTGTAATATACCATAGAGTTTCCCCCACTTGTAGAACAACAATTCCTGGTTATCCGGTGGCACCAAACGGATATGCCCAATGAGAGGATCACCGGGCGGGCCTGGAGGAAATGGCGGCCGGTTTGTGGACCTTCTTCGAGTCCATGCATAAAGTATTGTGCAGCTGAGGAGTGCGAAAATGAAGGTGAACATGCTGAAAATCTACGAATGTGTGAAGGCGACCGGGAAATATATGTCATGACCATGAGCATGAGGGTATCGAGCCTCTTTATCAGCGTTGAGATGGTGTAGAAGATCAGATAGACAGTCGTGTGTATGTTTTTTTTGTACACGAATGTGTTGATTGCGTTTTTCTCAGGATGAGAAGTGATGATTGGGTGCTTCGGAGTTTGACCGGCTTCTGTCGATGTTTTTATTGCCTCGAGCTTTTAATCTCGGTAGTTGGCGCAAACGGATCGACAAATATTTCGTCGGATGATGTGAGTCCGTAGCAACGCATACACCTGTGGATGCGTTATCCTACCCCGAGCTCCGCCTGCACCGAACCCCAAATACCACAGCGTGCCACCAGATGGAAAAGACAAGGAAGAGATTCTGAGGTTTGACGACTTGGCCTATTACTAGACGAACAGTCAGCATGTGCGAGATATAGATGCGATCGCGTGCGATTGGATGGTGCCAGACTAGCTAGGTATGTCGGAGTACAAGTATTTTGGTCCCGTGGAATGTAGCGTGGTTATTGTTGATTCAGAATAGGAAAGGGCCGATGCCCGATCGAAGGAGTGTATTCGCATGTCTACACGTATTTCTCGGCCTTTCGATTAGCTTTGAGAAAGTGCAAAATGGAGGTTCTAGTCCAGATATTGGATAGTTACCAGAACCTCCGCTCATCGTGACAGTTGCATGAAAAAATCAAAAAGGGGGTAGCACCCTTTTGTGACAAGCCTGAAGTCTTGAGCATCAGTAAGATGACAAATTTCTTGTTCGCTTTTCGGCACTTTCCGGCACTTTTGGCTTGACGACAAGTCTGCAAGTTTCCTCTGGAAGTTTTTCCTATGTGTGGCATCACAATACAGGTCCAATACCCAAACTAGGTTTGTAGTTGGTCTTCAGGAATGTATTGAGTATGAAGTTCACCTGTAAGTTGATCCTACATATCAAAAGTCGGCCCATAGTTCCGAATTATGTTGTCACCATCTGTGATGGCAACGGCAATGGTATGTAAACACAGCGCATGTTCTGTGCTCGGAAACATGTAGGTGAAGGCTGTGGGGATATCCTGAGACCAGTCAACATGTTGTTAAGCACACTACTGGAGAAGCAATAAATTTCAAACAAATTTGCATTGAGAACTTGTCGAAATTCAGACATAGCTTTTCAGCTGTTTGTTTGCACACTTTTCGGACTTGTACAAGCTTGTACAAGCATGTACAAGCACGAAAAGAAATTTCTATAAACACTGATGAGGGAGGTTCGGTGCATTCGTACCATATTAGTATTACTGATTTCTAGGAAGAGTGATAGCCATGCGTAGTTTGAATATGAAATTTGCATATCCAGAGGTTGGTGTTCCGGTCAAATCCCAGTCAAGTTCTGTTGTTGGCCGTTGTTGGCCTAGGTTGGCGACGCAAATGGTGCGAATGATGGACTTTGAAACCCCGCTAATCATGGAAACTACTCCTCCTGGCGTCGCTCCTCAAAACAGCTGGCCTGTTCCCGCCGCCGCTGCCGATCTACAGCAACCTTTACGACTTTAACTCTATAATAGCTATGCCTCATGCCTGTACAAAAGCTGTCTTCTTGCTCTTAATTGTTTCAGTCTCTGCGCCTCCCTTGAGCCCAGTTTATTGTGTCAGATCGAGGTCTGTGGAAACGCAAACAGGAATCAAAGCGCGCAAATTTTGGGCTGTATCCGTCTGCTGGAGGCTCGTGGAGACAAGTACCCAATGGAAGTTCCCTCGGTGCCCTCTGATGATATCATTCATCGCCAGGGCCCTGGTGTATACCCGTAAATTTCGATACACCACGACCGCTGACGATCGAGTTTGACTGGTGGTATTTTAGGCGTTCGGGAAATCCCCTCCATGTCACTGCCAAAAACTGTAGCAGTATCACGAAGGACTTGCACACAGGCGAGTATAGGTCTATTCCCGATGGAGGCTTCAAGTACTGCATGAAGCCGCTTGGTAAAGCCAACGCATGCGAATGATACTTGTTACTCAAAAAACCTGCGAAGGATATCAAGAAATCCGAGTATCTAGATGAGATGATTTTATTATAAGCCTCCCCAAATCTAAAGATTTGCATATTGCAGAGGGAGAAATTGAAAGTGGACGACGAGCTTATTACTCGAGGATACGGTTCTACGTAGCTCGCCCTTTGCGGCCCCACTTTGTTAGTCCATCCCATTGTACCTCTGTTGCCGTGACGCCCGCCAGATAGCACGCTGAGCGTGACGAGGTGCGTAACGCGTTGTGCAATTAGGTTTGTCCAGTACTGTGTACCGAAAGGTCAAGGTCATATCCACATGCAGGCGAAGGTTAATAAAATGATCTTGCGTGTCCTTCTGGGAAAGATTATTCAGAACGAAAGTTAAACGCTTTGTATCGAATGTGACCTAGCTAAATTTAGGGCAAGTTCGACACCGCATCCTCGTGTTTTTTTAAACTCCGATCCATTCGCACCGCTTCCCGCCTGCAGATCAACCAAGTTAAATTGGCTGGATGCGAAATTCAGATAATCTGCACCAATGTGGGTTTATACTTTCGTGTTGTTTTTCAGAACACCTATGTATCCTTCCATGTCTGGTAACTCCGATTGACTAGCGCTTTAACTACTTAGCCTAGCGTCAAGATGCTGTTGACAAGCTGTGGGTGTACGCGTCTCTTCCCTGTTCCAAAATGTCCATAAACAACTTTCCGTTTAGTACTCATAATGCCGGCCACACAATATATGTAAAAATCGCACGGATCACGGAGAAGCCTTTGCAAATTGGGTGCTTGTGTGATTCGCAGAAGACAGCTTCCAGCCGATCGGCCCACAGTGTTCCAGGTAGAGTGTAATGCGTGCCGCAGTTATGAATCTCAAGTGCTCGAAGGCACGAGGCAAGCGGTCCATACAAAGGCTGTTCGTCCACCCCCACCCTCAGCTTTCCATAGCACCACGACAAGCTCCTCAAATTTTTCGTAGTCATGAATTCAATCACGCAATCGCTCCTTCTCCCACAGAAATATCCCAAAATTATCAAAGTTCGCCAGTTCTCCCGACGGCAAGCTGGCAACGCAGCAGAGATAGCAGGGGCTTCAAGGGAACCCTACCTGGGCCTGTCCGTTAGCTTAGCCCCTTCAGGAGAGGTCGGTTTTGTTGCAGTGGCGACGCCCAAGGAGGTTTTTCTTGTATCAGCAGACGCCAACAACAGCCTCCCCCTTCTTCGCGACAAACCGTTTGAAGACCTTCTCTCCGGTGTCAGCTCTAGCACCTTGATTGGGTTTGAGATGGCACGACTCGCGATACAGATTTGTCGGGATTTAGGAACCACAGTGCGTGGAATCGACCTGGGAACTCTCTGTTCCCCAAACACGCGAGATCCTTGGAGGCCTGGGGAGCTTATAACAAAACGGGTTTCCTCATCCTCAAGATCTTTTGAGATTGATAGTGTATGGGGAGGCGGCTTCGAAAAGGACCAAAGGGATGTGTGTCTTCGCGCCTGGATATCTGCATGGTGAGTCGCAGGGCAGTGCCTTTAGGATATAACTGACGAGCCTCTCCCGAAAGTGCTGCAGAATGTGTCACGAAGGAACTGGGTAAAGCATTGAGGGTGGACACAAGCTTCTTGGATACAAAGGTAGAACCAGCCCCACTCTTTGTTCCTTCAACACCACTCATACGCTAGCAAGGAACTCTATTGCTTAGGAGAGCTCGTCAAGCAAGCAGATCTCCTAGAAGCCGCCAAACCTAAAGAGGTCCCGAATGAATTCACTAGCCACAAGATGTCCAAGGATGGGACGCTTTCGATCACCAACGCTCGGTATCGCAATCGCGTACGGAGGGGTAATCAGGCAAGCCATGACAAGATTCTATCGTCTCATATGTACACACTAATCATTATTTCATAGACCACCGTGATCATGACAGATGCCCATGGGCGGGAATTTTCCGGCCAAGCTCGCACGTCTACTGGAAAGAAAACAGGCATCAAATTTACCGGACCAAAATTCTCTGGAACACTCGCTAGTATTCGCGTTGTCGGGCGCCAGGATCTCACTAATGCCGAGAAGGCTTGTAACGAAGTTCTTCTCCTTTTTCTCCGAAGAGAGAAATTCATCCGGGATTCCGTCTTTATACGGACGCTCTGGTTCCCTTCTCGAAGGCAACCAGGGAACGTACAAGCGGAAAATTCGGCGCCACCCCCGGCTACCTCTATCCCGTTAAACGATTCTCAACGCGAGGCGGTTCAGGCCATGGTGTCTGACTCGCCTCTAGTCATCGTTCATGGTAAAAATTCATTTCTCTGGCTTTATAGCCGAATTTCTGACCATGCTATACATGGCGAACAGGTCCTCCGGGAACAGGAAAGACGACTACTATCTCTGCTGCCGCATCCATTTGGGACAAGGCTGGTCAAAACGCGTGGATTGTCGCCCATTCCAATGTCGCTGTCAAAAATATCGCCGAGAAACTCATCAAAAACGCGGTCGATTTCAAAATTATCGTATCGAAAGAATTCCACTTTGAATGGTAAGCACTTTGTTAACACGATCCGCCCTTCTTTTTAGGAGTCATTCACTCTAGGCACGAACACATTTACAATTTGATTGAGAACAACTTGATACGGACCGACGAATTACCCAAAAAAGCTGCAGATACTCAGAAAGTGCTCGGTAGCTCGTCCATTGTCCTCTCGACTCTGAGCACACTTTCGAACCCAGCCCTGGCGACCAACGGCCTCTTCAAATTGGTTCCTGTGGACAGACTGGTGATTGATGAGGCGTCTCAGATCAAAATTTTCGACTTCATGGTAGGCATCTCCGTCCTCACACCCCCTATTAAAATGTATTAACAATCATCAACAGTCTGTTTTCGCACAATTTTCAAACTTGAAAAAAGTCTGCTTCTTTGGCGATCCAAACCAACGTACGTACACCATCGCTCGTCTCAAAAAATCAAAAACAAAACGCTAACACCACTAAAAGTTCCTCCGTATGGTCAAGAGACCGCTCCCAATCTTCAGACAGTCTTCGACATTCCACACCTACGAAATTCGGGTAAATTCCTCAATACCCAATGTAAGCGGCACCCTTACACGCACCGCCCGGATATTTTCTAACGATAGTCGTTTCCGGAAGACCGTATGCCAGTTCCGATAGGGGATTTCATCTCCAAAAATGTTTATAATGGGAGGTTACGCTCAGAACACGCTGTCACTAATATGTCATGCGTCTCATTCATCGATGTAACTAAGGGCATGGAGACGAAAGGAGGATTCAGTTGGAGGGTAAACCCGCAAAGTTTCGTGGAATCATGGTTGCTGACTTTAATTACCTGCTGCTCCCCAGAATCCAGAGGAGATACGGACGATAGTCCACCTCGTTCGGAGCTATTACCGACACAAGGACTTCTGCATTATCACGCCCTACGACGCACAAAGAGCAGCAATCGAAAAGGCGCTCAAGGATGAAAACCTACCATGGGAGTGCGTCTTCAACGTTGACAGTTTCCAAGGTCAAAACATTACCTCCGTCCAACCCATCTAACTAACCCGCCCGGCACACCACAGGCAACGAAGCCAAATATGTCCTTATCTCAGTCGTCAGATCGCGAGGCGCCGGATTCCTAACGTCGCTCAATCGCATGAACGTCATGTTGACCCGATGCAAGGCGGGTTTGGTGATCGTCACCAGTCGCTCGTTTCTACACGGCGGGGGATGGAACACGCTCCTCGGGAGGCTAGCGCGGTATTGGGAAGGGCGTCGGGGAGACGACGCATGGGTTGAATGGAGGGCAGTCGCGAGTGAACAGGTCGACCTCCCCGGCGCACCGGGTCGGAAAAAACTATCCGGTCCCTTTGGCTTTGTCCATCCCCCCGCTACAGTCTTCTCACAGCCCGCTCCCTCCAGCTTCGTCCATCCCCCCGCTACAGTCTTCGCACGCCCCACGCCTTCGTTCCTGCATTTTTCGCTCTCCCAGCCTCAGTTTGTCCTACCGACGTACAGTTTCGACGGATACGGCTGGAGCGAACATTTCCCGGCGCCGGCGCCGGCGGCACCACCGGCGTATATGACAATGCATGCGTATATGAATCAGTTGAGAAATATGCCGCTCAACGCGCCTGCCCCGCCACCACAGGATTATGACAAGGCCTTCCCCAGCTTGTACCCACAGAGATCGACACCGATGTCTCCCCCTACGAACCCCCATTCACTCCTGAATGCCCAACCGAAGCCCCCTAGAGCGAGTCAACCTCGGGAACCTTTGCGTCCTCCGCCTGCCCAACCACTGTATAATCCGCCTCCCACACGGTACCATAGACATGTGCCGCAACCCAAGGTCTCTGAAAACCATTGGCAACCCGTTGTGAATAATCGCAAAAACAAGAAATATACACTTACTGGGTCAAGTTATAGGCTCTGAATTGGAGAGAAACCTCTTCTTGTGTTTCACTTTTACATTTGACACGGCATCTGGTATCTACATGTCCATATTATTTAATATATCCATGCAATTCCACTCTACCAAAGCTCAGTATCCAAAGTTGTGTTCGAGGAACCCGAAAGGCAGACAGATATGATTCCCACACAACAGCCGTATGGCGCATATGCTATCCAATAATTACAATCAGCAGTTTGTTACACAGCCTTGACTTTTTCAACAAAAATAACATGAGTTACCTATGGTTATCATACTAACTTCACCTCCTCCTGTGCACATTATTAATCTACACAAGTTGTAAGGTAAAGCTGTGCTTCTTTCACAAGTGGAAAGCATGAAATTGTTTTACACAACTTGCTGGTCTGGTCATCAAATTGCGCAGCATAGAAGAAATACACACCTAGCTTCAACCTCATACAAGAATCATGTTACTTCCACTTATCGCAAACCAATGTAACCTGATCTTTAGTAAATATGAGACACATATTATACAGTTGCACACCTTCCCTTCATTGTTTACCTTGGCTGTGTTTCTTTTATTAATATCAGTCTTGGATCAAGGTGGGTGGTGGACAGATGAACTTGGCTATCTGTTGAGTAAGCTTGGTCCACTTACTGGTACTAAATATATATAGGATTTCCCATAACATACACCTAATATGTTTGAAATATGACAATATACCTCTAATGATCTTGCCATCTCCATTGACTTGGGTGTTTCATATCAGGTCAACCTGTGCAGAAAAAATGAACCTGTGTAAAAGTGCAGACTGGTACAACCTTTAAACCTGTGTAAATTCCAGTTGTGTAAAATAATCAAGCAGTTTGGACAGGTGTGAATCTGTGGCAACTCAAGCTGTGTACTTTTGAATGGAAAACCACCCTGTTTAATCTGTGTTTCAGCCCATATGTATTTTAATTCAAGGTGATGGACGTTTTGCAAAATCGGGGTAGTTGTATGAGAACAATTATTGGACACTATATGCATCATACAACTGTCCAACCCAAAGCAACCAAAAAATCTAGTCTCAAAAACCAACAAAACACACAACCGCATCCCTCACAATCACGCCAACACCCCTCAACCCCACCCCCACCCCCACCCCAACCCCAACCCCAACCCCAACCCCCAACCCCCTCCAAAACCCGCCCAACCCCCACATGCCTCACCCCAACCCCAATCCTAAACAGACGCTGCGACCTCCCCGACTGCCCATCATACTCCCTCAGATCCACCCGCTCCCTCCCCACCTGACATCCTAAACGCCCAAAGCATGCGCGAAATCGCCAGGAAGAGCTCCTTGTCCGCTAAGACCATCCCAATGCAGATCCTGCGCCTGTCCCCCCCCTAAAAAAAAAACAAAAACAACACACACAAAAACGTTCCGAAAAAACGGGCGTGGGGGGGGAGTGGTAGAGGAGTTCAGGAAGGATCTCTCGAGTGCCGGAAGAAACGACGACCACGTACCCAGCACCAAACATCCAATGATCACGCTCATACGGGTCCGCCAAACCCGCGCTCTCCGCACACGTAAGCGAATCACCAAAGTATCGTTCCGGCTTATAAGTACCACCAACACACCCATCAGTCAATCAATCATCCCCCAACCAAAAAAAAAAAAGCAAAAACCGCAAAGCAGCAAAATACACCATCGTCATCATCATCAAAAAAAAAACTCACATACCCTAAACTCAAACGCAGCTGGTTCCCGAGCTGGAACGAGTAGATGTCCCCGAACTTTTGGTACCACGCGTGCAGAGCCAGTTCGGGGAAGCGCGTGAGTGATAGAAAAGAGCCTGTGCCCACTCCGCCTGTTAGGAGTGCTGATAGGTAGTTAGGAGCGTCGTACCGACCGATGAAGGGGAGACCGAGCGGGCCGGGGGGGATCCGGGGACTATGTGTGTCAGATTGCACGTGCCGGAATAGTATGGCGACAAGGCAGAAGGAGATGGCTAGACCTGATAGCAAAGGCAGGCTGAATTCCTACTGTGGTGAGTGGTGAGACGACTCGGATGTGCAGGCCACCATGACCAGATTCGAGAGTTTGGCGGTTAGGAAGGTCAGCATTTGGTGGGAGGTGGTGTTTCTCAAGGGGAGGAGCACCCGAGTCTACCCTTTTATCCTTATCCATGGTATGGAGGATGGAAATTGACCAACGACCGCTCATAGGATTGCCACCCGAGTCCAAGAAGAGATGGACACAAGCCTCCAGAAGCTGTGCGCTGATCATCCGAATCAGAACGCAGAAGCACAGATCTTCACCCACCCCCTATTGTGAGAATTCGTCTTCATCCTTGGGGCACATGCACAGACATCTCTCAACGCACATCGCCAAGTTCATCAAGACGAGCCAGGCCCCAGATCCAAGAAAGGGCGCTCAAAGTTGGACGTTGACGGACGACAGGTGAGGAAAGGCCGACCGTGGTTCGAACAGTGCGCGGGCCTATCAATCCGGAGGGTTGTTGCGGTGGGGCAGGGGCCATTCCTAAACGTACACACGTGGCCAGTGGCAAGTCGAGTCGGCCATCACGGGTTACGCGTTACGGGCGGACTTTGGAAAATGCGATCACCTTTGAAAGAACGAAAGTCGGAAGGACAATCGTCAAAACTGGGTCCGCCTTGGGGTTCCTGGCTCAGATGTTCTGACAGCTACAGCTACTTTCTCGATATCAAGGATCAATGCATACGGCGCGGTCTAACGTGTCCGGTAGGGACACGACACGAAATTACCAGTCCACGCTCCAAAGATACGGGGGTTCTGGGACTGCTCCATGTGCTTTGCCCTATTATGGGTACGTAGTTGACTTTTATTGGTTATTCAGGTTTATGGACGCAGCCAGCACTTGGAAGGGCATGACGTGGACTTTAGCTGAAACTGCACAGTAAATAGCTGTATCAGGCCCACATCATTTCGAAGCCAACGCAACGATAAGCAAGTATGTAACCCCAATGACGACGTCGACGCCCAATCGATGTCCCGTCACGCAACTACCCCCAAACACACCCACAGCCCCCTATCAAGCGCGCGAAGCAGCGGCCATCGGCGACCCAACCGGAGATCACCCCCAAAAAAAAACGAACCAAAGGTCTTCTCCCTTACCTCATAAAAATACAACGATGGGTCCCCCGCCGCGTTCCTGGACATCATGCCAACCACAGAGGGCCACACGCAGGTCATACCAAAATATACGACGCCCCACCCCGGGCTGACACGCAGAGCCATCGCAGACCACGCAGAGACGCTCGCCGACCTCCCGGACGAGTACCTCCAGGACATCGGGCCCGTCCTCAAGAAGATAGCCAAGGCGACGGGGCGTCGAGCAGTACAACGTCGTGCAGGTGCGTTCCCCCCCCCCTCAAAAAAAAAAAAAAACTTAGGTGCAACGTCCTGAAACGCGATACCTGGGAAACGGGATAGAATAACGGCAAACTCGCATTCCAGGTTATTATATCCAGGATACCCCCACCGAAGTACATAAGACCTATATATAGAAATACACCTTGATGCGATAACAAATAAATAAATGACGCGCATATATCTATCTATATGGATGCCAAAGTATGCGTTTAGAGTCGGACGGGCAGGGGATCCTTATCCAGTATTCCCAAAAACTGCAAAAATCCGACCCCTCGACTCGTCAACCACCTCGCCCTCTCAAGCTCTCCCACCGATCCTGATTAACGATCTCGGGGGCCTGTGAAAACTCAGACTGTACGCCGCCGAGCAAACGGCCCGTCATATATCATGATCCAAATCCGTGCCTTTCAACGCAATACAGGGGAACGCACATTGTAGCTATAGAATAGGAATAGGCTCGCACCGGCCCGGACAAGCTGCACCGAGTTCCAACCCGACCGCCGATACCCGATACGGGTATCGTCTGATGCAGAGTCAGATCTACATCAGCAAACCCTGATTTTTCCCACAAATAGCCGACAGGAACCGCAGCGTCTCTCAAATTCATTGGTGTCTTCACAGTGCTATGCAAAGCTGGACTTTGACTTCACAGTTCTGTGCAGAGCTGGATAGAGTACATTCGGCCTGTACAGATTGGGCATTTTCTGTGCAGCTTTGTGTGGATGTTTCGGGCCTGTACATCATCATAAAGGAGCCCTTGTTTCTATACAGATTGTGTCAGATTAGCCACTAAGTCCATGTTGTTGAACAAGTAGCTTGATAAAAAAAACTGTAATGGAAACTAATAAAATGCATAAAATAGCTCCTCATCTATGCATTTATTCAGGAAGGATTTGGTACTGTATTCTGATGTAGTTTCCTTCAACAATCTTGGATTGGCCTTTGTGCTGAACCAAGGGATTAAACCTGCAAGCATTTGTACTCATGCCAATGCTACCACATCTCCCTTGGTGGTGTTGTTGCTTCTCCATGCCTGCTCCAAGAAGTACATATTTGGGTGGGCATGTGCATGCATCACGGTCGAAACCCACACCCATTTGGGTGGTGGGTGGGTTTCTCAGGCTGAGTTTTACAAAATACTTAGAGCTTTCGTTCAGAAGGTAGCTCATGCAAACAACCACCCACCTTCATTACCATTGACAATGACTGGACAATGGCCCCCCTCTCCACCTCCCTCAATCTCTGGCCATCCCTAGTGCCACATCATGCTAACTGCCTGTGCCATGTCAGGAAGTACCCACCAGGTATGTTCACCCACCCTTGTACACCTGCCACATCACACTTATGCTCATGGCCCCAAACTCAGAACTACCCCCGACAATGATGCAATGATGCGGCAAGGGACCTCCCTATCCCTTGACAACCCCAGTATGATTGCCACATTGTGCTAATGGCCTGATGGATATGCAGAAATATGTGGGGTGGTCATGGGCCTTATTGGTGGTCTTGGGGGGGAGTCATTATCATGGTGTGAGGTTTGGTGATATGTTGGAGGGCATTGGCAGGGTTGGAAGGCATGTGCTCATGTATCCTTGGAACTTGAACCCACTCATGTCTATTCCAGGATGCAATCAAAGAAAGGGAAGCTGACCCTGGATGACATGAATCTCGACATCATTCTCAACTAATTAGTAACCCATCCTTAATCTACCATATGCTTCCCATCTGCCATATATTTTCAGTTTATATTTATGCTTATACCCATGCTGGTGAATATATTTATCGCCACCTCATTTTGAGAACCTGTGTGATCCTCTAATGTTGAACATTCCTTGCCTGAATTCATTGCATTACCCAAAACAATACAGAGGATAGGTATGACTGGAAAGCTCTATAGGGAATCCCCCTGTCCTGTGCAGTAATACACAGTGAAAATGATAGCTTACACAGTGATTCACAGAAGATCTGTGTCACCATACAGAGCTGCCACTATAGGGACATGTACTGTGGACTCTGTGGTACTGTAGGTCTCTGCACAGTGCTGTCACACTAGGCACCAGACTGATCAGGATTTGCTGATGTAGAGGTGTACATACATAGATCGCTCTGGGGAGTACATATCAGTCCAGGCTCTATTGGCAGCATTAAACACAAACAGAGCAATGGCCAAGGGTGTTACTAAGTATTGTCATCATGGCATCATGGCATCAAGAAGCCTGTCACTGTTAGTGTATCAATATTCAATGCTGACACCAAAGAGCAGTAACTGCCTCTCCATCATAATTGCATTATTGGAGCGTGGTTAAACAAGGAAGTACAGATGGTTGGCTGGTCATGATGGGGGGTTCGGGCACTCTGATAACCTGATCCAATTGTTTATGAAATATTTTACAAGACGGGTCATGGCACAACAACCCTTCAGACGATAACTTAGTGCACACACGACATATGCGCGGGCACTTGTAAATATCTACATTTCTAACAATGAAGGATCACGCTCTATAGCCATCCCGCCACTCACGAAGTCACTCATACACAGCACCGACCACCGACCAGCGAAACCCGCGAACAAACCACGCACCAGCCCAGAATCGGCATGCAATACCAACCAACACCCACTACAGGCCTCGTGCTCGTGCCACTTTTCTACCACCACCACCACCACCCCCCCCCTCGGCAGACGAAAAAGGCAGGGGCAGGGCGTGTGCACGAGTGACGAGTAAACACCAACACACCGGCAGCAGCAGTCTTCCAGCAATCCATCGACAAAGAGGGGAGGAGGAGAGGGAGAACGGGGAGAACGGGGGGATTCTATCAGCCCCATTTTCGCACCTCGCGTGCCCTGAATTGGCATCGAATGGTAATGGCAGCCTTCACCTACTTACGTCCTACGTATACGCAATCACCATCGATATCGCGATGACTACGGAACACCCACCAGCCCAGGACCCCAGGGACGAGAGAGAGAGAGATAAGACCTGCTCCGCGATGGCCCAGCCCAGCCCAGCCCATAAATCCTACTTCCATACATAGTCCACAGCCTTAACAGTGGGTGGGAGTGGGGGAGGGGCCCTCCCCCACCCCCACCCACTCGCAGCCTTGGTGCTGACGGTTTTGTACCTTGTAACAGAATTTGTTCTCCGACGTTCTTCTGGTATGTGTGTGTGTTTTTTTTTTTTCCCCTTTTCTTTAGCTACGGTGGGGTGTGGATTTTTGGCTTGATGTTGTCGGTTATGTTCATCACAGACGTGGAGGGTATACATGGTATGGGAAATGAACTGGAAAATCGCATTGATTTCCGCCACGCTCTGCGCAGCCACATTCAGTAATTACCTCCCACACCCATACACTATACCACCACACAAACTAACAACAACCCCCCATTCTATAGCATCCGGCATAGTCGTAAGTCCCCCCCCTCTTAGTCCTCACCCACCCTCCCCCACCCAGACCGCAATCTACGAAAGCATCGTCCAACCTGGCCAGACCATCTTCCTCCACCGCATCTCCCACTGGGCCAGCGCGCAGTTCTCCCTCTCCCTCGCGACAAACCTCACCACCACCCTCCTCATCGCCTCCCGGATCTGGTACGCCACGCGCCGCGTCCGCGCACACAGCCCCGACAAAATGCGCGCCTACAACCGCATCATCACCATCCTCGTCGAGAGCGCATCCGTCGCAGCCGCCGCCCAAATCGTCCAGCTCGCATTTTACGAGGCCAAGTTTCCCGGGATAATTTTTTCCATCTCGGATAGCGTCGCCCAGGGTTGTGGTACGTATCGCTTTTTTGCTTGACGTTCGGTCGTTTTTCGGTGTGGGCTGGCGCTGATGCGGGGTTTGGGCGGGGTGTGTGCAGACGATTGGCGCCGTTGATTATTATCATCCTCGTCGGCGTGCGGGGAACGAACAGGGGTGGGGTCCTCGGGACGTCGTATCGCACCTCGGACACGGCGTTGTCGGAGATGAGGTTCGACACGCACATTCCGGTCGCGCTGCAAGGACAGTCGAGGGGCACCCGCGATGATACCTTGCCCGAGGGAGGCAGGTCGACGATAGGCGTAGCGGAAGAACACATGAGAAAAGGATATGTGGTTTGAGATTTCTTGGGGAACGGTATTTTACTTGTTATTATTTATTGCCTTGCTTTGTGCTTGTAGAGTCCAATGTACTTTTTTTGTGTACCGGGTATCTTGTCCTAGCAACAGTAATTGCTGCTCCTACATAATCTTGGATGCGGGGTAAGACGTCTAACCAAGCATCAGCAAGTGGATACATACCTCATCCAATCACAACTCCAACACCATAACCCTCCCAAAACTAGACCCAAGCGCAATCTTCCCCAACGCCTCGTCATAATCCAACGACGTCCAATTATTCAACCGATTCGTGCACAGCGTCCTGCTCCTCAACGACGCACCGCCCCCGCTCCCCGCGCGCAGCGGCCCCGGAAAGACCGCCGCCACGACACTCTCATGCCCGCTCGCAGTATGTATCAACTGCACCGGATACTCCTCGTCCGGCGCAACAAGCCCCACCACCGCGCGATCCTGCGGCTGGATCCACACCGCCGTCCCACACGGCCCCAAAACCACATCGCGGCAGCGCAGCGACCCCCGTGCGGAGCCGACGCACGCGGCGAGCGCGGGGGGGAACGCGTACGGCGTAGAGAGCGCCGGGTACGACGGCTCGCGCGCGAGCGTGTAGAACTCGAGCTGGTTGGCGCTCGTGGACCACGGGTCGTCGCTCTCCCCGCGCACGAGGAGGGTCAGCGGCGGGGTGCTGCTGGGGCGCGGGTGGGTGGCGACGCAGATGCCGTCGACCCACCCGAAGGAGTGCCGGGCGAGGGGCGCGTGCGTGTGCGGCTCGGCGAGCAGCGGGGGGCGGGGGAAGAGGTGGATGGACCGCGCGCGCGCGACGAGGATGCTGTCGTGGGCGAAGACGACTTGGATGCAGTTGTCGTGCTGTGGGGGGTTTTTTATTTTTATTTTTTATTTTTGCAGTCAGGGGGGGGTTAAGGGGGCTGGTTGTGGGATGGGGGGTACGCACTTGCCACTCGTCCGTTTCGTCTTGCGGGTGCTGCAGTATGGCTGAGGTGCCTGCTGTCCAATCCCAGATCACCGTCTCTGAGATGTCGTCTGCGATGGCGAGCAGGTTGCCTTGCAGCGTGACGGGCCTGAACGTGGTGCTTATCGACCGAATCGGGTGCAGGCGGTAGTGGTGCTCGACATCCACGTCGATCCCCAGTATCTCGACCGTATGCTCCCTAAAAACAAAAAAAAAAGGCTCAGAAGACAAAATGGCCAGCGCGTACTCTGTGCATACGGACCCGTCTTTGAGCACAGCAACCGCGAGAGACGCCGCGCAGCTCGGCTCCGAGTTGAGCGCCAGCCCGTTGAAGATCGCGCCGCGCGGGGACCACTCGCAGCACTTGCGCGGCTCGGCACTGACGTCCCAGATCGCGACCGTGTCCCAGATGCTCTTGGAGACCGTGAGGATCCACTGGCCCGCGTGCCCCGGCACGAAGCGCACCTCGGACACGGACGTGCCGGCCGTGCCGTCGATGAAGAGCTTGCGGCTCGCCATCGTACAGCCGCCGCGCCACCGCGACGCTAGGTGGTACGCGCGGTACGTCTGGTGCTCAAGCTCGGCGAACGGCATGGCGTCGGGCGTGTGTGCGGGGAACGGGTAGCCCAAGTTCAGGATGTGGGCGTTGCACGCGGTGGTCCATACGATGTGGAGGTTGGAGATGTGGAACATGCGTTTGCAGGTCTGCCTTTTGCGGTAAGCGTCGACGTTTCTCGAGTTGAAACAGCGCAGAAAAATCTAGCTGCATTGTGATGGGACGTACTTTTCTCATGGTGATGATATCTGGTGGCCTCATGAAGGAGAAAATATAGATGAGAGCATCGTCGTTCAGTGATTCAAAGGCCGGCATGAGAAAAAAAGATGAGTTGGACGAGGTCCCGCAGCAAACTCCGGTCCACTCTAAAATCCTCGTCACGTTACTGCGTACAGCCACGTGTCACGTGCTCACAGACACCCCCCAGTCTCGAAAATTCAGCGTAAAGCTCAAGGAAAGTTGTAAAAGGTCAGACATCCGCCGAGAATTGGTAGAAACCAACAAAGGGACTAAATAAAAAAGGGACTCCCGGACACACCAAGTCTGGTCGGAGTGCCGTGTACAATTGGGTATTTTCCTCGGTAAAACTCCAATCCAATCATATGAATACCTGGGAAGGTGTTGTGTAGACTTGAACACTATTATCAGTGAGCGCGAAAGGCACGGCAAAAGGCAAAGACAAGAGCCCACACATCGAGGCGCGTCGCGATTAATCCTCATCACGTGGTAATCCATCTAACATCCGTGACCTTCCCACGGGTCCTAAACTTCCCGTGCCAAAAACCTGTTGGCAGAATTCGTACCTTTTCCGACCCAAAGCACCACCCAAAAAAAAAAAAACATGAGCTCGAGCATCTCTTCCTTCTTTTCGTCGTTCTTGCCCGTCGTCCACGCCGACTCAGAGGAGAAGCCTGAGCAACCGACAGAGTCAAAGCAGGAAGAGGCCTCTGAGGAGGAAGCCCCCGCAGAGGCGGAGGAAGAGGAGGACCCGGAGGACGTGCGTGTGGTTCCGCTATATAGTAGCCCTCGTTGGCCTAACGTCTGACTATCAGGTTAACCCCGCAATCCGAGAAGAGTGCAAGGAATCTGCAAAATGCGCCGCACTGACGAGGCACTTCGAGCACTGTCAGGAAAAGGTGGAGTCGGGCCAGGGATTCAAGGGCGAAGATTGTGTTGAGGAACTGTGCGTTTCCTATATCCTTTCCTTCCTGTGAATACCAGTGACAGTAATCTTTTTTAGATGTACGTGCTTTGCTCTATCTTAGGTCCCTTGTACTGACCGTCGTCTCCGGTCTCTTCCCGAATACCCCAGTCCAGTACGTTCGGTATCACTCCGTTCAAATACTCCGCCTAACGATATTGCGTTACTAGCATGATGCACTGCGTCGATGTACGTCCCCACATGTTCATCCTCCTCCCAAACCAATAGTGACGGCTTTACCCAGGAATGCGCCGCACCGAAACTGTTCGCCAAGCTGCGTTAACACACCACACACCCCATTCTCTGTCTGGTATGTGTAATACATTAATTCGATTCTGAAAAGCCTTTGCTTACAGATACGCAGGTAGCTGGGAGGTTATATACTTAGAGCTAGTCACTCCTCGACCAACCTCTGGAAGAATAGAATATAATCCTGTTTGCGAGATGCAGCCCCGCCTGTACAGCGAAGATTGTGTCCGTTTCTCAAACTGGCTACTGGGGACCTGACGCAACGCCAGTGTCGCCCATCGTCAGGCTATCATAGTCTTCAGGACAATGATGAAAGTTTAGCACTAGAAACGAGCTGCCGCTCGATGCACGCCGCTAGATCATTTCCGCGGCTCTCAGGCTGGAAGTACAAAATGTTTGATACATTTACAACGATTACAACAACCATGCATACAGGATACAATTCACATCGTCAGTGGGTCATTGGTCTTTAATGGCATTCCCATTAAGCGAACCCTGTCAGTTTATCAACATTAATCCAGCTTTCGCGCTTGGTTCTGTCTACCCGTTAGTATTCAAAGTCACAACATCAAGGAGAAAGACGCAACTGGTCACGAAATACCGCTCCTGATTGGTTCTTCAAGACAAGCTTCACCGTCTTGACCTCGAAACCACGGAAACTCAATTTTACCGTGGACGACGTAGCCTCCCCATCACTGCTCTGAGCAATCTTGAGTTCGTCCTCGTGGTCTTCTAACAAGTTGGTGATATATGCTTCTTTCACGGCCAAATGCTTCGAAATCCTGAGCTGTGCCTGGGCATGCCCGCCGAATGCCTCGTATAGCCGCAATACCACCGTTACAGTGTCAGGGTGCTTCGCCTTGAAGTCGTCATCCTCCCCCCGTTTGACTGTCTCGAGGAAGACGTTGCGCGCACCTTCAAGCGCAAAAGGTGACTTGAGAGTTTTCAACATGACGTCAGACCCTTCAGGAACGCATCGCACTACAATCACAAAATATCAGTGATGGTCATCTAAATGTAAAACCGGACATTTCCTCACCTCGGAGGGGCGAGTTGTAGAGGTAGCCAGCCATAGGCACATCGGATTCCAGGAAGTGCCCTTCGTGGGGCATCACAGCCCACGAGAACCTGTGTTCCCCTGTGGCCGTTTGAGTTTATGTCAATACTTGTTATAACATAATATACCCACCTTGATCTTGTTCCGCATCTGGGGCAGTCGCAGAACGGAGTAAAGAGATACGAAGGAGGTTCCCTATACAGGAGAATCCGTACTTGGACTCGGATAGTATAGCCACACCGTATCCGTATTCACTGAGGTCCGCATACTAGATTCCGCGTAAGGGAACTTACAGTGATGAATCAAGAGTGATGTACCTTGTGACCACACACTTCAAACTGTAGACAACCAAGATCAGCTTGAGAAGGTGCGCTGGGTAAATACGATTCGAACCTTGGCAATGTCCCATGTCGTATTTTTGTGAGTCGGTCTCTGAAGATGGCCAAATTGAGTCTCGTAGGTGGCGTGATCGCTGTGTATATTCAAAGGGAGTTCAACTACGGTGTCCGTTAGCAATGATAACGTGAACATTATGGTTGCAGCGTACACTTGAGGAATTCATGACGTTGATGCCAATCAACCACGGCTTCAAAGTTGAAATACGATCGAGAATTCCCCTTGACCGTCGCTAGAGCTATGTGAGCCCGATATTTGCTTTATAGAACAACGTCGCGCACCAGCTATAGCGTCCAAAGAAATCTATAAAACCAATGAGGCGTAGATGAGATGAAAAAAGATGGACCACCCACAATAACAGCAATTGTACTTTTATCATACTTGATCGTCGCTTTCACGGCCGCCCGAAGAGGACCTTGAGAAACAATAGAAACGTTCGAGAAAGCTAATGGACGAGCGGTCTCAAGGTGATGAATTTCGACATCTGAGCGGCACAAGGTCAGGGGACGACGGTTGTTAGTTGCCAAGAAAACGCACCCCATGCATCCCAGTAGTTTGGCCGGTCCTCGAATATGACCATACCGCCCGTAGAGCCTTCTAGAATAAGCTCGCGTCTGTCATCGACCAATTAGCCTACATCCCTCTTCACGGAAAGGTCAACCACTCACCCCAATTTGACATCAACGAGACTACTGATGCGGCCGTTGGAAATAGTTAGCTGAACGCTTGCGTTACGCAATACGAAGTGGTTAGATCCATTAGTGTAGACTAGAAAACCATTCAGGTCTAGTGTAGAATATGCTATATCCAAGGCACATACCAGAAACCGGAATGATCTGCGCGTGCAGTCCTGTTTCCGGTGTGCACAAAGCTCCTACATTACCCCCTCCAGGAGTGTTCATCACAGCGTATCCAAATTTCCCATCGCTAGAGGTTTGAAGAATCTGCGACTTCAGGCCCGAACTTGCGCCGACCAGAGGTACCTCGATGATGTCGGAGCGCCGGAAGAACGTAGTGTTGAAGCCCAAGATCTGACTGGAAGCCGGGAGGGCTGTAACGTCGGTGTCGCGCGTGAGAGCGACTGAGCCTGGGAACAAGACACCAAAGGCTTCGTCTAAAAGTTTGGCTCCATCTTTGCGAACCTCGGCATAGTACTTCTCGGCATCTTCGTATACCATACCACTATCGGGAAAGAACATGAGTAAAGCTGAAGAGTCCACGAGATTTTCGCACATACATTGCAGAACCAGGAAGAACTAGCGAACGATAGGATCATTATCCCGGAAATCAAAATCATTGTTATGGAAGAACACGCTCACCATCATGGACTGTGAACCAAATCGTGTGAGGTTAGTTTCCCGACTTCCATATAAGAAGTTAAGAAATCGTACATTGGTTTGTCAACACCTTTTCCCAGGAATCATCGATGACTTGCTTGGGGTATACATAGTCTGATTTATGAAGCTTGTATATTGAGGCAAGTGTGGCGATATGCTGCACGCACTTTAGTCTCATAACTCTAAAATCGAAACAAAGACCAACCTCAATGTCACGAAGGAGAATCTCAGAGTGACGATTTCCTTTCTTGATGGAACCTGAAAAGTATTAACAGAGATCCGGGTGAAAGGTTGACGAAAGGGATACCATGGGAGGTGTAAGTTCCTCGATGGAACTGAAAACGATATGTTTCAATTCGCGTTTTGATGGACAAAGCCTCACCTCAAGATATAACTCTCCGTGCCTGAATAATGCGATTGGTACACTTGCATGGAACCAGCTTCACAAGAGAGTACGCACCAGTTCGGTAGCACCTTTCCACCATTCGACTTCTTGGCAACCTCCTCAAAGAACTCGTCTACAGAGTGACCCATACTGACTGGTGGGAGTTCGCGATGTGTGTTGGTGACTCCCCGGATTCGGCGGAGCTATGAGAGAACAATCAATGAGCAACCAAAGGCTGCGTGGAGTGGAAGCGTACATTCTCCAACATCTTAGCCAAAGGGCCTCCTCCACCGTCGCCATTTCCAAAGACGAGCAATGCCTCCTTGGATGATTCTAGATTCTAAGTCGTAGAAGTGATGAGCCAAGTATGAAGCAACATATGGACCGCATCCTACCTTGTGATTGGTTTGTCCCTTGTTGACATCACCGACGGTCGCCTGGGCCGTGTAGGTATCCACTACGGTATGAATGCGTTAGTTCAGGGAAATGGGAACGATGCAGAAGGCTAACCTGGTGTCATATGGCACAAAACTTGAGTCCCATCGATACCAACCCAGTTAAATGTCGAATGGGGGAACACGTTGCTACATCAAGGTTGGAACTGCCATCATAACAGCATGGAAATATGAAGACGAACATGTTATTCCTAGTAAATCGCATACGTCATGAGCGTGACTGCAAAGCTCTGACGGGGAGTGATGCTCACCAAGACAGTTTCTGGGTAAAGAAAAAATTCATCCCTATAAAAGCCCCATTTAAAACGCCATTCAACTCATGCGAGGAAACACACACCAGCGCCTCGTATAAGTTGAGGCAACGCCCCAGTTAGACCAAACGAATCAGGCAACCAAGCCGTGTCGCAGCGTTTTCCGAACCTCGACTCGAAGTATCGCTGGCCAAAGACGAATTGACGAATCAGACCCTCTCCAGAAGGCATGTTCGAATCGTTCTCCACCCACGATCCGCCAACAGTATGAAACTTCCCCTCCAGGACTTTCTCCTTGACGCGCTCGAAAAGGGGTGGGTATAACTATTCATTGCAGCCATGAGCAAGACGATGGGTGTATATACACTTGGGACACGTGCCTGCTCAAGCCATTTATACTGCTGAGCGGAGCTGCATGTAAAACGATGTTCTGGGTATCTTTCCATCAAGTCAACTTGGGTTGCCCAGGAGCGTGCCACTTTCTGTTGGGTGACTCGGTACGGCCATAACCTAGAGATTGTGTTAGACAGTATGCTATAACGATGAGAGCGTACTCACCAGGCTGTGTCAATGTGGCAGCTTATTGAAATGAGACCGTATCAACGGCACAAAATGAACGACGACTTACTGTCCTGAGAAAGAACAACAAATCAGTGAGACCGACAAATGCCGATGTAGAGGTAATACGTACCAATCCCCCATATCTGGGCGTGTTTTTCCCCTTCGTCGTATATTCCCGCTCCCTTAGCTTCCCAACCCTCTCCAAAAATTTCCTCGGCAAGCTTCCGCGCCTTTCGAACGGCTGTAGCATCACCCTTGTTGAAAACATTCATAATTTCGTTCGCCACTGATAGAGCCCTGTTTTGCAACCTATAGGAACAACATTTGAATAATAGGTTCGATTTTCTCGAAACCATCGCAGCGTACGGCGTATTTCCAGGGACAGAGTCGACGAGTTGCCGCAATGTCTCGAAATCCCAAAGCAGGGCCCATCCTTCCATATTAGGCACGACTAAATCGGCCGATGCCAGTGAGAAGAACCTGTTCATCTGCGAGGTAGTCAGGACGCGATGGGTGTAAGGTTGGCAAGCCACAAACGTCAGGAGGAGCTATAGTGTCGCCATTCCAGGGCACACCGAACATTCCGTTGCAACTGGATTCGATCACGATCTCGTGGATGCCTTGCTTGCGCGCGGTTTCCGGGATAATGTACTCAACCCGACGATCTCCGCCATGTCCGCCAGTGATACCTAGTGGGGAGTCAGCCAGTTGTCATTCGGGACCTCCATAACTGACCTTGGAGAGGGGTCCCATCTGTTGTATAAACCATCGCTTCACACCCGGGGTCAAACTCGACTGCAGTTACACCATTTCAGCATGGAGGTTGAGTTGTCGAAATGATACGCACATTGAACCCTCTCGTACTGTTGCCAGTATCCAGGTATAGTCAAGGTCACCTTCCACCAATGATTGGTCTACTGGCTTCGTCAAGAAAAGAGTTTATAGACAAGATATGTACAGTACCCCTGTTACATTAGTTCAGCAAAGTATATGTAAAGTGGCAGCGCAACTCACATGATGGTCCGAAAGAGTCACCCTAATCTCCCTGTTCAGCGTCCAGTACTATCAGTACTATCGACATGGTGACGCACCTTCTTCGCCGACTTGAACTTCTGCTGCATTGCTTCCTCGAATGTCGGTTTCGTCAATCCAGGCGCGCTCCACCTACGACCATATCAACGACGTTCAACCCTCACAACGAAGTAACCACTGACACTTTGAGCTTCACATTCTCGGAATTGTCGATCCTATGGGTGAAGAGGATAGAAGACAAGTTCACACCCGAGTAATGGCCGCCATGGAACGTCCCAAGACGATCCCTCGTCAAGCCCTTTATCCACTTCGCGCCCGCGCCATGGTTAAGTTCTGCATAGGGTGCGGGCTCTTGGTGCCCATGATGGCAGCTCATGTCGGAATGACTTCTTAAAACTGCTCTGCGATCGTACTAGATGGTGGTTGTCCTAGGGTGATGGTCGTTGGGTTCAAAGTCGGTTCAGGTCACGTTCAGGTTTTGTTGGTACTATCCGGCTAATTTACCCCGCATTATTTGCCCATCAATCAATTAATTTCCACGTGGCTACGATGTATCCAATTGAAACACCAGTTCAGGCAATGTGGACTGTGGGTCAAGAGGCTACTAAGATGGAGAACGTAGGTAGAATGAGTGGAAAACGATCTGCAGCATCAAAATACTTCGAGGCGAAGATACGACATATAGGTAATTGGAATGTCCAGAAGTCAAATCCAGGCAATATATATATTACAGCCCTTTGCTGGCTCCCATACCGCGTGGCCGGGGAAGCCCAGATGGCGCAAATGAGTTCAGTGTGTCCAGCTGCCAAAAGCGAGGCCGTCATGCCTTGTGCAGCACGGGAGAGTTATAAAAAGATCCACGTCGGCAGGAGAATACGTTCACGGCAAGTGTTCGCGAATTTCTATACCATATCCAGGTACTCAGGCACACCTTGTCATCCGATATCGCTTAGAAGTGTCATTATGAATTGAGGACTGGACAACATTGCATAAATGCGACTCAGGAACTCACCTTAGCATGCCAGTCGTTGCTGGCGAAGACAGAAGCAACTTCTCTAGTGCTTCGGGTGTGCGGAATGGCTCGTACAACTTGACATGAACCATCCTCTACCGCCCCCACCCGATCAGCATTGAGTAAAGATGGGCATGGCTTGCCTTACCACAGCTTGGCTTAATTCTTTGAAATAGCTTGCAGCATACGGGTCATTTCCGATCTGCACAATCTGCACTGCGATGGAATTCGCATGGTGATTCGCAGCCTTGATACGCGTCTCAGCCTCGAGTAGGATGTCCAACAGCTTATCATCTACAACGCTCCGTCAACGGCCTTTACACAAAATCTGAAGCACTTGCCTTCCAATGGCACGCCATCGGTCAAAACGATGATATCCAAAGGCCGGATAGTGGGGTATTCAGGCGTGTTGGTAGCTAAGTCGAGCTTCATAATGCGATCGTCAAGCAATTTCTGAAGTGCCGCTCCCGTTCGAGTCCGACCTATAGTGACCCCTGTAAGTGTCGGCTGTGTGTGCGGGGCGGAGAATATAACCTCTGGGTTGTACTTGTCTGAATATGGAGGCAATGGCGTCTCTCCCCTAATCGCCAGAACTATTTAATATGCGAGAAGGATAAAAGTGGGAGTACACACTTTGGCACCATAAAAAACACACGGTGAATTGAAAAAGCGGATATTGATGGAATCAGTATTTAACATGAGGGCTTGTTCTGCGATTCCTAACAGAGCATCACGAGTCCGTGACCAGAAGAAATCCTGCATCTGTGACCTGTTTAGCGGAAATGAAAAGAAACTGGGAGACTTACATAATTGGAATCATCCACAACGAAGAAAAGGTGATAGTTTCTAAGGATCCTTTTGAGTACTATATCGGAATATAAGAAATATGCCACGAACTGTAAGTAATCAATGATACAATTTGGACGCTTGTGACCGAGTTGTGGGTGACACATCTTGTGCACCAATGAAGGATACCAATGCGCTACTGGTCCTGAGTTAATCATCAGATCATCTAAATAAATTATATTCTGATTCAATTTGACAAAAACTTTACCGTTTTCTGAGATGACGCCGTTGGTGGGATCTAACTCTATGTCGCAGTGAGGCTGAGAGATGGCCCAAGCAATGATATTCTCGCTAGCGCTGCTCGTAGGAATACGCGAAGGGTGAGGCCCAGCAGTTGCATCCATTATAATCTGCCTTTTTGGTAGACGACCAACAACCTCATTCGCTGTTGGGCGATCCGCAGGTTGTGCTTTCCAGCAATCTTCGATGAGGAACCACATGTGATCGTTCAAACCTACACGTGAGCAAGGCTGACGCGAAGGTTCACAGAGAATGGGGCGCGGAGGTCTGCGCCCAGCAATAATCTTAACCATGACCTGATAATCGTTCGCGACATGATGAAACGGTATACAACCTGAGAAAATCTGTAATGCCATCAGCAAATGCATCCCGAAAGTGAATAGAAACCGCATCGGCAGACCTCGTAACACACGGAGCCAAACGCATATATATCAGTCATGGTGTCGCTGCACACTTCATCATCTTCGTCTTGATTGAAGAGTTCAGGCGCCATCCACCGCAGCGATCCACCACTGCCGTGTCCATTCGACCAGCTCGAGAAATTGACAATTTCTGAATCCAATGCCCGAGCTAGTCCAAAGTCAGCAATACAAGCAGTCTCGGTGTCGGTAATCAGCACATTGACCTATGTTGTTGTGAGTACAGCGAGTGAGAAAATACGAGTGATACCTACAGCCTTTAAGTCTCCATGGATGATCTTTGGCTGCATTGAGTGAAGATACGAAAGTCCCTCCGCAATATCGATCACCTGTCGGGCAGAAGTTTATCGTGAAAAACTGTTGGGTAGTTAGCACATTCCAAAATAGACTCTACCAAGGATGTTCGGTCAGCGTCCGGAACCTGACGCAGGAACTGTTGAACATTGCCGTGCTTCATCCAAGGTGAGACCAAACCAATTTTTGGGTGATTATCGGTGGGGTAATAGTATACACATATAAAGGGGAGGACATGAGGGTGAAATAACTGTCGCCAAATCAAAGTTTCTCTCGAAACTGTCTATTAAATCCATGAGTTCAGAACAAAGAACACCGAAGAATCATACTAAATGATTTCGTACCTTCAGGTATCTAGCTATATCGGTATTTTGATAAAATTTGAATACCTTCACGGCGACTGCTTGTCCACGAAAAGTCCCAGTATAAAGCTCCCCAAATGCACCCGCTGCAAATGCATCACCCGCGTCTAGTACCACTTGATCTTGTACCAAAGCTTCAGGAACCAGTCCCGACTTTCCAGACAATCTCAGCAGCGCGCCAACAAATGGGTTTCTGAAACGAGGATCCAACAGTGGGGAGTCTAGGAGCTGGTGATGGCTTAGTGAACCAAATCCCGAAAACACGAGATGACAACGAACATTTTGTATGAGGTTCAACATTGCTTGAGCATCGTGACCCTTCAAGTTGCTGAGCGCCCGATAATGGCTTGGGGTGTGTATGATGCTGAATAGATGAGCGCACAGAGCGTCAACGTCGAGAGCGACAATTCTTCTCAGATGAGAGGTCTCGTGCCATTCTGGAAACGACCGCAAACGGTCGATTACGGCCTGGTGGGAACGAAGACTCGTCAGCGTATCCCAACCCAACCAGGAAGCCATGTGGCTCCGCAACACTTTGAGTCGCCTGTGAGAACAGTCAGCATTAGATTGGAACGAGGCGAAGATACAACCAACTTCTCGTCATACTGGCTTTTCGAAGCTTGATATACGTGAGTTACTAGATGCTAGTGCCCCAGCATTTGTAAACAATGGCAAATGAAACACATCGTTTGAGCACGTACCTTGTATACAGCATTACTATTTGCGTACTCCCTGCACAGCACTTTGTCGTCTCGGTCGAAGCGATCAGTTAGGTTGATACACTTTACAAGGCCGGCAATGTTCGCCGTCAGCCATTCCCCTGGGGTACCCGACCTCGAGCTCTCGTAGAGCGGTAACTTGTCCATGGAATGATGGTCGACGAGGGCGAGGAAGTGTAGTTAGAGTCGGGCTCAAGTATGGGTGGTGAATGATGTTACTGACGACCTCGTGAAGCGGGGTGAGAGGAGACGTGGGCGGAGCATGACGTTGACGGCCTTATAAAGGAGCGATTTGAAAACATGTCGACCAAAGATGGGCATGGGCAAATGGGTTTAAACAAACATTAGCAGTACAACGGCTGTGCAAAGTGATGGACATGCCGGAGGAGACATAGACGCTGGGGAGGCGAGGGGACCACATACATTCTCATGCGAGATCCGTAGATCGAGGAAGCAAACAAAGCCAAGACAGGAGAGGTGTTGGCCGAGGTCACAGATTGCTCCCCAAGTCTAACGTCGCGTTAAGTTGGGGAGCAGTCATAGGTACATATCAATAGGGCAGATGCATGGCGCTCATTGTAGTAGATCCCACATGATTGATGGAGTGCAGGGTAGACATCGTTCGCTGGTTCGGTCGGAATTTCCCCCCTTGGACCTGTGCTGCGCGATTATTGCGCCTCAGTTTTGGTTTAGGCTTTGAATACCGAGCTAATTCCGTACCTGTATACTGTTTTGAAATCCAGACCGGAACCTTAGTTATGACAAGCGATTGGGTGTCCAGGAAACGCCACGATCTAGGAGCTGAACAAAAAACTTGGGGGTGTGTCCACGAGCCACACCTATTCTATCATTAAAACACAAGTTCCGCACACCAGCGCTTGTGGTAGTTGTTGTATTAGGGCGCCCAGAAGCACCCCTAATAAGGTTCGGGATTACACGTGGCATACGAATCTTCGGTCCAGATTTGATACTTTCAACGAACGGCTCTTGGTTATTTTGGTAGTCAGAGATATATAAACAGAAAATACCGACCTGTTTATCGACAATATCGTCACTGCTGGAAGGAACCAATCCAACCCGCTGGATTAGATTCCGAGATGCATTTCATCATGATCGACGATGTTTCCGTCAGGATATTCCACGTGGGGGTGTAACCCCATACAGTCAGATGCGGGCGGTGGAAATGAGGGGCAAAGATTCAAAATAAAGCTGTGAGCGTATAAACAACACCCTATACATATCGAAACCTTACAGGTTTCCCACCTATCTTTCATGTCGTATCATTGGCGTATGAACGTACGGAACTTATATTCACCGGTCCGTATGTTCTTTCACACCCCGTTGGCTCAAGCCCAACCCGAAAAGCTAAAAGCACGCATCATCCCATGTAAAGCGATCCTCAAGTCTGCCAATACACCTCGACAAGAATCACCCGATATATTCATGTATGGCACTGGAAGGAATTTCAGAAAAAGACCTTCCAAGTAAAACAACCTTCCGCAAGCTTTGAGTGTCCGAGGACCACTCGACCGCTGTCTGAGTCCGTGGAGTTCGGAGAAAGCTCTTGCATCCCTTTTTTCAACATATTACAAATCTAACCAAGGTTATTCGGCGTCCACATAGACATGAACCAAGTACATCAACGCAGGTAGAGGAAACAGATTGAAAACTTGACAGGCGCGGAGCGCAACCCGTTGATAGACACGTACAGGACAGAAAGAGAAACGCTTTGTTGTGCTCTGTTGACTCCCAAGTTTCTGATCACGAACCACGCGCCTGGGACGTCACGAATCCAATTTCAAGTCCCCATTCACCACAAGCTCACAACTTAGAAAAGTGACAATACTGACCCTAAAAGTATCCTAAATAGCGCAATCCCGGTGTAATACACAAGGAAGAACAAAAAACAATGGATCCTCCGGTTGTGGATGAATATACCTGGTCACCACCCCAATACGATACATCCAAACCCCCATCTCTCAAAGCTTCATTCACCTTGAAATCTAATTCAGAACCGATCGAAAACTTTTCGAGAATGGCAAAGTGGTGTGTACCTTACCCCGTCCCAAATCGAAGAACGATTATATGGATCCATATATTTCAGGTGTCCCGACGGTTCGGTATTTCTATCCCAATGCGAAAATAGGTCATTTCAGTTCTTCAATACGTACGATATATTCCTCGGAATTGAGAGTATACATGTGCTGAAGCCCCTCAGACCACCCGCCCAATCTCAAAAAGGTATTTTCTGACGTCACTTTTTAACAGATTGCCCCGTTGAACAATTATTTTACTGAAAGATCCCCACGAGCATGACGGGGATTACTCACCGATCCGCACATTCCACCAACCATCCCCGATTCTAGACTTCATCTGGTATCCCGCAGCAACGCCTTTAGATCCTGCTTCATTCTGCTTTGTCGCTTCCGTCCGCGAATGTCCAGTGAAGCTTCTCGATGCTTCAGATGGCAGGGTACGCACTGGATCAAACCACATCAACTCCAAACTAACCACGTAACCAGCTCCGTGCATCCTACCGAATCGTGGATCACCGCGAACGGCAAATCGCCCCACACAGCCTTGCATTTAACCAAACCGCAGAAAGGTTTCGATCCTGCTGATTGGCCTTGATTTTTTTCTTCTCTTCTAACACGAACTCGCGCAGGTTATACTGTGGGTTCGAAGATGCGGTCGAAGTGTTCGACTTTTCTCGGCCTGGTGAAGGTACACGCCTCATGACGACGCCTTCAAAAAAGAGTAAAGATGGGCTGAAGGGTATCTACCAAAGCATTGCCATCAGGCCCCAGGACCCCCTTAACGCTCAATATCATAGGTATCATCTCCGCCCTGGCGTTTGTACCGTCTCAGGGTTTAGACATGTACGCCGCGGGCAGTCTTCTACACAACACCTCGAATATCGCGATCTTCACCGAGTCACACGGGGAAGAACCAGAAATGCTCGTAGGCGGCGGTCCGCGCGCAGGCGTAACGCAGGTACAATACATCTCTCAAAATGCTACATGACATCTGCTGACGTAGTATTAAGATTCTCTTCAACCCAGTAAAACCACATATCATGTACGCCGCATATCGACGACACTCTGCCATCTATAGCTGGGATATCCGCTCGAACGTAGATGCGCCTGTCAAGATATATCATTGCAAAGACACAATACGGAAGACCAACCAAAAGTTACGGTTTGATGTTGACCTGGGCGGGCGTTGGCTCAGCGTTGGTGGTCAGGTTTGTGAAGCAGAGGATGGTTCGCTTCCATACTCATTGTACTACTCTCGTTTCCAGGAAGGCAATATATCCATGTTTGATCTTCACGCTGGGGAATCAGATCGAATCCCAGAGCCTTATGATAATCCAGAGGATGTTTCGCCAACCCTAGATTTCAAAGCCCACGACGGTCAGTAGAAACATATACAATACTCGGCTGAAACTGACATAATCTGTGTTCAAGACGCTGTTGGGTCGGTAGCATTTCACCCCCTCCGGCCAACGCTCCTATCCACTTCAGGCTCGCGCCACTTCCACCCCAACTACGATGATTCAGAGCTCTCTTTGAGTTCAGACGATTCGGATGGCGAGCCGGCTGAACTTGCCGCCCCAATTATAACCCGGCCAAAAATCCGCTCACAACCTGTAACCCTAGATTCTTCGATAAAAATGTGGAACTTCGACGGTACTCGTCCATCACCACTCCCAGAACCTTGATCGATCGCTGGACGTGCCGCGTTATTCAGAGGATTCCACACACAGCCCGAAGAATCCAGCACCAACCACACTACCTGTCTTTCATTATGTTCAGCTTGTTTATGGTGTAAGTCGACAGTCTGAAACAACCACTACCATATCCCATAGTATGTAACAACTAATACATTTCAAACACCCATCAAAAGAAAAAAATTGTAACATGTCGTGTATCCCACAATATATGGCCAAGATAACAGATATGGTATAAAATCTCAGAACAACCTCCCCAACCACCTCGGCCACTGCAAGAACCAAAAAATGCCCGCAGAAGCCTCAACGCTACTACTCTCAACCTTCCCCCTAATCAGATCCTCCAAAACCTTAGCATCCACCGCGAACTTCGCCAAGCCCTCAGGGACCTTATCCAACACAATCATCTCCTCCTCAATATCCTGCGCATATCTCGCCTCCCCCTCGGGCGTAGGCCCCTCCGGCGGTATGTACACCGGTTCCGGCAGGCTCTCCTGGTCCAACGTAAACTCCTCCCGAGCCACAACCCCTGCTCTCTCCCTCAAACCAGCCAGAAGCTCAGGTGGGAGCGTGACGATATCCGGCCCCCCTCGCGCGCCCCTCTTCCCCAGTTCCACAATCTCCTCAACCCTCCTGAAGCCCGCCGCCATGATCTCCGTGCGGTGGCCGTACGCCGCGTACGCCGACCGTATCTGCTGCACGAGTATGATCCCAGGGTGCTCCGATAGGGGCTGCTCTCCGTCCCCCTTGGGTTCGCGCGCGGCCCACCAGTCCTTTACACGCCCGATGAAGGGCGATATCACAGCCATGCCCGCCTGCGCGCACGCCAAGGCCTGCACGCGCCCGAAGACCAGCGTGGCGTTAGTGTGGATCGGGGCCGCGGTTGTCCCATCTGATAATCGGACAGGAGTCTCGAGGGTCCGGGCTGCGAGTATGCCGGCGAACGTCGCGGGGATCTTTATCAGCACTCTGTTTCGTGCAATCCCCAGTTCCTCAAATATGGATATGAGGTCGCGACCCTGATGATCTCGGTCAGACGGGTGTGGTGTGGGGGGGAGGGGGGATGAGACGTTGGGACTGGACTGACCTTATTCACTATAGCATCTCTGTCATTCGCCAACCGCGGGTCGACAGACACAGACACTCGCCCTGGTATCACGCTAAGAATCTGTATGCCGACTTGTACGAGCTGCAACGCAGTGGTCAGCCACGTGGACCCGGATGGGCATGGGCAAGGAAATTAAAAGATCGTGGTCGATCTAAATTGATCGCCAGTCCGAGCACGTACCAGATGATCCAATGCTAGCTGCGTCCGCGCTTCGATCGAATCACGGCGGGGCACCGCATATTCGACCGCCCTGTCGATGATATGTGCGTATTCGGGCTTTTTCACGGCAGCGAAAACCAGGGACGGGTTCGTTGTGGCGTCTTGTGGATAAAATTCGCCGATTCCTAGCAATGTTTGATCAGACCAGTATAAAGAAAAAACAAAGAAACGGAAGACGCACTGTTATATTCCCCTGTATCGGACGCTATGACGATCCCGCTCTCCTGTACGGCTTGTAATGCGTTGAGAGACATTGCTAGCACCGATGGATTTTGCGTTACGGAAAAATGTGCGCGGGAGTGGACATATCGCAGATTAGATGCTTTTTACTTATGAGGGATCTTCTCGGGGAAATTTTTTTTTTTTTGATGATGATGATCCACCCATGCGATTTGTCGCGCGCCCGATTGGCATCGAACGTGCCACGGATAGAGCCGCGTTGTCGAATGTATAAGCACCACACTCTGATGACCACACATTCATAAGCACGATCCCGTGCAGCGCATCGTGCACATCACCCAAGGCGACCACAAGACCCAAGTAGCCTCAAATGCCCTACAAAAAGCGTGTCGTGACTTGTACGCTGCTCACTCATCTTGCTCCAAAAATTTCAAATAGCACGTGCCAGAATGGGGACCGTGACTACGGTCCCAAGGCGATGAGCCCGGCTGTTGGAAATTTTTAGGCTGGGTACACACATACAATCGCGCCGTGGTGCGCGGGCTCTCTCACACAGCGTGCCAAAACAGGATATCAGAAACTATCGCATTCACACAATCTACTCAAACAGCAGAACGAACACCTCTATCCATCCTCGGACTATGAACCCCGCCATCGAACTGCAGCACACAGTCAACATCCAAACTCAACAGCACAGAACATTGAGGACAGCGTTAACAACGTACGTTCCGAGTGGGTTCAACGGGCCGCTTGGTGTCTTCTAAATTTGACGACGAATCGTAATCACGTCGAGCGTACTCTCCAAGCGGCGTGAGATGCATGGCGTTCTGATAAGGAATATCAGAATCGGCGTTACCACGACACGGAACAGGGAGCTCCAGACCTTGTTGTCATCGGCATCAAATGGTCCCGAGCTTGTGGCCACGTATGACGTAGTGGTCGTACGGATATTCATGATTTTGGTGATACTGAGCGAATTTCCGGGCGATGTGTCTCGGTCGCGAACGCTCTGGCGGGCGTTTAACCTTGACATGTCTAGATCAGCCTAAAAGCCCCTATCTTCCATATAAGAAAAGGCGTACATGGCGAGGAAACTGTTGATGTACACTGTTGCGAATACAGGGCGCAAATTAGCAAAGATGAAACAAGGGGGTTTCGAGAACTTGCATTTAGTCAGGAGAAATTCGATTCCCAAGAAAACCAGGTTATTGGGCATCGCGGCGTACTATTCCAAAGTTAGTCTTCGTCGGAACTCAGGAGCAACCACGCTTACGGCAATCAGTGCTGCGAGGGAACAAGCACTATCACCATATCAACTTAGTATGTCGATCCAAGAAGAACATAACAACAGCTACCTCGTCAAGAATCCAGAAATCAACGTCATACGGATGATGATGATAATCTTGTTGTTGGTGCTGATTGTCTCATTAGCGTCGAAGGTCGAGCGTTTAATGAACTAGAAGCCTCACCCTGCGAATCCAGACCTGCTTCGAATGAGATAGAAACACATGGCTGTGGCGATAACCACGTCGATCACCGTCGACGTTGTGAAAGAGGCGTAAACAACCCACTAGACACGTCTTCAATAAGCGAAACGGATATAATGAGAATACGACGCACTGCCATGCCCTCGAGCTCAACAAATGTGTGGATGTTATAGCTATCAGGAAAGCATTGAATAACCGTTTGTGAAAGGAGAATGCGGAGCGTACGTTTTTACAGCGAGGACTAAGAGACATTTCAGTCAACGCCAATAGTATTGGAAAGGATTAGTGACTCACTTATGCCAATAGCTAAGAGCCGCCTTTGTGAGCAATAAGCGTCTCCCAATCGTTACATGGAAGCTTACCATATCCACTTGCAACAACGATGGCCTGAGAGGTCGGTCAGGGCCATTATTCCGGGGCCATGAGAATGAAGTGAACTCACAACAACGACTGGCCATATCCGTTGGTAATGACGGCCAACTTGACAGGTGTGAGTTGATACGACACTACGACAGGGGACCCAGTAACTCACGTTTCCACACTCGGACCGCGTATAGGGTTTGTACAAGAACAACAATAATAACCTATAAGAACGGCTTAGAACCGAGGGATTCTTTGGTTAGGGTGGGGGGTGGCGTACGTTTACAGCGATTTGTAGCTGATTAGCGAATATGAGTCGACGAGGAGGTGACTTTGAGCGTTTTGATTTCTCACCTTGAAGCTCCTATCAAGGGGGGGGGGGAGGAGGAAGCGATTAGTATCACCTAGAAGACGAAATATGAGGAAGACTCACCAAACAACAAGCTCTAGCGCCTTCATAGACCCAAAGGAATCGATTAAATAATGATATACAGCGGCCACCGTCATCGACAAGTGAATGATATCCAAAACCCTGCACGACCGCGCGCTTCAGTTAGTCCCATACCGATCCAGAGGGACAGGGACCCACCAAAGAGTAAAGACCTGCGCAGCGCCGAATCAGCCAGGCAAACCCTCCCGAGTTGTGACTCGTTCGACGCACCGAGATTTTCTGGACGCGCCAGTCCTGGGGGTAGTTCTGGAAATACAGGTATACTTGGATATTCGTCACGCCAAAAAGTCTGTCAGGCCAAGGGAAGTTCAATGAAGACGCGCCTCGGCAAGTGGGGAGAACCCGCACTCACATCGCAGCAGCAACAGTGCCCAGGAAGGCGGCACCGATAGTGTTACCCAACGTTACCGGGGGAGCCATTGGAGCTACCTATGTAGATGCGACAGCAAAGGGAGATGTTGGCATGCGTAAAGAAAAGAATCAGCCGGAAGCATGGCGGGCATCTTAAGTAAAGGTATTTTCACGTAGCCTCCTGAGTGACTTGGACAACCCTGTGCGAATATCGCGGGAGGCGAATCTTGGGAGGAGCTCGGGAAACAGCGATCGGCCGGTGATGGTGGCGGATAATTAGTCCGCTGCCAAATCGGGACGGCGGTAAGTCTGGGAATCGCCGAGAAAGTTCCTAATGGATTACCAATCGCGCATTTAGATTGAATCCTTTTATCGATCAAAACCAAACTTGGAAGGCCTTTCTTTCTTTTCTGACATTTCTGGGTTGACATGCATATGGCGGTGATGCTAGAAACAGTCATTCGCTCATATGAAGAACCGAGCAGGAGGAGAGGTACGTTTTCTGTTGGTATCACGATAGTTGCAATCCCAATTGCAAACGTTGCTATCTCGTCAAGGCCCCAAGCTGAAGCGCAGAAAGCTGGAGGCTCAAAGCGGATGTCACCTCCTGGAGGACTCAAGAACACACACCGGTTGCCTACCGGTCTCTCAATAGCCCCGCGATCATGATCAACCCCTAACGTCTAGAAAATGAAATAGAATGCAACATCCGTGAACGTTTTGACTCCCAGGTTTTCACCCTTCGCGTGCTGAGAACTGCTGAGAAGAAAAGCGGGAAACCAAGGGGGCGCAATCAAGGCGGCTGGAGAATCGGGCATGGGAACATGTCACCTTGGGGGCCATGTCATCGCTTTTTCACCTTCCACTCATATGTACCACCGGCCAAGTGATATCTCTACCGCTGCCCATCAGAAAAAAAAATGCTCGACCGCGCAGTTTTGAGATCAAGGGATGCCTCCTGGTGAGGGTCGTTATTTGTGGCGGGACAGGCCAAGGCTCAAGATATGTTTTCGACGACGATGAAATTCTCAGGTCCAACAACGATTTTATTAGCGCATTGATACCCCTGCCCCTTTGAGTTGCGAGGAGGCTATCGCCGGGATCGATGCCTATGTAGTTGCACTGGGGCTAAGGCGCGTGCCCTGGCGTGGCTTGGGATGCATCGCGATGTGTTCTAAGATCGAGAAGTGGTCCCGCCTCCCGATAAGAAAGGTACAAGCACCAAGCACACGATCCCAGGGGATCTCCTGGAGAAACCCACAATCCAGGTCCGGTCCTCGATTATTGACCCTGAGACTCAGGAATCCATGACATAGGAGAAGGCACGTGTTATTGACTGTTTTCGAGTACTAAATTTGCATCAACCATGTGGAGACGTCTGCTTTGTCGCGACAGTTGATATATACATAGGCTCAATGCCGGGCCGGCGATTTTCTGGAAGTTGCAATTGTTGGTGATCCTGTCGTTATCTTTACCCTCCCCCAAACAAAAAAACTGGAAGAAAAAACTTGCTGGGGTCTCCACCCTCTTGGTTTTTCCTTTTTGGTTTTTGCTCGATTGAACGATCGTTTTTTTTCCTTTCAGATTCTATTATCGATACATTCCTTTGGGATGTTCCGGGGGTGCACTGCGTTTGACGGTTCAACCGACGTCGAGGTGGTGAAGACTCAGGCTGTGGGCCGCATGGCCCACCCTGTCAACGGTCAGGAATCGGAAGTATCAACAAATGCACGCACTCGCTCGGCACACGCCCACACGCCCACGGCGCCACTCGAAAGCCCCCACTAAAACCGGACATGCCACATGAACCGTCCCAAAGCCCCGGTCCTTCCTCTCCCTTCCTTGAAAATTGACCTTCCGTAACCAAAGTGCACATGTGAACATGCGCACACCATGTTGTTCCGAACCTTGTTTGAAAGCTGGACGCGGATCTGTGCTTGAGCTGTGAGGTATACGTTTGTGAGGTAGTTTGGAGGGACGACGTCCCAGCGTGATATTTCGAGAGGCACCTTAGGTGTAGCCATTCATCGTGGTTTTAGTGAGTTTTGAGTTGAAATTGGAGGGAACACACATGTATGACGCAATTTCTTTTCAGAGTGCGGAGGTGATGATGTAAGCCGAATACACCGGCCACCGAGTCCATCCGGAAGAGGGCCCGAAGTGCAGTTATAATTAGTACGCCTTTGTTGGTCGGATAGCCAATTTTGGTGGGCATATTGTATAACTTAGTCGCTTGTTTCTGCACATGCAATGTCTGTATATATCTAAAATGCTTATTGTCCATTCAAACTCTAGGTGCTGTCCGCGACCCAGGGCGTCATGCAAACACCGGGTCTTGAACTAAAAGTGGGTCCTTCGACGCTACCCAACACGCGAGGTACGACATATGAGCAAGGAAACGTTAAGGGTGTGCTCCATCACTCGTTGGTTGACGTTCTGATAATCTGTCATCGCGGAGAATCCTGCGCGCGCCCGCTATGCTTGGTAGCTGATTATAACGACCAACTGCGCCCACGAAGAATTCGAAGGATCGAAGTAATTCACGGGTTATCATCAAGATGGTATGATCCGTAGTTGATCACTGTCGAGTATGCCGCTCGGGATTTTTGTAGTTCCGTTTGCCAGCTTCCCCCTAATTAAGGTTGTGGGAAAGCTCAATGGGCCTTTGGGGGTGGATAACGATCGGAACGTGGGGGATGACGACGACCGTCTTGCTGTGCACCCTTTACCCCGTAGTCTTAGAATATCATAACCGTACCCCCGAACCTCACGCCACGATTGCGAGCGTGACGACATATATTGAATAGGTTGGTTCTTCGGCGTATGCAGAGCGCCAGCGTGATGTAGTGCGCCGCACTAAAGGCGTGCTGATTATGAAGTACGCCAGACCGCGAGTCGTCTATCGATGAGCGAAGATGCAATTTGGGCACGGCGTCGGTGATATCGGGCTAGGGTGACAGTCACGTGCGTCACACAAATTTCGTGACAATTTCTCTTGCCGAACACTGGCAATTTGGTGTACGACATTTGGAACGACGACAATTGTCAACTTGGTCACCGAAGGCAGACTGAGCAGCTGAGAGGTGCGTAGCTCGTGATAAACAGCGGTATCTGGATCAAACGTAAAGGTGTCTTCAGCATAAGCAGTGCAAAACTTTTCAAAGAATCGCAACTTTAGGGCCTCCAGCAATTAATCGTTACACCAACGCAGTGATCTGGCTTATTCTTAAGCCCCGCAGTCCGATGGTTGAGATTACGATAAGGAAGAGGCCGAGAACAGAGGCCGTTGTTACACAACGAAAGTTTTTCAAAAAGACTGCTCGAGGGAAGGTCATCAAAGGTCCGTCTCTATCCATGGGTGCGCATTGATTCTCACGTTGTATGATCTCTGTTAGTTCTCCGCGAGCGGTATCTGCGAGACGACGTTGGATGTGGGATACAGAGCTGCAGTACCTGCCCAGGCTCCTCTGACGATGTTCTGCCGGCATCGGGGGATCTGCGTCACCAATCCTATCCTGATGGGCACATTATTCTCCCCGATACAAATGTTTTCCTCTCTCAGGTATGTCTCCTTTGGTTGTGGCGTCGGTGACGGAGGTACGGCGACGCGGAGGCCGTTTTGCCTGGTTCTTTTCAGATGAAGACTTACATGTGCTTTCGTTTGTTCTATTTGTTCTAGATGGACCTTGTGGAGTCAAACTTATTTACACCGCCCATCATCCTGCTGCAAACCGTGATTGAGGAAGTACGGCATCGGTCTCTGCCGTTGTACAACCGGCTCAAGGCGCTCATAAAGACGGATGGGAAGCGGGTATGGGTGTTCTATAACGAGTATCGTTCGTGCGTTCCTTTTTGTCCTTTATCATTGCGGTTCTTGGTTCTAAGGTCCATGCTTCTACCTTCAGCGAAACGGCGATCGTCCGGGAAGAGGGAGAGACGCCCAACGATCGCAACGATCGGGGAATTCGCAAAGCAGCAGTATGGTACGACACCCATATTCGTTTGACCCACCCCCCGATTCGCGGTCAGGCCCCGAGGAAGCCGGCTACAGTCGTGCTCATGACGGAAGACGCGGAGAACCGTCAAAAGGCAGAAACAGCAGGCATTGCATGTGTTTCAGGTATGTTCCACCACCCATTTCCCGATACGAATCTCAACAGGGAATGAAATAGTGCGCCAATATGTTGAGGGAATGATGGAGTCAGTGCAGCTGCTTGATCTTCTTTCGGCACCTGGCTCAGATGACATTGAACCCACGAAAGCCGCAGCACGGAAGCAGGCACTGTACCCAGATGTGTGTTGAAGTGCCGTTACCTTCCTTACGTATACTCACCATGTGTTTAGTACATCCCTACCTCAACCTTGGTCGCTGGAGTTAAGGCAGGGGATCTGCACCAAGGGCACTTCAATGCGAATCAATACAACTATTTGGAGGTATATACCGTACAGGGTGTCCATTTGGAAATTTATTCATAGATACACCTACAGGGCAGTGTACCGGTACCGGCATTCACGAAGCCCGTCCTGCTTGTTGGCCGTGAAAACATGAATCGAGCGGTTCATGGTGATGTGGTCGTTGTGGAAGTGTTCGATGAAAAAGAATGGAAGGCATCAGCAGATGAGGTGGTCGATCAGGATTGTATGTTCCGATCGTCCTCTAGTCCGTTCGGTGTTAAGCGACCTTTTTTTTTCAACAGCCACGCTCAAGAACGATGACGCGGAGGATTCGGGCGAGGAGGGGGAAGAGGACAACACGATCAGCATACGTGAAAAGCAGGTATTGAGGTCGGAGAATAAGAAGGCAACTTCGGAAAAACAACCAACTGGGAGGATCGTTGGGATTATTAAACGCAATTGGCGCGCGTACGTCCTTGAATCTACCTCATCATTATAGGTACCTTATCTGGGCGTGTTGATAGCTATGTGTGCCATATCGACAGTACATCGTTGACATCTTCGAATGCAACGTCACTTTCCCAGCAAACCGTTTTCGCGACTCCCGTTTCTCGCCTCCTTCCGCGAATCCGGCTCCGTACCCGTCAAGCACCCACCCTTCTTGGTCAGAAGATTCTAATAACCATCGATAGATGGGATGCCACATCACGATACCCAGAGGGCCATTTTGTTCGCGCCCTTGGAAAAGCCGAGAGCAAAGAGGCAGAACAGGAGAGTCTGCTGCTCGAGTTTGAGGTACCATATAGGCCATTTGGGAAAGCCATTCTGGACTGCCTGCCTGTCGAAGGGGAGCAGTGGGTCGTACCCCCCAAGGACCTCAAGAATCCAAATTGGCGGGATCGAGAGGATTTGCGGGACCTGATCATCTGTAGTATTGACCCCCCGAGTAAGTTCCCTGTTTTGGATGGCGTGGACTACGCCTCATCGACCTTTCGCAGACTGTCAGGATATCGATGATGCCCTGCATGCCCGACATCTTCCGAATGGTAACATCGAGGCTGGTGTTCGTATGTCGTTCATTTTTTGTGGCCCAGACAAGACAATGATTTTGCTTGATCCATAGACATCGCGGACGTGTCCCATTTCGTGCATCCAGACACGGCCATGGATAGTGAAGCAGCGTCACGAGGGACGACAGTGTATCTTGTGGACAAACGGATCGACATGTTGCCCAGCCTTCTGGGGACAAACCTGTGCTCCCTTAGGCCATTCGTTGAGCGTTTAGCCTTTTCGACGATTTGGGTTAGCCCGCCTCCTCTTTTGTAGTCATTTTCTGACCCTTTACTTCTAGGAAATGACACCTAATGCTGAGATCGTCAACGTCCGGTTTACAAAATCAGTCATCGCATCAAAAGCGGCGTTTACCTATGAGGAGGCGCAAGTTAGGAAAGACGACCCGTGCGTGACAGAACATGCCCCCATACGTTTTGAAGCGTTCTGATTCTTATTGCTTGCAGACACCAGCAAGATGAACTCACAGTCGGGATTCGGCTACTAAATACTTTGGCGCTAAAACTGAAGGCCGGGAGGATGGCTGCTGGAGCGTTGAACCTGGCATCGCCGGAGGTCAAGATCCACCTGGACAGCTCTGAATCTTCCGATCCGATAGATGTGGAGCAGAAGGAGTTGCGCGAGACGAATAGCCTGGTGGAAGAGTTCATGTTGTTGGCCAATATCAGTGTGGCTCGGAAGATCCAAGAAACGTTCCCGCAGACTGCGGTTTTAAGGTACGTTTCCTGATAGTTTTTCTTCCCTGTGGTGTTTTCTTGGCTTATGGTCAATGGGTTTAGGCGACATTTACCCCCACCACGAACGAATTTTGAGAAACTTCAAGATATTTTGATGAAGCGCAAAGGGCTGACCTTGGATGTTTCGAGCTCGGGCGCGCTGGCTGCGTCATTGGACAAATGTCTAGTATGTTGCACAGAGTTGCCTGCATTGAGCTTTTACTTATCTGGAATTGGAACAGGACCCTAGTGAACCTGCTTTCAACACCCTCGTGCGGATCATGGCTACTAGGTGTATGTTATCAGCGGAGTATTTCTGCTCAGGGAGTGTTGGCCGTGATACCTTTGGTCATTATGGTCTCGCAAGCCCCATCTACACTCACTTCACGAGCCCAATCAGACGATACGCTGGTGCGTCATAATCCTATATCTGAGATAGATTCATATTTCTCATTTCTTGTGTTTTGCGAATTCAGATGTCCTTGCGCATCGACAGTTATCCGCTGCTATCGGCTACACTCCTCTTCACGCGTCGCTGCATTCGAAAACACATGTCGAGCGAGTCCTTGATGTTGTCAATCGGCGCCACAGAATGGCCCAGATGGCGGGGAGGGCTAGTGTCGAATTTTATGTTGGGTTAGCGCTCAAAGGTCGCAACGAGCGAGAAAAGGGGAAAGTTCAGGAGGAAGCGTTCGTCATTAGGACTTTCAGGAACGGCCTCAGTGTTTTTGTTTCAAAGTCGGTTGCCTCATCCTGCTCTTCACTCGTATGACTAATCCCCCAACAGGCTCGGGATCGAAGGCCTCGTCATGTTCAAGCGTGACATACAGTTCGACGCCGATAATTATACAGTCACTATTCCCTCTCCTGCCAATGAAGCACAGGGCACCACGATCTCGGTCTTTGATAAAGTTCGGGTAAATATCGAGGTGGAGAAAGATAAGAACACACAGAGAGGGCGTGTGAAGATGACTCTGGCACATCCTATCGATTCAAGCTCGTTGTAATCTCACTCTGTTTTGTCCATGTTTGCGCGTGGTCAAAGGCGACTGGGTCTCCTTTCGGAGGGGTACATTACACGTTGTACTTTAGGGACGTTCTGGAGGCCAAAGTAAAGCACAACACTCTCGAATGGTACATATTATATTCTGGCCGACAACGGATCTTGCATTGAAAGCCTTCCGATTCGGTGGTTGTAAGTAAAGTACTAAAGTTACCTATCTGAGCTTATAAGGATTCCGAGTTCTATTTATAGAATGAGGTTCTTTCCAAAAATTGGACGCTTTGAAACCTTAATCCTTCGCAAAAATCGAAAATTTTTCACGTGACTTTTCGGTTTTTTCACTTTATCCTCTTATCTATCAATGTAATATGCTCTCATATTGAATATACATTCTCATAGCATTGTCTCCTATTGATTGCGCGCAAAAAAACACCTTATTCTTGTCTTTTTTTGTCGTTATTTCGTGTGTAGAGCTGAGTTCAAAAGTCACGTGAATATTTCGTTCGGCTTGTCGGCAACGTGCATTGCTGTTCAACGTTTATTGTGCGTGCACCCTGTTTCGCCACGGTACCAATTTTGCAAACCTACGGAGTGTTCAACGCAGGTTTATCTTGATTATGAATGGTTTCAAAGTTAGTCAGTCATACATTAACATTCCTTTAGAGTCATGCTAATATTTACGACGTCCGCTAGTCTACACTATCTATCACCATTTCGTTCCTCTTCGGCGCTTCGATACGTGGATCATGTCCGATACGACGCTTCAGCGTGACTGCGTTCACAGATGGCCGAGTTGCAGGTGCCTAGATATGATGAGTTAATACTATCAAATGGTTCACTTTTCGTACCATTGTTGTACGAGCCTCTAATAGCGTTATGCATCGTAGCACTGTAATCATTTTTACTCTTTCCTCTTTCAGCGGAACAACGACGAACGAAACCTGAATCTCCACGATATCACCAATACGAAACGCCTGTGGACCAATGTCCTCGTATCTTTCAAGTTATTGATCAGAGCGGATGCCGTCTGAATATGCAGTATGTACTCACATAAATTTTCCATCGGGCTGAACCCTCCGTCGACTATATTGGACGACATTGTCCTCTGTATGAATATATCCCTCCTTGGTCATCGACTCCAGGATACCCTTTGGGTCAACAGACTTTCCAAAAGCCTGGTGCTTTGCTCCGCCGGCTTCCATTTTTGGTGTAAGGTAACGGTTTGAGGCATGAATGGCGTCGCGTTCATTTGACAACTCATCTGCGCAGCTCCATGATTCCATTGTCCCTTCTGGGAAGCACCGATCGAAGAACCCATATATCTCTGTTGCAGCCCTTATGCTATCGTTAAACGTTGGGGTACCTTCACCGGTAATAGTTACCCCTTGCTTCAAAAACCGATAACGACCTGGTACCGTTCTGTTTCATTGGTTAGTGACCGTTTTTTATTAGAAAAACACGCTCACTTTGGTTTTATGTTCAAGGGAGGTAGGGATTTTTTGTTGAGGATGCCGTGGATGGCAAACACAAGCTCTTCCACCTCCCCTCCATTGTGGTTGGCACGCACAAGCCTCCATGATTTCGGTCGTTCCATGGCTTCGACTTTGATATCTACATCCCAGTTTTTATCCTATGGTGTCAAAATTAAGTTGTCATACTATACCTTGATTATTTTCTGCTTACCCTTACTATAGCTGCAAGACGACGATCTTCTCCTGTTACCTGCGATGCGATTTGCTCAAGTGCACCTTCTGTTCTCAATATAAGAAATTTTATACAATGTACTTTCAGGTAAGTGATACTGACGAATGTTAACGTTTTCACTGCTTGAATCCATGTGTTGTCCAGTGGGGAGTTGCGCTGGCGTTGTCTATTGGGGACTTCAAGTTTGCGAATTTGGTTACATGTGGACACCACGGATTTTTCACCTCCCATTTTTCCTTTTTGGTATCAGCGTTGCTTTATTGTAATACACCCCCTTTTCATGCGCCATGACTGGCCTTTTTAGTTGCACCTAGTATTTGTCTTTCCATCCTGGACCCCTCGACTCGGTACTTGAACATTCCGTTATCATTTGGCCCATATGCGATCTTAGGGGATCTTAATTCCTGATCACGACTTCTATCAATGCTGTTACCCCATTATGTGACAGTTCTTCTATCTCTCAACCCTCTTTTTTTTTTATATACCTTTCGCTTACAGTTTTTTATTCACCTGGATATTATAGGTTTGGTGTGTCCATCACAGTCGCACCAAGCACCGATTTTCATTCCACATCAATAGGCTCACATTTCCGCCTCAACTTGTATTTACAATCGGTGTTGCACCTTCTCAGTGTCTTCTATTTTTGCTGATTGCGGATCCCAGTATCAATCTTCCTGCACATTCTAGGGCCTTCCCCATTCCTGATTGGTATGATTGTCGTTTTGGTTGATATTAAAGGCAGTGCCCCCAACAGAGCATTTCTTCGCCTTTCACCCTTGTAATAACTTGAATCATTCTGCTTGAACCTTTTTTTTACACTCGCTCCCCATGTCTCCGAAAAAAAACCAAACTGCTGGGTTTGCTATTTTTCCCTAGCTTTGTACATCCCTCATTGAACCGCTTTCTTTTCAAGTAAGCAGGAAGCGCCTGTGCGCCGCCTCACAAAACCAGTTGAAGTCCTGTGCGTCAACTTATATCCGTTTGATTATTCTATGACTGATTATCTGTCTTCAATCCAGCAACGATGATGATCTTAACAAGTAAGCCAGAGCATTTTATTATTCTGTTGAGGCCTAATTGGCATGCCATTGAGTCTTATCGCCCCGCCACCCTTATCCAAACCGTGGGTGTTTTTTCTTTTATCTTAACTGTTCCATATTCAATGTGTCTAATTCAGAAGAATTCAACTTACAAAACGGAAGGCCAATGCTATTTTGTCTGACTCGTCAGACATGTATGTACTTATTTCATGTCAACTCCACGCTCATGTTCTTTTAGCGAGATTTTGGAATCTCCCGCTCCGTCCAAGAAGAAGATCTGTGCTCCGTCTTCTACTAGTGGTCCCGAATCACCCACCACCACCACCACTGCTGGGATTGTGTCCGAAGTTATCTTAAATGTCTATGCGGAATTTCGGTGCTCATTGATTCATTTAGGGCCGCTCTCAGTGCAGTGGAAGGCGCTAATGGTGATGTTGGTTGTACCACTGCTTCGTAAGTGTTCAATAGTCTATACAAATGACATCTTTTATTGTTGCTCCATAGTGGCCGCCCTAAGTAGAATTTCCCCTTCCACCTCGTCTATTCCTGACTTATGAATCCAGGCGCAATATCAAGTTAACCGAAAAAGTTTTGGCCCAGATCATCGACCCGTCTAGAATCCCTCGTGTCATGTATGTATACAGTTTGTATTCTATTGGATTGTAACTAAAACACAATGTCCACGAACTGCGTCTCATATAGAAAACCTAGTGCTCGTGGGCAAAAGTTGGTTGATATGGCTGCTGGAGATGCGTATGTAATTTTCTTTTTTTTTCGTAATGGTTCTCAAATTTCATCAGCCGGCGCACCGCAAGCAAAGCCGTTGTTCTGACTTCAGGCGAGAGGTAATATATGTATATATACAACGTTTTATACTCTGCTTACTACCCAACGCACCAGCATCTACTCTGCTTCTGATGATGAGCTCCCAAATGTTGCGGAGTGTGTACCTTTTTTTTTATACCCATAAATCTCTCAACTCACCCGCCCCTGTTAGTTTATTCAAAACATCTGCCAACGTTGTCCAATCCTCAGAGGTTGGAGATGAAAAGTTCGTTGTTGTCCCTTCTTTATTCTATGACTCATATCCGATGCTTACTTTCGATTTCCTTGCCTATCAGACATGAGCCGCTCAACCTTTTCATTGACGATGAAGCTGTGGAGAGCGGGGTTAGTGTTGGCTCAGACAGTGAGGAAACCAGTGGAGGATTTATTGTTGACGATGCCGAAGAACTCAGTGAAGGTGAAGATTTATCCAAAGACAATGAGCACAGGTGAGTAGCTGTATTCTAAACCATACCGTTGTTTAATAGTTACCTTTAGGTCGCCTATCTCCCTTACTGATTCCGACACCAATGCCAACGCAAATTTCATGAATGTGAACCCCCCCGTCATGCAGACAAATTTTCAGAACCCAATCTTGGCTTGTTCATATGGTAACTTACCACATATTGAGTATGTCTTCTTCTTTTTATTTATGTTGTCTTATTAACATTTATACTGTAGGAAATATTTTGCAATTGCACCATACCCATCTGACCACCAGTTTGACGAAGACAATACCTGTGCCTTCATCGATTTTTCTGTCATCGCCAAGACTATGCAGTACGATGATGTGAAGTGAGTTGCCATTTTCTATATTTATTATATCAATCTGACCCCGCCTCAGAAATTTAGTGGCTCTCATCAATGGTTTCACAACATACGGTCAATTTATCTACATTCCACGTGCTGACCCCAATCTTCTTGTTATCAAAGGCCGCAAGTTGCGGCTCTCTTCTCGTCCTGGCCCCGCCATCTGCCTGATGCCCGGTCTTGTCACCCAGAGCCATTTGATCAACTCCCTTATCATTGGTCGTCCTGGGTTCAAGTTTTCTGCCCATGGTCTTACGATTGCCTGTTTCCAGCAGGAATTACGCCGTGAGTCAAGTGTCTGGGGAGAGAAATTAAAACTCGATCCCGTTTTTTGTGGTAATGTTGGGCCGTTTGGGATGTCATTTGTAACGTTGGGAGAGGGTAAAGGCTTTGTTCATCCTCAAAACAGTATGTCTTTCTCTCGCACTTCATTCACCACTTCTCACTTAATGAATCTGTATTAGACTTCCACTCTATGTCTGCACCATCAACTCCAAAGAGGCCAACCTCTTCACTCGTGTCATCAGTCAAGTCACCCATCGCTGCGAGAAAGCATTCCAGCCATGTCTTTCCCTCCATCAGGAATTTCGAAGATCAGAGTGCGTCCATTTCCATCCCCAATACTTTTCTACTTCACTAATATATTTTTATATCTACTAGTTCCCATTTATGACGGAACTACCCAGGGCGGACACCCATTCACCTTCTCAAACACAGACATGGACAACCTTTATAAGTGGCCGCTGTTCAATAATGGCCGAGGTGAAGTCCCATTGGATGCTGTTGTTGTAATTGGTTACGTGGCGTCTTGGTATGGTCAGGGGGATACACGTTATTTCGCTGCGAACATTATATTTGCTATTGTCTTGAGTGTTCCGTTAGTAGAGTTAGGCTAAATTACAAGCTTTGTCGCTGGGCGAAATTATTCATTACTTGTATAGTCTGTACATCACTGAATTCAATAAGCCAGTCGGAACTCAGCACGCTTACTTGATCGTAACAACCTCTCGTCTGAACACTATTCCTATAATACAACCAGCATGGGGTCCTGCCGCTCACCACGAGCTCTTCAACGTCTTCACGAAGCTCGCGTCCAACTATCTATCGACAGTGAGGGCGACTCACCTGCGCAACAACTTGGGAGGTTCATGGTTGAAGTAGCTCAAAATCCCGCAACAGATATGTCTGGTAAGCGTCCATTATGTCCTATACATTTCCCCGCTATCCTAATCCTCACACATCATTCTTTTAATGTGCTGACCTGACCAGTATCTTCGTGGTGACGACCATCTTTCTTTCCATGGATGACACACTGCAACCACTGAGCAACGGACACGAAGCCGACCCCGGTACCCCCCAAGTCCTGCTTTTATCAGTCGAAAACCTTACTCAAGCACTTCACAACGTAACCCTGACAAACCTTGACAATGCTTGTCGACTTCAATTTGCCCGTATGAACGGTGCAGGCCTCTGGTCGCTTTCTCAGGCTCTCGGAACCCCAAAGGGAGTCACAATCGACGAATAATTCGAGATGGGAGCACTGATGGTGGATATGATAGTTTGGCATCATTAATGGGGGCCAAATCACTTGTTATCATTGACCGATTCGTTTATACGTACGTGCCTTGGTTTAAGCTTCGTCGTGTTTTGCTCATGGCCTCGAAGTGGTAGATTTTATAACTGAGACAAGTTGCTACCATCAGCCACCTTATTTCGTAGGCGAGCCGTGAGTATCCATCCCAAACCCTCTCGGTTGGCTTTTGTCTAATGGATAGGAAAAAGAACATCGGGATATGGCGTTGGCGTTGTGGTGTGATTGGAACACGAGGGCATCAAGGTTGGAGACCACATATATGGTGGATTGAGTACGTCAATCCTCCCTTTTGGGTCCCCACTTTCCTGACCGGATGTGATTGTTTTGGCAGCCCACAAAGAATATAGCATTAGGAGGGGCCTCGATGGTTTAAGAATCATCAAGAAGGAGCATAATCTGCCCTGGTCTGTGTACGTTGGAGCTGCAGGCATGCCAGGTAAGTTGGGGGAGTTGAGATGGAGTCGTAGGCCTGATATTAACTGGATTTATAGGAATGACGGCATATATGGCATGGAAGGAGTATTCGAAGGCAGAGAAAGTGTGTGTTATGATTCTCTGAGATTGTCCTATTATGTACGAAATAATCATAGGTTGGCCTGGGCAAGTAATTCAATATGTATATTACTGAAGACATTTACCCGCTCCTTCGCAGCCTATTTTCACGTCTTATGCCCCTCCCTGTCCTTCCCCCGCTCCTTGTCCCTCTTCCTCTCAGACCTCTTCTCTGACTATTCTCCCTCCCCTTCTCAGACCTTCCCTTTTCTCCCCCCCTCTTTTCCTCTCCTACTCCCACCCCCGCCTCTTCCTCCGCTCCGAAGCCTGCTCATCTCCCGAAATCCTCGACTTGATTACCCGGTGTCTTCTCATCCCAATCGATCTACCGTGTGCCTACTTCAGCAAGCAGCCGGCGCTTGCCTGCGGTTTAAGATTGTCGCCGAGTAGGTTATTGAGATGATGGGAATGGGCTGCTGTGGAGTAGGTGTCGACATGTATGTGCCGGGGTAGGGGGGACGGGTGTCTCTCAGTGATAGTTGGCAGGGGGGACTTGGGGAGTCTGACTGCTTGGGGAATGTACGATGGCATCCTGTGAGGCAAAAAAACTTCCTGTAGTTCATAACCAGCCTGTGCGATGCGGCGTGGTGGTGGTCATTGCGAGAGTGTTTGTAAATATTTGGCCCAATTTTTTTCAGCATCAACGATAAGATCTTTCCACTTCCTCAGCGTCACCACCATCGACAACCATGCTCTTTGCTGCACTGCTACACTTCTTTGTTATATTCTGTTCTTTGAAATCTGTAGGGACTCTGTTCCCCTCCAAAAATGATATATCTTGCTATCTTGATGCACTCCCTTCTGAGTGGTATGTGGTTTAATGTATGCTAGCTTGCTATCACAGCTCATAGGTCACTACCTCTACAGCTCTGTTCTAAGCCAACCAACTATGTATAGTCTAAATGATTGTGCCAATGCCATGGTATTTTAATTCCACTTGCTACTTTGTCTATAATCTGATAGCTGTTTCAGATCATCTCAGCTTCCCGCCTAGAGCCATATTCAACATCCATTGGCTCTGCACTTCTGGCTAATCATGCCTGTATTTTATCTCCTGAGCCCAAGGCTATCATAATCTGGCCTGATCAGCCCACCTTACCTGTTGTTCACCAATATTTTGGTATTCTACACAATTATTTAAACTTTTTGTTCAGCATCATCAAAAACAGAGGTAGATTGTGGCAGAATTTTTCGGGTTCACACCATACCTTTCTCTTTATCTACTATAATAAATGTATGCTTTCTTGGTGGATAAAACTCCATGTGATTGGCATGAAAAGTATATCTCTTCGTTGCTGGCACCTTTATTTGGTGATGATACGCAGTTATGTTCAGAAGCATGATTTCATCCTGATGCTCTCCCATAATGGGAAAACCTCATCATCTCGCATGATTAGGCGCTTGGTAAAAGTTGGTGGATGTTCAGCTGCCATGTTAATTCAGCTTTATGCTTCTGGACTAAGTATTCCCAGTAGTTGGCCTGATTTAAATTTTCTTCACAAGACTGCATGTGTCTCATTGGTTGCCCCACAAATTTTCTCCTCTCTTGTGCATGATTCTTGTATACTTAAAGATAGTTTTACATGTCATTTTGGTAGTCCAACATACCATCCTCATAGTCATATTCATTCTATGAAAAATATATCCCCTTCACCTGTTGGTGGTGCTAGTGTGATATACTCTTTTAGTGTAGATGAGATAGAGCCATATGTTATATCAGGCCATTCAAATTTTGGCCCCAATCATATACTGAAGGTTATTGATCATGTTGATAGTACTGGACTAGAAAAATATTCCACCTCAAAAGGCTTTGTACATGCACAAGTTCCAATTAATATAATAATTAACCACATTCCCATTCCTATGATCCGGAAATTAGCACGCCTTCATAGCATCAAAATAGGTTCATTGAGCCGACGACATGACATAATTGCTCTTTTTGAAAATCATACTTGTGGGAATTGCTCTTTTTTATATTCTGTTTTTTTTGTGACTGAGAATCAACAACTTAAAGCCAAAAACAGAATGAAAAGTAACTATGATACTAAGGGTAACAGTAAACCTTATTCTGAAATCCTAGAAAGAAACAAAATGGTACATGAAAATGTACAGGTTGAGCTTCTAGATGATATGGCTTTGGATGATGAGTCCAGTATGACTTTTCCCCCTCCACCCTTAACACCAGATATGTCCCGGAATGTAATAAAGAATTTTTGCAAGGCAATGTCTTCCCAATTTGTTGAAGAAAGTGGCTGTGCAGTATGTGGCCAGTTAGTTCCAATTGTACAACTATCAGATCTAAAAAATGTGAAAGGAATTCTCAGTGTTCTGGAAGCTCCAGGTGTTACTCGGTTGGAGCGCAAATCATCATTGGATCCAATTTGTGAAATAACAGGGCCTGTACTGGACAAAAATTGTCAAAGTATTTGTCATGCTTGTCGTGAAGATGTTCGGAAGGGTGTTGTTCCTAAACTATCCTTAGCTAATGGTTTATGGTTGGGTGATGTGCCTGATGTACTTGCTAATTTAAATTTTGCAGAAAAACTGCTCATATCTCGTGTTCGGCAAAACCATTGTTTTGCACGGATATCCTCTTCAGGTCTTCATAAAATGAAAGCACATGTGATGGCTTTTGAATCCCCTGTGACTAAAGTATATAATGTTCTGCCACCACCAAGAGAAGATCTTGATGAGGTTTTAGCTATTTTATTTACAGGACCATGTCAACCTAGTCCAGATGACTTGAAAAGAACCCCTCTCTTGGTTAGAAGAAATCCAGTTAAAAAGGCCTTAGAGTGGCTTAAGCTAAATCATATTGGTTACAGTGATATTGAAATATCTGCTAAGAATCTATCCCAGTATCCAGAAGATGTGCCACCTGTCTCAATAATGTGGCGTGAAAGCCTAACTAACACAATTAAAGAATCAGTTAGTTTGAATGATAAAGGTGAAGAAGATGGTATTATTGAAGGTGATTGTCCCTTTGTTGTACATGGACTGACTGGTGGAGAAATGTCAGCAAAATCTGTAGAGGCTTTGAAAGGTATAGCTCTTAAGCACTGGAGAAGTGGCAACAAAGTATTAAGAGTTGGACATTCTGCCATACCTCGTAAATCTTATAATGATTCAAGTCTTTATCCACAAATGTTTCCATGGCTATTTCCATATGGTCTGGGTGGAATTGGTGCAAGTACAAATAAGTTACAAGATAATAAACATTGCAAATCTCTGCTCATGTATCATGATAAGCGTTTTCAAGTTGATGTATGGTTCCCATTCACAGTATTTAGTCACCAACAAGTCAAAGCTGGAAACACAGGGGGCTATCTTGCAGTTGAAAAAAAGAATTTTAATCAAATAAGTGAACGATTATTATCACTTGATCAAGTTGTTCTCACTGATTTAGCCAGGCGCATGGCTGCTGGTGAGGTAGTAAAACCACAAAATGAAGCTGAGGAAAACTGTTTTCAAGTTATTCGTGACATAGATACTGTGGCTGGAAAGGTGAAAGGCTCTGGGACAACAAAAAAATATATGCGAAATGAAATATGGTCAACTATAGCCAACAAAGGTGCTCCATCTTGGTATATTACTTTGGCACCTGCTGATATACAACATCCTATATGCTTGTATTTTGCAGATTCTAATGTAAAATTTGAACCTACTATACCTAGGACAGATGATGAATCATTTCGTCTTATTGCTAAGAATCCTGTTGCTGGTGCACGATTTTTTCATTTCATGATTAAAGCTTTTATTAAGCATGTACTTGGTGCAGATTCTGATAATCTAGGTTTATTTGGGGATACATCTGCATATTATGGTACTGTTGAACAACAAGGTCGCCTTACACTTCACCTTCATTTATTACTATGGATTAGAGGAGGGTTGACTCCTGATGAAGCACGAGCCAAAATAATGGATCCCAACTCACCTTTTTTACAAGAGCTGGTCAAGTATTTGGAATCAACTTATAATGAAGATTTTCTTACTGGCTCAAAGGCAGATGTTGAATCAGTCATTATAACTGCAGAAGCCCAGCCTGAATATATTAGACCAATGCAAACAATGCCTGAGCCACCTCCTGAGCCCTGCCAAAAAAGGTGTGAAGCGTGTGAATCCTGTAAATCTGTAAATTCATGGTGGCAGAGATTTGAGAAGACTGTTGATGATATTATTTTCCGGACACATGTTCATACTTGCTCTTCTACATGTAATAAAGATGGTTCACAGAAGAAAAATAAATCATATACTGGATGTTTAGATAATATATGGGGGAAATGTAAAGCTAGGTTTCCACGACCTACTTTTGATCAAAGTGAAGTTGACTTATCTACAGGTCACCTTAATATTAAAAAGAATGAAAGTTCCATCAATGGATTTTGTGCTCCTCTAACCTATTTATTCCGCTGCAATACAGATGTAACAAGTTTGAGATCTGGTACTGCCATTAAAGGTGTTTTGTTATATGTCACAAAGTATGTAACTAAACCATCACTGAAAACTTTTGTTGCATTTGATACTGTACGTTCAATTTTTCAAAAAAATTTAAACATACTGGGGGGGTCACTATCACAACAGGAAAAAACAAAAGCCTTATTGACCAAAATAGTCAATTCATTCAGTGCCAAAGCTGAGATGGGCTCACCAATGATTTCAATGTACCTGCTAAACAATCCTGATCACTACACAAGTCATAAGTATGTTCCTATATATTGGCCAATATTTGTTAGAGAAGCAAAATCTGCTTGGTTAGAAGAAGATAAAACAGAGACTATTACATGTCCAGACAATGTCACTCTTATTAAGAGAGGTGGAAGATTGATTGGTCTTTCACCTGTTTATGACTATATTTACCGAAATACTGCTTTGGATAATATGACTCTTTATGAATGGGCATCAAGATGTGAACGTATAAAACTAAGCAGCTCTAGGTGTATTGATTCTGATGCACCTGATGAAATATTTGAAGAAGAACCTGATCTTCCTAGAAAAAAGACACAAGGTTCAGTAATTTTGAGATTTGAGGAATCTCATCCTCTAGCTGATACACATGCTACAATCTGTTCTCCAACATCTTCTCTTAAGATTCCAAACTTTATTGGACCTACTCTTCCAAGGAGAGATCAGGGTGATCGTGAATACTACTGTGCAACTATGCTAACTCTTTTTAAACCTTGGAAGACTGGATTTGATCTCAGGCATAGTGGACTTTCATGGGATGAGAGTTTCCAAAAATTTGAATTTTCTAAAAGAAGTCTGAGAATTATGTCCAATCTGAATATACGCTATGAATGTTTGGATGCTCGTGATGATTTTCATGCACAAATGAAAAAAGGTGGTGTAACTTTCCCAAATTGGGCAGAGGAGGGTGATAGTTTTTTTGCTAATCTTGACCAACAAGATGATGATGTCTCAGATGAATCAGCATTTGTCTATGACCCTGATTTGATAAGAACAGCCAGTGACAATGACAATATTGGACAAAGGGAATTTAAGAGACAGAGTAACCTCCAGGAAATGACTGATGTTATGACAAATACTGGGTGGACTGAGCCCAATGAACATTTGCTTCTACCCAACATTGACTTGGATTCTATAATTCCATCACTTAACCTGTCATCAAACCAGTGGAAAAATATTATTTCAGATAAAAGAGCTGATATTTTGGACAAAAGAGCTCAGCATCTACCCCCTGGTGCTGGTATTGATAATAAATCAAAAATTTATTCTAATCCAAATGTTGTTGAAATTATTGACAAGTCCTATTTAGAAAGCAGATGTAAAAATCTTACATGGTCAAAAAAAATAAATGATATTGTGACTAAGTATAACCTGAATACTGATCAAAACCGTGCTTTTTTAATTGTTGCAAATCATGCTGCAACTGAAAGCTCTGATCAACTGAAAATGTATATTGGAGGCATGGGAGGAACTGGGAAATCACAGGTGTTAAGGGCACTTATGGAATACTTTGAACAAAGGAATGAATCACATAGATTTGTTGTAGTTGCCCCTACTGGTTCAGCAGCATCACTTTTAGGGGGATCAACATATCACTGGATGTTTGGAATCAATGATAATGATATTTCTAAGACACAGTTGGCCCAGGTAAAGTCAAGGCTTATAGGAGTGGATTATGTCTTTTTTGATGAAGTATCTATGCTTTCTTGCCGTGATATGTATAGAATTTGTGCAAGACTTGCCCAGGTATTGGGTTATCCAGAAGTACCCTTTGGAGGTTTAAACATGATTTTTGCAGGTGATTTTGCACAGTTACCTCCTGTAATTGGTGGTGAACATGCATCACTTTACAGCCGCACAGTTGGTAGTAAAAGTACAACTCTAAGTGATCAGGAAGCTACAATTGGAAAGGCCATATGGCATCAAATAACCACAGTTGTGATTTTGCGTACTAATATGAGACAAATCCATCAAACTTCTGAAGACACCAAGTTCCGCCATGCTTTGGAAAATATGAGATATAAAGCTTGCACAGCTGAAGATATTGCTTTTCTCAAAACAAGAATTTCCAGTTCTTTACCTGGACAACCATCAGTAACTGATAAGAATTTCAGACATGTTTCTATAATTACTCGGTTCAATGTACACAAAGATGCCATAAATATTATTGGATCAAATAGATTTGCTTTAGAAACAAACCAATCTCTCACTCATTTTTACTCAGAGGATACAATTTCAACCAAAAATGAAAGTCAAGATCAGTCAACAAAAACAAGAAGTAGAAAAAAAGCAACCCAGAAAAATGGAATTCCAGACAATATACAAAAATGGCTATGGTCTCAACCAGCCTGTGCAAATTCCAAGCTTGTACCAGGAAGGCTTTCACTATGTATTGGTTTACCCATTATTATTCGTCATAATTCAGCAACTGAGCTATGCATTACAAATGGGCAAGAAGGTTTTGTTTATTCATGGGATGCAACTATAGGATCTAAAGGTCAAAAATTGCTGGAAACATTATTTGTAAAACTTAAAAATCCACCTCAAACTGTCCAAATTGAAGGATTGCCTGAAAATGTTGTACCCCTTGTACGCACAACTGTGTCTACTAGCTGTTCTCTGCCAAATGACCAAACAATTTTTATCAATCGCTCTCAAGTTGAGGTTCTGCCAAATTATGGAATGACTGATTATGCATCACAAGGAAAAACACGACCAAAAAATGTTGTAGACCTTCACAATCTGAGTAGTCATCAGGCTTATTATACAGCTTTGTCTCGTAGTGCTACTGCAGAGGGGACTCTTATTTTGCAAGGATTTGATGCAAAAAAAATAGTTGGAAAAGCATCTGGTGCATTACGACAGGAATTTCGTGAATTGGAACTATTAGATACTATTACTCTCCTCCGATTTACTGGAAAACTTCCCAAAGGAATGCATGATGCATGTTTTAGAAATACTTTAATTGACTCATTCCGCAAATGTAAAGGCCCTATGTTTATGCCTCCTTTCATTCATCCTTCTGCCCAATGGCATGAAAATGACCCTTTTCTTGACTGGGTTGTTCAAGATATTCCATGGAAAATTGTTGATAAATACACAAAAAATACACAACTTATTGGCAAAAATCCCTTTGTTCCAGTCCAGCCAAGTAATACTCATAGTCAACAATTATATGCAGGGCCTGCAGGGACACAATGGTTGCAGAATAGTTGTGCCTATGATACAGTAATTGTTATTCTTCATGATATCTGGCTTGATAATAACAATACTGCAGGTTTCACTATACTAAATCCTACATTTTTGGGACCTCTAGCTCTTGGATTCATGAGGAAGAAAAATCACCCAGCTCTTCGTCTTGATACAATCAGAGATGAATTCCGAACATCTCTTTACCAATACAATCCTACTTTGTTTCCCTGGGCACAATACACTAGTGTCCATAGTGTCCTTGATGTTCTTTTACAATCATCACACCCTATTGCATTATCTTCTCTGAAGTGTCCAGCAAGGCATCAAGTAGTCCGTTTGGAAACTTCAAGATCAATTTGCCAGTTGATATTACTGGATAATTTGGGTGGAGACTTACAGAACTATATTGACAGAGATCTGGAGACAGGAGCAGGTAGTACCTGTAGAACCTGCAATAGTAATCTAACAAGGATGATATATTTTATAAGTTCTCCACTACTTTTATCATTTGATGTGTCAAGAGTTAGACCTGACTTAAGTCACCAGCTTGAAATACCAATAAGAAGAAGAATTTCCCAAATTTACAAGTTGCGGGGTATAATATACTTTTCTAATGAACATTTTACTTGCAGGGTCATTCAAGCAGATGGCACAGTATGGTTTCATGATGGTATTACAACAGGGCCATTACTTGTACATGATGGGTGTCTTACAGACACTATTGATCTGTCATCTTGCAGGTCAAAGTATGCTGTTTCTGCAATTTATGTACGTGCCTGAATATTGCATTTATCATTTTCATCATAGAACTCGGACCGGCCATGCATAGCAATGGCTATACCACTTAATAACATATGCGGAAAAAAGATGAGGCTCCTCCACGTAAACTTGAGCCCCAGTGCGGGATAACAAATATATTGAATATGGCGCTATCTACGGGTGCTAGGACTCCCAAGTCAATTGACGTTTTGAACGACCAAGAGCTTGGCCCAAGTTGCGGTCACGTGGTTGGCTCGTTTGCGCGATCTGTTCACCTGGAATCTGCAGAAACTTCTTGACTCCGACATTGACAATTTTGAACAGTGAACGTTGAACACTCGAGCTCGACAATCAGAATAAAGGCAATCTTCAAGTTGACCACTCAGAGGAGTCACATAAGTCGATAGATAGGTGCGTGATGTGTGCTGAAATCATGACATCCAGCCTCATTCAAACGACATCTAACCTCTCCAAGTTGGAATTGAGCCCAGAATTACAGAATTGCAGCAATTGATCCAATGGCAGGGAAGGTGGCATCAACTCAGAGCTTTAGGCGGTCTTAACAATGTGTAGTCCTGACATTGTGGCCCAGTGGTTGTGGACACGTCTGCCGAACCGTATGATGTGTTCGTTTTTAGGCCTTGGAATTAACTGAGCTTGTTTCATCTTTGGGCATCTCGGACGTATTACACGTCATATATCCCGACATGGACAGCGAGGCAGCGCCACGAGCACTGACGGTGTATCTCGTGGGTGAATGGTTCGACACACTGGTCAGGTTCCTAGGGATGGATGTGTGCTCCTTCAAACCATTCGTTGAGCGGTTGACCTTTTCGACAACTTGGGTTAGCCCACCTCCTACGATGTCAATGTCTACTTGACGACGGATCTTGACTCAGAGCACCAAGCACGAGTTCAACAAAGGATAGACAACGTGATCGGTCCTAGTCGCCTTCCTGAGTCGAAGGATCGTCCTTCTCATCCCTACCCCGAATGCCTTATGCAAGGAACACCAGCTACATGGCGCTTGTTCCGTTCTTTCCTTCTAAACTAATATTATTTAAAGATGGTATTCGGCTATCCCGTTGGGTTCGTACCACTCGCTATCATGCAAAGACACCATCTCACAATTCTGTAGGTATTCCTCACCGTCTACAAAGGAATGTTCATTCTGAAAGGGTCTCTTACAATTTCCAACACGAGGTTTGTGGCCCGCCCACACGATTACAATATCCTACTACATAAGTAACCATCGAACAAAGGCGTGACCCTTGACGTCAGGGTTTACGGCAACCAGAGCAAATGCAACCCTGCCCGGTTCTTTCCCTAACCAGAAGGAAATGCAGAGCCATACCCTAGTGGGTCATTTGGACGAAGATGCAGAGTTTATGTTTACTTATATTCTTCGCTTCAGGAATTGCCCCAGTCGCCATGTCAGTTCTCGTCACTTTGAAAATTTCGAAACCTGAAGGCCATCGGTAACAATTCAGGAGACGCTCAAACCCATATTTCTAGCCTTGATATCGCATAACGCCTCCATTGAAAGCCACTCGCGCCCATATCAGCGTTCCATTCGGCCCCGGAACAACTCCCAAGAGCCCTCATTACGGAAGTGACGTATCGGATGATGTATCGGATACTTGTTGACGTGTGTCGATGACATTGTATATCTGTGATTTACATCCCGTGATGGTAATCCGAATGACGCCTCCTTCATCACAGGGACCTGAACGCAATTTCAGGGCTTCATTTTTCCCTGTCAGATGACTTGTCACTGGGCCATCTCAGATCTTTACCGTCGGCCACTTCATATAATTCCCGCACCCAGTGGGTGGTGATCCAACCATCCTAAAGCTTTATGTAAGGGCCTTACACTTTAGCTACTAACCCTCGTAAGGTTTGAATTCAGAACTGACAATCTATAAAAGGATGGAATTTTCACCGAAGATAGCATCTCTGCGGCCATGATTCCTCTCGTTATTTTTTGCACCTTCGTGTTTTTGTGCACGTGGGTGAAATTAAAATCAAGAAAACGCCCACCGTTGCCGCCGGGCCCCCCAGGAGATCCTATCATTGGCCATCTTCGGTTGATCCCTCCCAACAACCAAGAGACGCTATTTTATGAATGGGGGAAGAAATATGGTTCGTATGAGAACAAACGTTATGCTTCTGTTCTGACCTCCGAACCAGGCGATGTTATCTATCTTCAATTCCTCGGGCGATCAATCGTCGTGCTTAACAGCGTTCAAGCAGCGGTCGATTTGCTCGAAAAACGCGGCGCGATCTATAGTGATAGGCCTAAGTTTATCATCTACGAAACGTATTTAAACTTAGTCAAATCCTATAACAGTGACTGACATGTATTGCTGACTTAGGATGGGCTGGACCGCTGGGTTGACCTTCCTCAGATATGGACGGAGGTTTCAACAACATCGACGGATGTTTGAAAAGTACCTCACACCGAGCAAGTGTACCGCGTATCACCCTATTCAGACGCGAGAAGCACGAGTATTCCTCCAAAACTTACTCTCGGACCCGGATGGTCGAGATAATTTCATAAAGCGGTGCGCCACCTACCCTTCTATATTTGTACCCGACTCACATTCGATACCCATGTATAGATATTCCACGGCTGTGATCATGGAGGTAGCTTATGGCCATCAAATTACATCAGACGACGATCCATACGTGAAAATATCCCAAGATTCTGGAGATGCAGTACAGAACGCAGGCCCTCCCGGAAGCACCCCCGTGGACCTCTTCCCATTTCGTGAGCATTCCCTCCCTCGAGTTGTTGGGGCATATCTAAGTCGAAGTTTCTGCAGTTCGGCATCTTCCTCCTTGGTTTCCTGGCTCCTATTATGCAGGATTTGCTAGAGACAACAAGTATGCAATCGACGCCCTCCATAACTATCCGTATGATGAAGTGTCCAAACTTAAGGTACCGCCAATTACTGCCCTCCATTCCTCCCTTAATCACCCCATGTGCAACAGGCCGAAGGAAAACAGAACCATTCATTCTTATCAGCCCAATTAGATGAGTACGAGCAGAAAGGGTCCGATTCTCTTGTTACTCTAGAAGATATCAAGGGTGCCTCGGGCCTGATGTACTGCGCTGGCACGGATTCGGTAAGTGTGTCATCACGCTCTGATCAAAATGAATCTCAAAAATAGATTTTTCAAGACATGGTCAACCATATCTATGTTTTTCCTGGCCATGGTTCTTTTCCCGGAACACCAGGCTCGAGCACAGAAGGAAATTGATGCAGCCATAGGCTCTGGACGTCTCCCAGAATTCCACGACCACGACTCTCTACCTTACGTCGAGTGTATACTACAAGAAACCCTCAGGTTTGTCAGTCAGTCCTATTTGATAAGTGATCAGTGCTAACACACCTGCCAGATGGAACTCCGCTGTCCCAACTGGTTAGTGGTCAATCTCTATTCGTTGAGGGTCATGGTTTTTAAGAATGCCTCAGGTGTCCCACATCGTTCGTCGGAAGATGACGTATACAATGGCATGTTTATTCCCAAAGGGTCCCTGATCATCCCAAACACGAGGTAGTGCCATATATTCCATTTTCTTCCGAACGTCCTCCTGACCAGTGGCGCTAGAGGTATGACCCTGGACGAAAGTGTTTATTCTGATCCCTTTACCTTCAATCCCGCACGATTTCTCCCAAAACCCGAAGGCAACGGCGAACCTTACCCAGGTGGGCCCTTCGGTTTTGGTCGAAGGTGAGCTTTTAATTTATCGTCGCTCTGTTCCTGAACGAATTATTTTTAGAATTTGTCCTGGACGGCACTTCGCTCATGCCAGTCTTTGGATCGCCATGGCTTCAACCCTCGCCACCATGAGAATAACAAAGAAACTCGACAGCGATGGGAAAGAAATCACTCCCGAAATTGCTTTCACATCAGGTATTACAAGGTGCTATACCCCACTTCCTTTATTTCACAATGATAAGTACTCATGCATTACCCCCCAAAGCCATCCACGTCCATATCAATGCTCTATTCAACCAAGGACAGACGTTGCTAGGGATCTTATCATCCAGGGCTACATTGCGGAGTCATTTTAGGCACGGGTCACACTGTAGATACATGTAGGCACTTGTGATGCAGTGCTGTGTAGGTTTTCTCTCGGAATGGTACTGACACACTTGAGATCTCGCCCCTAAGGCTAAGCAACAGGCTAAGAGTTCCCTGCGCCGGACTGGGACCGGTGGTAGGCGCGCACCCTTAAAATTAGCCTATGAGACTGCCTTGACATCCCCTCCGAGTCGGCAACTAGGTTGGTTCGGCAGGGGGCCGGCCTGTACCGTGTGATCATTTGTAAAATGGACTTTTGAACTCGAACGTTTCTCGAAGCCGGCTGGATTTACACTAACCTCTGTGCCTGAACATTCTTCGCTTAGGGCTAATTGAACGTTGCCACCGAGACTACAAGTGTGATCCAGGAGCACATGACCGCAATTTTCTTACCCAGTTTAGGTTGTGGAGTGTTATCACCTTTTAAATAGTCCTACAGAATATCCCCTACTCACCTACGCGTGATGTTCCCTTTATTCTTATTCATTTGCCTAACACTCTACATCTATTTCAGAAGAAATTCTAAGAACATTGCTCCTTTTCCACCTGGCCCTCCAGCAGATCCTATCATTGGACATCTTCGCCTGATCCCCCCGGAAAATCAACACATACTCTTTTATCAATGGGGAAAGATTTACGGTAAGCATTCGCTCTAAGTGAAGAGGCCTCCGCCCATAATAACCGGCCCTACTGTTAGGCGATGTTATACACCTCCGATTTCCTGGGCGGTCGGTTGTTGTCCTCAACAGCGTGCAAGCCGCTATGGACTTACTTGACAATCGAAGCCCAAATTACAGTGACAGACCATCATTTGCGATCCTAGAGATGTCTGTCCCCTGATAGAATTCTGTTCATCATGACCAATATCATCTTAGGATGGGTTGGAACTTCTTCGGGAACAGCAAGAGGTCCCAGAGACACCGACGAATGCTACAGCAATATCTTGCCCCACATAAATGCGTGGAATACCAACCTATTCAAATCCGAGAAATGCGTATTCTACTTCGGAGTCTGCTAAGCGACGGTGACGCTCGAGACGATCACATACGACGGTATGCTTTACTTAAGCATTCAAGGTCAAGTCCAGGTTCTTACATATTATCCCCAGCTTTTCCACCTCTATCATCATACGAATCGCCTTTGGACATCAAATTACATCAGACGATGATCCGTATGTGAAGATCACCGAGAAAGTTGGGTATGCGATCAGTAACTCTGGTTCCCCTGGAAATACTCCGGTAGATTTCCTCCCGTTCCGTACGTCCACCCACAATATCATCAACTAACATATACTCACTTTCCCATCAGTTCGGTACTTCCCTTCGTGGTTTCCTGGGACGCATTATGCCGTCCTGGCAAGGAAGAACAGAGCATTTGTTGATACCTTGCATGATTTTCCAGTTGAGCAGGTAACCTCTCAAATGGTGTGCACCTCCCTTTATATTATGCCCACTTCATTGTCAAATGAAACTTTCAGGCCGAAGGCAAAGCGAAACCGTCATTTCTCTCCACTTACCTCGAGGCCCTGGATCGTGATGGACCTGATTCTTCAAATACGATCGAAGATATCAAGGTGGCTGCGGGTGGAATGTATGGTGCTGGAGTCGACACAGTGCGTATTCTGCATTCTAGGTTCTGCAAGACATGATTATTACTTCCTGATCTGACGTTCTTAAGACTTGGGCCACACTGTCCATGTTTTTCTTAGCGATGACCCTCTATCCCGAACATCAAGCTCGAGCTCAGAACGAGATTGATACAATTATTGGCCCCAATCGTTTACCTGATTTCGATGATCGCCCTTCACTTCCATACATCGAATGTATATTACAAGAAACGCTCCGGTGCTCAATGTTTCTTTTCCGCTCCAACTATGACTTATATGGTCGTACTTTAGATGGAATTCAGCTACACCTTTAGGTTTGTACGTTTTTGACCTTGCGAGAGTATTCTTAATACTCCTTGAAGGTGTTCCTCACCTTTCGGTGGAGGATGATGTCTACAATGGCATGTTTATTCCCAAAGGCTCCATTGTGATTGCCAATACTCGGTTCATTATTTTTCTCAAACGAGTCGATCCTTTACTGACTAGAAATTAGAGCTATGACTCTCGACGACACCATTTACAGCGACCCAGTTGCATTCAACCCTGCGCGTTTCCTTCCTAAGCCCGACGGCAACGGTGAACCACATCCTACCGCGCCTTTTGGCTTCGGGCGAAAGTATTACTTTTCCTTTGATCTAGCTTGCTTAAGTATTAATGCAAAACACGTTCGTGCTAGGATTTGTCCTGGTCGCCATTTTGCCAGTGCGAGTCTTTGGATTGTTATGGCATCTGTCCTCGCTACCTTTGACATATCGAAGGCGCTCGACAGTGATGGGAAGGAAATTACGCCCGAGGTGGCATTTACTTCGGGTATAACGAGGTACCTGGATTCCCTTTTATCTTGACAATCCCTCATCGCTTGTAAAGCCACCCATATCCATTCCGGTGCTCAATTCGGCCACGAAGTGAGGCCTCAAGACTCCTGATTTCAGGTGATACGTCGGATGTGCCCCAGGATGAGTAGCGCCTCAAGGTAGAATTTGCATTATACAGGTTTGGCCTCACATATGGAGCTCAGAATACTTACGCGAGGAGCCTTTCGACAGCTTAGACTTAAAACCATGGAATCATCTCTATTGTGATCGTCATTGTTATGTATTTTTAAGTGAAATATTAAGCAAACGAGAGTCAGCGAGAATCAGAGCCTATCAGAGCCTGGGACTTGAAGCTTGAGCGCTCAACTAAGCTTGAACAATAGACACAGCCTAGATTCATCATTCTAGACATAGTGTATATCGTCACAAATAGGTGATAAACTGGCCTGCAAACGAGAAAGTTTACAATACTCAAAGTACGTACTAGTAGTATGTTTGACATTTTTCCCGTTCGTGTTCTGATAGTGCCGTTCGGATGCCATACAGGGCGAATACTTAAAGGGGTATCTCACATATCTTTTTCTGCTTATGAATGGTGACTGTGGCAGGATGTTTTAAGTGGGACTTGTTAATTAGTTGGCCAGTGGCCATCAGTAAGATGACAAATTTCTTGTTCGCTTTTCGGCACTTTCCGGCACTTTTCGGCTTGACGACAAGTCTGCAAGTTTCCTCTGAAAGTTTTTCCTATGTGTGGCATCACAATACAGCTCCAATACCCAAACTAGGTTTATAGTTGGTCTTCAGGAATGTATTGAGTATGAAGTTCACCTGTAAGTTGATCCTACATATCAAAGTTGGCCCATAGTTCCGAATTATGTTGCTGTCACCATCTGTGATGGTGACAGCGATGGTATGTAAACACAGCGCATGTTCTGTGCTCGGAAACATGTAGGTGAAGGCTGTGGGGATATCCTGAGACCAGTCAACATATTGTTAAGCACACTACTGGAGAAGCAATAAATTTCAAACAAATTTGCATTGAGAACTTGTCGAAATTCAGACATAGCTTTTCAGCTGCTCGTTTGCATACTTTTCGGACTTGTACAAGCTTGTACAAGCACGAAAAGAAATTTGTATAAACACTGATGCATACGGCAAGTCATTCAATGAATGCTGGAATTCAAGACCATACTTCATTCTGCCCTCGCCGCTGCTGCTATCAAATATCAAGGCAACGATAAGGACACCACTCTGGGCAAGTTAAAATTGTTAAGCAAGGGATTCAAGGTAGACAAAAAGCCACTCACACTGGCGTCTCTTGTGGCTGCAGTTTATTACGACATCGCTCTAGGTAGGCGTGCATCATGTCATCCCAAACGTGATGCACAAGTGGCTGTTGCATGTTCATTGCCATCGCATCACAATCCAGCAGACTTCATCACTTTCAACATATAAGGTTGTCATGTCAAGTCCCGATAGCACCGTTCATCAATGTGCAAGGTGTGGAAATGATAACGTGGCTATGCACTGCTAAGGCTCCAACCGTTCTATCTATATAACCATTTTAAACGGTTTATTCTGTATACGTTTACGTTTATGTATAGCTGATGGCAGCCAAAGTTGAGTATACAGTAGTTAAACAGTATATAGATGGTTACACAGTTTTTTGATAGACATAATAGAAGTTTTGACTGACTGTGGCTGAGAGTTTAAACCAAGAACTGTACATTTTTACCATTCCTGGATTTTTCAACGTCAACACTGATAGTCCTAGCTTGGAGCGTCAAAAACATCATGGCACAACAGGCCCGAGAGACCCGAGACAAGCCCGACTCCACAAATATCATCCCCGAAAACGAGAAGCGAAAGCGGCACGCCACGGACCGAGCTCAGGGCCTTGACTCCTATTTTCGGACGGTTGAAGCCACGACTAAACCCTGTTGCCAAACTCAAGGTTAGTGTGTAAATTTCGAGAAAAGTTCCATCATGCCAGTGATTGAAATCCTAACCTTAATTGGCAGAACTGCGCCCCAATCTTAAGGTTGTGATCCTGAAAGACTCGTCCAAGCCAGATGGGGATGCAGTTGAAAACGGCACCTTACTCTCCGCTGCTGAGCTCCATGCGCGTGGTCACTTTGTCAATTCACCCTCTGATGTAGTCCCTCTCACGGCCACTAAGCCTGAAGATGACGACGAGGACGATACACAGGACGAAACATATCAGCCACCCAAGCATAGCAATGAGTTGGATAAGGAGGCCCCTGAATTTTTGTACACAAGCGATGGGGATGAGGTGGTAAGTGAGACTGAGCATGGCCGAGAAGTGGTAAGCAGACCCCGAAAAGATCCACTTCAGGTTCGTCTAATGGTTTGTTAGCGAGCTAGAATGGAAGAAAAAAGAAAACGTTAGGCCAACAGGCAACTTCAGGGGCAACCAGTCAAAAAGGGAGTGCTCGCAAACAGGGACAGATCCACAAACCAGCAGAAAAGGCCTAGTGACGGTAACCATCTTGACATTGATTCTGGTGATGAGTCAGATGGAGAAAGTGCTTTGCGGGCAGTAGAAGAACGGGAAGGGCCAAAGGCGGCACATCGTGGTCCAGGTAATACGAGCATGCAACACTTTCACGAACCGACAGCTACCACGGATAGGTCAGGGACCAAGCGCTGGTCATTTCGGTGCCGCTCCTGCCCATGGTGCGTCAAAATCAATAGATGAAAGGATGAAACTTATTGAGTTGAAATTTACAGTATTCGTAGCTTCCCAAGGACTGTTGATGGGCAAGACATTACCTTCAATATGGAACCTAAGCTGCCGAAGATACAGAACCTTGCTGGGCACGTAACGGAATGTAAGGGGGCGAAAGAGAACGTGGAGAGTGAGGGACCAACAAGCAAAGAACAGATCAACCTAAAACGTAGCGCTGAGATGATGGAAGCATTTTTGAAGGAGGGAGAGTTGAATCCGGCAATCATTACCACCTATCGAGGGTTCCTATGTATTTTCGCAGCATGGATACTGGATGAGAGTCTTCCGTGGACTACTGGAGAAGCGCCAACGCTCCAAATGTTATTCAAATATCTGAAGATCACATACCAACTGCCCTCCAATACTACAGTCCATAACCAGCTTGCTCGTATCTTTGAGGAACTACATGGGAAAGTTGTCCGTGAATTTGCGGTGAGAAATCCTTTGAATGTCGTTTATGCCCACCTAATACACACCAAGGCCATCAAATCCAAAATCGCTTATGCGACCGACACATGGACGACACCACAGATGGTATACACCTTCGCGTGTACCGTTGGATCTTTCATCAATGACGAGTGGGAAATCATTGAACGCGTGATTAGACTGTCCAGGGTCCGGTCCGGGCCAGGTCCGACCTCTTTTTGCTGGCCCTGGCCCTGGCCCCCCCAAAGAGGGCCAAGGCCGGGCCGGGCCGGTCCAGGGTCGGCCCCGGGTCGGACAGGGCCACTTGTAAGAAAATGCAAAATTTCATTCCAGAGGCCAGATATATATGCAGTTGGCTTATATCTACATGACCTACTCTTCAAAAGAGGCTAGAGAGAAATCCCCAATGAATTCCTTTAAAATGTCCTCTTCTGGCACAAGTGAGCCATCCCGGTATGCATCTCTCAAACGTTGCAAGGCCCCAAACTTGTCAGGGTCCATCCCACCACGACGAGCATCATCAGTCCGAGCAGACATTGAAAATGATCGCTCAGCCAAACATGAAGATGCAGGAATAGGGAGGTAATCACGAGCAATGAGTCTCATGATGGGATATTCAGAGTTCTGTACCTAGATGAGGTAAGTGATAAGTAAATGTATAATGTATGAAATATATAATAAGACTTACCCCCCACCAAGTGACTGGATTAGGACAATCAGCTGACTGGAGGATGGGAGCAGCAAGATATCTGAGAAGTTCAGCATATGGATCATTACTGTCACTTGCAACAGACTTTGACTTCTGTTGGATCTTGCTTGCAATCCATTTTTCAGTAGCAGAGACATCTAATATAGTGTCAACAAGATTGATGGATAGAGTAAAGAATCTGACCTTGAACACTCTTTTTTTTGATTGCCACCACAGCATCAGAAGTTTTGTTTCTAGCCATATCATACTTCAATTTATATCCAAGGAACTATGGAGAGATGATTATCTCAATACTTCAAGATAGGCTATAATGACAAGAAGCTTACCACTTTTTTTAACTGCTTCAGTCCCTTCTCTACTGACTTCTCATCCCATGCAGCCTTGACATATTCCATCTTTAATGTTGGATCAATGACTATGGTTGGTTAGTTATGATTTTTGATTATCATATGCATCAGACTTACCATGAGTGACAAAGTAAATTGTAGTCTTTTCAGTTGAGCGGTACCATTTGCTCATGTTCTTGAGGCCTGCATCAAGGGCATGGTGAACTAACTCATACTCTGGATCATCACGCAAATCCTCCCATTCACTCTGAAGATGTTCAAGATGGGGATAAATCTTTGTAGCAGTTGGTACTTTCTCAGCAGATAAAGCACTGTGGATTGAGGCTGGAATCTGATGTAATACAAATTAATATATATCATAGTAGTTGAATATTGAATCAAACTTACCTTCAGACAATTATAGGCAAGTGCTACAATGGCCCACTCTTCTGTGGTGAGCTTATAGTTCAGCCAGCTGTTCCCTTTCCGTAATTTGGGAAGGGTTCTTGTGTTGTCAGCAAGCATGCAAAATTCATCAATTGCCTTGTCAAAAGGGATTAGCCAGTCAGAGAATCAGAGTAATTCATGATACACACATCTTGTAGGTCAATTGTTACTCGGAAACAATCACTTAAACTTCCCCACCGGGTTCGAACCCAAAGCTTCAGCTCAAGAGGCTTGCACCCATTTCGGATGCAACACATCTTTAAATAATCCCGTGTACCTTCACTTGAGAGTCGGACCTGATTGATGAATGCCATCAGCTTGCCTACAACATCTCCTGCATCATAGTCAACGATGGTAAGAGCCTCTGCCTCATCATCATCAGCATCAATGTCCATATAAATATCAATATCAAAATGGTCCTCATCATCACTGTCATCATCACCACTATCTGTAGTGTTGGAAGCATGAACTTGTTGCTTTGCTTTGAGTAGTGCAGGAATCCCCAAAGCAGTAACAAAGTGTGTAGCCATGAGGTGTACTGTATGGTTGATGCATCTGTAATGTTGATAAACAATATGCAGATATGGGTAGTTGACCAAAAAAAAAAGACCTACTGACCCCGAACCTCATGAGGAATCAACACCTGCTGAGTTGGGTCCAAAGTTTTACAGAGGACACCAATTGCAACATCATTAACAGTAACATTATCACCAATCATCCAGCCCAGCTATCAGAAAGTATTTAGTATGATGGTGATCAGTGAGTCATTCACATACTTTGTCTGCAAAACCAAACTTCTCAATGACACGTACAAGGTCTTTTCCAATTGCTTCACCAGTATGTCGGCCTTTTGTATGACTAAAATCCAAGAGCTTTGATTTCAATGTCCATGAAGTATCATTGTTTGGTGGTGAGAAAATATATGAGATACTGAAAGAAGAATATGGCCGGCGCCGCTTTGTAGTCCATCCATCATATATACCAGATATCTTTGATGGAATTGCCTATAGTGGATGTCAAACAAGCAGAATTATTTTGTAGACATCACTTACAGAGATTAACTCAAAATCACTAACATCTAGTTCACAAACTTTTGCAAGTACAGCCTCTGCCATACAGGTCCTCTTTGGAATATCCGTATCCTTCACATGTGAGTTGAGCATTAGAATGAATCGCCGAAAAAGTGGGCGTTCAATGAATCGAAATGACTACCAGATAATGAGAAGGTAGATGATAGTGTGGATAATGAGGACTTACTAGATCAGCATCTACAATTAATGCAAGAAGCATCTCTTTGAGTATTGACTTAGTAATAATGGTGGGCTTGCGGACTTTAACCACAAAGCCAGTGATTTGTTTCTGTTTTCTGAAAGTTAATCAATTAGTGATATGGCATAATTGAATGGTAAGGAGCTCACAGCTTGTCTTTTGTCTTGCCTCGATGGTTGCGAAGCTCTTCCTGAGCTGATAAAGATGCCATTTCAAGGCCCTTTGGCTGAACCCCATTCTCCTCGCAGCGGACCACATAATCTACAATATGTTTACTATAACAATTTAACCATGAGGATAGTGGAGCAGGATAAATTATAAATACAAACCGAAGAAGGTGGCAGCGGTGAGATGTGACATTTCCAGTGAAGAAAGCACTGGCCTTCAGTACATCTGAGTCCATGCTACAAAACAGATGGTGAGCCAAGAGAGTTGTGAAACAGGATACAGGTACTTACAGACAAAAACTACAGTACTCGCCGAGGGTCATGACACCATGGACCTTGCGGGTATCCTTGGCAAAGCAGAGGTGAAGATCCTTTGTCTCTTTTATTTTTCTTGGCTTAGAAACGAAACAGTGAGAATATACAACCTAAAGGTAATACTAACAAAGACTTACCAGGTTTTTCCCTAGTTTGACACACAGGTCATGGTAACGCTGATTTGCTTCAGTCATTTCCTCCTCATCAGCCTCATGCTCGCCATCTTTGTCATCTTCTCCTTCATCACCTTCCTCATCTTCATCATTGCCTTCAGTTTCGGGCTCGTCAGGAATGGTACTAGTTGGGCGGGAACTATGAATAGTATCACAATCAATAACAATGTCACTATCATCATCAGAAGTGAGGTAGGGGTACTAGATTTCACGTCGAATAGTTAGTAAGTGAATATCCACCTAGTAGCAGCTGATAGCTCACTCTATCGCGTTGCTGCTTCCATAGGCCAGGATCCTCATTATCTATATCCATCACTTCTCCATCACTATCAGTCACAATGCGCGAACGCTGTGCAGTACAGGTGAGTAATGTGATTGGGAAATGGTAGGTAACTTACTGTTCGTCTGATCGGTTCTCGTATGCTGGTACTTTCTCCATTTCCATCTGAGCAGGAGGTATCACTGAACACCCGTTTCTAGGGGTCCCAGTAAATGTTAGTATCAAAAAAGCAATAGAATTATCTAGTCAGGACTCACATTACTTCCCACTACTGGAGGTATTACCGAAATCTCTTCGCTTGGTGAGTGGGGCCACTCCATGTCTTCTGCATCCTTAAGGTTTCCGTCGCTGCCCACAGCATGTCCATCCGGTAATGTAGCCCATTGCGGAAATTGCGCATCGATGCGAAGCTCTAGATAAAAAAAAAATTCAGTGTTTTTTTCGCACTCAATGGAAATTGCACACGAGTCTGGCGTTTTTCCTTCAATTCCTCATTTGATGGGCCTTTAGTATTCCCTGCATGCTATATTTAACATCAATTCGTATGCCAGACATTGCGAATCACGTACCGTTCACCCTGGTTCTTGCATTTTGGTGCTGAGTGATTGTTTCCGGGTAATCACCGATCTCTGCCCGTTTTGCCTGCTTCTTTGGCCGGCTGCCTTGTACAATTAATCGCGGGTCCGGTTTGTCGTGCTCACGTCGGGGAGGCATTATGAAAGCAAAAAGACGATTAACGGCAGTGATAATCGATGAAGCTGCGGTGGGATGCCCTCGAAAAAAATTCCCACCCGTCTAGTATTACTTAATATTAATATTAATCTGATAAGTAATTCGTTTATTAAAGTGCTCGACTTCGACTCGCGTCCAAACATCTCGTCAAAACTTTCCTCCTCACACCGAAATATGGGGGGTCAGCCCGGTCCGACCCAGGTCCGACCCGAGGGCCAGGGCCAGCTGAGTGCTGGCCCTGGCCCTCCTCAAAAGGGCCGGTCCGCTCAGATGCTGACCCTGGCCCCTGGCCCTCGGGGTCAGCCCGGGGCCAGCCCAGGTCCGAGAGGTCCTGGCCCGGACCGCGGACAGTCTACGCGTGATCGATTTTAAGCCTCTAGAGGATAAGGAACATGAAGGTTTGTATGCCGGCAAGGTTTTTGCTGATGGAGCCAGCGAGATCGGCAGTCTTCACAAGATAAGTTTCACCTGTGACCTGAATGCCACGTCACAATCGGCTGACATCCACTGCACTGCATCAGCGTCTCAACCGATAATGCCTCAGTTAACGACGTGATTATCAGAACAGTGGCTCGGATTCTGTTAGCGAAATACAGGATACCTCAATCACCAAATCTACATGTTCGGTGCATTTGCCACATTGTCAACCTCGTCGTCCAGGCCATACTTGCGGCACTTGGGGAGGCAGACGACCCCGACGATGTTGATTACTTCGCGCTCAATAAGGAACAGCCATTGCATCTCGATATCGATACTGATCCTGACCAGATTGAAATGGACAATGAAGATTTCCTGGACAAGTCTGATGGTGATGCCGGAACTGAGAACATCTCGCTAGAGGATGAAGAAAAGTCAAAGGCGATGGCAAGCCCTCTATCAAAGGTATTATAATCATCGTCATTTACCTGTGCCATCTAATGTTCCCTCTTGTGACCAGCTGCGATGCATAACTAATAAGATTGTTTCTACACCTCAACAACGGAAGAAGTTTCGACATTGCGCAATGATGAAATACTACAGGAATGGCGCGGAGCACCAGGATAGGCATGTAGCCTTGGCAGTCGTTAGGGATGTTCGCACACGTTGGAATTACACTCATGCGATGATTCGGCGAGTGGAACTTCTGAAAGAGGTGAGCATTTAGTTGTTCAACTGGTTTATCCTCTAACATCAATGGCAGGCTATTGACGATTGGGTCTTCAAGACACCGGGTTTGCGCGCACTACTGCTGACAGATGAGGACTGGGAAACTTTGGGGGAAATTGCGGACGTCCTGGAGGTATGAGCTGCAATCCCCTCTTCATGACCACCTAATCCTAATCTAGCTTCGCAGCTGTTCATGGAAGTAACTCTACGAATGTCATGCAGCACCACGCCTACAATTCCCTTCGTCTTGCCCCTGTATCACAAAATGGAAATGCACCTCAACGAGGTTGTGACGTCCTTCCGCCATTCGTTCAAGGTACAGCATGCAGCTGAGATGGGCCTCGAAAAACTCAGAAAATATTCCACTCCTGCGAAGCTACATCACTCATATATCCTTGGGACTGGTGAGTTCACCTCCTCCTTTGTTGTTCTGCATGGATATTCATCTGTTCAGTTCTACACCCCTGTCTCCGTAGCCATTGGTTTGCTGCAACTGCAGAACAAGGCAATTCAAAAGCTCAACAAGAAGCCATTAGCGCAGCAGAGGCCGTCTTCAAATACGTCGCCGAGACCTATCTCAAATCAACTGCAGCCGACCCAACTCTCGCATCTGCACCTAAAGTAGCTGCGCTGCCACCCATACTGAGAACATCATCCTTCCTGGCAAGTGCGTGCCACTTCCAACGGCCGACCACCGCTACAGCAGCAATTCCTGTCCCACATCGTACTCCACAAGAGGAGCTTGCGGATGAGTTGGGAAGGTACCTCACGTTCGAATCTGCCCCAATTGAGAGACAAGATGGAGAGGACATCGGTAACGACCTGGAGCCATCTGCCGAAGATGTCCTGCTAAACCCACTTTTATGGTGGAAAGTGAGTATCGCTCTTGGAAAGGTTATCCAGGTCTGACACCATACTACTAGAAACATGCTGCCGAATTCCCAACAATTGCAAAAATGGCTCGAGATTATCTCGCCATTCCTGCAACTAGTGTCTCCGTTGAACGCGTTTTCTCCAAGTCCCGACATATTTGCAGCAATCTCTGAAGCTCCTTGAAGGAAAATACTCTCTCTATGGCCCTCCTCACGAAGGCATGGATACGTAGCGGCCTTTTTGATATGATGCCCCCAAAAGAACTCAAGTTACGACATGGCGAACTTCCGGCTCAGGTCCAGGAGGCTTCGAAATAAATTTTCTAGGAACAACCGTGTAGCTACTGTATATTTTATACATATATAGCTAGTTAAACGGTTAAAACAACCGTATCCGTTTAATTTACCTTTCGGGAGTAAACGTATACTAAACGGTTGGAGCCTTAGCTGCGCCCGTTGTCGATTATCTCATTACTGTGTAAGTACGCCCTATAAAGCCGATCTCCCAAACGGCCCTATCAACATCGATCGTAGTCATCGGAATGCCAAAGAGACGACTGGGTGATTCACAAGCAAGAATGTTTCCCAGAGAATGTTCTTGGCGCTGTTATCAAGTGCAACGGGGAGCGACAGTCTGGTATCTTCGAATCAATCAACATTGGCCAATCGCATGGGATCCATCGCACGGGGAAAGTTGCTCCAGTGTCGAAGATGGTGGGACACCCGTTAATCGTGTATCGTCATCGTCCATGGATCCCATCCAATCGCCGGGACCCGTCACTAGACAACCAAATTGCTACATATCTCATGATCGAGACTGACGATGGCTTTGCTCTACCTGAGTACGTACTCGTATAACCGCCTCTATCGGTCATTAATTATTTTATCTTTCAAGGTGGCAGAATTTAGTTGGGACAGTAGGTCGCTGGTTTCTCTCCAAATTGCAGGAAAATGACACCTGACACGTCTGAATTTGATAGGTCACTGTCATGCGTAAGGACGGGAAACCACTCACTACAGATGCTATGGAGGCCATCTGGATGTACCACGATAATCTCATCGAGTTGTTTGGGGATGGTGCTGGTGCTGCTCATAGACAGATGAACCGCGCGAGCTTTGAACGTTACTGTAAGAACTATAAAAAGTAGTTGACATAAAATAGCCACCGTTATTTGTACAATCTGCCTCCAGGATAAGAACAATGATAAGGGACAACTTGGTTTAAGTTTGATGTACTGATGTTCAACATTGAACCTTTGGGTCAGTCGAGTTGATTCTTCAAGTTGGGCCTTGCAGTAAACTGAAGCGATGCCATGGGCGCGAACATGCGCACAGTCATATGAACAATTCCATGTGCCACCAAAACACGGGACCGGTTATTGTTTACCGGTGATTCCTTCACACCCACAGCGATGACTCTCCAACTCAACTTCGCGCCTTTGGACGGGAACGTTTGAAAGCTGTAACCCTTGCTTATAATCACTATGTCGAACGTAGATGCCGCGAAGCGGACAGGAATCGACATGACGGAAGCGCGGGCGAAAACTTCCATTGATGTAGCCCTCGTTCGGGAATTCCTGCATAGTGAGTTGTTGAGCCCCCATTGATAGTGCGTTGAGTTCAGAAGCCGTGTTCAGATGGCTTAGATAAATGGAAGGAACGCAACTCAATCGTAAACGTCCTTCAGAATGATCCTGCGTTTGATAAATCGCAGAGGTGAGGCGCGCATGCCTTCGCAATGAATTAACCTTATGGCGCTCCTCGTAGAGATTTTATGACGCGAACGGAACGATACCACCGCGGCCTTTCTATGACAAATCGTGTATATGAGCTTCAAGAAACGCACAACTGGTCGAATCAGCAAACAGCGACCGCATTTGCTAGTTTGGACGAGGGGCTGCCAATAAGTCTTCACATGATTGGTGAGTGTACTCAATTCCTTTGGGGAAACGGGTTAACTCTAACCTAAATGCAGCATTCCAGCCTGTCTTCATGTCCCAAGGGTCTCCTGAGCTGATTGCAAAATATGGCGAGTTGATCGTGAGACGGGGGATCTTGGGATGTTACCTGCAGACTGAGCTGGGTCATGGGACGAATGTGGCCCGTTTGGAGACAACCGCAACATATATACCCGAAACGCGCGAATTCGAAATTAATTCTCCCACCCTGACAAGCAGCAAATGGTGGATTGGCGCTCTTGGGAGAACATCAACGCATGGAGTAGTCCAGGCCAAACTCATTCTCCCTGGAGGAAAGGATGTTGGCCCACATTTATTTTTTATTCAGCTGCGAAATTTAGGTATTACTTGTGAAATTTCTCCAATTACTTGGTGCTAACTGTGCTTGAAGAGGACCACACAGTTCTTCCAGGCATCATTATTGGAGACATAGGTAGGTCGATAATATCTCCCTTCTTTCGCTTTGATTTTACCTAAAGACAGGGCCCAAGGCTCTTGCTGGAAATTCGCCGAATGATAATGGGTTCGCGAAGTTCGACCACATCAGAATTCCAAAGGAAAACATGCTCTCCAAGTTTGCTCAGGTCACGGATGAAGGCCAATATGTACAACCGCCGCATTCCAAGCTTAGTTATGGCGGAGTACGTCTTTGGGCTTCTGCAGGCAAATAAACCAGCTTAATACCCCATAGATGATGTACATTCGCGCAAAGTAAGATATTAACCTTCCCTGGGAGGTTTACTCACCAAGGTATTCCAACCCACAGCATGGTGACGGGTGCTGGTTGGCTTATGGCTAGAGGTGGGTTTTGAGCGGATGCTAGCCTCGACTATATACCTGAACCTTTATCTAGCTGCTACTGTTTCAATACGATACGCGTCAGTCCGAAGGCAAGGAGAAATTGGAGCGGATGGGCTTGAAAAACAAATCATTCAATACCCTTCTGTCTATATTCGCTTACTTCCAATCCTCTCTCATGCATACGTATTCACTCAGCTCGGCGATACGTTGGTACGTTCTCAACATCAACCTAGTTACCATCTCTATGCTCATGGGCCATCTTTCCAGATGAAAACATTCAACGCCATGTCTTCACGTCTCGCTTCTGGGGATACGTCCATGCTCCCCGAGATGCATGCAACGACCAGCGGCCTGAAGGTCATGGTCTCCTCGCTTGGCGTGCACGACCTCGAAGTCGCCCGGCGCTCCATGGGTGGACATGGCTACAGTGCATTCGCTGGTCTTGGGAGGATATACGCCGATTACCTGCCAAGTGTAACGTGAGTCGGTCAATCATATTGATTTTTTTTCATCTGGCGTAACGCGTTGACAACTCTCAGCTACGAGGGCGACAATTTTGTACTAGACCAACAAGTCGTCCGTGCTGCACTTAAGTCATTTAAGGCCTTTTTCTCATCAAAAACACCTTCTGTATCATCACTATCGCCTTCATCGTACTACCTGCGCCTTCTAATACAGCCGGCGATACCCCCACCTGAGCTGACTGATGCGTCCTGGAAAGACCCTTCGACAGCCGTCCTTCTATTAGAGTGGCGTGCCGCATTGATGGTCTACGAACACGCACAAACTTTTGCTGAACCCGATGCGAGCGTCAATCAACGAGTATCGAAAGCTGTCACTGAGGCCTTCGTCGGTTCTCAGGTTCTTGAGATTATCAAGGATCTTCCCATATCGGAGGAGAACGGAACAGTAGTCAGTAAGTTGTATTTATTGGTAAGTAAGGTTTTTCAACTCTATCCTTAAAGATAGAAATTGACTATTGGGATAGTACCTTCTAACGACTGTAGAGGGGGGTCTTGTAGATCTTCTCTCGTTTAATCTCTTCTGTTCCTCCAGCAACAGGGAATCTCGTTCCCGCGATCCCGGGCGCTCTTTACGGCTGGCAACTCAGCAACTCTGCCTGGAGTTGCTTCCAAATGCGATTGGATTGAGTGATGCATTTGGCTTTACAGATTGGGAGCTCGACAGGTCAGTCCCGGATTCAGCCTTTGGAAAATGATCGTGTTGCTTAGACGAAATAGTGCACTGGGTGTGTATGATGGGAAGGTATACGATGCGTTGTGGAAGTGTGCACAGGGTGAGCCTTTGAATCAGAAAGCGATACCTGTAGCGTATGAGGTGCGTTCGCGTATCTCACTTTTGTGTGGTTCTGTGATTCATGGACGTTTACTTAAGGAGTCCATCAAACCCATTCTGCTACGTGGACGACAGCAGGTCGCTCAGGGTCGGGCCAAGCTATGAGGTTGTGAGTTTACCATCCATATACCAGGTTATATATATGAAATCGTTGGAAAATCCGAATGTACAACTGGGTGTGGGTTTGTTCAGTGGTCAATTCGATACTTGAATCTAAAAAATAGAACACTGGAGCAAAATCTGCCTGCTTTTTTGTGGAACATATATCAAAAAGGCTTATTGCCAGAACCCCATTTCTGCTTCGGTTTAGTCGCGTTTTCTGCGGGGCAACAGGTCGCTCAAGCCCTAGTAACAGTCAAATAATCTGGAGGTCCGAGTTAATAGGTGAAATGGATCACGTGGTATTGTTGAACAGCTCGCGATAGAATTTTTGAGTTCAGCACAATCCTCGACTGAGCGTAGTCCTATCTGTTCATACTAGGGGTTTTCACCCCTGCGTTGGCGTGCGCGTTCACGCCGATTTCAAACTTGATTTTGATCTCGCGTTCCTAATCACAAAAACACGGATTTCATATCTACTTTGAACTCAAGGATTCTGTTTTCGTTTGATTTCATCCGGCTTATCCGGCAGGACAACTGAGTTTGAAAAAGACCCAGTTATAGATTTGGCAACTGCTTGTCAGCGTCGTCGCGCTTCATGGCCAAGCGTAAATCCAGCGTTACGTCCATCTCCTCTGAGCCTGAGACAATCAAAGTCCTCCGTGCTAAACTTGCTAAAGCTGAAGGGAAGAAAGCCGGCAAGAAGTCAAAACCTCGTGCAACTAAGCCCAGTGGGAAGAGAGTGAAGCTGGTGGTGGATGACAGCAGGTCTGATGAAGAGAACATTGACCCAGCTGGAGCAAAACGGACAATCCTTGTGAAGTGTGTCTCTCTTCATTCATTACCATTTCCCCATGACAACCATTTGCAGTTGGTCGGACAAGTCACTCTATTAGTTAACGGACAGCCTTCTATTGCTGATTGAGGACTCTGAGACGTGGCATCAAGCTTTTGGTTTCATCAAAGTGTCTTCTGATACAAACACCGGCCAAGGAAAGAAGACTCACGAGCATTACATGGACCTTGCAACAAAACTCTTCCACAATGTTGAGTCTCCAGATGAATGGCGTGACGTGGCTATCAAAGAGTTGGGAACAGTGGTGAAGGACTGTGTCACCAAGTGAGTCTCTAGAATCCATTTGCAACAAACAGAACCTATAACATTTCATAGTATCAAGAAGGCTTTTCGCAAACATCGTGAGACCTTGAAGGAGACTGGTCACGGTCTCATTGCCAACGATGATGAAGCAAGTATTCACCCCAATTCAGAGATTGCCAATGCATGGGGTATGTTGCTATTCAATAATGTCACAGTCTTCATACACACTTACATGCTCTGCAGATAAAATCAAGAGTTCATTTCCATGGTAAAAAAGGATCAACGAGCTGATGGGGACCAGCCCAGCCGTCGACAAATCCATGCTTGCCCATAGCACCTTACCATTAGACCTCATGGTGCTTGGAGATCATGCTTCGTATGGTCCAGACAGTGATTTGGATGTAAGTTATTATTTTCCAATTCACTGTGGTCGCCTAATTATATCTGGCCACAATTCAGGATGAGAATGATGTCAGAAAACTTCCTGTCTCATGTGGGGCATCACCAAAATGGGATATTGAAGACGACATCATTCCAACCTCACCACCTTTGATCCATGGCTCTGCTTCCCCACAATGTGATGCAGTCTCTCCTGCCTCCACTCCAACACCCTGAATTCAGACCAAGTCGAGACACAAGGCCACAACATCTCAGTCCAGTACCCCTGCAGTCAAATCAGAGCCCAGCACCAAGTCCGCACCAAGTTCTTCAGCGTGATCTCGGAAATCCATGGGTGAACAAGTTGCCGAAGCTCTCACCGCTTCACGTGAGGCACAGGTTGCATCATCACAATTGAGACTTGATGCTCGCCTTGCAATCAAGGATAAGCGAGCTGAAAGTACACTGCAGATTGAGCACCTGCGTATGCAATTTCAACTCGAACAAGAACTGCGTCTTCAGCAAGACCGTGAGTTATCCCGCAACCACGATCTTTTGATGATGGATAAACAGATCGAGTTGAAATGCTTGAAGCATGGGTTTGCAATTCAGCCCGATTTAGACTCTCACAGTCAGTAGGTTCACATTCCCGTAGTCCGTTGCTCTTCCTCGTACGATACATTCCTTTATCTCCTACATTCCTTCATCCAGATATTCCCACAGCACCTGCTTTAATTCCTCCCATTTAATTCTTCCTCTCAATAGCTCAATTTCCTCGTCCTCCGATACCCCATTGACTTCTGCATCCACCGTGCCTTCATTTTGTCGCTGCATTTCCTCCTGCTCATTATATCTTTCCCTTTCCATAATCTTCAAGCCCTTTTTAAAAAACTTGTCTTGGGCCATATCGATACCTTCCTCATGCTCCATCGCAAACATGTGAAGGTGAATGCATGTAATGATCCACAAGGTTGCAAATTGTAGACCTTCAGGGTGGTCAATCCGCAGATGTAGTCCCTGGAGTGAACACCAACGTCCCTTCACAAATCCAACACAGTTTTCAGATTGGATGCGGACCTTTGACACGTGGTAATTATAATCTGAATTCCCTGGGATGTCTTTTTCCGGCCTACAGAATAATTATTTTGACATTGTAAGGCAACATGATGCACAATACTTTTTGTATGGTGACTGACACCAGTCTCGCAAAGGATATGCTGAGTCAGCCCAAACCCACTTGTCCTCTTGCAAAAGAGTCTTGTGCTCTTTGAATACCCGTGAATTTTCCCAAGCTGTTGCATCATGTTGGCTCCCAGGTAAGCCCACAGCAAAATCAATAATCTGCAAATCTGGAGTGTTTATGAGCTGCCATTATGCAGTCAGCACAATTATGTCAGCATACAATTCAAACACAGTTAGCTTACCTGCACATTCAGAGAGTAGTTTGACTTGTGGTCAAAGAACACATTTCCATAGAAGGCCCGGGTGAGCATACAATGGTACAAGGGTACCATCAACCATAAGCCATCCATTTCTCCAAGAAGGACACGAGTTTTCTTCAACCCATGCCTTTGCATGCTCTTTTGCATCGTTGTCAGCCCAGCGCAGTGAAGACTGCTGGAAACTTTCATCACAACAAGCCTGCATGATTCAGCGTGTCACAAGGCGGACTGTGCCATATCCAACACCAGCCCAAAGTGCTACCTTCACCATACTTGCAGCATTCCCATAGTTCCCAAAGCGGTATAAGGCTATGGCTAATTGCTCTTTGATGGGTATTTGCAGGTTACTAGACCTGTTCTGAAATACAGGATGTTGACGCAATGCTTCAACAAGCTGATCAAAGCAGCCAGGGGTCACCCGAAGATACGCGCGGAAGATCCCTGGTTCGGAATACTTCCATTTGTGGAGGACCAGGAAAAGCTGTTCCCCAGACTTCTTGATAACCCTTCTCTCTTCATTGTACCATCTCGCATGTATTCCAGCAAGAGCCTCAAGAAGTGCATGGCTCAGGGGCGAGTCATCATCAAACAAGTCATCGTCTGAGTCATCTCCATCCCCATTGAGCCCATTCATGTCAAGTTCTGAGTCTGAATTGTTGTCCAAGTCAAGGTCAGCCTCTGCCTCGGCAATGAGCTGAACAAGGAAGCCTCGAAGCAATGCATCTGTAGCCAGTTGTCTCTCTGTCCTGCGGGGCATCTAGGGCAAAGGGCAGTACTACTTTTCAATCTTGATCTGTGATAATCTATTTCAATGCCCACCGGGCTGAACTTCATGCAAACTCAAGATCATGTGGGGGTGTCAAAACAAACCCTGATTTCGACTGATTTCGGGGGGAAAAAGGGACAAAATCAAAATTGAACTCAGCCCTGAAATCAGCCTGAACACGCTGAGGAATGCAGGTCTGCATTCCCCTACTGATAGCCTTCCTTTTCTATGAGCAGGGTTCCTTGACTGAGCCCCCAAACATGGAGACCATTGGAACTAAATCAGCACTTGGTCCCTTCAATGGCTCCTTCCACTGGCCTATTGTCAGGTGAATCAGTGACTTGGTAAAGGATTTTGATTGATACTCATTATCCTAGATGCCTGACTACAACACACACTCAAATTAGCAGGACTGGCTCTTATCAACTCATATTCACTGACCTTCCACTCAAGATCATCATAGAGGTATTGAAAGTCCTTGACTGGCGCATGCTATTAAAAATACATCAGGTAAGGTTGTATTGTCTGCAGAGTCTATAACCTCATCACTATGAACAGACGTGTACACTTCTCGGGACCATTTCCAAATTGTTTGTGGTGTGGAAGAGCCAGCATGAGCAATATTGTTCAGAACAGGTTCATCCAACACAGTTAGAAGAACCGCTACTGTCATATTCAGCAGAACAACTTGAGCAATGGGTGCTTGTGAAAAGAGGTGCCAATATTGGTTGGACAAGGGATGGCGTGAATCCCATTTGAGTTTGTGACATTAATCAACAGATGACTGGTGGTGTATGCTTAGTCCCAGGTGGTCGGTGGCTACTTGTTGGCGATGCAGAATGTGGCTCTGTGACTGTGTACGATCTCAACGCTCAAACTCTAACAGCAAGGCCCTTGGTCCCTCCAGACAACCAGGATGAGCAGGATGTGGACTTCATGGCTATTGATATGTCTCCATGAGAAAGCGGTCATAATCTCACATTCACCATGGTCACATCGCCGTGCATTCACACTAGTAACAGTATGCTCCTTGATATCTATTTTTGTCACATGTCTAACCTCAAACAGAACCCTCTCCCCTGAAAGTCAAAGTTTGGCAGGTCACTTTGACTGGACACGGTGCTGATGCAGAGTTGGTTGCATGCCCACTCTGTTCATTCCGGGCCCATAATTATGACAGGATTGATACTATCATACTTCAAAAGGAGTTGTTTGCATGGATTGTCCACTCAAAGTATATAGAGATTTTCGATTGGGCACAATCGTCTTCCTCAGTACACTATAGAATGACTATTTTCTCGGGCATCACAGTGGTGCGTCCTTATTTGTGGTCCCTGTTGTCAATGCCCTTGACACCTCCCCTTCCAGGATACCATCTGCTTTCTTCCAGGCGGTCAACTTCTAGCAATTTCCAGGGCCCACATCATGATATACAATATCCATATCCAATGTACAGAGGCCTTGGGAGGCGCCCCTTCCCTAGAGATCATACAACCAGCATGGAGTCTACCTCTTCTTGAATCTAGAACCAATCGCGGGGGCCTGTCACCAGGGCCTTTCGCCCCACTTGCCATGCAGTTTATTCTTACCCTGGGAGACCATGTTGCAAGCCTTGTCATTCCGCACAGAGAAGACCAGACTCCTTGCTTGAATGAAATGATTGGAGATTGGCAAGCGCGAAGGAGACCCAACGCGCACGAGTGGATACCAGAAAGCATTTATCCAATATACAGATCAATCCATCTCACACCTGAGTAGCTCCGTTGTCAATGAGCTCCTGCACTCAGGCTATTTCTGAAAAATATCCAACTATATATAATGAAACTAGACCACCTAGTTTTGACAAGGAAACCGGTTGTATTGTACAGTACACGGGATATGGGTCTTGTGTCATTGATACCTTGTTAATCTATACAACCAATGCTACAAACAGATGACATTCAATTGACATTTCCAAATGCTATACATTTCTGTCTTTCATGAGCAGAGTTCCGGGATAGCATTCCTCAAGATATCAGTAGGCTGGAGTGTCTGAACATTTATTAAGGCATTGTCGTCGTCGAGACCAAAGCCACTCACCCAAAGCAAGATGGGTTTCATAATCATCTCATAAGCCTCGACCTGAGTGCTGTCTTGCAACTCGGACATCACCCAGCAAGTGTTTGGGCTGTCCACTCCATTGATGAACCCAAATACCCAACATTGACCATTCATCAGGCAAAAACAAACTCCCAACATGAGCCTCCAGTGTATAATTAGGCGTGGGGAACCAAATGACACAATCATACTCACTTTTCATCGCCCCCTGTGGACATCTTCGAACACCTGGAACTTGATATGAGCAGAATATTGCTGCTTCAGCATTACACAACTTACATTGCCAAAGACTGCGATGACTTGCAGCAAATGATTGACAAGGGCCTCCAACACTTTCTTTGCTTCGTATTACATGAGTTGTTCTTGGGAATCGAGTGGCATTTATGAGATCTCTCGCATCGCATCATTGCCATACAGAACCTCTTTAAAAACAAAGTGAGCTAGCTAAGAAACCCAGACGCTACCTACAACTACTCATTGATGCCATACTCTTGCTGTTGTGATGGACCACAGCGCAAATCAGTGGAACCGGTTAGGTATGTAACAAAATTCTCATGCTGTATCCTTGCTGGATTGTTGCTTAACCAAGAAACTTGCAACTCCAGGATGAGAATGCTTAGAATGGGGTTTTCGCCTGGAAGAGCCGAACTTATGCAGATGGCTTCCAAGATCCATTGGTTGATTACCATTCGCCCACTGGCTTCTGACTGAAAATGGAGAAAATCAACACTTGCATTGTCCGAAATCTGTGTGAAGATACTCACTGCGGTATTGACAGTGCGCTTGATGATATGAAGCGTTTCATTGAAGGAACTCAAGTCAAAACCATCCACTGCATCTACAATGACCTGGACACTGGGAAATGTAGCTCCCTTTTCCAACCTCCAAAGGATGGGGACCAAGTGATTTTCAAATTCCAACGCAGTATTGCTGAAGCTCACTGGAGCCGGGGTGACTCCAAGTCGTGTTTTCAAATGACCAAAACTCATTCTTGAAAATGGAATTAACTTTATTGAGCAATAGAATTTCCAGACAAAGGGTCAGCGCTGGAAGAGCCAGAATATGAGGGCTCTATGCACTCACTTTTACGTCACACCCCCGATTTTTCTCCAAGCTGCATAGGACAGAGAATTCTTTAACAGTATTGATTACCTCTGTGACATTGGTCCTTAGGGCTGCGACCTCTTCAATATCCTCAAGTTTCCCATCTTCCAGTTTGGTGTCTCCAACATTTTTCATGCTGTTCAAGAGAGAGCGTAGTTCTGCATCGAACCTCAGGATGTCCTTAGGAAGAATTTTGCCACTTGGAAATTGCTTTCTTTTCTTCTGTGTGGTGGTCAATACTTGTTCAGAAAGGTATTTTGAGGCATTGACATAGTCACAATAGTTTGGAGGATGAGAGAAGGGTGGGCAAGATACTAGTAAGAATATGTCTGCCAAAGGTCAGTCCTCAGACCATATTTATACCAACAAGGTAGTTCTAGACCGAGGTAGGATTTGAGATGATTGGTTGGGTAATTCCCCAAACACTGGTCAGCGATGCGAGGTATCAGTGCAATTGTAATTGTCTTTTGTTTTTGGAATAATTGAATGCAAAATCCATGCCTCGTGAACCATCATAGGAAAGAGGGTCATGATTTAGAACTCCATACAGGCTCAGAAAATGTGTTCTCTCGAGAAGGTACGAAATGTTAGAAGTCTAGTCAGGCGGATTCTATCCTGGCATCATGGTGGGTGGTTGGGTGGTGCAAACAGGGACATTCTGGGGTCATGAGGTATGATGTCTGTGAGTCACAGCTGATATAAGATGCTCAAGAGGCTAGAACCGATTGGAAAATGATTCAGCATGACTTTTGTAGGCTCGGATTGGAGATTCTGTCAGGGACTGTGGATTTTCAACCCAGCGAGCACTTGTTTGAACATAAAGCCTCCGATGGCATGCATATGGTCTCTGGGAGAACACTGTTATGGAGCTTCCATTTAACAGCCACATTCGAGATGTCAATGCACTGTGCAAACTGATCTCCGTCAAGATTTTTTGGACATCTACTTACTAAGATACAGTGGCTCAAAAAACTGCCCCAATGTTTGTACATTTTTGAAAGATCAATATGGTATGAAGTGCTGACATAAGCAGGGGACCTGGGGTAATTATGTAAGATACTATGACATCGTGGCTTTCCAATGGACCCTGGATCATGTGATTTGGATCAATATCCATTAAGCTATAAGCCAAACAAAATGGTTACTTATTGGGGCAGTTTTTTGACCCTTATCTTATTTTCCATTATTCTGGCATTTATGATCCAATGCAAGAACATTATGGACTGTGGGAAGAATAAACAATGTCATGTGACTTTATTTGTATCAATTTGACATGTTGGAATTGGTTCAATCATCTTCTTGACCTCTTACCACCATCATGAAAGCCATTTCTACTGCTCAGCACAATACTGTTGTTTCTCTCCTCAATGAGGGCTATTCTCAGCGTCAAATCAAGGAGAAAACTGGTCTAGGGAAGGGTACCATCAGTAGGATCAGCAAAGATGTGGATGGAAACAAAGAAAACAACCTTGGTGGCCGCCCCTCCAAGCTGTCTGTTCGTGACAAACAGTCAATTATTCGTCAAATCAAGTCAGGGAAGCTTGATAATGCAGTTCAGGCTACCCAATTCATCAATGGCATCATCCCCAATCCTGTCACACCCCAGACAGTCAGAAATGCACTCAAGGAAAATCAATTTTATGCTGCTACAAAGAGGAAAGCTCCTCTTCTCAAACGAGCCCATCGCATCCGGCGTCTCCAGTTTGCAAAATATCATGAAAGCTGGACTGTGGAGGACTGGAAAAGGGTTCTATGGACAGATGAGACCAAAATCAATAGGATTGGGTCAGATGGAAAGGTTTATGTCTGGAAACAAAGGGGAGAACCACCATCTGATAGAACAACATCACCTACTGTCAAACATGGAGGAGGAGGAAACCTCATGGTATGGGGTTGTATGGGGTGGAATGGAGTGGGAAAGCTCATAGAGGTGCAGGGGAACATGGACAAGGTTCAATACTGTGAAATTTTGGAGAGTGGAGTTCAGGAAAGTTTTGAGAAGTTGGAAATGGTGGATGGCAAGCGCTACTTTCAGCAAGATAACAACCCCAAACACACATCTGGACTGGCCACACAGTGGTTTGAAGACAACAACATTCAAGTCCTTGGCTGGCCTGCCCAATCCCCTGACATGAATCCAATAGAACACCTTTGGGAACATCTCAAGCGCCGTCTTAAAGAATATCCGACACCACCCAAAGGAGTACATGAGTTGTGGGATAGATTGGCTGAAGAGTGGGGTGAAATTCCACCAGAGGTATGCCAAAACCTGATAGAAAGTATGCCCAGGCGGATACAAGCAGTTATAAAGGCAAAAGGTGGTCATACAAAGTATTAGATAGAAAATTAATAGAGGGTCAAAAAACTGCCCCAATGAGTAATCATTTTGTTTGGCCTATAGCTTAATGGGTTTTGATCCAAATCACATGATCCAGGGTCCATTGGAAAGCCACGATGTCATAGTATCTTACATAACTACCCCAGGTCCCCTGCTTATGTCAGCACTTCATACCATATTGATCTTTCAAAAATGTACAAACATTGGGGCAGTTTTTTGAGCCACTGTATGAGTGGGGATTGAGTGGAAGCAGCATGAAATCAGCTTGCCTACAGTATTTTCTCCTTTCAGTCTTCAACATATCGATGAAATACTGGTGCTGCATCCACAATATCCGTGTCACCCAGAGGCCAAGTTATTGTCAATGGCTCAAATTGCCAATGTTGCTATGTGTGATGTGATCAATTGATCGGTTTGGTGCACTTTTCATGTTGGCACGTGATGCGTGACGCTCAGTAAAAAATAAAAGTCATGCATAGTCAGTGTAAAGTAGGGTTCAGGAAGAAACTCCGAGGTTAGTAACTAACAGGTTACTAACATGGCAGCTTTGGAGGGGGTTATTCACAGACGTTAATAACATGTTACTAACATCCATGTTAGTAACATGCTAAAAATTGTTAGAAATGTTATTTAACACTATTAATAATTGTTAATAATTGTGAAAAAAAATTTTTTTTTTTTGGTTCATATAATAATATTAAGTGCATGTGGGTTTGACCCAGCTACATGTGGGCATAAACACCTATTACCACTAAGTAATCTGTAATGGGCCATCAGGGTGGAGCTGTACTCTAAGTTGCTCTCCAGGTCATATTACGGGTCTAGACTGAGGATACCTGCAGTCCAACGGTATTGTACTGTACCATGTCTGAACCTCCCAATGCCTTAAAGGTTTGCCTTTGCTTGTTGGGGCATGGTCCCCTCCCTTCACATTGGTACCCCGTTCCACTCCCCCCCTGGTATTTTCAGGTCACCCTGGAAACCCATTACTCCCCCCCAGTGTTGAAGATAAATGTCCAATCTAAATGAACAACCCATACCTCAAACCTGCTCCCCCTCTCCTGAGTCCCCCTATTACTTGCCCCCCTGTTCCACACCGCTCTCCCAAAGCAATGACTCCCCTCAAAAATGAGGCTGCCAAATCCCACCATTGGACAATAAACTGGCATTCTCCCCAAGAGGTGTGCTCTGTGCAGGGACAGTAGCTGATTGGGGGCCAGACCCCTTCCTCCTTTTGTATTTGGGTGTAGTGGTTAAGTGAGTATGAAAAAATCATCAAAAATGTTGGTGGTGACGCTCCCTAAGGATCTGCGCAAAGCAGAGTACAAGAGTTGTGGTGTCCTTGTGTGGCCTGGTAGTTGATAAGGTGGATGTGAATGAATTAGTGAAGCCCCCAGTACAGGCAATATGAGATGACCCTGCAGATAGTCAGGATCAGCTCTGATAAGTTAAAAATTTGGATATGGTGTAAAAGGATAGTGGCCCAGGCCAAAAGAATGGTCTGATGAAAGGTGATCTCGATTAGGGATGAGGTGTTAGGTAGTTTAGGGATGACCTAGAGCAGGAGGGACGAATTCCCACGGTTGGATGGTGGTGGTAAAAGATCAAGAAGCGTCGCAATAGGAATCAATAGGTTCAAATGATCTGTGAGACTGCTTTTTAATTTGGTTATTAACAATATTTAACATACCCTTTTGAGTGAGTTAGTAACTAACATGTTAGTAACATGTTACTAACCTGTTAGAAACTATGATGTTAATAAATAAGGGGTTTCTTCCAGAACCCTAGTGTAAACTCAGCAGTAATGACAAGTCAACGGAAAGTCATACAAGAGTCAACAAAAAAGGTAATTCAAACTCATGATTTTGTCAACTTTCAATGTGGATTCGGCCATTTGGGAGGAAATGAATGATTTTTGACTACTTTGGGCTGGCTCTTGACCATTACATTTGGGTGATGTCAAAACTCGTGACTAAAGTTTGACTTTATTTTTTACTGAGCGTGACGCGTGAGGCTTGAATTTGACCACGTGAAATCAACGTCAACTTGACCCCCACCACCATTGAGCTTGAGTACCTCCTCCTTGACCCGGACAAGAGGCACAGCTTCCTTATATACACAAGGCATTTGTAGTGAACCTAAGAATCATGAAGACTCTCGACACCAATTCACAAACCAAGTTCTTCAATGCGTCCTCAATTTGTCCCATTCGACAGGCCGATCAATGACTTGGTAAAATATTATGTGGGTACTACACTAAGGCATGTGGAATTTGACGATGACTAATTGTTCGGGTCCACAGACTCTCTGCCCCTCAGCTTGTCTTCACAGGTCTCCCACTCGAGATTATTGTAGAGAAAATGAAAGTCTTTGACTGGTGCACACTGTTGAGGATGCGTCAGGTGAGATTATATTACTCGCCATGTTCATTACTCGTTCATCATTTGCAGACGTGTAAATTTCTTGAGACCGCGTCCAGGATACTTATGGTGTGGAATGGCCAATGCCAGCAATATCGTTCAGACTAGGTTCATCCCGTGCACGGTGCGATTGGAAGAACCCTTAGAATCATACCCAGCGGATGAACTAGAGCGATGCTTGTGTGAAGAGGCGCCGATATTGGTTGGACAAAGGATGGCATAAACCCCATACGAATCCGTGACATTGGTCAACAGATGACGGGTGGCATGTGCTTAGTCCCGGGGGGTCGGTGGCTACTTATCGGCGATGCAGAATGTGGCTCTGTGACTGTATGTGACCTCGATGCTGAAACTCTAACAGCAAGAACCTTATTCTCTCCAGGTGGCCAGGATAAGCAGGATGCTGACTTCATCGATATCCTAATCTCACGTTCACCATGGTCACATCGTGCATTCATACTGGTAACAGTGCGTTCTTTGATGCCTATGTTCGTCACATGTCTAACCTAAAGCAGAACCTTCTCCCCTGAAAATCGAAATTTGGTGGGTCACTTTGACTGGACACAGTGCCGACGCAGAGTTGGTCGCACGCCCATTCTCTTCATTCCGGGCCCATTACTATGGTAAAGTTAATAGTATCATTTTTCAAAAGGAGTTGTTCGCACGGATTATCCACTCAAAGTATATCGAGATTAAAAATGATTGGGTACGATCGTCTTCCTCAAAACACTATAGGATGACTATTTTCTCGGCTGTCGCAGTGGTGCGTTCATATTTGTGGCCCTGTCGTCAATGCTCCCGACGCCTCCCTTGCCAGGATATCGTCTTATTTCTTTTAGGTGAAATTTCCAACACCCACATCATGATATACAATATCCAAATTCAATGTACAGAGACCAAGGGAGGCGCCCCTTCCCTAGAGATCATACAAACCAGCATGGAGTCTACCTCTTCTTGAATCTAGAACCAATTGCGGGGGCCTGTTACCAGGGCCTTTCGCTCCACTCGCCACGCAGTTTATTCTTACCTTGGGAGACCGTGTTGCAAGCCTTGTCGTTCCGCACAGAGAAGACCAGACTCCTCGCTTGAATGAAATGATTGGAGATTGGCAAGCGCGAAGGAGACCCAACGCGCGCGAGTGGATACCAGAAAGCGTTTATCCAATATACAGATCAATCCATCTCACACCTGAGTTTTTCGTGGAACGGCCATGGCTGTTATACTCCTGCCCTCAGCCATTTCCGAAGGATATCCAACTATATATAACAAAACTCGACCACCTAGTATTGATGAAGAAACTGGTCGAGTTGTACAGTACACGGGGTATGGGGCTTATGTCGTTGATACCTCGTTATATACAACCAACGCTATAAAAAGATGACATATCCAACCAAAACTTCTGAATGCCATATTCACCCGTCTTTCATGGGCAGAGTTCCCAGATAGCACTCCTCAAAATGCTGGTAGGCTAGATGTCTGAACATTTGCCCAGACATTGCTGCTGCTATCGACACCAACACCACTCACCCACGCAAGATTGGCTCGGCTCGAGGTATCCCACTTCAGGAGATTCTACCCGAATAATTAACTCACAATAAACTGAGCTTTGCTATTGGACACAATAGCACACGACCATGTTCTCAGATGTCAAGATAGTGCGTCTAGATTATGGTTGCTATTCGCAGCTAGAATCGGTCGTGGCGGCTTGTCACTGGAGCTCTCTACATTACTCACCACGTATCTTTATTCCGCCCTGGGAGACTGTTGCAAGCCTCGTCACTCCGTCCAGGGAAAACCAGGCTGCTCTTGCGTCCAAACTACTCCTCGAATTATCCTACCAAACATACCGGAGTTCACATCCAAGGACGAGAGAATTGGCCGTATTAGGATACAATGCACGGTGTTTGGGTGATCGATGCTTCCCTGATTTATACAACCTGAAATGGGAGATGCAGGTCCGGAGCAGTTGTTAGTGGATGATAGAGGCATGATTGAGCCAACGATGTATTTTAGTTCAGGTTAAGTAATCACGCAACCAACCCTTGAATCGTCTCCAGTGAGAGTGGTTGCTTGCTCGAATCTGCGTTCGCACCATGCCCCAGAGACCACTACCATACAGAATAACACTAGATGACAGATGTAATTCACAGCAATCAATATGTGATGCGCAGACATATCGGTTCGACGTTGAAGACAGAATATACAGAGGACACAAGGTGAGTCGTAAACACCATGGTCATATCGTAAAAATAAAGTTGAAGAGGGGGTTTTCCTTTATGGGTGAATAAGGATCTTGACTAGTTAGGAAACGTGAATGAGTTTGTTCTGCCAAACGGCGACTAGGTTATACGCACCATGTTTATCCTTATCATTCAAGAGTGACTTGATTCCTTTCTCTACAACCTCGTCCAGAACCACCCTAGCAGTGATAAGATCCTCGATTCCCGGGAGTCTGCCAGATGCTACCGCCTGCACTAGTTCTGGGTGTATTCCTGTATAGCTATTCGAGGCTATAGGTAAGGTAAGCAAGCGATGTTAACTATAATTCTCATCATGAGGACCCCGCTCACCCGTTACGGTAATCTCGCGCAGCAGCATAAGGTTCATATCGACCATAGGTGCTTGTTCCCAGCTAGCCACACTTACGACCAAGCCCCGTGTTTTGACGCTATGCAGACACGTGCTCATCGACTGTTGTACACCCGCTGCGTCAAAGGCGATGTCTACTCCTTCGCCGTTAGTGGCCTCAAGGACCGCAGCAGTGATATCAGTCGCAGTCGGGTCCAGAGCAAGGGTGGCACCGTGTTTAAGGCTAACTGAACGACGGAGCTCTGTAGGTTCGCAGGTGACTATTATGGTTTTTGGGTCGAACGAACTGAAAATGCATCAGTATGGCATGATAGAAGAATTTAGTGTATTGTACCGTAGGGCTTTCAGCAGGAATATCCCGATCTAGGTGAACCGAAGTGTTATCAATTGAGAGGCGCAGCAGGTGAAAACCCAAGGACGTACTGGCCCAGCTCCACAGATCAAAACACGATCACCAGGTTTGAATTTGCTTTTCTTCACCGCGTACCAAGACACAGCAAGAGGCTCGAGGCAAGCGCCCACCTCCACTAAACACAGCGTCCGTCAGACGAGAGGACCATGCACACGAATAGATCAGCCCACGGACAAGAGATGTTACTTGGAAGTACATGAATATACTCCTCATTGATGGCAATATATTCTGCCAGCCCCCCACCGAACCCGCCTATTCCCTGTATATTGTACTCCATAAAGCTTGTGATATTGGGAAAGGAGAAAAGCAAAACTTACGATGGCGTTGACATCACGGCAGAGATTTCGTGTTCCGGCACGGCACGCAGAACAGATGTTAGTCTTCCCGCAGCCAAAAATTGTCTCGCTGAGGTTGTTCGATTGTCAATAACGATTGTGCTGGTCATTAGCGAAACGTACACGCAGACAGCTTGTCCAATGGTATAAGCTGTAGGGTCGATACCTTCCCCAAGCTCGACGATGGTCCCAGAAAACCTGAGAGGAAATGAGTAAGTTAGGACCGCAGATGGAGGGGAAAACTTACTCATGCCCAAGAGTGATAGGTAAGGTCTCCCCAGTGATCTCGTTCGGGACGGTGGCTGTCGGAAATTTAATGAATGGTCTACGTTGATCACAAAATAAGCCCTTCTTTCGTAATTTTTGCTCTCAAATTAGCCTTACGCAAGATAAGCATGGAGGTCAGTTCCGCAAATCCCGGCCCTTATTTGGAAAATTCAGGATAATGTACGTTTCAAGAAAGCGAGTCGAAATTTCCTCACCAAGCAATCTAAAATGGATATGAGGTCAGTACGCCAGATGCATCATAGGCTTATCGATAACATACCTTTATCTTGACTTGCCCCTTCTTTGGTTGAGGCTCTGGTATTTGTTCTATACGAACATCGCCTGGCCCATAGTATCTCGCTGCCTTCATCCGGTATTCGGTATCGGCTTGTCGACCAGTCTGGGACCTTGAAAAACCGGTAGGTTTTCGGGATCAAGGCCCTCTGATCAGAAATGAGTCGTTGTTATATACCATTCTCGTCGCGCCTTGAGCGGAGGGATTTGCAAAGACAGATTGAACTCGGTCCGCACGTTGACCAAATAAACAATGGGATAAATTTAAACCAAACCAAGGCCAAATAGGAACCTCAACACCTGGAAAACTCTGAAAAACCACGTCCAATCTTGTGAAATCGTGTCGGTCGGGATACCAGAGTTAAATCGCCTTACACTCCACATTGTTGAATTGAGCTCGATAACTCTTCGTCTTCACCCCTATCGTTGTCATCTGTGACATCTCCTTTCGAAAACGCTCATGGAGGTCCTTGTTCGCCGGAAAGCCGAGAATAAGCCGCTCGATTCCAAAGTTACCGAAGAAACCACAGTCGTCCGAACCTTCGCACAAAGTCCTGAATATGCCGCCCACCGGAAAGATCCCGAGGTCGACGTATATTTTCTTCAAGCAGCCCACACCCTCAACTTGGGTATTAGAGACATGAAGGCTTGGAGGGATGAAGTCTCGGGATGACCGCTAACTCGATTATTTCTTTGGGACCAACACAACTATCAGTGCCACTCAGACTGTATCATTCTTGGGGGTCAAGGGCTGACCTCAGTATCATGCTCGGGTCTCGAACCGGTGACGCCAGTATCCTGATCAGCTATCTCGCTATACAATCTTGTAATTTTCAACGCGGCAAATACAATTTCCTCATACCGATTTGACATCTTTTCCAAGAGTTCTCTTCCGACCAACCTCTATACAGACAAATATCGACCTTGTTTCTCAACCAGGATCTGGTTCTGTATCCGCGGGCGTGCTTTCTGAGATTATCGCTGAAATATTGGAGGTCTTGACTAGCTCTTTGTGGTCTAAACGCGCCAGGTGAGGAGCCATTGAACTACTAGTCTGCCATGTTCCGTGCCAACTCATATAGCCCGGATATGCAAACGCCTAAAGCCTACACCCAGGATGCATGTAGTTTGGGAAGACCAGTATCATCAGTAAATGAGCTGGCAAGTCCAACCGACACGTCTGAAGGAACCCTTGGACTTGTTTTCAGCAGAGGAAGTGGTGTAGTGTGTGTTGGTGCGAAGAGGTGCTGACATTGGTTAGAAACGCGAGACCACGAGATCGACTCGAATCCGCAAACCGGACCAGTTATCGGATAACGTTGTGCGTCTGGCCTTGGAGACCGGTGACTTCGAGCTGGTGACGAGGTTTACTGCTCCATCGCGGTGTATGACTTGGATGCACCAACACTCAGAAGAGAACGTTTGGTCCCACCTAATCACAAGTGGAAGGCGTTCATGACATGACTATACATGCCGACTCAGCACGAGAGTGGTCCCGATTTTTGTGTTTACTATTGTCTTGCCGCTGTGCTTGAAATAAGCGAGGCGCCATATGATACAACACGCTTGATTTGAAGCCTGCGATAGCTTGTGGGGCTGGATTCCCCCGAAACGCAGGATGTCACTGCGTCCAAGAATTGTGAAAGTTTCTTTGACTGCTGCCATGTATGACTTGGACCCCTCACACGGTGAGTAAGCACCAGTATCAGAGAGTAATGCATAACACCGTTACGAGCCCTGTGATCCTCCCGGTTCCCCGGTTATTACACTGGAACTTTGCGCCGGGCGAGAAGTAGAAAATTCATTCCGGCAAATTACGTGCCTAGGATTCGAAAATTGCGACGACTTTGGTGACTCCTGTGCAGAGAATGATATCGCGAAGACAGTTTCTTCATGGTAATTCATGATCCCAGCCTTGAGGCCCACTTCTCGCACCTGTGATGCTGGATACCCCCGAAGCGCACGATGTCACCTTGGAAGAATGGCCCTCGGGAATCCGTCCCTGTGTTTAGGTGTATAACGCTAGAGGACAGGCTTCGAAACTGTGAGGAAAACGCCGGGTAATCCTTCTCGTCGTCCATCCGGAATTATTTCACCTCATTCTCGTCCTATGCCAGCGATAAATTTTACGTTTCTAGGACTGCCTCGTTAGAAGAACGAGGCATCAGAAATCACGATCAGACTGGTAAATCCGCGCCGAGATTGTAATTATACCGACATCTCACCCGAGCGTTCAGCCACGGCGCTAAGCGCTGATCCTCGAACCCTTCCGGCCCAGTTATCACAGCACTGGGCACGTTGCGCTAATACGTAGATCCTCCGCACCGAAACCTTCATCTCGCGTAACGACATGTTATACGCCGAGATTGATTCGTGATATGAATTGGCGATCGTGCAAAGAGGCAGACATGCTGCGGATGTGGTTTTGCGGCCACGGTGTTGAGTTGGGCCTATGGGAGGCTATTTAATATCAATGTGCCAAGCTAGTGTGGGGTTGTGTATGTATGTACTGCATGGCATAGAATGCGTATGATTGGCCTGGCTCCTGTATAAGTTGACAAACGATTGATCGGAGGTGCATCATTCACAGTGCGGTTAAGAAATATAAAATGAGATTTGATTACCTACTCGGATATCTCGAGTCCGATTGGGTTTGAGGTCATTGAATTAACTTTCACGACTCACATGACTCGATGCAAGGACTGAGCGAGTCCCATCACGGGGAATAAGCCATATGCCTGGCGAACGCATTGGGAGATAATATTATACTATCTCACCACGCAATTCTTCATGCGTTCACTAGGCACATGGCCTTTCCCCCGCGATGCGCGACTTCGCTCAGTCCTCGCGTTAAGTCACGTGAACCGTCAAAATTAACTCAACGACCTCAAACCCAATTTGGACTCGAGATATTCAAAAAAGTAATCAAATCTCATTTTATATTTCATAATAGCGTCGCAAATGATACGCCTCCGATGAGTCGTTTATCAGCTTACGCAGGAGCGAGGCCAATCATATGCCTTCTATGCCTCATCGAAAGGCAGTACACACGTACATAACCCCACACTAGCTTGACACATTGATATCAAACAGTCACCCATAGGCCAAACTCAACACCGTGGTCGCACAACCACATCCGCAGCGTGTCTGCTCCCTTGCACGATCGCCAATGCATATCACGAATCAATCTCGGCGTATAACATGTCATTACGCGAGATGAAGACTTCGGTGAGGATCTACGTATTAGCATAACGTGCCCAGTGCTGTGATAACTAGGGCTAGACGGGTTCGAGGATCAGCGCTAAGCGCCGTGGCTGAACGCTCGGGTGAGATGTCGGTATAATTAAAAATCTCGGCGCGGATTTACCAGTCTGATCATGGCTTTCTGATGCCTCGTTCTTCTGACGAGGCTGTCCCCGGAAACGTAAAATTGATCGCTGGCATAGGACGAGAATGAGGTGAAATAATTCCGGATGGACGACGAGAAGGATTACCCGGCGTTTTCCTCACAGTTCCGAAGCCTGTCCTCTAGCGTTATACACCTAAACATCGGGACGGATTCCCGAGGGCCATTCTTCCAAGAAAGTGACATCCTGCGTTTTGGGGGTAACTCACACCACAGGAGTGAGAAACGCGCCTTGAGGCTGGGTTCATTAATTACCATGAAGGCGCCGGCCGACTTCGCGAAATCGTTCTCTACAACAGGAGCTCCGAAGTCGTAATGAGTTCTCGAACCCCAAGACGCGTAATTTGCCGGAATGAAAAATCCTGCTTCTTGCCGGCACCAAGTTCCAGTAGAACAACCAGGGAAACGAGGGGATCTTAGGGCCCGTGGTGGTGTTCTTCATTACTCTCTGATGTTGATCCTTACTCGTCGTGTGGGGGATCCGCGTCGTGCATGGAAGCAGTCAGAAAAAAACAGGGCACGAAAGGCAAAAGAAAATTTCATGGCTTCTCTAATGCGGCAGGCGGCCTGAGGGGAGGAGTGGCGTGCTGGGTTATAGATATGCCTTTCCAAAAATTCTGAGCCGCCAGGAATGGACCTGATCATCAAATTCATATGCATGGCAGGTCTAGACCTCGCTCGGAAGGGTAATACCCTCCGAGAATAACACACGCAAATACCCCGAAGCCCTGCTTAACAGGCGACAAGCTCGGAGGACCCTTAGAGAGCCCTGAGCGGGGACCCTCACGCCTGTCAAGGAACTATGACACTTTCCAAGATTGCGATGCACAGATGGAGGATTTCTGCTCGTGTGCGTGCCGAACGCGGGTCGTCGTTATTTTTATTTTATTTCGAATTTGATAAGTATGTACACCGTACGTACGTACCTTCGGGGGAAAAACGTTCGACTCGCGAATAAGAAACAAAAAGAAAAACGCCCCCTATATGCCCATGCTTTACAGCATCGGGTGGTATGTGCCGATTCGCGCCAATCGGTACAACCAATGTGGGGGGGGGGGGGGGCACTTCCAAACATGCTGTTCAAATTACTGCCAAACGATCCCCCAACGAAACTCCAAGAACCCACCATCGAGGGCAGCCCTGCTGATCATCGTCGTGCTTCGAAGCCGGCAGATCCCCAGGGGCCCGTTCACGTTCAAGAACCATGCTTCGGAGACTCGAGAAGGTAAACCTACGCTGACAGGGGTCGTAACGTCGTCGTTTCTGATGACTGCCCATGCTTTGCATGCACGTAGCGTGTACGGCGTCTTGGTCCTGTGGCTCTCCGCTTCGATCAAAATCAAGGCCTTTCCCCAACGACATAATGACCCACCCTCGTTTGAAATCCGAGCATTCCATAGAGATAAGTTAGAGGTATATTAGGCCGGGCGGGGGTTGACCGGACCCACCACGCGTATGGGACGGAAAGCTCGCCGCCTCGTGTGCACCCCCCATGGGTGGGCCCGTGCCAGCCCCTCGGCCATGGTGAGAATAACAAAGACGCACAAGTCAAACTTTCTGTCGATTCCTTCGGCTATCCATGGGGGGCAACCTCGCCCCCTATGATATGTAGCGAGAGCGGAAGGCCCTCCCCGGTCGAGAATTTCCCATCAGACCCCGGCACCGGCTCAAATTACGCCAAGTATCGGTCTTCTGCAGTCCGACATCGGATCGCCATCACCCATCGCATGCTTAAGCATTTCACCCCAAAGTTAAACTTTATGGATCATCATCCATCAGGTGGTAATAACTATTATAGCACCATAATAACGTGTACAGTACAAAGTCAAGAACCATTGAATAATTATTGGGGGGACTTGGATCGCGCAAGCCCTTCGCGTTTTCTTTGTATGTATACAACAACAATAAGCGGTAGATATATCATCGTCAAGAACGAGATTGCGGAATGTAATTGGAATGAAAAAAGTGATGTCAGCGGCTCTGATGGGTCTGGTCGATGCTCGAGTTGCAGTTGGGAAAAGAAGTTGCAGTGTGTATTGCGTAGTAGAAACGAGAGGTGGGGGGGAGGCGAGAGAGAGTGGGCGAGAGAGGATGCCAAGATTGAAGTTGAAAGGAGATAGAGACAGACAGAAGTCAATGCTTGATGCTTGATGCGAAGGCCTGCGTGTGACGAGAACTTGAGAGCAATGCAATGTGGTGTCGTGGCTGATTGGGATGATGTATAGGGGCAGCAGGAAGCAGTCTAAGTTAAGGCAGAGGGCATGTCGTGAGCAGATGGGAAGGGAGAGAGAGAACACGTGCTCGTGCGCGGCAAGGCAACAAAAACAGATGCGAAGTAAAACCCATGCAAGATATTCGGGCGAAAGAAAATGGATAGATGACGTCATTCGGGATGCGGCCCGTCATTCCGGCGACCCACACCCAAGCCCAGCTCGACAGCGACGCGCCTAATACGCCCGCATGCTCGTATCGTACGAATCATGCGCCGAGTACGAGCCCGAGTACATCGGCTGCTGCATCGAGTCCATGTGCGTCGCGTCCATATGCGAGCTCGACTCATCAGGGATGGCCATCGGCGGGTGGAGGTACGCCGAGAACAGACTATCATCATCCTGCACCATCGGCGGGTGGAGGTAGTCCATCGGCGACTCGTCCGCGGGCGGGAGCATGGGCGGGTGGAAGACATGCGGCGAGTTCTCCGCCTGCGGCATCATCGGCGGGTGCCAGAACGTGTTCCCCGACCCGCGCAGCGCCGGCCCGCTGTTGTACGACGACGGGCTCAAGTACGAGCTGAACGGGAAGTCCATCGACGAGCGCTGTGAGTGCGACGTCGTGGACGACCCGGGGGTCGTGTACCCGTCATTATACGACGAGTACGACGTCGCGGACGACGGCGGCTCGGACGTAGAGTCCGTGCTCATGCGCCGCCGCTTGCTCGTGCGCGGGCTCATCGTGGGATCCGCCTCGCTCGCGTTGTCCGACGCGAACGGCAGCGGATCCGGCGGCATCGTGTAGAGCTGCGGAAGGTGGTCCGGGTGGTACGGCCCCGGGAACACAAACGGGAACGAGCTCTGGAAGAGCTGCCCCTGGCTCAGGTCCTGCCCCAGCGCGCCGAGCAGCTCAGACTGCGAGGAGCGGTAATCGAGCTCCTCGTTGTAGTCGTAGCTCATCTGTGTGGTAGAGTCCGGCGCGAGCGTTGGCGAGGCCTCGCGCACGGGCGAGGCGCGACGGCTGACGCCTGGGCTGGCGGAGGGAGTGTCGGAGAGACCGTTGGCAGAGCGGCGGGCATCATGCCGGGAGCGCTTGCGGATGACGTCCGACTTCATGGAGATCGGACGTGCAGAGCCATGCAACTTGTAATAGAGACCACAACTAACGAAAATATTCTGTGAGCACATGCATGTACGACGGCGATTAATAAATAAAAAAAAGAACGCACGCGTTGCAGACAGTCTTGCCCTCGTCGTCCTTGCGCCAGAGGGGAGTCGCAGTGGTGTGGCAATTATAGCATTGTGCTACTCGATGAGCGGGAGGTGATGAGCATCTTTGTGGGATTTTAGGGACGGGGGACGACGCACCCATTACGTCGACGATTTCTTGGCGTGGCGCGACCTGGGTACGACCTTCCCCGTGGGTGTTCCGCATGCTCTTCGGACGAGGGCGTTTGTGCTGCACGAAGAGGAAAAAGAAAGAAAAAAAAGGAAACCCGAGTCAGCCCACCGAAAACAGAAACAACAACGGAATGAGCCACTCACCAGCTTGCAATACAGCCCACACGCATTGCAGTTCAGCTCATCGTTCAGCCCACGTCTCCACAGCGGGGTGTGCGTTGCTCCGCAGTTCGTGCACTCCGCCTTGACGCCGCCGGGCGCCGAGTTCCCGTTGCCATTGATGGGGTGGCGGAGCACAGCGGGGTTGAGGCTCGTCGCCGTCGCGCCCGGGCCGGACGAGCGCGTGTTGGGGGTAGTCTGGGTGCGTACGGTGAGCGTGGGGCGCCCGACGGGGGTGTTCGAGCGGGTGCTATAGAGTGTATTAATTTTGGAGGGCGCGACGGTCTCGGGAAGGACCTCCTTGACCGCCTGCGACAAGGGAGGCACCCGCTTCCGGCTGAGGGTGGTAGTGGTGGTGATGACGTTGACGTCGAAGTCGCTGTCCTCGTCGTCGCTGTCCATGCTGCTCTCGGACTCGCTCTCCTGCGCGATGGGCGAGGCTTTTCGAGCGGAAAGGGTCGTGTAGTCGGCGTGGGCCGCGGTGCGGGTGGGTGGGGAGGTAGAGAAGGTGGAGGCAGAGGTGGACGCGGGGACAGAGTGCATGGTGTAGTCCTGCTGCGGCGCTTTGTCCTCGTCGTCGTCTGCGGGGAGCTTGGTATAGGTCGTAGAGTAGGAGGGCCAGACGTCGGGGCTATCTGCCGCGTCGACGTTGTGGAGGAGTTCATCGAGGGGGAGCTCGATCGTGGGCCGAGCAATGCTAAAGCCGTCGTTGGAGGCGGAGGGGTTGAGCCCTTCGCCGTAGTTCATGCGGGTCGTGAGGGTGGGTGTTGGATACAGTAGTGCAGAAGGTCCGAAGTCGTTGGAGAAGAGTGATGGAAAACGAAGTGATTGGGAAGATGGCTCGGTGTAGTTGGCTTTGCGGCCCCGTTGGGCAGAGGGCGGGTCTTTGTCGTTCCCTTCGTCGTCGGCGACGTTCATGTCGTCACCGTCGGCGCCAGCGGCGCGCGCAGCGGCCTTGGAACGTTTGTTGAATTCGGAAGAGGGCTTGAGGTTGGGCTTTTTGACAGGGTAGTTGTTTGCGGGAAGGGGCTGGTCGACACTGAAGGTGAACTGCATACGCTTGATGGTGCCGGGGAGGGCGTGCTGGGACGCCTCCCGGCTGCGCTCCTTCTCGACGGCGCGCTGGCGGATCATATCGGTATTGTGATTGCGTTTGAAATCAGGAGCCTCGAGCTCCTCGATACTCCTAGAGAACAGCAACGGAGATACCGATTTTAGGGTCTAGGGTTACGGAGAAAAGGCGCTGGGAAAGGACATACCGGCCTTTCTCCTTGTCAAGCTTATCGCCCATGCACTTGGAGAGCTTCTTGAATTCGCGCTTGGATTTAGCGTTATCGGTGTCGACCATGAGGTTTTGAAGGTGCCATAACCGCCAACTCAGGTTCTCGAGTCTTTGTCCCTGTTCGAGGTAACTTGCAACCTTGGTGCAGACCTGTGAAAGCTGTTGAGACGACGGGGAAGGGGTTGAGGGGAGGTGGAATGGCACCTTCCAAGTCTTCGTCAAAGACTCGGTGTCGTTGAGGTTGCTGAACGCGACGAAAGATTTGTTGCCCTGGACAAATAAAAAAAAAAAAAGTGGAGGGGGGGAGAGGGGAGAAAAAGGGATGTGTGAGTCAAAAACGGTCGAAGAAGCTGGTTGCGCAAATGCGACCGACTTTGAACTTGAGATTGAGGATAGAGGGCATTTCAAAGGGGGATGGTTCGTGAATGGAGAGATCAGGAGGAACGAAAAACCACACCAATCTGACAGCCTGGTAGTTATAAATCTCTCTCAAAAAAAAAAATTGAAAATTGAAACGTGGGCATGTTGCAAATTCCCAAAATAATAATAATAATAACCCAATTTCCAATACCAAATATACTCATAACCGTCAATAAATCAAAAAACTCCGTCCGGTGGTTGCCTCGACAGCTCAAGTACGCTCTGCAAAGCGGCTTTGGTCTCCGCCTGGAATCAATTCTAATTGTCGCATATGACTCGAGTTCATTTCGAGCCGAATTACCGACCCAAATGATCATGATCAGTCATATTGACGGTATATCGGGTTCGGCGACCCTGCCCTGTGCCTCTTCGCCATTCGCCATTTCTCCAACAACATGTGGGCCTCATTCCAGCCGCTGGGTTTTGTCCTTTCGCCCCCTCCCTCCATCAGCCAAACCTGCCCCCTTCCAGCACCCAGTGGCGAGCATCACACCTATACAGCCTCCTCCCACCTTTCCCCCGATTTCTTTCCGCGCCTGTTCAAGACGCTAACCCCACTGGAGAAAGATATCTCTTGACTTGAGAGAAGCGTGTCAACCAACTGATTGTGGCACTCCCACCTCAGACATTAATATAGGCCAGACCCTTGGCGTTCAAGGATACTGGCATGAGGCGAATACTGTTCTCATTTCTAGTCCTTCTTTGTGATATACTGCGGACATTAAGACCCTTTCTGCGTCCGAGTGGAGAGATCAGGTTCATCGGGAAACCGGCCCTGAGTCCCACCTGTGATCTGTGAGAGGGTCAAGGCTATCTAAGAAGCTGTTTACGCCTTCGACAGACAAACGGTCGGCTCATCGTCCTCATGTTGCTGTTATTCTCGGATCCCCAACCATTCAATTTCTGTGTGACTCCTATGCTAACTGTACGCGCTCGAAAGGAGTCGAGACGTTCTTCGGAGAAGCCTCTCGCAACTCGCCAATGAAGATGGCAACAATGCCCATAACCCTACTCCTTCATGTGCCTTAAGCGAGAGTTCAAATTCGGAAAAAAAAACACATCAGGTGATGTGAGAATCACTACCTCGAGGCGCTTTCTAATGTTCCAATGTTCCAAGGCTCGTTGATACCGGGTGGGCTCTAGCGCAGAATACAATGTGATGGAAACCGCCACCCATCACGTTGGAGGCTGTGTGGGGATGCCTTTGTGTCAAAGCTAAGCCGTGATATAGTGATACTCGAGCGCTCGGCCGTATGTCGTAAACCGTCCTACCGTCGTGAACGACAACCAGCTACATACATACCAGTCCAGAAACAATATACGCACGAACTGACCCTCCCCTGCGAAGAGGCATCATTGAGGGACACTAAGCGAGAAGGCAACGACGTCATAGCTCATGAATCGACAGGGCCAGATCCCCCATCAAAAAAAGGAAGGATCTGAGGCACGCTTTCGTCGAATTGAATTCCAGAGCTTCGCACCCAGCTCGACATTATCATTGGGACAAAATTAGAACCGCCACCGCCAGGAGATCCGGACCCTATCACTGCACTCTCCCACTCACTCCCCCTTCTCTTCCAGATATCGGCAGCACAATCAGATTTCGAAGCCATACGCCTATCTGCCCGAATAGAGGCATCGCAAGCCTCGTACTCCGTATACGCCAGCTTGTCAGGAGAGAACACGCAAAATGCAGGAAAGGTGTACCCACCCCACCCCATTCAGCTGCCAGGGCCCACGACCAGGAAGGAACAAACCCATCATCGATCAGCCCAGAGATAAGGCCCGATTCGGAAGAGAGCACCCATGGCCCCCCGCACGTGCCCCCGTCGTCGAGGGCCACGCCGCTATGGCGAGGCAGACAGCGCACTGGGCTGGTCAGGCATCCGAGGCCGCTGAGTTCGAAGCGCCATCCATTGTCAACGTCAGAGCATCCATGTACCGGCATATCAGCGTATCAGTGCTGGTATGACCCGGGCAAGGACGGGTCATGGGGCCCGCGTCGCGTCCAGTGCGAGTGCCAATGCCGGTGTGCGGCGCCCCAAGTGAAGTGCGAAGGTGGAAAGGACGGCCAAAGGTGGAAGGAGGGAACCAGGTGGGGGGGAGGGGGGGCGTAAGGTACTGGCGTCCGGCGTCTCTTTATAGACTCAATTAGGTACCGTACCGTAGATCTCATCCAATGGCTGCAGACCGCCTGTAACTTAGAGTTGGGATGACCTTCCTCGCAGGATATAGGCCCCGCGTGAACTCTACTCATATAGATTGGTATTCATTTGGGAGGACGAGTGCACGCTCAGGCTAGCGTGACCTACAAGTGTTGCTGTTTGGGTTACTAATGCGATTAGGTGGGGTCGAATGTGCTGGCGAATTGCGATTAGCATACGATTTGCGATTGTGACCCCGAAGACAGATATGATGTACGTTTCAGTAAACCAGGCCGGAACATACAACAGAGGCACAGAACACCACAGAACGTGGACAAAGTGGGGAAACGAAACGACATCGTGACACGCCGCGTTGCCAGCCCTTCACATATTGAGTTTTTGAGTTGGAGATCAGCGAAGGCCCGGCCTGGGCGGGGTGTGGGGGGGAGGCTATGGTTTTGCGGGTCACGATGGACGGAACGGGGGGGCTGGCGTGGTGCGTGTCGCGCTGGAAACGCGTGTATGCGGGGGGCCGTGCGTGGCTGCCTCGAGGGTCGGGTGTGTTCGCGGATCCAGGGGTGCTGATCGCTATGTGGGGAAATGGATATGGATATGGACGTGGGTAAGGATTTACGGGATGGGAACTTGCCATTGGAAGAACAAAGCAAAGAGGAGGAGAAACGAGTGTTTACACTTTCTTCTTTTTTTTTTACACTTTTTTTTTCTCGCTGCTTTTGACGGGCGCGTGCGCTATCGATCGAGGCGGATTCCGATATCGATCATCATCGACATTAGTATTAGTGGATGTTTTTTTTTTGGTTTTTTTTTTGGGTGCGATCGCCCGCTTGGGGCTCGGGGCCAAGGCACGTTTTGCGGAAGCAAGAGCTTGAGTTTGAGTTTGTGATCCTGATAATGAAGGTTCCGCTGGGTGGGTCCCCGCGGAGTAACGTTGGGGGTTTTACTACGAGGCGGGAGCCAGGGAAGATCGGGTGTCTTTATGGGGACTTTGTTGTATGTACTTATTGGTTCTGAGGTGATCGGGACGGAGAGGCACGCTGGAGATTGGGTCGGGTTCTAACAAGAATAGAGGGACGCGTATGCGCCGGATCACATGAGATGTCGAAGCCGTCACGCTCTCTTTCACACTCACGTGCGCCGTTCGCCCAATCCCGACCCTGCTTTCTGAGTCTTACCCACAACGAGCGTGCCCTGGACATTCATACATACATACTACAAGGGGTATGCTTCCCAATGTCCCGCTATTCAAGGACCCGAGTCAGGATATTAGCTAGAACTCCACCTGGTGAGAGATCCTGTATTGTTCATTTATGATCCACTGCCCATTTGGAAATTAGCACTGACTCCAGCACATCGTGATTTTAGTACGTACTACAGACTCCATGGAAGCTCGAAATTTGTTATACGTCGACCCTTGCTACGTTATGGATAGGAAAGGTGATTGTGGTCCTTCAACACGGGGATTAAAGGTGTAATACAGCATTGAATGATGTCTTAGATCATACCCAGGCAAAAAGAACCCCAGTGGTACTGCGTTCGGCTCGCAGTCAGCTCCAAACCGAATAGCGTATTTACGGTATACGTTCTGGATGTACTCCATATTGGCATCATACGCAGATCATCGAACCGAAGGGCAAGCCACGTGTGGTTTCTAAAAGCGTTATTTGCGCACGTGTGGGGTGTAGTCGCCGGCCGGGTTCTCGGGCTGCGCCCTTGATCCTACTTCCGAGTCATACTAGGATGCCGCGCTTGTTGCGCTACGAATTGCACTCCAAACACAAGCGCCTTACGATAATCCATTATAATACAGATTCAGTACAAAAGCTTCCGCACCGCAAATACACACTGCTCGCGACTTTAGAATCTGCAGCCCAAGGCGAAACCTCCAACGCTCTGCAGTTCATTTCAAACTACACCTTGTTACTCTTCGAGGACAAGGCGGCTTAAATTGGACCATTTCATCACTGGTTTGAAATACCTGTCAAAAGCATGATATTATTGATCGATGATCGATGGCCTGTCACGATACCTTGTAGGCACGCCGTCGCTCTCCTCCGGCAGTTGACCACTCATTCCCCCCCTCATTTTGGTAGTGAGCAGGCACGGTTTCTCCTCCAATTCAATAGCCAATCCCGGGAAACAGTACGATCACCATGCCAGCGCACTTGCCTTTCCAGATAACGAGTTTCCTCCCCCGCGCGGAAGCTATAGTATCAAACTGTCCAACTCCCAGGCGATTTATGGCCCCCACTCTTCACTGCATCTACGGTGTTACGTTCTGCCGAGTTCATAAAAGAAAGCCTGGAATACTCGTACCTTATTCACACGTCTTCGCGATCCAGACTTCTTTGCTGCCAGTACTTGCGATTGGTTCCTTCCTTCCACCTTGGGGCCTTCCCCCCAGTCATATTCGTCTCGTTGCCTGGCATCTGCTGACGCGTGATCTTTTGTGCCCGTATCTTATACTATCTGCCCATCTACTTCGCGCGATTTGGGGGGCTGTCGCGGTCCTTCTGGTTCTCATCATCTTGTCAATTCGAGGGTGGTAGAAAAAATGATGACGACATCTACAATTGCCGATCAGGACCAGGTTCAGTGCATATGGAAGGTACAACAAGAAAAAGCGCTGCAGATTTTGGGTGCATTTGAGGTCCTGGTACCGCTTCTGTGCCATTTGTTCTCGGTTGTGACAATCTATTGGGAGTTCGTTGGGGACGGCATAACCTGACCACAAGCTCGTCGTCTGGAATAGCAAGAAAATAATATCTAACCCACCATTCCGGTCAAATCTCGTTTTTGTTTGCACAAAGCGTCCAAGGTATTTGTACATGCAGCGTCCCTTGCACTGAACGGGATAGTGCTTGCGTACTAGTGAACAGAATATCTCTACTGTCGAAGCCCTCCCTCCATGTGATGCGTGATGGCTTAATCATGCGGACCCCAACTGCTTGAAAAAGGCAACGAAGGATAGACCTGGACCTGGTCGGCAACCGTAAATATCCTATTTCGACAGTCCCCTTGACATTCTACGACATATCAATAAATACTCATTATAGTAGGTAATGGAATAATGGGTTTCTTGACGTATAAAAGGGCGAACATCATGCCTTGCAACAGCATTCCTCCAGAACACATCCCAACAGTGATCCACAGCTCACTCTTACCACCCTACTACTCACAACGCACTCTTACAATGACTTCCATTACCGCCAACCGTCCCGCTGACGCTACCTACATCGTCTACGGTGCACCCCGCTGGGAGGGCGCGGCGAACACCTGGACCGATCTCCCTGGCGCGAGGATCCCTCTCGACCTCGGCTCAGGCCAATCCTCCTACGGAGCCATCTTCGTCGCCACCTTCAGTGCCGAGGCTCTTGCCTCAGGGCCAGACGGCGGTGTCGTCACCGCTACTGTCTTCTTTGGCGACGCAGCAGCCGCGCCCGCCAGCAACAATCACCGCTACGTCACTACTCGAGGCAACCCTGAGTGGTCCTCGCATACCTTCATCCGTACCATTCGCTTCGACCCCGCTTTCAATGCCAGAGACGTCACCGCCCAGGTCAAGTTTGGCGGATCCAACGGTATAACTGTTGGCGTCCAAAACTGGGTCCTCAAGGTTGAGCGTTTCAATCTCTAAGGCATGGTATGTTTGAATTTTTCCACCCGTATGTGATAGTGTCGACAATTCCTCTCTTTTCAAGTCCGTCGATGAGCACCAGTTTGAAAAAAATCTAGGTAGATACCAAAAAAAAAGTGATTTGTAGTTTTTTAGTGGATAATTGTCTGTACAAGTAGATATATCATTCGACTGATATGTTTCATTCTGTATGCCTCTGCATCGTAGCGTCTCCATTTCACATCGTGAAAAGAGCATCTTTTTTAAATCAATGACTCGGAGAAACACAGGATCCATTAGATGAGTTCGATTTAGGTACTCACATCTCGTGTCCATCAATGCAATGTCAGCCCACAGTCAGCTCTTGCCAGCTAACAGCAAAATCGTAGACCACAGGGGGCCAAACATGTGATGTGAGCCTGCCTAAAATGGTAGGAAGGCCCCACTAGCCCCATTAAATGGTCACCTTCTTGTGTCATTGTAGGCACGTCGTGTGGTTGCCAATGTCCTAGCCACGCCAGGGATACAGTGTAACTAAGTATTACAGGTAGTATAAATTATCGTATTATATAAAAGAGCCTCATGAGCTTGCATGCATAAGCCCGTGGTAAGGCTACATGTCACAATAAACTCCATTGATGCTGCCACACAACTTGACTTGTGTGCGAGATCCAGAAATCGCACACCTCTTGTATTTTTGCACCAAACAAGGTGAAGTGTAAGTGATCAGCTCATCTTACTTTATTTGTATTGTCATTCATCATGGGATGCTCCTCCACAACTAAGGTTTGAGTCTTTGTCACCTCCGGAATTCAAATTGACTTCGTATTACCATTGTGCTATGCTAATAGGATAAAGGAACAAGCAGTCCAGGATGGCTGGTTAGGAGCTGGTTAGGAGTCAGACTCCTAGATGAGCAGACTCCTGGAGTCTGCTCATCTGATGGATCCTGTGTTTCTCGTTGATAAAAAAGAACACTCTGTCCTTGGTGTGAAATAGAGATGCTACGACACAAGAGCATACCGAATGAAACATATCGTTGAATGGTATATGTACTTGTACAAACAGCCATCCACTAAAAAACTATGAAACACCTTTCTTTGTATCTAACTAGATCATTCTCAAGCTGAAGCTCCTCGACGAACTTAAAGAGAGGCGAATCATCAGCGCTATTATATACAAGCGGAAAAACTAAAACATACCACCATTTAGAGATTGAAGCGCTCGACCTTGAGGACCCAGTTTTGGATGCCAGCGGTCATACCGTTGGATCCGCCAAACTTGACCCGGGCGGTAACATCTCTGGCCTCGAAAGAGGAGTCGAAGCGAATGGTACGAATGAAGGTGTGAGAGGACCACTCAGGGTTGCCTCGAGTAGTGACATAGCGGTGATTGTTGCTGGCGGGCGCGGCTGCTGCGTCGCCAAAGAAGACAGTAGCGGTGACGACACCGCCGTCTGGGCCTGAGGCAAGAGCCTCAGCACTGAAGGTGGCGACGAAGATAGCCCCGTAGGAAGAGTGGGTAGGGCCGAGGCCGAGAGGGATTGTTGCGCCTGGGAGATCGGTCCAGGTGTTCGCTGTGCCCTCCCAGCGGTTTTCACCAAAGACGATGAAAGTAGCATCAGCAGGACGGTTGGCGATAATGGAAGTCATTGTTATGAATAGTTGGTTGGTAAGAGTGAGTTATGGATGATTGTTGGGATGTGCTCTGGAGGAATGCTGTTGGAAGGCAAGCTGTTCGCCCTTTTATACGTCGACGGACCCACTATTCTGTCATCTATAAAGAGTATTTGTTAATATGTCGTTAGAACGTCAAGGGGACTGCCAGGATAGGATATCTACAATAGCCGAACGGGTCCAGGCTTATTCTTCCGTCATTAAATTCAACGATGCCATTTTCAGCCAGTTGGGGTCGCATGAAAAAGCCATCACGCATCACATGGACAGAGAGCTTTGACAGTGAAGTTTATCCATAAGCACTACCCCGTTTAGCAGAAAGGACGCCGCACGTACAAATATCTTGGATGCTTTATGCAGGTAAAAATGAGATTTGGCCAGAGTGGTGAGTTAGAGACCACTCTCTTGCGATTCCAGGCGAGCTTGTGGTCAGGGCATGTCGTCTCTAATGCACTCCCAACAATAGTCACAACAAAGGGTAATTAGCACAGAAGCGGTACCAGGACCCTCGAATGCACCCAAAACCACAGTGCTTTTTCTTGTACCTTCCACAGGCAGCTGCTCACCATCCTGGTCCTGATCGGCAACAGTAGATGCCGTCATCATTCTCCCTACTACCCTCGAATTGACATGATGAACGGAACCAGAAGTCCTGCAACAGCCCTCCCAAAATCGCGCCAATCAGATGGGTAGACAGTACAAGATATAGGCACAAAGGATCGCGCGCCAGCGGATGTCAGGCACCAATACAAATATGTCTGCCAGGAAGGCCCCAAGGTGGGATGAGGGAATTCATTACAAGTAGTGGCAGCAGAGGAGTCTGGATCACGAAGACATGTGGCGCAAGGTATGAGCGTCCCACGTTTTCTTTATGAATTCGGGGGAACATAACACCGTAGATCTGGTGAAGCGTGAGGGCCGTAGATTGCCCAGTATTGGGAAGGACTGATACTGTAGCTTCCGCATGTGGAGAGAACTCACCATCCGGAAAGGCAAGTCCACTGGCATAGTGGGAGTGCTACAGCCCAGGGCTGGCTATTGAATTGGAGAGGAAATCATTTTTGCTCATCACCAGAATGGGAGAAGGAAATGAGTAATTAACCACAGGAAGAGAGCGTCCGCGTGTCTTGTTTTATCAGGTATTCACCAAGCACCGTGACAGATCCTCGATCATCCCTTAACAGGTGTTGGACGCCGGGACATAACGTTCCAATTTAAGCCATCTTCTTGTCCTGAATCCAAAAAGGAAGTGGGGATTTTGCAATGAACGGCGGAGCGCTGCTAAAGTAACAAGTAAAGTGAATTCGCAATAGAAAGGTTTCGTAAACACACAAAGTTTGTAGTCATTTGGATTCTCGCATGGCGATTGGCTGGAACGAGCAGGCTGGCCTATAGAAGGCTTGATTACATCACCCACAAAATTCATTCAGTTGCGAAACGACTCTAATCCCCAAGATTTTGTACTGATTTCATGATGGAATGGGTTTTCATAGCGCTTGTGTTTGGGCACAATCAGTGCGGCATTATCTGAGAAGGCAAGTGTACTGGCATGATGGTAGTACTGCTGCCTGGGGCTGGCTATGTGGTTCATTGTGTTTGCTCACCGCCAGAATAAGGTGGATGAGTGGTTGCAGGTTCTGAAGTCACAAATTGAGCATATTCGCAACCTCCAAGTTTTTCTCCTGATTCTGGCTCGAGACGGATTTTCGTGGGGCGCTTGTGTTTGGACTGTAATCGGAGCGGCATCCTGGTATGACTTGGAATTGGGATCAAGGGCGCAGCCTGAAAACACCTGTGACTATGCCCCACACATGCACAAATAACGCTTTCGGAAATACATGTGGCTGGCTCTTCGCGAATCTGGTGTCCGTGGACGTGTCGATGTTTTTGATGACCCGCGTATGATGCCAATGTGAAGTACATTCTAAACCTATACCGTAAAAATACTATTTGGTTTGGAGCTGACTGCGAGCCGACCACATTACTGCTGGGGTCCCTTTTGCTTGGGTACCATCTACGATGTTATCAAATGTTGTATACTCCTTTAATCCCCGCGTTGAAGGGCCATCTCACCTTGTTACTCGTAACGTAGCAAGGGTTGACATATAACAAATTGTGAGCTTCCATAGGGCCTGTAGTACACTTACACGCACTATAACCACGATGTGCTGGAGTCAGTGCTAATTTCCAGATGGGCGGTGGATTGTATCTATATTCATCATAATGAACAATACAGGATCTCTCACCAGGTGATTCTAGCCAATATCCTGACTCGGGTCCTTGAATAGCAGGATTTTGGCAAGCATACCCCTTGTGGTATCTATGAATGTTCAGGGCCCGCTTGTTGTGGGTAAGACTGGGGAAGGCGGAACCAGGGTCGGGATTGGGCGAACAGCGCACATGCATCAGTGTTTATACAAATTTCTTTTCGTGCTTGTACAAGTCCGAAAAGTGTGCAAACAAACAGCTGAAAAGCTATGTCTGAATTTCAACAAGTTCTCAACGCAAATTTGTTTGAAATTTATTGCTTCTCCAGTAGTGTGCTTAACAACATGTTGACTGGTCTCAGGATATCCCCACAGCCTTCACCTACATGTTTCCGAGCACAGAACATGCTGGTTGATCAGCAAACAGCAACCGCATTTGCCAGTTTGAACAGGGGCTGCCAATAAGTCTTCACATGATTGGTGAGTGTACTAAGGTCCTTTGGGGAAACAAGTCAACTCTTACTTCAATGGCATTCCAGCCTGTCTTCATATCCCAAGGGGCTCCTGACCTGGTTGTAGAATGTGGCTAGTTGACCGTGAGATGGGGTATCTTGTGATGTTACCTGCAGACTGAACTGGGTCATGGGACAAGTGTGGCCCATTTGAAGACAACTGCAACATAATGCCTAAAACGTGTGAATTTGAGATCAATTCTCCCATCCTGACAAGCAGCAAATGGTGGATTAGCGCTCTTGAGAGAACATCAACGTATAGTGCAGGTCAGGCCAAACTTATTCTCCCTAGAGGAAAGGATGTTGGCCCACATTTATTTTGTTCAGTTGCAAAATCTAGGTATTATTTATGCAATTTCTCCAATCACTTGGTGCCAACTGTACTTGAAGTGGACCACACAGTCTTTCCAGGAATCATCATTGGAGACATAGGCAGTATCAGGTTTTTTTTATGGAAAATCGGAATATAACAACTGGATGTGGGTTTGCTCAGTGGTCAATTCGATACTTGAACTTGATAAATCAAACACTATAACAATATCTGCCTGTTTTTTTGTGGAATGTTTCGGAGAAGGTATCAAAAAGGCTTATTGCCAGTAGGCTATAGCATGGGTACTCCTGCAGGTATGACAAGGTTGACCTGTACCCGTACCCGCACAGGTAGCAACCCGTCAACCCGCGGGTAGAATCAGAGTGGGTATGGGCGGGTAGTGACGGGTTAGGGTTCCCACATGGGTTTTCACAGTAGACAAAAACATATAGTAAAACTAAGCTCAAATCCTTAACAGTTCCCCCAGCTTCTCTAGTTCAATTTTCCCCTGGATTTCGTCCAGTAAAGCAATGGCCTTAACATCTCAATGGTAATTCTGGCCATGGATCATATCGACATGTACTTCACCAATGCAATCAAGCAAACTAGTGGCAACAACCCAGCAATCCAAGCAGCCATGAGAATCGTGAAGAAGACACTTAATCGTTATTATTTGCTCACGGACACTTCAGAAACTTACTGGATTGCTATGGGTGAGTCTTCTTTATTCTATGATCGCTCAATTGCTGATCATTGTCTTGTTTCAGTTCTACATCCTCGACACAAGCTCGCGTACTTTAAACATGCATGGTCAGGAACTGTGCGCTATCTACAATATGGGTTGAGTATGGGATACAAAGATCTGGCAGCACTATCTATGGTACAGGTTGAGTACAGGTTACGGGTTACTAGAGTATGACCCATACCCTAACCCATGGGTACCTGTACCCGCGACCCGCATGGGTTACCCGTACCCATGCTATAGCCTAATTGCCAGACCCCCTTTTCTTATTCGTTTTGGTCATGTTTTCTGTGGGACAATAGGTTGCTCAAGCCGTAGTATACCTAGTAACAGTCAAATAATCTGGAGATCTGAGTGAATAGGTGAAATGGATCATGTGGTATTGTTGAACAGTTTACAATCAAATATCTCGGTTCAGCACAATCCTCAACTGATAGTTTGTTTTTCTATGAGCAGAGTTCATCAACTGAGCCCCCAAACATGGAGGCCTATGGTACCAAATCAGCGTCTGGTCCCTTCAATGGCTCCTCCCACTGTCCTATTTTCAGGTGAATCAATGACTTGGTAAAGGATTTTTATTGATACTGTTTATCCTAGACGCCTGACTATGATACAACATTCAAATTAGCAGGAGTTGTTCTCATCAGCTTACATTTACTGCCCTTCCACTCGAGGTCATCATACAGGTGTTGAAAGTCCTTGACTAGCGCGCACTGTTGAAAAATATGTCAGGTAAGACCGTATTATCTGCAAAGTCTATAACCTCATCATCAGAAACATATCTAGATCATTTGTGGTGTGGAAGAGCCAGTACAACAAATATCAATCAGAATAAGTTCTTCAAACACAGTTAGAAGAACCCCTACCATCATATTCAGTAGAGGAATTAGAGCGATGGGTGCTTGCAAGAAAAGGCGCCGATATTGGATGGAGAAGAGATGGCACAAATCCCATTCAAATCTGTGATGTTGACCATTGAATGACTGATGGCATATGGGTTCAGTGGCTACTTGTCAGTGATGCACAATGTGGCTCTGTGACTGTATATACTATTTGTTATTAATAACATAACATAATGGTGCTAAAAAACTTGCGTCCAACTGGGTTTGAACGCATAGACAAGAACATTACATAATATATTTGGCATTCATAACCATTGGGCAAGACAGGCATTTCAAGCCCCAGGCTACATTGGCCTCAAGTGTACAGGCTTACATCACATGACTACAAAGCACGTGCAATGGTCACATTACCGTTGCCATGTCTTTGTTGGTTCTCTTCCACCACATCAACCAAACTGCCAATGCCAACACCAATGCCAACACACCCACACTGCCAACGCCAACACCAATGCACCAAATGTCAATCAACAGCACCATAACGACGCACAAGGCAATGTGGGGTGAAGGGTAGAACCAGACATGGAATGAGGTGACAACAAGGAAAGGGTGCCCCGAGGGGCAAAGTGGGGTGAGTCCCACACTGCTGCTCACTTACACGCTCACCGTGCAGCGTGTCCCCTCCCGCTTCAGGATCTGGAGACAAGAATGACATGGCTGCCAACACCCAGGGTGCCCCGGTGCACCTGGAAGATGATGACAAAAACAACAACAACAACAACAACAACAACAACAACAACAAAGACAGGAACAGCAGCAGCAGCAACAGTGCCAACAAGGCCTGTGGCAACAACAGCAACAGCAGCAGCAGCAGCAGTACCAACAATGGTGCAACAATGATGACAACTACAATGAAGACTACCACTACCACCATGAGGACAACGACAATGACGAGAACGGGGACAACAACAAGAAAAGCAGCTAGTTCCGTTGCTGCTGAAACCCAGGCTGCTGACAACGAGGGGGGAGCCAACAAGAATGGCAGGGGGGCGGGGGCCCCCACCCCCACCTATATTAAATTGTCTTATCATATATGTATTATATTTAGTAATAATATATGTTTTATCCTATTAATTACATAGATTGTTAGTAAGTAAAAGAGTAATTATAAGTAACCTTTCTGCCCGAAAACTGGGTTGATAAAGAACTCATATTTAGTAAACTAAAGAACTTGTAATGACTAGCTGAACTTGTAGCCCTTTGCAAAGCCACCCATGCTAAAGAACAGCAGAAGAATGTCATACCACACCCACCACACAGCGTCGCAGGGAACGGATTCAATCTCCAGGCTGAAATGCAACTCCAAGATGATTCCAATTTATACAAGGCCATTTGTGTAAGTTTTACTTCTTAAAACCCTTTGCTCCAATCTTTTTTCTTACAAGTAATAGTGTTGTGTTTGTAGTTTAGTTGGTAATGCAGGCCTCAACTACTCAGTTGTTTGGCACAGGCAACCTACAGTAGTCATTAGTCAAATCATCCGTGTGGTAAGTCTTTTCTTTGCTGCTTTGTTATTCATTTAAATAATATATTTCAGACCAAAAGTCGGCATACATACCTCAAAAAATTCCATAATGGCTGGGCCACTCAAGAATTTATCAAGTCACATTTGAAGAACAAATGCACCTATGCTTGTAAATGTGGGTATACAAATGAGACTGGAAATACAGTAGGGGGCAGTAATGCTGATAATGAGGAGGAAATGGATGTTGACATTGACTTAAATGAGCATGATGAGGATGAAATAGATAGTAGTGATGAGGGGGAAGAGGATGGGGACCAGGAGGGTGAGGACCAGGAGGATGAGGAAGGGAATGAATCAGAAGCCTACTAATCATTAGAATATTGTTAAATGTTGAATCACACAAATTTAAACATCTATAAGAGGATGAAATATCCAAATAAAAATGAGTGCATTTCAACCTTTCAATGGATGAAAAGTTAGTACTACTTTCATCCAAAAACAATCCAGTAAAATAATGAAAAAGAGGATGATATAAGTGACCAGATTTCATTTCTCATATATTTCTTGTTTGTTATGGATCCTTTGACATGTCCTCCCACACGGTCTAAGTCTTTAATCAGCTGAAAGCATAGCTTCTCTTCATTGGTTTCTGGCTTGATTCTCTCACCAGTTTCCATTCTTTTAATCAGATTATTTAGAACATCAATATCCACATCTATAAGTCTCTTGGATATTTTGTCAAATTTTGGTTTTTCAGCCAACAGATAACCAGCTGTGGTACTATCTTTGATTTGTTCATGATTAAATGCAATCAGAGGGAAGTGAGGATCTTTCTGAAATTGTTTATCATGGTACATAAGTAAGTGTTTTTTGTGTTTACTGTCAGACATTCTGCCTTTGTGAAATCCATTTCCAATTCCTCCAAGTCCATATGGAAATAGCCAAGGCAGCATTTGAGGAAATAGCTTAGGGTTCTTATAAATGGATTCTGGGCCCTCTGCATGCCCAATGGCAAGTACTTTTCCTTTGTTTGTTAAATGCTGTAGAGCAATAGCTTTGATAGCTTTCAGGCTTTTGGTGGAGTATTCTTCACCAGTCAATCTATGAACTACAAATAAACACATTCCAGTTTCAGTTCCAGTTTCTTCATCTATATCATGGACTGCAGATGATTCAGGATCTCTGTTGGATTCAGATTTTCTGTAATCAACAATAACTGGTGGGCCACTTTCTGGATACTCTTCTAAATTATCATAGGAGATGTTTAAGTCCAAATAATCTGAATGGTTGAGTTTAAGCCATTCCAGTGCAGCAGTTACTTTCTTCCTTCTTACAAGTAGAGGAGTCCATTCAAAATCTGAATTAATGGGTCTACATGGACCAGTATAAACTTGAGGTAGAGGGCCATTACTGGCAGATACGAGTCCTTATGTTTTTTTTTTTGATTAACTTTTCTTTATATTTCTAGAACTAGGTTGTTGCAATAGAACTAGCTATCCAGAATCTATTCAACTTTATATTACTTTTTGTCATTGATAAGTTTGGTTCTGGAACACTTGTTAGGCATTGTCCTAGAATTAGACTGTAGGGTACAGGGAGTAGCTTGACATCATGGAAGGCCTGATGGATACACAACATGAAGATGTAATATGACCACACATTTGAGCTTGCCAAATACTTGTTGCACTTCTGTAAGGGGTCATATTGCCAAGAGGCTCAGACAGGGAGCAGTATACACAGTATAAACAACCATGCAGGGAAGGGATGAGCATAGAGCACTAGAGGCTTGACTATGAGTAGAGAACCCAGACCAAGTCTATTACAAAGGTGCCCTTCCATGGAGAGGAAGGGGTACCTTATATACAGTACATTGTGCCTATGTCTTAAATAACAACAGAATCTGTGATATGTCAGTCCAGAGTAAACTACTATCTGTCAAGGGGCCAAAGCAGTGTGTGTCAGAATAATAGATATAACAGTGAGGATATGCAAGCTGTGCAATAGTGATTCTGATGGCTAGATGTGGACAAACAAGTGATCCCCTTACAACTTCAGCCATATCCATAGTGTATGCCAATAGAAGTTGGTGTTTATAGATCCTATACAAATATCCATTAATAAAAGGTAACAATATATATCTAGGCATTTTCCTTAAAAATAAGTCAGCTGGTAAAGTGGGGACTCAGACTCTCAGAGATGGACTGTGTTAAAAAAATTAACAAACTTGAAAATGTAGATCTATATTTGTATATATTCCAAATACACAACCAACTCAGTAGCTTCTCTGGGGACTTTATGCTGAGCAACATGAGGCACACAGACCACACAGACAAATGCAGACATTTGCAGACTAAGGTCAGACCTCATTTTGCAGTCTGCATCTGAACCAAGTCAAAGCTGAGTCCATAAATCTGCACTGTTACTTGGATGCTCAGACCCAGCTGGGAACAACTCCTCATAAAGTCCATGCAGACTATCCAGATTGCTTACTTAATCATAGTTACCATTTCTTATTTAATGCACAAAAATGCAATATTTTGGAGAGTCAAATACAAGGCCTCAAGGTTACATGTCATGTGCATAAAGCATGCAGATTAACCATTTGGTCATATGAGCTTGTCAGTCCAAGGTGCTAAGTAAACAAGCAATGCCTGTGTGCAAAACCCAATGCCATAGCTTGCCTGGTTATGGAGAAAACACAAAAACCATCAGAACTAATTTTTCCCAGGATCATGGACACTAAATAAGCATTCAGATTGTTGTCATGTATTTGGTATACTTATATGGTGGAATAGACCATGTGACATGTGCCAATAAATAGAGAAATCAATCCTCTTTGTATTTCAGGTAAATATAGTAGTAGTTGTTGATTATTCCAATGTTTAGTGTAATTTCCCACAAGGGTCACGTTTGGTAAGGGTCATTGTTGCTGTACTTTACACTCCCCCACATGTCCTTGCGGACTCCGTATGGACTCCGCGAGGACAGCACAAAGTCCACACGGACTCTGCACGGACTCCGCGCGGACTCCATGTGGACTCCACAGAGTCCGCGTGGACTCACTTACTTTCGTCTATTATAAAGTACTTACTCTTTTACTTACTAACGATCTATATAATTATTAGGTTAAAACATGTATTATTACTAAATATAATACAAATATGATAAGATAATTTATTATAGGGGGGGGCCCCCGCCCCCGCCCCCCCCGCGATGTCGTCAGCGGCCTGCGCTTCAGCGGCGACGGCACTGGCCGCTCTACTTGCCGCTGTCCCCGTCCTCGCCGCCGCCGCCGTCCTCGTGGTGGTGGTCGTCGTCTTTGTTGTAAGTTGTCATCGTCGTCGTCGCGCCGTTGTTGGTGCCGCCGCTGCCGCTGCTGTTGCTGCCGTTGCCGCCGGCCTCGTCGGCACTGTTGCTGCTGTTGCGGTTGCCGTCTTTGTTGTTGTCGTTGTCGTTGCCGCCGTCCTCACTGTTGCTGTTGGCGGCCGTATCCTTCGTCTCGAGTTCCTGAAGTGGGGGGGAGGGGGACGCGCTGCATGGTGAGCGTGTGGGTGAGCGGCGGTGTACGACTCACGTGGTTCTGCCCCTCGGGGCGCCCTTTCCTCGTCGTCCCCTTGTTCCGCGTCCGTTTCTATCCTTCGCCCTACACCGTTTTGTGCGTCGTCATGTCGACATTGGTTGGCGTTTGATGCGTTGGCGTTGGCGGCGTGGGTGCGTTGGTGTTGGTGTTGGCGTTGGTGGTTTGGCGGACGTCGTTGATGTGGTTGAAAAGAACCAACGAAGACGTGGCCACGGTAATGTGACCGTTGCACGTGCCTTATAATCATGTGACCTAAGTCCGTTGACTTGAGGCCAGTGAGCCGGCAGCTAGAAATGCCCGCCTTGCCCAACGGTTATGAACGCCAAACATATTATGTAATGTTCGTGCCTGTACGCGTTCGAACCTAGTCGGATGCAAGTTTTTCACCGCCGTTATGTTATGTTATTAATAACAAATAGTATATATAATTTGTGTAAATAAAATTTATATTACTAATCTGATTAGTAATCGACTGGCCGCGCGGACTCTGCGAGCTGTCCGTCCATGCTAGTCCGCGTGTCCGCGTAAAATTGCGCGGATTGATGCGGACTCGGCGCGGACACGGATTCTTGTCTGGCTGATGGTCCTGCCAAATGAGTCCGTGCGGAGTCCGTGTGTCCGCGCGGAGTCCGCACAGGTTATGTGGCTTAGTGTAAAGACCTCCATTGTTGTTATAAGATGTTTGTTCACCCCTGGCATAACACACAGACCTTCAAAACTAGCTGAATATGGACATTTCTAATATTTCACTCAAAATAGACTGTGGGAAAAATATGCTCAACAAGGAAATTGTAGAGCCATGTTTGTACATACTAAATATATATAAAAAAGTTAATAGCTTTACTGGCTATGGAGAAAAACACAAAATAAATTTTGAAAAATGACACTTTGAAATATTAGATATGCATAATTTTGATGGCATCATCAAAAGCATTATGTAAGCATCCCAAATACATGCAAATTATGTCACACTACTTTGTATTTGTAGAGAAATGCTGTAAAAAGCCATAAGAGAAGAAAATCCCATTATGGAAATATTTTCCCACAGTGTTGAAATATGAATCCATGAATGAATGAATCAATCAATTTTTTGCCTGAAACCTGGGTTGATAAAGAACTCGTAATAATAGAAACAAGTTCCCACAGTATTGAAATATATATCAACTATTCAATATTGAACAAGTTATTTCTAGCCTTGCATCCTGGATTAATCAAGAACTTATAAGATATGCTAAAAGTAGATATCATCATCAAAGACAAAGTTCAAACAAATGTACATATGCCTGTTAAATGTTTTTTGTTGTATTATCACATACTATATTTAACCATACTCATATAGCTAGTTATTGTCAAGATGTTGAGCATTATAGATTCCAGGAGCATCCACATTGACTTGTTTAGCTATGCTTATAGTCAAGTAATGTATAAATGTGATATTAAAATAGATATAACAAGAGATTATAATCAAATTTCGAAAGGTACAAACAAATATAAATATACATTTCCTGGTACCCCCTCCATAGGTCTAGGAGTAGTAGCAATTTCAATTGTCTCTGTTAGCCTTGTATTTGCTGAGATATGCATCATCTATATTGTGGGAATTTCATTAATGTTGATTGTTTGGCCAGATGTTGGCAAAGTAATATACAGATCATATTCATTTGTAATATGTAGTAAAAGGTTGTTGTTGATAATGAGGTTTGGAAGGGTACAAACAACTACAAACAGATATAAATAAACACATCATGTATTCCTTTACAATGTCTAGTAGTAGCATTTCCATCAGCTTTGTATTTGCTGAGATAAGTATCATCTATATTGTGAGAAATTTCTTTAGTATTATTGTTTGTTTGGCCAGATGTGTGGTGAAATGATATACAGACAGTATTCATTTACAATATGTAGCAAGAAATTTGTTGTTGATGAGGTTTAGAAAAATATAAACAAATACAAACACTTACAAATGTATACATGAGGTACTACTTCATCGTATCTGATACTAGCAATTTAAATTACATCCATAGGCCTTGTTGTTGTTGAGATATGCAATGATTTATATTGTGGGAACTTTGATGTTATTGTTTGTTTGGCTAGCTGTGTGGCAAAGTCATATACTTGATATTGATTTGTAACATGCTTGTAGTAAGAGAGCTGTTTTTGATCATGGTGTTTGAAGGTGTACAAACAAATACAAATACATGTAAATATCTACATTGGGTAGCCCCTCACCATATCTAGTAGTAGCAATTTAAATTGCATCCATAGGTCTTGTCATTGTTGAGATATGCAATGTTTTGTATTGTGGGAAAAGTTTGACCCAAAGCGGAACAAGTGTCTTGTAATCGTGCTTACGTTTGTCAACTACGCTGTTAGCTCTAACAGCGTAGTTGACAAACGTAAGCATGATTATGCAGTGGACAGTTATTAATTAATTCTTGAGATATCCCAAGAAAAAGACCAATTAACTCGAATTTATATTATTAAATGCAGCTTGTGTTAGCAGTTGCCTTTTTCGCTCGAAATCCGCGCGTCGGCTAATTTTGATTCCCACAGTTAGAAAAATATTTCCACGACTACAAAGTCTTACTGATGTACTTCAAAAACTTTACTGATCATGTTCTAATGAAATCTCGGAACACTTCAAACTTACTAACCATGGGAAAAACAACACTTGATCTTGTTGGGTACGCTGAATTTTCCCTGCAAACCCAGGATGATGAACGAGTTACTTATGTAAACATAAGGACTCATAAACACCATCAACTGGATTTAAGTTGTGCAATATCATGACAGGGCACCCCACCTTTAAAGTTAGCTTAGATAGAGGTAGCCCTGATACATTGATAGAGTTCAGATATTCAACAGGATACATTTAGTGGGGAGGGGCAATCACGGTTATTGCCGCGTGAGCATTACATAATCAAAATCATCGAAAATGGCCAGTTTCAGTGACCCAAGCCATCCTCACTCAATTCTCAATGGATTTTCATGATCCTTTGTGCATAGATAATCTTTAACATATGCTGGGTATAGCTGAGTGTGTTTTTTTTGACCTAAACTACAATCCTTGGACCATGATAAGCTAAACTACATGTATACTACTTGTGGCAAATATCAGACAATTACTCTTCCTCACTCCCAGAGCTCACAGAGTCAAACTTCTCCCCTTCAGAGCTTTCTCCACCTTTAGGAACATTTGATGTACCAGGTACCTCATCATTGAACTTTAAAATGGCTTCTGTCAGAGCTGCCATCTTGCTTTTTTTGTTCTTGATTTTGTATGCTTTTGGCACTCCTGCTACCATGTTTCAATAGATATTCAGTTGTTCATCAAGTTGTGGATTTGTCAGATCATTGAGCTTTGTGATATCAGTCACTTGTACCACTGTGGCTTTCAAAACTACAGGAGTTGGCTGTGTCTCTGCACATTGGGAACTGCCACTTTGTAGAGCCTGGGGATGCACAATTGTATACTGAGCAATTGCAGCTTGCAATGCTGTAAGCTTTGCTGACTTGGTTGGTGTTTTTGATTTCATTGGAACTCCTTCCACCAAAGTCCGATAGATATCCAGCTGTTCATCAAGTTGGGCATTTGTCATAGCTTTGAGAATATCAAGATCTGTTACTTGATCCACTGTTGCAAGATGTTTAATCCTGTTATTCAATTTCTCCTTGGCTTTTCTATCTTTCTCATGTTTTCCTTGTACAGCCATTTCAGCATGTTCAATGAGCTCCTTTCTCCGCTTCTTCTCAAGTCCCTTGCTATCAACAAACCGTGCAACCTTCCGAATATGCTCATAATCATCCTCTTTGAAGTTCTTGAGCATGAATTCTTCAGTACCATTTCTGTTACACATAACCATTGCATTATACAAGTGCATTGACGTTGTTGGCTTTTTTCTTATAAAGAGCTGATAGGATCCAAGGGCTCCCTCATTGATATCATTTGTGGATGGCATCCATGCTTGATCTCTCTGCTCAGGTGTTGCAAGGTCAATTACCCCACCTGGAGCAAATTCCAGTGTGAATCTCTCCCAGGTTTCTAAGGCTCCTTGAAAGAATCTAATCAGTACTGGCCTGATATGTGGAAGCTCTGGGGCTTTTTCAATGATTGCTGCAACAACCTCTGGCTCTTCCCATGGTTTCTTGTCCATTGTACCATTTTTATAGTCACCAGATATAAGTGGATCAGGATTGTCAATAATAGCCTGCATATGTTCCTTGAGCTGAGTATGTACTGGACCAAGATTGAGCATGTTAAGTTCTTCTGTTCCTGGGCCTCATATTTGGCGCATATATGGGTGTGTAATAGCTTGTGCATACAAAGCAAGAACACAAAGCTCAGTAAGTGTAGGAATGTCATGCAATGCATTGTACAGGTTGTGCTCTAAGTGGCTGAATCTGCAATTTTGTTTGCAATCTTGTACAAAATCCAAGAATCTGATTATAGTTCTCAGATATTGTATAAGCATTCCACCTGCCTTCCCAAATGACTGATATTGGATATTGGTAGTATCTGCAAAGGTAATTGCCTTTCCTATTGCTTGTTCCATATAGTACCGGAAGGTGTTCTGCTGTCCTTTTTTATCATCTTTGTGATTAAACATATATCCAGCAATTGCTGCTGCTTTGCTGCCTCCACAAGTGGTGGAATCTATTGCCTGTTTCTCAGCAACTGTCATTTCTTCATGATCAGAGATTCCAGCTATGACTTGAGCATTATCCCTATTTGCTAGAAGAATAGGCCCTGTGTTTCCTGTGTCTGCCCACCATTGGCTCATAGCAATGTCTCCACCTTTTCCACCATTTAAATCTTTATGCATTCCACATCCAGCCCAAATAAACAAATGCAAAGCATTTTTCTCTTCTTCAGATAAATTCACATAAGCTTCTTTTCCCAATTGCATAGCTAAGGCCCTCATCATTTCAGCACCTTTTTCTGCCTGATCATCTTTAGTAAGCTGATTCCATTTCTCAAGGCCCCCAGCTTCTAGTATCATCTTTTCATTCTCCTTCTGGATGAGAGCAAATAGTTCACCTGCTATCATCTCAACCATTCTCTCACCACCAAGTGTTTCATAAAGCAAAGTCCTCTTTTAGTTGTTGTAGTAGCCTTGCTGCTTTTTTCTGATCCTCTGCATGGTCAGAGTTCATGCCCTTGAGCTTAGCAAAAAACTCAGCCAGGAGCAGAGACATCTTGTGTCTTCGTGCTAGAGGACTTTGCTGGAACCATTCAATTATTTGGAGTATCAGTTTAATAAGACCATTAACCTGAGTTTGACTTGTATGGTCAACAGAGGAATAAACACCAAGAAGCTGGCTCTGATGTTTGGTTTCTGCATCATCCTGAAGATATGATACTTTGGCTTTTAGATTAATATGACGGGATTCAAAGTTTATGTGTTTGTGTGTTGTCCCATCCCCACTGACTGTCAAACCATCAGTCTGGCCTATTTCAAATCCAAGTTGTATTTCTGCTGCAATACCACCCTCCAGAATTGCTCTTTGTACAGTTCTCCGGCTCATTTTAGCACCCACTGAAACACCTGCTGCTTTGCAGATATTTTGTATAATTTCTCCCACATAAGCCTGGGAGCATCCAGCATTGATCAGTGATCTAGCTAGAGCATGTGCCTCAGGAGTATATACACCTTTCTTCAATAGCTGATATTTGTTGTTCTCTTTCCGAGCTTTGCCTCTTGCCTTTTGAACAGCATGATCAAGTACCCCAGGTGCTCTCTCACAATACATTTCCAATGCATGTCTTTTTTTCTGAGACTCTGCAAGTCGGTGCTTTAGATTAGTTATTTCAGAGGTACAGTTGTCAACAAGTGAAACAAAGTGGTTTTCCATATGTTGGCTTTCAGATCTGAGCTCGTCAAGAAGGGAAATAGCTTTAGATGCATCAGCTTTAGCAGTTGGAAGGTCTACAGACTTCAACAAGTCAATCCAAGCCTGGAGTTTTCTTTGAGCTTTCCGCCTCTCTACTCTAAGAGCTTGGTATTGTTGCTTTGATTTCTCCTCAGATTTGTTCAGCTTTTCCTCCTTATCTTTGAGAATAGATGTCTTTTCTGCTATTTCAGTTTTGGCCATGGCCAATTCTAGTTGCACCAATTCCAATTCTTCTGTAACATTGGCAAGCTGTACCCTCAAAGATTTTGGCTTAGTTGAAGGCTTAGAAGGAGGTTCTACCTCAGAAGGAGGCTCTACCTCAGAAGGAGGCTCTACCTCAGAAGGAGGCTCTACCTCAGAAGCAGTTCTAACCTTGTTCATAGCCTTCATGTGATTTATCTGAGCCCTAGTTCTTTTTGCCATAGTGTTCCAGAAAAATCCAATATGTCAAGACCCAAGATAGACAAGTACCCAGAAACAGCCTGATAGCCAAGAGACTTTCCTTTAAGCTACAGCCCCAGTATTGTGTCAAGAAAGACCCAAGGTAGCCCAGTAATGCCACTTATAGGATCCTGCTATCTAATAATTGGAGATCTACCCAAGATCAGAATGATCAGAACTGTAAACTGTGAGTAGTTTTGTCAGTCCAGTTTGAGAGAAGATATCTAGGCTGAATTATCATAATCAGAGGGTCAGATCCAAGTTACAATAAACATGTAGGTGCATTACCACAGATCACTGACTGATGGGCAAGATAAGACAGATCCTAAGCAGAACTTGTCAATATTCTGGTGTAAAAAGGGTTTAGGAGACATTAGGAGGGCAGGGGAACATAATTTAAATGATAGAACCTACTAGTGGCAAAGATATTTCACTTTGAGGTGGTATGTGGGTGCAGAGCATCAAGAATGTTGAGGAAGAGATAGGAATAGCAGGTGATCAATATTTTTAAACTCCGCTCAGTCATCAGATCACCAGCAAAATGGCAGATGACAGTGCGCCATCACTGACATCTGCCTTGGCGACAATACAGCTTAACTTCTTTGATCAATCCCACATGAAATTTCACGGGCAAGAGGGTCTTTGTGGCCGATTTTTCGATTTTTTCTTTTTCAGCTCTGCAGGTCTAAAAAATATATGTAAATTAGGTAAATCTTATGCAATATGAAGGAAATTAAAAAATCCGCCACAAAGACCCTCTTCAGGCTGGTTTTTCGAGCAACTTTTATTATTATTCTGATCTCTTATTTTCAGTTTTTGAGCCACCAGCGATGTGGGTCACCAAATGGTGCTTTTTCAGGTGGGACAAACAACCATAAACAAATCAAAAATAACCGGGAATTGCCCCTCCCCACGTTTAGTGTTTGAGAGTTCGGTCCATATGACCGAAAAATAACCGTTGACTGAACCGAACTGCAACTGACATCAACCGGACTGTCAGTTGCAGTTATGGTAGGATTGACAGTTTGTCGGTTGCCAGTTACACAATCTCAAGCTAATATATTAACCGGAAACATACCGGTTATGACCGGTTCAGACCACTGCTACAATCCATTCAGTAGTTGTCGCACAGTTACATATATATGTTGATGCAGATACACAAAAGACTGAAACTTGCGGAATTCATAACCAAGCAATGGGGCATGAGATCACAGATATTATACGAACAAACAATGCTGCTGGCACACACGTGCATCTGCAGCATACTCACTCTCTCAACATGGCAAAGCCCAAGGCCAAAACGAGAAAAGAACCTGCCACGAGGTCCAACAAGGGGAAAACCAAGGCACAAGCTCCAAAAGCAGGTAGCCACAAGTGGCATGCCCCTGATGAAACCGAAGATGATGGCGACAGTTCTGATGAAGAGGTACCGAAGACCCATCGTCGTAAACGGATAAAACCTTCACTAGAGCCTGATGAGGAAGTTGTCGAGAGCCAGGAGTCGGAGATTGAGGTAGTCAATGATGATAGTGTTCCTGTTGGTGGCCAACCCAGTGAAGAAGAAAGTGATGAGGTGCATTCATACGTTCATGACCACTAAAATTGATACTCACCAATGGCAGGAAAACAATGGGGACAAGCAGCATGAGATCAAGATAGGGTCAATGAAGAACGTGAGAAAGGATAGCACAAAGGACCTCTTGACAATCTTTTCAGACATCGTCATTGTCACATTCAAGAAGGGAAGCAAGACCGATGAAAGGGGGCTCCTGGGCTATAAGTGCGCTGATGCTATGAAATGTAATCCCTTACACACACACACCAAACTTAACAATCAACACACGAACAGTAGGAATCGCCTGTTTTGAGTTCGGGTTCAAGTGCTTAGAAGCACTAAGCTTTGAATAGTACTAGCCAAAGCCCTTTTCAATGATCTCCCAACGGGTTTGATTCAGACAAAAGCTTCAACACAGGTTCATAAACCTGCTAGGTATATTTATAATATTTCTCGATCCAATAGACTGGGTACCAAGTGTACGTTCAATTATTAATGATCCCAAACGGATCTGTAAGTCCAAGCGACTTATCAAACAATACAGTGCCAAGTGCACTAAGGCCAAGTGCCTAGTAATTCCAACGGACAATACGATACTAAGTTCCAAGTGAACTAAGTCTCTTTAATTCTGTAGTTCTTCAATCAATTCCAATCAAGACACGTTGAAGCAATCTGATCCTTAATTCGGGCACGCAATAGTGTTTTTAACAAATGTGATTTGTATACTCTATAGTAGCGCGAAGTGGGGGCAAGATTCCTTGCCTTAGCGCTACTCATCTACAGTCTATTTATAATGTACAAACTAAATATCATATGGAATTGTAAATTTTACACGGAACCGCGCTCCCGCGCGCCAAGAATCTGTATTCAATACTGACGCGTCTACTACAACTTGGCGCGCGCGCCATGCGTGCCAATTATGTCGTTTACTGGTTACTTATCAAATATTGAAAGAGCTGGCTAAACTCTTATCAAGTCCCGACCGCGCGCTCTGTTATTTAAAACAGCGCGGCACTGTCGTTTACTCCTCCTGATTGTCCTGGTTGCTATTCACGGTGTCCCGTCACTTCCGGTAGTTAACACCAAGTACCCCTGACTAGGATCGGGTTGTGCAAGTCCCGAATTTACAATTACTTCTCCTATTAATGATGATCCCCGGACTAATGATATCATACTACAACGGTTACTTATGAACTAAGACACCGAGGTTGTAACCGGGCATGGTGAATAGGACTAATAATAGACCGTACTCATAGTCCTCTGTACTGATAGTGTATTATCCATTAGACTAGTTCACTCTGATTAGCCGTCTCGGAGCTCGACTCTAATCCTTTATTACTGCTTACTTGGTTATTAGAAATGACACTAATAGCCTTACTTGTTGACTTTATAAGTGCAAACAATTTCGGGCCCTATCATCTCCCCCATACCACAAATGTAGACTGTCCTCAGTCTCTCTTTGCCGGCAGGTTGGTCCAATACTTCGGGTCTGCATGTGTCTAATCTTTCAGTACAATGTTACAACGGTTCCGCTTTTAGACAGGTAGGCGCGCGATGTTGGGATCGAGCCCAGAGGTTTACTTCCCATCAGGATCGTGACAGTTATATACGTCTCCTGAGAGAGTACTTGACATTTGGACATCGCTTTACAGATATTTCAGTCATCTGGACATTTTTCTCGTTATGTTTCTGACACTTCAGCAAGAGATCGGTACTCCTGTTTGTTCTTTAGAGCTTCGCAATGCAGGGTTGTGCGTTTTAAAAAGCTCGCGTCCTTGCTAAGTTTTAGACAATTTGGACTTTATAGCCCATTTCTAAATCTCTTTGCTATCTACATCGCTCAAACGCTCCAACCTTTTCAAACAGAAATGTCTTCCACTTCTACTTCCGCCATGGCTCGTGCTCTGCGCTCGCCTTCCGCGCTGTCTCTCTCGCTCTCTGCCGCGATTCTACTGACTGAGGGCCGTTCCCCCACTATGGTCTATGTGGACCAGCCGGTCCCCTCATTTTCCGACCTCCTTGAAGATGCCGAGGGCGATGTCTTTGTCGCCATGGAGCAAGGGTGGATTATTATGGCCGAGGAACTCGCGCCCCGTATGGACCATCAGGGCCCCCTTGACCTCGACGAGTTGATTGACTTCGTCGATCACTGCTCCATGCTCATCGTACGCCCATCTTTTACTTATTAAAACCTTTTACTTATTTACTGGTCTCAGGATGCCATCACTGGCGTGGTCCGTGGCGCGCGTTTTTCGCTGCCATATCCGGCTATTCTCCTCCTGCGCGCGCTTCACCTTCAAGTGATGCGCATCCCTGTCGACGCGCGCGAGGCTTCGTGGTCTTCCTGGCGCACGGTCATATCGACTGACCTGGGCCACAATTCCATTCTTCTGGTAAGTGACTTGTTTACTTCTTTACTCTGCCTGCCCTTGTCAAGCTGACTACCTTTTACTTTAGGGCCAGGCTCCCACTGTGGAGCAAGTCCTGGACCAGGTGGGGTCGCGCTTCGAGCGCGACAATGGTGAAAGTATCTTTCAGGATACTTTCCTCGTCCCTCCTCGCATGGTTGGCGCACCGCGCCGTTACCATCAGTACCGGGACAGTTGGTCCGCCGCGCCCTTGCCGGCGCGCTCCCCGGTCTTGGTACCCGCGGTTCGTTTATTACTGCTTTTTATTACTTTTCTTCGGTAGTTGACTTATTTTAATAGCCCCTCAAGCGGAAGCGTACAGCTGGGTCCAAGGGCAAAGGCCGTGCGGTTCCCCAGGTATATCCTTTACTTTACGAGTTTCACATTATTGCTGACTTGATTTCAAAATTCTAGTCCGACATGTCGCGCGTCCAGGGGACTGGCAGTGCTTCCGCGCCGCGTCCCTCGGAAGCAGGCCCGGTATGTCTCTTTTCTCTCTTGAAGTCATTTACTTTTACTCATCTTTATCTCCTTAGTCCTCTGGGCAGCCGCTGGTGAAGGTTGAAGTCCCTGAACTTCGGCTCTTCGATGATGAGATCGCCCGCCAGTTGGCTCAAGAGGGGTTCGCGGAGTTGTTGCCTCCCGCGGCCCCTTCTCCTCGTCGGTCGCGTAAGACCACTCGCTCTAGGGATAGGGCACAGGCGACACGCCGCAAGCACGCGCTGGTTCCCAACCGGGAGCTGACGCCGCTACAGTCCCCCATTACCTCCCTGCTGGCTGACCTTGCGCCGCGGCGCTCTTCCGTATGTTTATTACTACTTTATTTCTTGTTACTGATCATTTTTACTAGGTGGGCTATCCTTGCACGATGTGCGCCACCCGCGGCGACATTGAGTGCACCTTCAACGGTTGGGGTAAACCGTGCGTGGAATGCGCCACCGCCAAGAAGGGGAAGTGCAGCTTCAGCCTCACTCCCCAGAAGCGCGCTAGGCTCCGTGAGGATCTGGGGCCCATGCTTGGTGCGGGCATTTCTAGTAAGCCATCTTCTTTCCGTCTTTTTGTTTACTACTGATTTTACTTATTCTACTAGCGGTTGCTGAAGCCTATGCTCAGCTCAGCGACGCGGACACCCTTGCCGCGGAGGTCATTCAGGCCGCTAACCGCGCGCTTGAAATGCGCGACTCCTTGTTGGCGCGCATAGTTGGCACCATTGGTAGGTTGTACGAGGAGGAAGGCCTGGAGGGCCTTCAAAACCTCTTGCTGACTACGCCAGCCACGGAGAGCGCCCTCCTCTTCTACGCGGACTTCCAGAATCTCCCTTGGCCGCCCTTGGAAGAAGAAGTAGAGGTTGATGACAGTTCTTCGTCGTCAAGATCTTCTGCGTCCGTGCCTGACAGCGAGGAGGAGTAGCCGCGCCGCGCCCCCCCCCCCACCTACGTTTTCTTTCTATATGTGTTTTCCCGGGCCCTAGTGCCCTTACATATCACTTATTCCCCCGCCTTTCGTTGGGCTTCAATTTTATTAATTGAAGTCCAACACTTTGTCTTACATACAGTCCCTCGGACTATAAACAATGCTATTGATTTGGCTGTGGTTCTATTGTCTTCATAAGAAAGCTTCCGCCCTTGCCCCGGCTACTTAAGTTATAAATAGTACGGTTTAATTCTGGTGCAATTCTCTCGATCATTAAAAACCGTGGCGCGATCACTGACTTTTTATAGACAATCTATTTCAATCCTTGTAACCTTGGTAAGGTTTTTCCAATTCGATTTTGCTTATACCCATCTCCCCCTCAACACTGATAACAACTGTCCCAGTTGTCATGCGGACACTGCCGCGCTCCACATGAATTTTTACGGAGCTCCTTTTTTTTTTAATTGGGCCCAGCATTTCAATTAGGCACGCGTCTCGGACCTGTTCAGTTGAAATGTATAGATTTTTCTGGGGATAGAACGCGCGCAACGAATGAGAGACTGGGTAGCACTTCTCTAGTCGTAGAGGTATAAAAAGGGCACTGGCTGTGCTTTTTGTCCCAAGACATCGCCCAACTCTATTATACTCTCTTTACAACGTTCTGGTTCGAAGAATCAATTTCCTCTGCATCATTATGACTAGCCCCCCCAACTATCAAGACATCGAGAACTTCAAGATGGTCCAAGCTCAGTGGCACACCTTTCAAGCTCGTTTATCGATAGACACCCTTGTTGAACAAAGGGTCAGCGTCCGGAAGTTAGGCGAAACCGCGGTACACTTTTTACCAATTAACTTATATACGCCGTTATCGTAACAACTTTTACAATTTACAGCTACTCCTGACTGAGTCCAAAATGGTTTTGACGGAGCGGTCCTGGCAGAATGTTATCTTTGGCGTCCGTAAAGCATTCCAGGGACTACAACATGTATACCCCGAGTTACTTCAAGAGCCCGTCTACCGCAACATTGTGACTCTTACTGCCGCTATTCACCGTCACCGTGAAAAGGTCCGCACCGAGCACCTGTCTCAAACCGCGGTGCGCGCTTTTTACCTTATCTTGCACTGTACTGTTCTTAAACCATGGTTTTCTGGTACTAGGTCCCTGCTACTGGTGGTGATGCAGATAGTCCCGCTATTCCAGGCGAGGTCATTGCTGGCGGTGAATATGACAGTGACATTGAAATGTCTGGTACTGACTCGGTATGTTTCTTTTTAGCTACCGCGCTGTCAGTGCGCGACATACTCAATGGCGTCTCTTCTTTACTCAAGAATATGGTCATTGATTCCGGCGCTACGGCTAGCGCTACTGTCTCTGGGCCAGTGACTAGTCGTCTCCTTAGTGAAGGACCAATCACCCGTAGTCGCAAGGAGAAGGAGAACATTAAGGTTCCCCGTGTCAAAAGGACTAAGGCTGAAAAGGCTGCCATCAAGGTACCCATTCTTGTTTTTGCTCTGTCTATTACTTTGTTTCTTATTCCTACAGGACGGTAAGCGTTCCGAGCTCAACCGCGGCAGCACTCTTCGTCCCAAAAAGCGTACGAGGCAGGACACCCCGGATGAAGATCCAAAGGCATCTGCTGAGGGTACGTTTTCTAATAATAGATGGTTCTATTTTTATACTGACTGTGTATCAGATACTCGTGTCTTTATTGACTTCCGTCCCTCCAAGGAGCACGATGTAGTCTTAGCGCGGGCGCGCTTGATTGCTGACGCAGGCGATCCCTTGTCACACACCAAGCAAGCCCTCGGTAGGATGCTTTTAAACTACCGCGCTGAGTTGGAGGAGATCAGTCATACAGTGTCCTTCTTATTGAAGCGTCGTGACGCCACTATGGACGAGGTTACTCGCCTCAACGGTCTAATGAACGAGGCCGCTCTGGAGGGAGGCTCTGACGAGGCTGCCACTGCAAGCGCTACCGAAGTCCATGACCAGGATGACAATAATAAAGAGGAGGTAGCTCCGGCTGATGTGCCCTTGCCCGAGGTTGAAGACGACTTCATATCTGCTTGAGGGTAGTCCAATTAACTTCCTCCTTAGTTATGGTGTCCCTCCCCACGCTCCTTTGTATTACTGTCTTTACTCGGTTTAACACTGTCCTTACTACTTAGCTTCGTTGCTTACACTGTCTTTACTGCTTCTGTTTTCATACTGATTTATCACTTATGCAACTTCCGGTGTGACATAGTAGTTTGTGGTAGCGCCGGCGCTATCCCCTCTTCAGTGTTTTCACTAGAGCTTGACTCTGAATCGGACTGATCCAATTGGACTCTGTCAAAGGTATAGTCACGCTCCTTATAAACTTGTCTATTAGCGGGATCTTTCGATTCCACTAAAGCATTTAATGTTTCGCTAGAGATGTCTATTAGATCTTGCAGATTATCCGGCAGTTCAATTGTACTCCTAGCAAAATAGGGAATAACCCTAAACGCCCCCACTTTATGTTGCCACACCGATCCATCCATTTCGCAAACAATATAGGCTCCCCCGCGGTTTCGTCTCAGGACTATCATTGGTCCCAGGTACCGTGGCTTCAGCTTTTTATCGAGCGAACTTTCGACCTCGGTATTTCTAACTAGTACTAAACTTCCTGGTTTGAAATCATAGTCTCTGATGGTCGCGCTGTGATCCTTCTCATACTGTAATAGTCTCCTTCGTTTTTCTATATTGATACGTTTCCTCATATCGGCCACATGCTGGACGTGCTTAGCTAGAGCCTGCGCTCTAAACCCAATGAGTTCCTCTGTAGTCAATATTTTTCCTGGTAACTTTACTAACCAAGTGGCTTCAATGATATCTAACGGTAAGGTTGGGTGCGCGCCCGTAATCATAAAATAGGGGGAGCAACCCGTCCCTCTCCGTATAGTAATCCTGTCAGCCCACATTACATGGTGGAAGAAGTAGTACCACTTCTTTACATCACCACCTGTAGCTTTGAAGACAGCTTGACGCACATCCCAATGTGCGCACTCGGCGATCCCATTTCCTTTGGAATTGTATGGTGATATACTTATTCCTGTAATACCATACTTGGATTCCAGCCACGCTTTGGCTGCGACAAAGGCAGGACCATTATCCGTTACAATTTCCGTTAGAGAACCCCATCTACAAATTACTTCTTCGAACAGCCACCTTCCCAAGGTCTTGCCGTCCTCAGATTTGAGGGGCGCGCCTTCCATCCATGAAGACAGCGCACATCTTCCTTGGACAATGTATTTATAACCGTTAGACGATGGGCTCATATACATGGTGTCCGCATGCAATACTTGGAATATAGACGGTGTGTGGGTTATAACAGGAGGGATTCTCAACAAAGTTAAAAGCCTTGTCTGACAGATGTGACATGACTTCACATACCATGATACATCGCGTTCCATTTCTGGCCACCAAAATCTTTTATCTATTAAAGATTTTGTTGCATAGAAACCCCTATGTCCAACAGAATCGTGAGACGCCTTCATCATATATGTTCGGTGATTTTTATCAACAACAAGCTGGTGCGCGCTATCGATATTTTTCCTATACATCCTGCCTTCTGGATCCAAAAAGAAATTAGACGCCTGCCTTGCAAACTTTAGGTAGGCGCGATCTGTCATTCCTTTTGGTCTCTTTTGTGGTCTTTTTAACCATTCTTTTATTAAAGGTAGGTTTTTATCCTGTTCCTGTGCCGTAGGTGTCCGTTTAGACTCATCATATACTTCCCTTACATTAGGGTCGTATTTAAACTTTTCATTGGGTATGACAGTAGTATTTACAAGTTGCTTTAGATAAGCTTCTCTTTGAATACCGAACCGTCCTAAACCTAAGTGCTGTTTTACTTCTCCGATAAATGCTGCTTCACCAGCCCAGGCATTGTTTACTTCCACTTCAAAATCAGAGATTTCCTTTGCAAGTTGGAATAGATATCCGCCGCGCGTGTCGATCTCCTCTTTAAAGTCTGACAGTTCCAAAGGGTCATCCAATCCTTCCGTTGGGTTGATAAACCTTAAAGGACCTGAGGGTTCGTCGTAACCATCGTCTGGGTCCGGGTAGACAGGATCCCCTAGCCGCGCGTCGCGTCTTGACAGACCGTCTGGGCCAAAGCCTTTACCAGCTTTATGAACCAAAGTAAAGTGGAACATAAGTATCCTATCGATCCACCTATTTACCGTTGCATTAGGTCCTAAACTTGGGTTTGATAACATCCCCTTAATGTACTTTGCATCCGTTTCCACTACCAAATTTCGTACTCCAATAAACCAATAATAACATGCCATTAGAACTCTCATTAATCCGAATAGCTCTCGTTTGGGTTGTGAGAAGCGCGCTTCGCGCTCATTCAGAGTTATCGAGTCAAATCTAGCATAGTGCTTTCTTCCAGGTATATCAGGGTCTTCCTGGTAGATATAGTAGCCTACGGCTTTCCATGACGTATCTACTGACAGTACTACTGGCGTATTCCAGGTGTAATTAATTGGACGGAGCGCGGGGCTATTTTTAAGTGCGTCTAATAATAGCTGCTGCGCTTCTTCTTGCTCAGGCCCCCATATCCAAGGTTCACTACTCCTAGTTAACTTTTGAATTGGTTGACCTATACGGGCGAAGTCTTTAATGAAATTCCTGCATACACCAATAGTTCCCATGTAAGCGCGTACTTCACTGACATCTTTGCATGGTCCCCATCTTTCAACTACACCGATTCTATCTGTAGTAGGTTTCCGTCCTTCATATGTACATCTATGTCCTACCACTAGAATTTCACTTGCGCATAACATAGACTTATATCCTGAAAATGTTCCTCCAGAATACTTCATTCTCTGTACGACGCGATTTACATTTTGCATATGTTCCCAGAAGAAGCGCCTAACACCTGGAGCACCAGGTAGCTCTTCTTCTGTTCCGTCCGGTAGTTCGTAACGCGTTGCTGGACCGTGCACGGGTACATCATCAATATAGGGTATTGTGACATGTGGTACCTCATCCTGTAGGATGTACGTGACATCGTCATGAAATATTGGAACAGAATTCGTCCATCCCATAGGGAGTGTTACTAATCTCAGCGCGCCAAATGGTGTTTGGAACGTGGTTAGATCGCGCGAGGTTTCTGCTAAAGGCCTCTCATCGTATCCTACATATAGATCCATCATTCCGCCACAAGCGCGCCCTGCGAAGTGTTCTGCTAGTTCTTCGGTAGCGGGTGGTAGACCCGAGTGCGCTATTGTGACTGCATTCAGTGGTTCTAGACTATGTACAATTCTAAGCTTCTTTCCTGGGCCTTTCTTTAATACGGTAAACCATCTAGACCTGTATGATGAATTGGATCTCTCATAGACTCCTGCATCAATTTTTGTCTTGATGATTTTACAAACATCTTCATAGATTCCTGGTGGGATTCTAATGTTCCTCTCTGTCCACGGCGTATGTGGGACTACTGGTATTTCGACGGGAGGAAAATATTCCTTCTTAAAACTACCGCGCTCACTATCATTCCAAGCAAAACCATCATTATGTTTGCACATAAAGTCGTGGATTATATCCATCTCTTTAGGTTTTAAAAAGCTTTCTTCTTCGTGTACTCTTTGGAATTCCGCGCGCCTTTCCTCAGTGTACCTCCCAGTTGGTTTAAACGGAGGTGGGTTAGGTGTTAGAACTGGTAGGGCTGCTAAAGGGTCGCCCTTTATATCTCTGATAATTCTAAATTTATCAGGCAGGTCCGCCAGTGTTGGTTTTGTTTTCAAATGTACTGGTTTATACTTCTTTCCTACTAGCTGATCCATGGTCTCAATATTACACTTTTCACTTGTTGCCGTTCCAAGACCGCGCTCGTTTGTGCCAATTTGCCACTGCTTTAATTTACTTAAAGCTTTATTGATCATGGGCTGTTCTTGAGCGTATGTCAGCGGTCTAGTGGGTGTGCTTGCTGTGTCCCTACTGTTCTGCTCGTAGTTTATTACTGGTCCATCGCGCTCATCTACGGAAGCCAAGTACGTGGCTAGTAATTCGCGTTCAGGTACTGTACTATTCATGTTTACATCACTTCTAGACAAAAAGACATCTCTAAGTTCTTTGTGACCAAAATTCCGCTTATCAGTAGGGTGTCTATAACCCGTTATAATAAAGTTCCCGTCCTCATCTTCAGCAATTTCTACGGCTAGCTCTCCTTGATCACTTTGGATTAATTCATCGAAGGCCGAAAATCCTGCTCCGGTTGTCTTTTCAACAGCTTAGGCGGTGATCCCTTTGCATGGGTAGGAATAGTACACCTTCGTCCCGTGTTAGGGTCCGTGATAGTGACTACTTGTCCCCCGTCCCGAGCATTTTTGATCTGACTTTCCGTGAGCGTATCAAACGGTCTCCCGAGCAATACTTTGTATGCGGGTGAATTTATAATATGTACTTGGAGGTAGATGGCCATGTCATTAAACAAGAAAGGGACATTGCGCGCTAATCCCGCTGTTTTCTCCACTTGTTTATTAGCACTCTGCATGTGTATGACAACGTCCGGATCCCATGAAATATCCAAGTCTAAAGCCGTTTGTTTAGCCATTGATACTATTTGGGATCCCCCATCTAATAAAGATTCCTCCGTTCCTACCCCATTTATTACTGGATATACTGCGCGCAAAGAGGCCGATTCTTTTGCTACATACAACTGTTTGGGCTCTTCCCCGGCTGGTAAAGATTCTAAATACTGTAGGACTGGGTCCCCGCATATTATAGATCCCTTAGGTATTCCGCCGCGGTCATACTCTGAGATGAAGAAAGACTGGAATGGGATTGACTCTACTGGTAGCGCGTCATGCCGTAAGTAGTTATCATCAAGTTCCCAGTCCCCTCCAAAGGGTAAGACGTCTTCCTCATCTATTCCGTTTATTTGCAAGTTAGCGTCCCTTTGGGTAAGGGACTTACGTCTGGCAGTTACAATATTCTTTATTCCATCTCTAATGGTTTTTGACGAGCCCATTAACTCTCCCGTGGTCAATGTGATAGGGTTGTCTAACACTTTAGCAATTATATCGCCACCTTTTAATTTTACTTCTATCGGGGACTTAGTTTCATAAGTCGGACCGCGCTTAGTGTTAAAATTAGGTAGCGGATCAACTGGTTCAGGGTTGCGTTCCGTTCTCCGGGGTATGTAGGGTACCACGGGCACATCGATGTAGGGTAATTCTTTTCGTACTGGGGACTTTACTGATGGTTCAACAAATTTTACTTTCTTTTTACTAGGAGACGGCGCTACCAACTCCTCTTCACTACTATCCTGACTACTCTCTGAATTGTTACTTTCTTGACGACTATTTCTATTTTTACTTCGGTCCTCTGGCTGTCTCTTGGAACGCGACCTAGTCGTAGGTCTAGCGTGTTCCTTAGCCTCCTTCATCGGACCTAATTGAAACCCGACTCTTTAACCTTGTTTTGGTTATTGAGTTCTGCTACCTGCCCTAATAAAGTGCTCATTTGTGCTTGTAAGGCTACTATGTCAGGGTTCGGCGCGCTCTTTGCCGTAGGATTATAGTTATTATTTATATATTCCTGTTTCTGCATCTGAGGCGCTACTGGCAGCGCGGTTTGCGCGCTCTGTTGTCCTAACATTTGTTGCGCTTGAAATTGTGCCATTTGTGCCATTATGGCTTTCAAGGTTCCAATGTCGTTACTATTGTCTACTGCATTATGTGACTGCATAACGGACAATACTCCTGGAGCGGGTCCTTCTGTGACATCTCCGTAATAAAGGGCCGCTACCTTCTTTGAATGGAAGTGTTCCACTTTATCTTTCAATGATACCGTTTCTGGTTCTCTTGGAATATATGATCCGTCTGGTAAGCATACTCCTCCATTTGCGTTGGTTTTTATTTTCCCTTCCTCAAAATGTTTCTGTTTCTCGGGACAGGCCATTATGAAGTGTCCGGGTGTAAAACAGTAGTGACATTTATACGCATTTGGTCTTTGCGGTTGTCCTTCTTTAGGCTTTCCGTACTGATTCTGATACTGATGCTGCTGGGGTGCGCTATTCGTGGCATGGTTCTGAACAGTTGCTTGTTGAAGCGCTTTCATTACATCCTCGAATCCACTCCTCGTATTCTTCTCATTTACTTGGAGACGGTCTAACAAATTAACTATTTGTTGTTTTATTTCATCCATCTCTACTTTGATTTTGGGCGCTGCTGTTGCTGTTACGGACGTTATAAACGATCTATTTGTGTCTGGAATATTCATGTTGGCTACACCTTCAGAAATGCTGATTGCAGTTGCTATAACTTCCTCCAGATCGTACTGATCCCCTTTTCGTCGCGCGAGCGCGGCGGCTTCGGCAATAGTATTAGGATCTGCTCGGTTGTTTGTAGCAACGGCTTGTCCTGCCTGTGTAGCATTAGACTGATTATTCCCTAGCAGGGTTAGCCTTCCTTGTACTTGGGATCTGAAGACTTCGTCTAGACATCCCAAGAACTTGGTAACTAATTCACGGTTAGAGATAATAGGTGGCCTAACTCCCAAGAGTTTAATAGATTCTGCTTTGAATTCACGCTTCAGCTTTTTCAGCGCGGCCTCATCGGTTACTCCAATACGTGGGTTGGCGCGACACACTGCCTCTAACTTGGCTACTGATCCTTCTACTTGATCGAGTGCTTCCGGATAACTAGAGATCAACTCTGTCTTGAAATCCGTCCAAGTGCCTGTCTTATAGTGGTCTAATGCCCTCCACTCATTCTCTGATTGTAGGTCTGCGTATTTTCCCAACATTAACTTCTTTTCTTCATCATTTGTAATGTTACACTCCTTCCATAGGACCTCCATTCGCTCCAGAAACCGGATTAAACCCGTGGGCTCTTTTCCTTTGAATACTGGTGCATCACGGACGCCTGGTTGGGGCATATATTTACGAGGGGGTTCAGTCATGATTACTGAACGGTTCTGAGTAGCTAACGAGTTCGGGTTTGCTACTGGGTTTACTACGGACGATCTTCCGCGCGCTACTGGTCTACTAGTAGTCGATATGTTTCCTAAGGGCTCTGGAGTTCTAAATACTTGCCTTGGTCCTGAAGATCCAAAGGCTGGTTGTGAAGATCCTCGTGTGCGCGCTCGCCTAGGAGGTGGTAACGACTCTGTTACTCCAGCGTTTTGCGAATTTTTAGTCTGCCGCGTTTTTGTAGCTACTTGTCTTGCAAGTGGCTGATTAGTTAGTCTGTTTGACGAGCTGGCTTGTGGGCGTGGCTCTTGAGACAGATTGACTAAACTTTCTCCGCTCTACTTCGATTTGTAGACGACGTTGCTCGTCTTGGTATAATATTTTTCAAAGAAAGATGCTCTCTTTAGACTATTCAAAAACTCTGAACCCTCGCGGTGGGCTCCAGATGAAAGGGGGCTCCTGGGCTATAAGTGCGCTGATGCTATGAAATGTAATCCCTTACACACACACACCAAACTTAACAATCAACACACGAACAGTAGGAATCGCCTGTTTTGAGTTCGGGTTCAAGTGCTTAGAAGCACTAAGCTTTGAATAGTACTAGCCAAAGCCCTTTTCAATGATCTCCCAACGGGTTTGATTCAGACAAAAGCTTCAACACAGGTTCATAAACCTGCTAGGTATATTTATAATATTTCTCGATCCAATAGACTGGGTACCAAGTGTACGTTCAATTATTAATGATCCCAAACGGATCTGTAAGTCCAAGCGACTTATCAAACAATACAGTGCCAAGTGCACTAAGGCCAAGTGCCTAGTAATTCCAACGGACAATACGATACTAAGTTCCAAGTGAACTAAGTCTCTTTAATTCTGTAGTTCTTCAATCAATTCCAATCAAGACACGTTGAAGCAATCTGATCCTTAATTCGGGCACGCAATAGTGTTTTTAACAAATGTGATTTGTATACTCTATAGTAGCGCGAAGTGGGGGCAAGATTCCTTGCCTTAGCGCTACTCATCTACAGTCTATTTATAATGTACAAACTAAATATCATATGGAATTGTAAATTTTACACGGAACCGCGCTCCCGCGCGCCAAGAATCTGTATTCAATACTGACGCGTCTACTACAACTTGGCGCGCGCGCCATGCGTGCCAATTATGTCGTTTACTGGTTACTTATCAAATATTGAAAGAGCTGGCTAAACTCTTATCAAGTCCCGACCGCGCGCTCTGTTATTTAAAACAGCGCGGCACTGTCGTTTACTCCTCCTGATTGTCCTGGTTGCTATTCACGGTGTCCCGTCACTTCCGGTAGTTAACACCAAGTACCCCTGACTAGGATCGGGTTGTGCAAGTCCCGAATTTACAATTACTTCTCCTATTAATGATGATCCCCGGACTAATGATATCATACTACAACGGTTACTTATGAACTAAGACACCGAGGTTGTAACCGGGCATGGTGAATAGGACTAATAATAGACCGTACTCATAGTCCTCTGTACTGATAGTGTATTATCCATTAGACTAGTTCACTCTGATTAGCCGTCTCGGAGCTCGACTCTAATCCTTTATTACTGCTTACTTGGTTATTAGAAATGACACTAATAGCCTTACTTGTTGACTTTATAAGTGCAAACAATTTCGGGCCCTATCACCGAGACCGTTTGAGGAAGATGGTGCATGCTGTGCAAGTAAGCCTTAGTTTTCTGCAACGGAGAGAATACAACAAGGATACTTACAACATCATAGGGTTGACGGACAGGTTCTGAAGAAAGGAGGGCTCTGAAAAACTTTCTACACTGGTGGAAACTTGACCTGTCAATCGCATATCCGCCAGCACTATGAACATTACCAAGAGCTTTGCAAGGATAAAAACATACCCAAAAATCACTTCGCTATCCCTCGACCAATCTGGAACGAAATGCAGTGAAAGAAGAACAACCCAAAGGGAAAGATTCAAGCGAAACTCAATGGGGTTGTCAAAAAGGTGCAGGGACCAAGGGAGTTCACGCACGAGGGTGTATTGCATGCCGTCACGAAGTTTATCGCCTGTGATGACCAGGTAAGCTTTACAAAACAGAACGAGAGGTAACACTAACCTTGTTGTTAGGCACTGGTGGTGGCCGACAAGGTGTTGTTTCGGAACTGCCTTGTTGCGATGAGGCCACAAGCAACCTGTCCAGATCTGCCGAGCACATATGATGTGAAGGTGCACCTCCACAATGAGTGCATCAAATGGCTGCAAGGTTTGAAAAAGGATATTCTTGTCAGTTGTACACCATTGTAGTCCATCTCGTACTCACCAAACCCTCAACAGGCAGTGCCAGGGACAGTCTCAACCACCGCTGACAGATGGACGGCCGACAATACAAAGGGATTGTTTCTAGGAATGATGGTGCACTGGATCGAGGTAAAAGAGCGGAAATGGTGTTTGCAGTCGGAGGTTGTCGGATTTCAGGGTATTTCAGGAGATCACAGTGGTTTGAACCTTGGGCGGTACTTTGTTGGGTTGTGTGACTGCGTGGGTATCACAACCCCAGATAAGTCAAAGGTGATTGATGATTAGATTACTATTTGATAAGATAACTGAAACACGCACAGCTATTCACCGTAACATTGGACAACACTTCCAACAATAACACCAGCTGTGCCCATACATTGCTTCAGCTCCATCAATTCCTTTGTGTGCAATAGAATCAGCACTGTGGTATACCTTGCCATCTCCAGGAAACATATCCAGTACTTTTTTATTGAGAGAGTCAACATCATCATTTCTGGCAGAAAGAATAGCTTTCTCAGAATAAAATATATCAGGTTTTAGGACAGGGTTTCCAATATCAGGATATATTGCATCAATTAGAGACTTCACAGTATTCTTAGCACAACAGAAGTTGTCAGGTAAGGTGACATTTCCATTGTCATCTGTAAGCTTCCCATGGCCAACTTCAACTTGCCATTTGGCAAAATTGGTTTCATTCTCAGTAACACCATTTAAGCACATATTTTTGTTCAGCTTGAGTATCTGAAGCTCACCCCACAATGGAGAGTGCATGTGACAGGCACCCACAGTCTGTGCACGTGAACACTTAGGAACAACAGGTAGGATTTGTTGATAGTCACCACCAAATACCACAGTTAATCCCCCAAAGGTTCTATTATCTCCCCTAATATCCTGGCATAGCCAGTTAACTGCATCAAAGACATGATGATGCTGCATAAGAGCCTCATCCCATAGTATGAGGTCAGTTTGTTGCAAAAGCTTAGCTTCTGGAGTCCCTTTACTAATTCTACATGTAGCTGATTCATAGACCTTCAGAGGAATTTTAAAGCAGAAATGAGCAGTCCTTCCTCCTACTAGTAATAGTGCTGCAATTCCAGATGAAGCCACACATAAGTCAATCTTTCTCTGGCCTCTGAAATAGCAACACAGGGTGTTATAGACAAATGTTTTGCCACAACCTCCAGAGCCATTGAGAAAGAATGATTGTCCAGACTTGGTTTTCACAGCTTCCTTGACTGCATTGAATGCAGCTTTCTGTTCATTATTCAGCTGTTCTGACTGTTCTAAATACTCTGCAAACTGTTCTGCATCATCATAATTCTGTTGCTCTTGAATAAGAGTATTTCCCAGCTGGATAGCCCAATCCATCTGAGATGTTGGCATTCCAATAATTGAAGTCAATGATTTATTACTTCATGCCAGTATCTGCTCAATCAGGTATAAACCATAGTCATAGACTTGCTCTTCTGTTGGATTTGCCACACCTCCCTTTGTTCTTAGCCAGTAAGCAAGGTCATCACAAATATTCTCACAGAACTGGTTCCATAAGGCTATTGGATCAGAAGGCTGACATTCAGCCAGAATCATTGCAAATAGAGAACAGAGTTGTCTGCCTGTTTGCATAAGTAATGCCTCAGTCAAGGCTTGAATCCACTCCTGATCATCATCTAATAGTCCCCTTGCACAGCATGGCTCATGAAAAGAGGGATATAATCTGCCTTCAAAAGTGGCCAAATCTTCATAAGATTTTGGGCCTTTAACTGCAGTCAAAAGTAGGCACAGATAGAAACATTCTCCAGAAGCAGAATGAGCATAGTACATTCTGCCAATAGCAAAGCCCCGCTCTCTGAGTTTTCCATTTTTTTGTTTTGTCTACCCAAACAATTTTTTTAGGAAAGTCCTGATATAAGAGATCCTTGGCTTCATCAGAAAATTTGATATTAGCCTTAAAGAATCCTGTTAGGGTAGTATCTTGCATGGCTGCTCTTTCCACAACCTGTTGATTCATAATTTTATAAGCAGTAGTACCATTTACATGCCTATTTTATTGTTTTAGTCTGAGCATCTGAATCTTGTCAGACAATACACACACAAATAAGTTAAGGATAACAGATAACATTTGTTGACTTAGTCTACTTTAGTGGTAGTTATCCTGTGTTGTAAAGCAGGTGACTTAGCATGTGATACCTGGATAGATGTTTTTTTCATATTTAAATATATAATGTAATATAATGTAATTAAAATAGGATTTGTAATGTTGGAATATATTGTGTGAATCCGAGGTTTACATCAGAATTGGTCAGATAAAGTCATTTTCATTTTTGTCTGTCTGCTGTTGATTTGTAAAATTTTATGAGTAGTAGCACCATTTCAATGTACTGAAATTTATGAGGAAGTGTACACACAAATGGGTTAATATTTATTGATTTTGTGTGCTTTGGAGGTCATGTGATGTGGTTGTCATGTGGTGTTTTGAGGCAGGTGACTTGAGCTGGTTTGAACAGGTGATTAGGGCAGGTGATTAGAGCAGGTGATTAGAGCAGGTGACTTGAGCAGGTGATGTGGCATGTGACTTTAACAATTTTCTTGCTTTGTCATCCTTAGTCAGCACTCTACTTAAAAGACAACTTTTTTGCTGCTTTGTCAGACTTAGTCAGTGTTTAGTCAGGATTAGTCACAATCAATTCCCACGTTCCTGGTACTTTAATATATACACAAGCTTATGGCCCGTGGCTACACCACGGAACTGTGGCACTGGGCCATAGTTCACTACAAATCCTTGGCTTGCTGGGGGCTCTGCCCCAGACCCCCCCTTCATCCCAGAATTTTTATCACACATCACATGTCAAGAGTTTAGTCAGTGCCTTTACTTTCATGGAGAAATCTTATATACTGTATCCAACATATTATATAACCCAATATCCTATAAAACCCCACATTGTATCATTTCAGTTGCACCCCAATCCTTGTCTTTATCTTGGAACTTCTTTGGAGCCAGTTACTCTATTGTATCCTATTGCATCCTACTGCACATGCCTGGAAACAAAACATACACTCTCAGCTTACTATTTTTATTGCCATCTTATTCATATAGCCCATATCATACTTACAGTCACTATTTATCTCTTAAGGCTCCAATTCTTTTATTTGTTTACTGTTTACCATTTCTGTCTAGTGTACTGACCACCTATCTAAATGGTAAACAACTGGTAAACTTGGGTGGAGTGGGCCAACACATTGTGTGGCAGGTACTCATTCTTTATTTCTTTTCTTAGGAGAACTAAGTCCATTCTACATTCAGGAAGTTGTAAATGACTAGAAACAATGTAGATGATAGTTTATAGAGGTCATGTGACCCTGGGAAAATGCTACCAAGCAAACAAGCAATGCCTGTGCACAAAAACCATCAGAACTTACTTTTCCCAGGATCATGGACACTAAATGAGCATTCAGATTGTTGTCATGTATTTGGTATGCTTATGTGATGGAATAGATCATGTGACATATGTCAATATATAGAGAATTCAATCCTCTTTGTATTTCAGGTAAATATAGTAGTAGTTGTTGATTATTCCAATGTTTAGTGTAATTTCCCACAAGGGTCATGTTTGGTAAGGGTCATTGTTGTTATAAGATGTTTGTTCATCTTTGGTATAACACACAGACCTTCAAAACTAGCTGAATCTGGACATTTCTGATATTTCGCTCAAAATAGACCATGGGAAAAATGTGCTCAACAAGGAAATTGTAGAGCCATGTTTGTACATTCCAAACATATAAAAACAAAGTTAATAGCTTTACTGGTTATGGAGAAAATCACAAAATAAATTTTGAAACGCGACGCTCAGAAATATTAGATATGCATAATTTTGATGGCATCATCAAAGGCATTATGTAAGCATCCCAAATACATGCAAATTATGTCACAATACTTTGTATTTGTAGAGAAATGCTGTAAAAAGCCATAAGAGAAGAAAAATCCCATTATGGAAATATTTTCCCGCGGTGTTGAAATATGAATCAATGAATGAATGAATCACCTTTCTGCCCGAAAACTGGGTTGATAAAGAACTCGTCTTTAGTAAACTAAAGAACTTGTAACAAACAGTGGTAAATGGTCACCATGAGTGGTGGGGTGGTGATACTACAGCATGCTGTATCCGTATTTACATCATATAGCTTCCTATAATTGGCAAATGTCAAATGGCATATACTATAAATATCCATTCTATGGCTGTTAAGGAGATATGTACTTATATGAAAGATGGCCAAGGTTCCTTAGATTTGTTCAAACTTCATCATTTGTTTGCTGATAGTCCATTACTATTCACTTGATGCATTAATGTTTATTTGAGTCTTTCTGTCCTCAATAGCCTTCTTGTTATTTGGTAAATGTTTAGTTTACACCATTTTATAAACAAATACTAAATGGTTAGAGCCCTATAACCTCCTATACCTGCAAATTTCATAATATCACCTCAGTCCTGCTTTCAGATATGGCCCTTTACTATTCCAATCCAGCAGTTGGTCAACCACCTTATGCATTATTGTCATATCCTATTTTACCCTGTCTTCTTGGTTTTACAAACCTACTCTTGCATATCCATATGTGTGTTATTGCCATAATTATGTCTATATTTCCCCTCTGCAGATAAATAATTATGAATATATAACTTGGTTGAACTGTAACTCAAACAGTGGATACAAATAGTCTAAGGTCAGATTCAACATTGTATAATTATTATCCTACCACATTTGTTGATTGCCATACATAATCCATCATGAAAAGGTAATTATCATTGGCTTAATTTAACAAATATCAGCTTTTCTCAAATTCTTGAAATCAATGTTTCTACCCATTATATTTTCTTTTAATCAATTACACTATTTCACTTGATCATTTGCACTGGATTCCAGTTGCTTTAAATATAAGCTTAGAAAGAGGTAGCTCTGATCCATGGATAGAGTTCAAGTATTCAATTAGGATACAGTGCTGTGGCTCCATCAATTCTGTCAAGTGCAATAGAATTTGTAATGTGGTATGCATACCTTGGCATTTCCAGGAATTATTTCCAGTATTTTGGAAGAGTTTATATCATTGTATTTGGTGGAAAGAGAGTCTTTTATAGTGTATAATGTATCAGGTTTTAAAACAGGATTTGTAATCTTAGAATACATTGCATTGATTAAAGGCTTGATGGCAGAATTGATTAGGTAAAGTCATTTCCATGTTTGTCTGTATATTCTTGATTTGTAATTTTATAAGCAGTAGCAACATTTAAATACCTATTTTACTGTTTTAGTTGAGCATCTGAAACTTGTCAGGCAGTATACACATACAAATAAGTTAAGGATAACAGATAATATTTATTGACTTTAGTCCACTTTAGTTGTGGTTATCCTGTGCTGTAAAGCAGGTGATTATATTGTTTTGAGGCAGGTGACTTAACATGTGATCATGACTTGGATAGAACATTTTTTTTGAATAAATATAATGTAATGTGATGTAATTAAAATAGGGTTTGTTTGGAATATATTCTGTCAATTAAAGGTTTTATAGCAGAATTGGTCAGGTAAAAGTCATTTTCATTTTTATCTGTCTGTAATTTCATGAGCAGTAGCACCATTTGAATGTATTTTTTATAATTTAGTTTGGGCATCTGAGTGTGCATATAAATGGGTTAATATTTATTAATTTTGTGTGCTTTAGAGGTCATGTGATGTGGTGGTCATGTTATGTTTTGAGGCAGGTGACTTGAACCGGTTTCAGCAGGTGACATGAGCAGGTGATCTGAAGTGACATAGCATGTGACTCAAACACCTTTTCCTGCTTTGTCAGTCTTAGTCAGCACTCTACTTAAAAGATAACTTTTTGTTGCTTTGTCAGACTTAGTCAGCGCTTAGTCAGGATTAGTCACAATCAAATTCACACACTAACTGTATTTTATAATAGACAGACAAGCTTATGGCCCATGGCTATGCCACGGCACTGTGGTGCTGGGCCATGGTTCATCACAGATCTTCCAGGTTGCTGGGGGCTCTGCCCCTAGACCCCCTATTCAACCTGGAATATTTATCATATGTCCATCTCAATTTTCTAGTCATTACTTTACTTTTATGGAGAAATCTTATATACTATATCCAGCATATTCCATAACCCAATATCCAACTTGAGGTAGAGGGCCATTACTGGCAGATACGAGTCCTTATGTTTTTTTTTTGATTAACTTTTCTTTATATTTCTAGAACCAGGTTGTTGCAATAGAACTAGCTATCCAGAATCTATTCAACCTTATATTACTTTTTGTCATTGATAAGTTTGGTTCTGGAACACTTGTTAGGCATTGTTCTAGAATTAGATTGTAGGGTACAGGGAGTAGCTTGACAACATGGAAGGCCTGATGGATACACAACATGAAGATGTAATATGACCACACATTCGAGCTTGCCAAATACTTGTTGCACTTCTGTAAGGGGTCATGTTGCCAAGAGGCTCAGACAGGGAGCAGTATACACAGTATGAACAACCACACAGGGAAGGGATGAGCATAGAGCACTAGAAGCTTGACTATGAGTAGAGAACCCAGCCCAAGTCTATTGCAAAGGTGCCCTTCCATAGAGAGGAAGGGGCACCTTATATACAGTACATTATGCCTATGTCTCAAATAACAACAGAATCTGATATTAGTAACTCTACTGATGTAACAATTCATCTGTGATATGTCAACTATTTATCAAGGGGTTAAAGCAGTGTGTGTCAGAATAATATGTATAACAGTGAGGCTATGCAAGCTGTGCAATGGTGATCCTGATGGCTAGATGTGGACAAACAAGTGATGCCCTTACAACTTCACCCATATCCATAGTGTATGATATAAGCAACTGCATATGAATTGCCAATAGAAGTTGGTGTTTATAGATCCTATACAAATATCCACCAATAAAATGTAACAATATATGTATATCTAGACATTTTCCTTAAAAACAAGTCAGCTGGTAAAGTGGGGACTCAGACTCTCTGAGATGGACTGTGTTAAAAAATTAACAAACTTGAAAATGTAGATCTATATTTGTATATATTCCAAATACACAACCAACTCAGTAGCTTCTCTGGAGACTTTACACTGAGCAACATGAGGCGCACAGACCACACAGACAAATGCAGATGTTTGCAAACTAAGCTCAGACCTCATTTTGCAGTCTGCATCTGAACCAAGTCAAAGCTGAGTCCATAAATCCACACTGTTACTTGGATGCTCAGACCCAGCTGGGAACAACTCCTCATGAAGTCCATGCAGACTGTCCAGATTGCTTACTTATTCATAGTTACCATTTCTTATTTAATGTACAAAAATGCAATATTTTGGAGAGTCAAATACAAGGCCTCAAGGTTACATGTCATGTGCATAAAGCATGCAGATTAACCATTTGGTAATATGAGCTTGTCAGTCCAAGGTGCTTGTTTTTATAATGACCCCTGCTGCCTACTCTTGGCCATTACTGGCAGTGGCTGAATGTTGTTGATAGGTACTACATCACCTGTCAGCCTTGTTGTCGACCACCACCACCACTACATCCCCTGCTGCCCCTCCCATCACCTCCCTGCCTCATGATTGTGTACATACTGCCAAATACAATACCAGGTCCCACTGCCATGGATACCACCACCCTCTCTCATACCCACCCCTCTCAGTGAAAATAACAACTGCAAAATCACAACAATAAGAGCTGCAGGAAGAACTACAGAGGCACCTGTCACTGCCTGCCCACTTCTGCTAGTGAGCAGCTAGCATGGTGGACATGGGTGGTGCAGTGGTGTATTCCATATGGTAGAACCATCACCTGGTGGGTGTAAGGGGAACTCCATTTCCGCCTTACTTCGCCGATCTAGCCTTACTTCGCCGAATCTCACTCCGCTGACTTCTACTTCACCGATTCGCGACTCAGTCATCCTGCCGACTTACGATACAATTTCTCTGCTTACTTCGCGCTCACTTGATTACATGCACTACATCACACGTTCATTACCTACGCCCACACGCACCCCCACTCTCTACTTCGCGCGCAGTTCGCCACCGGACTTCGCACTTGTTCGGACTATCAAGGGCACGGTCACATGACCTTCGCTAGCCCAACGCGTGTCGTCGTACCGCACCGGGAACGTGTATTTAATGTAGTACTAGGTATATAGCACACCCCCCCTGATGGAGGCTCCTCAGAGAATTCTCTTAGGATCCCCTCCACCAGGTGAGTAGTACATATGTCGTACAAGTGAATACATCTCTTAGGATCCCCTCCACCAGCGTCGGCCCGCTCTACTAAGTTCGCGCACACTCCGCCGGAGTTGCCCTTACAGTAGAATTCTCTCACCAGCAGAGACCGCGACCTCACCGCAGCCATTGCCAAATTCCGATCGGCAGAAACTGTCAGCTCCGATACAGGTAATTTCTATCCCTTGCACTAAAACGATCGATGCTTTAGGAACGGCGAATCTTTATCTGGAACGCGTTTATAAAAGATTTGGACTACCCGACACTTTTCTATCAGATCGAGGCCCTCAATTTGCAGCAAAAGTTTTCAAAGAACTAGGAAAACTCCTTGGAATCAAACTCGTAATGAGCACAGCATATCATCCACAAACAGATGGAGAAACGGAGAGATTAAACCAAGAGCTCGAAATCTACTTCCGCATGTTCTGTCAGAACAACCCGGCAATATGGAAAGAACTTAACTCAATCGCAGAATTCGCGCATAATCAAAAAAATCATTCCACTACAAAGAAATCTCCATTCTTCCTAATGATGGGATACGAACCCCAAGCAATTCCATCAGCATTCCAGAAGACGAACGTTCCGAGTGTAGAACAACGAATGATTGAGCTTAACAAAGCCCGAGAAGAAGCTATGGCCGCACATGATTTAGCGAGAAGAAAAGTCGCAGAAAGGACAACACGAGGTTTCATTCCATTCAAACAAGGAGAATACGTTTGGTTAGAAGGAACAAATCTTCGAATTCCTTACCCATCAAAGAAATTAGCACCAAAAAGAGAAGGACCCTTCAAAATCCGAGAAGTCCTCGGACCAGTGACATACAGACTAGAACTTCCATCACAATGGAAGATTCATCCCGTGTTTCATGCATCACTCCTCACACCATACAAAGAAACCGATACCCACGGACCAAACTTCTTAGAACCACCACCGGATCTTGTAAATCAAGAAGAAGAATACGAAGTGGAAGGGATTATTAATCACCGACAACGAGGCCGAGGCTTCCAATACCTCGTAAAATGGAAAGATTACTCATCCGTGCACAACACATGGGAACCTGAAAGTCACTTAAAAAGGGCTCAAACGATCCTTCAATCCTATCAGAAGCTACATCGCCTCTAAACAGACTATCATCTCTCATCGCTCTCAACAAATTTCAAAGCTCATACAAACAATGTCTTCCCCCATCACCAACAACCTTTACATTGCCACCGCCACCCCTCTTAACACTCCTTCCGACACTCCTGTTGTCAACATTGGATCCCAAGAACGTCTCGAGATAGCTACGAAAATCATACGCAGTCAAAAGTTCTTATCATGGTTCATGAACGAAGAACACCGTGAAAGAATGATCCAAGCGTTTGATCAACCACCGTATAACCAACTCATCGAATTAGTTGGGAAATATTTAGAGATTAGGGATATGTTGTACACTCAAACTGCGGATATCAGCCGAGCACTAGATCAGGTCACTGACAAGCTGACGAACACACAAGAATTCCGAATTCTAGAAGACTTAATCCCGTTACTACAAGACGGAATTCGATTACCTACGACCACGCCGTCGACACCTACAGAATCGACTACAGATATCTCGACAAGTGACAAAGAAACGCAAACATCTCCTCCAAATACACCAACACCTTCAGCGCCCAACTCTCCTATTTATGAACCTGCACCATTACCAATTCCGCCCTTTCGCGAACCATCCCCTCCATCCTCGCAACATTCCACCCCTGATCCAAACGACATGGTTCAAAGCAAAGAAGTATTTAAATATTTAGAAGGACGAAAAGGTACAAAATCGGTCATAAAGAAGAAGAAAACCCTCAAACCAATCAAATACACGATGAACGCTCTCAATCACGTTGGAAGTCGAGAGAAACCAATCGACCTCACGCAAGTAGAACGAGCAATCATTTACAAAAACGTGTTATGCTCTCAATGCCTTAACTTCGGACACTCATCAATACACTGCGAAAAACAATATTGTCCAATATGTTACAAACCAGCTCCAGGACATCGAAGAGACCAATGTCCTGAAAGACCAATAACTAGGACGGCAGGGTATCACCGAAGCTGGCGACGAGTTGGGGATGAATATGAAGATGTAGATGACGGAATTGACGACCCCTTTGACTTCCCAGAAGCCATTGCCAACATGTCAGGAGAGCCAATTGATTTCTAAAGCTGGGACGCTTTAGAGATAGAAGAGGGGTAATGTTACAAATTCCCCTACTTGTCCGGCATATCACTTCTTTTCCCTTTTCTTTTACTATCAGACGCTTATTGACCTTATCTTTGACATCCCCATATGCATTCTCTTTCCCATAGTTACTAAGCCTCCTTACTCATCTTCTCAGATAGCTTACTAACTCTTATCTATAACAAATAGCGTAAACAACGCTTATCGAACTACTACGTATATATAGGGATACTTTAGTTAGTTAGCTCTTTAGCTTGACCTAGCTGAATTCACCTTATTCATCTATTCTCTTGATGCGAACTCGATCCTATCCGCCTTACGAAGGGGGTAGTGCATCTCTGATCAGATAAACTCGATAACCTGACTTTAGCCCTATTGAGGGAGTCAATAGACGTTGGACTTACAGAAGTCAACGGTCTAAGAACGAACGAACGACTCAGCATATTGATCTAGAGGATAAGGCCTAAACAGCCGTAACAGTAACTAAACCCGTTGAGATGGCAGAAGAACAACGCAGTGAGTCAAACAAAACGTGGTGAGAACACTGAACCCTGGCTCACCCAATTTCCCCATTAGAACGACTATCTGATGAGTGGATGGCTCCAATCTATGCGTTCTTCCAGCCAACTCCTTCCATTGTGACCGTTGATGGACGGCGTGTCCACGAATTCAGGTGCACTGCAACAAATTGTAAGGGATGTGGCAAAAACCCAAGAATGGTCCGATGTTACCTTGATACATCCGATCAAAACTTGACAGGAAACCTTCGCAAGCATGTGCGACTGTGTTGGGGAGATGAAATCTTAGATGGTGCGGATGCTTGTGGCGACCTAGAGAGTGCTCGGGAAGGGTTAGACAAAGCCAAGAAGCTAAAAGACAGATCAATCACAACAGCCTTTGAGAGGAAGGGGAAAGGGGTGGTTACCTTTTCTCATCGCCAACATGATAAAGCCCAAACTATGTTCGTAGTGATCAACTATCATCTAACCTATCTAATGTATCGCTCAGGGCTGAAATCGTTTGTTGGGTATCCGAAAGCATGCGACCTTTTTCCATTGTTAGCGATCGAGGATTCCAATGCCTCATGAAGACTGGCAGACCGGAATATTACATACCTTCTCCTTCCACCGTCTCGCGTGATGTTAAGCAAGTGTTCACAAAGGTTTGGGGTAGGATTGCGAAGATGCTTCAAGTAAGAATTCAAGTCAGCTTCGTGATGACATAGGACGAGATTGATTTACCCCATCCAGGAACATGAGGGTGCCCTCAGCTTCGGGACAGATGCATGGACTTCACCTAACCACAAGGCTTATATTGCTGTAACCGTCCACTTTGAGCAGAACGGGGAGCCAATGTGTCTTCTGCTTGAACTTGTGGAGGTTGCAAAGTCTCATCCTGGCGTGAATCTTGCATCTGCATTCGCGAAAATACTAGTTGATTTTGGGATAGCGCACAAGGTAAATATGCTGGATGATTTACATGAAAAAATGGGACTTACAGTGATCTCACACACCAGATTCTCAGTGTTACGTGCGATAACGCATCGCCAAATGACGTGATGATCGACACACTTGCTGAGCTAATTGTTGCGTTCCCAGGTGCCGCAAATCAAACGCATTGCTTTACACATATTCTGAACCTAGTTGTCAAAGTAATCCTTCGCCAATTTGACGTGCCGAAAGCCAAGGCAGATGAAGCGCTTGATGTGGCGTCGCAGGCGCTGGTAGACCTTGCAGGAGATATCGAGATGGAGGAGGCAGCAATGGATGAGAGAAATGATGATGAGGATGATGACGGAGAAGAGGGATGGGTTGATCCACACGATAGGATGTCACAGGAGGATGTCAAACTCTTAAAATTACTCGAAGTCAAGACAAGCTTGATCTGGCGGTGTGTCCAGTGCGGTTGGTCCTAGTAAAAGTAAGTTTAAACTCAGATTAAACTCTAATGCTGGACTGGTACTCATCCAATCCAGCTACGAAAACTTGCGTATGTGATCAAAAACTCCACGACAATCCTACTCCCTCGCTGGATTCAGCTCCTTGAAGATCTGGCAGATGATGCTACCAATCCCCTTGCCATTCGGATGATGCCACGCGACGTTGCGACATGCTGGAATTTGACGTACAACATGCTTATGTTTGCTCTCGAATATCGTGAGGCAATCGATGAAATTTCTGGTGACAGGGATATGAGGAAGTATGAGCTTTCAGATGAGGAATGGGAGCTGGTTCAGCAGCTGTGTGATGTATTGGGAGTACATTGTGCTGGCCGTCTTCCCGTATCCTGCCACTCACATTTTCACAGATATTCAAGGACGCGACCCTTTTCTTTTCGCATTCAATGCCAAACCTTGCCACTGTGATACCTGCAATGGACCACATTGATGTGCATCTCGCGACTGCAAGCCAAGACTTGAAGTACTCGCTTGCCATTCGCGCTTCGCTGGCACTCGGAAAAGCCCATCTAAACAAATACTACAACATGACAGACCAGTCAGAAGTCTACCGAATCGCCATGAGAGAGCGCCCCTCCCCCTGATCATTCTATTCAATTACAATGCTTTTGAGCAGTCTTACATCCATGACACAAACTTCAATATTTCCACAATGCCAACTGGGACGACGCGTGGATCACCACTGCGACGGCAATTGTCCGTGATGAGTTTGAGCAAGCATATGCGGACCTCCCCATTGATGAGGTCGTCGTTTGTACGAAGAATGTATGTGCTACCCATCCAATGTGTTTCTGCATCAAAACTTGCTAACATACATTTTTTAGGCCACTAGACCTACCAAGTGGAACATCTTTGACGACCTACCATTGGTCTCTGCCCCCATCACCTCCAAGCCCAAGGACGAGCTTCAACAGTACCTCGAGTGTCCTGTCGAGAACGTCAAGAATGCATTTGCGTGGTGGGTCAAAAACCGGATGGTCTACCCCCGTCTCTCTCGGATGGCATTAGACTACTTGTCAATACCAGGTATGTGTTCTGTTATTAGTCTCCTGTACTTGATCTAACGACTCCTACAGCTACTTCAGTTGATGTGGAGCGTGTCTTCAGTAAAGGAAGACTCGTTCTATCTCATGTTTGGAATGGGCTCTCAGTTCAGTCCACGTGTGCATTGATGTGTCTCGGCACTTGGAGCAGGATGGGTTTGGTGAAGGATAAGGATGTGATGCAGGCTGCGAGACTGCCTGATGTAGATGGGAGTGAGGCGGAGCTAGATGGTTGTTGGGATGATATATTGTAGTAGGTACAAGTTGCTAATCTACTGTCTACAACGCGAACCCGTGGTGCCAACCCGTGCGGGTTTCCATACCCACGTAACCTGCCTGTACCCGTACGGACCCGTACCCGCCTGTACCCATACCCACGAGCACGGGTACGGGTACGGGTAGAGGTCGAGTGACCCGTGGGTTACCCGTGATGTGCACTATTTACCAGCTGACTTGTTTTTAAGGGTAATGCCTAGATATATATTGTTACCTTTTGTTGTTGGATATTTGTACGGTGAAAGGGGGCTCCTGGGCTATAAGTGCGCTGATGCTATGTAATGTAATCCTTCACACACACACACACCAAACCTAACAATCAACACACGAACAGTAGGAATCGCCTGTTTTGAGTTCGGGTTCAAGTGCTTAGAAGCACTAAGCTTTGAATAGTACTAGCCAAAGCCCTTTCCAATGATCTCTCAACGGGTTCGATTTAGACAAAAGCTTCAACACAGGTTCAAAAACCTGCTAGGTATATTTATAAAATCTCTCGATCCAATAGACTGAGTACCAAGTGTACGTTCAATTATTAGCGATCCCAAGCGGATCTATAAGTCCAAGCGACTTATCAAACAATACAGTGCCAAGTGCACTTAGGCCAAGTGCCTAGTAATTCCAACGGACAATACGGTACTAAGTTCCAAGTGAACTAAGCTTCTTTAATTCTGTGGTTCTCCAATCAATTCCAATCAAGACACGTTGAAGCAATCTGATCCTTAATTCGGACACGCAATAGTGTTTTAACAAATGTGATTTGTATACTCTATAGTCGCGCGAAGTGGGGGCAAGATTCCTTACCTTAGCGCTACTCATCTACAGTCTATTTATAATGTACAAACTAAATATCATATGGAATTGTAAATTTTACACGGAACCGCGCTCCCGCGCGCCAAGAATCTGTATTCAATACTGACGCGTCTACTACAACTTGGCGCGCACGCCATGCGTGCCAATTATGTCGTTTACTGGTTACTTATCAAATATTGAAAGAGCTGGCTAAACTCTTATCAAGTCCCGACCGCGCGCTCTGTTATTTAAAACAGCGCGGCACTGTCGTTTACTCCTCCTGATTGTCCCGGTTGCTATTCACGGTGTCCCGTCACTTCCGGTAGTTAACACCAAGTACCCCTGACTAGGATCGGGTTGTGCAAGTCCCGAATTTACAATTACTTCTCCTATTAATGATGATCCCCGGACTAATGATATCATACTACAACGGTTACTTATGAACTAAGACACCGAGGTTGTAACCGGGCATGGTGAATAGGACTAATAATAGACCGTACTCATAGTCCTCTGTACTGATAGTGTATTATTCATTAGACTAGTTCACTCTGATTAGCCGTCTCGGAGCTCGACTCTAATCCTTTATTACCGCTTACTTGGTTATTAGAAATGACACTAATAGCCTTACTTGTTGACTTTATAAGTGCAAACAATTTCGGGCCCTATCAACGGGATCTATAAACATCAACTTCTACTATCCCACCCCCTACAATCAGTTTGCACCCTCTTTCGGTTTGCACCTAGATCTTAACATCTGCCATCCCGTTCCCTTAGTGTTTTGAGATCTGACATACTGGTACCTCTATGAATACAATCCTGGCATTTTAATACAATTCTATGTGTTTTTGAACATGGTCAAAAAATGGCCTTGTGTCATGCTTGCCACCAGTGCCGAATAATCAAATATAGATAATTGGCCTCGGTTATAAGTTCGTCTCTTGGTGTTTCATTCTCCGAGACCAACTGATGTGACGTGTCTGTGACAAACTGAAAGAGGGTGCAAACCAATTGTAGGGGGTGGGATAGTATTGGCAATTCATTTCCAGTTGCTTATATCATACACCATGGGTATGGGTGAAGGGTAACAGGCCTTTGACAAGCTCAAATGTGTGTAATATAAAGTTGAAGAGATTCTGGATAGCTCATTCCATTGCAACAACCTGGTTTTAGAAATATGAAGAAAAGTTAATCAAAAATAAAAAGAAGGACTCATATCTGCCAGTAATGGCTCTCTACCTCAAGTTACTTATGTAAACATAAGCACTTGTAACTGACATGCCATTTCTTCTTGTCTCCATTGGCAAATTTGTAAAAGTCTTGTTGGTGGTCCCAATGCTTGCATTCTGCAGGACCATTGGCATTGGTATTGTAGCTGGAATTGATAGGGTTGAGATTGCATTTGGTCACTAAAATCTTTGTGGCTTTCTTGAAGGGTCCACCATTGTTGATAACAATTTTGCAGAGTATGCCCCATTGGCAAATGATGTCCTGGTATAGAAATTAGCTATCATTTTGTGGTTCTCTGATCAGAGCATCTGTGCTTCAGGATATGAAGATAGCAAGTGTTGGCATCATCATCATCATGTCAACATAGACTTTGGTGAATAGAGGAGTGGGCATTGCAATGACCAGTGGGATATTGATATGTCACATCTGTCAGGTTTGGCAGATGTGGCATGAATCCACAAACCACTTGACATTGGCTTGTAAAGGTGGCCACCAAAAATGTAAAAGTAAATGAGATTGGGTCAGATAGCACTGTGCACCTGGTGGGGGAGGTTTTTCCCCCACTTATGGATGAAAGCAGCATTTCCTAAGTTTAGTGGATGAATCTAAAGGGTATGAAATTGGGATGAAACTTCATCCCAGATATTTCATCCCTTGAGAGGATGAATTTCTGCTCTTATAATTTCAGAAATTTTCATCCCTTAGTGGTGTGAACTTTCATCCCATTAGAGGTGAATTATATGGGACAATTTTAATCCAGTGAAAAAGAGGGGAATTTCATCCTATAATGGGTGGGTTTTATTAGATCATTTTAATCTATTAGAGAGTGAACTTTTCATCCCATAAAAGGTGGAATATGTGGGATGATTTAAGTTCAGCATAGAAGGTATTTCATCCCACAAATAGTGGGTTTATGGGATGACTTTACTGCCTTAGATGAATCATTTAGAAAAGAAGAAATTGAGATTTTGGTTAGATTAGAATGAAGTGTTATATGTAGTATAAAATGACTGGGTTAATTGATCTATATATATATATGTGACCAGTACTATTGGTCCATATTATGTACTTGAGTCAATAATTGGCTTCAGTCAATAAGTGCCCATTTGCCATGGTCTTTAATCCGACCAATTAAACATTGTACTTGATCAATATCAACAAATTCTGTTGCCCCCAAATCTTTGTAATAGATGATTTTATGATGGGTATTAGTAGCTATGTCTAATAGTTTGGCCTGTTTGATACTTGCATAGACAAATGAACCTGCTTCAATACCATTTTTAGGAGATGCAGGAACTGTAACTATAAGCAGACGAAGGACTTGTCCATAGAAGTCTTGAAGCTCAAACACAGGTGTTTGACGTCTCTGATGAGCAAACTTATTGTTACGGCTGTTTAGGCCTTATCCTCTAAGTCAATCCGATGTATCGTTCGTTCGTTCTTAGACCGTTGACTTCAGTAAGTCCAACGTCTATTGACTCCCTCAATAGGGCTAAAGTCAAGTTATCGAGTTATCTGATCAAGGATGCACTACCCCCTTCGTAAGGCGGATAGGATCGAGTTCGCGTCAAGGAGATAGATGAATAAGGTGAATTCAGCTAGGTCAAGCTAAAGAACTAGCTAAGCTAAACTACCCGTATATATACATAGTAGTCCGATAAGCGTTGTTTACGCTATTCGTTATAGATAAGTATGAGTAAGCTTTCAAAGAGGATGAGTAAGAAAGCTGAGTAAGTATGAGAAAGGAAATGCATATGGGGATGTTAAAAGATAAGGTCGATAAGCGTCTAGTAATCAATAGTAGGTAAGAAAAGAAAGAGAAGAAGTGATAGGTCGAACAGATAAGGGAATTTGTAACATTACCCCCTCTCTATCTCTAAAGCGTCCCAGCTTTAGTAATCAATAGGTTCTCCCGTCATGTTGGCGATGGCTTCTGGATAATCGAAAGGATCGTCAATCCCATCATCTACTTCTTCATATTCTTCACCAAACCGTCGCCACATTTGATAGTGTCCCACTGTTCTAGTTTGAGGTCTTTGAGGGCATTGGTCGCGACGATGTCCTGGTGCTGGCTGGAAACAAATTGGACAATATTGTTTCTCGCAGTATATCGACGAATGTCCGAAATTGAGACATCTAGAACATAGTACGTTTTTGTTCATGAGTGTTCTTTCAACTTGGGTGAGGTCGATAGGGTTTTCGCGACTTCCGGCATAGTTGAGTGGATTTAATGTGTATTTGATAGGCTTCGGTGATTTCTTCTTTTTAATGATAGATTTTGTAGCTCTTCGTCCTTTTAAATATTTAAGTGCTTCTTTGTTTGGGACCATATCTGCTGGATCAGGAGTGGAATGTTCCGATGATGCAGGGGATGGTTCGCGAAAGGGCGGGGGTGGGATTGGAAGTGGTTCAGGTTGATGAATAGGGGAGTTCGTAGTCGATGGTGTTGGGGTTCGAGGAGGGGATGTCTGTATTTCTTTGTCGACTGTTTCAGTAGATTCTGTGGGTGTCGAAGGAGTAGATGTGGGTAGTCGAATTCCGTCTTGTAGCAGTGGGATTAGATCTTCTAGGATTCGAAATTCTTGCGTATCTACTAGTTCTTCTGTGGTTTGGTCGAGAATTCGACTGATGTCTGCCGTTTGACTGTACAGCATGTTTCTAATTTCCAAATACTTTTCGACTAATTGGATGAGTTGATTGTATGGCGGGTTGTTGAATGTTTGAATCATTCGTTCTCGGTGTTCTTCGTGCATGAACCACGATAAGAATTTCTGACGACGTATGATTTTTGTGGCTAATTCAAGACGTTCTTGGGATGCAATGTTTACAATCGGGGTGTTGGGAGGAGTGGTGATGGGAATAGCAGTGGCGATGTAAAGGTTGTTGGCGGTAAAAGACGACATGTTTGTGAGACGATTTGAAACTTGTTGAGAGCGATAGAGGACGATAGTTGGTTAGAGGCGATGTAGCTTCTGGTAGGATTGAAGTATCGTCTGAGCTCTTTTTAAGTGTTTTTCAGGCTCCCACGTGTTGTGTGCGGATGAGTAATCTTTCCACTTCACGAGGTATTGGAAGCCTCGGCCTCGTTGTCGGTGATTTATAATCCCTTCTACTTCGTATTCTTCTTCTTGGTTCACAAGATCCGGTGAAGGTTCTAAGAAGTTAGGTCCGTGGGTATCGGTTTCTTTATACGGTGTGAGAAGAGATGCGTGAAACACGGGGTGAATTCTCCATTGAGATGGAAGTTTCAATTTGTATGTCACTGGTCCGAGGACTTCTTGAATTTCGAAAGGTCCTTCTCTTTTTGGTGCTAGTTTTCTGGAAGGATAGGGGATTCGAAGATTTGTTCCTTCTAACCAGACATATTCTCCTTGTTTGAATGGATTAAAGCCTCGTGTTGTTCTTTCCGCTACTTTTCTTCTTGCCAAGTCGTGTGCTGCCGTTGCTTCTTCTCGTGCTCTGTTTAATTCGATCATCCGCTGTTCTACACTTGGAACATTTGTCTTCTGGAATGCTGATGGAATTGCCTGTGGTTCGTATCCCATCATGAGGAAGAATGGGGATTTCTTTGTCGTAGAATGCGTCCTTTGATTATGCGCGAATTCTGCTATTGGATTTAAATCTTTCCATATCGCTGGGTTGTTCTGACAGAACATGCGAAAGTAGATTTCAAGTTCTTGATTTAATCTTTCTGTTTCCCCATCTGTTTGTGGATGATACGCTGTGCTCATTACAAGCTTTATTCCAAGGAGTTTTCCTAGTTCTTTGAAGACTTTGGCCGCGAATTGAGGACCTCGATCGGATAAAAAGGTGTCGGGTAATCCGAATCTCTTGTAAACGTGTTCCAAGTAAAGATTTGCCGTTCCTAATGCGTCGATTGTTTTGGTGCAAGGGATAGAAATTACCCCCTTTGTAAGGCCATGGTCTACCATGACCATGAGGCTGTCTTTTCCATCGTTTTCTGGTAAATCTGTGACGAAATCTGCTGTGACGAATGAGAAAGGACGTAGTTTTCCATTTGTTGCGATTGGTATTAGGCCTGGTTTTGTTGGGTGTGTGTTTACCTTCATTTGTTGACAAGTGGCGCAACCATCGACATAATTTTTAATAAACACTCCCATACCTGGCCACCAGTATTCTCGACTGATCAATTCTTGTGTTTTGTATTGACCTGGGTGTCCTCCTGGTTTCGTGTCATGGTATCTTCGTACTATTTCTCGTCGCAGTTTTGCATCTGGTCCCACATAACATCTGTTTTTGAAAAACAGAAGTCCGTCTTCGAATTTCCAATCAAATAAATTTGATTTAATCGGTGGCGTCCCTGTTTCCTTTAATGCTTCGATTGATTTTGCGAACAAATCATCTTCTTCAACTGATTTCTTCAGGTCTTCTTGTAATCCTATATCAATCATTTTGATGAAAATGTCATCTGGCAATAAAATCCGATCTTTGTTATCTGTGTCTTCCGTATTGACGTAGTCTGATCTTCTTGATAAGGCATCAGATTGTATCATCCGTGTTCCAGGTGTATGCACGAGTTTGAGATCGAATTGTGATAAGAAAAGGCTCCATCCTGCCTGTCATCAGTTCAATTTTTGTGCCGTTCGGAAATACGTTAGGTTTTTGTGATCGGATAGAATTACTGTTGGGAATTGTGATCCTTCGAGGTAATGTCTCCATGTCTTCAAAGCTCGAATGATGCCTAATAGTTCTCTATCATAGATCTCGTAATTTCGTTCGGTTTCTGTGAATGAATGTGAAATATATCCACATGGGTGCCATTCTCCATTATCGTTTTGTTGTCTTAATACCGCGCCTGTGGCCCATTTCGAAGCATCTGATTCGATGTGAAATGGTTTCTTTTTGTCTGGCATCATAAGGACCGGTGACTTCAAGAATTTCTGTTTCAGACCATCAAATGCTTCTTGACATTCTTGTGTCCATTTCCATTCGACGTCTTTTCTTGTCAAATTTGTTAATGGTCTGCTGAGTTCGGCGTAATGTCCAATGAATTTTCGATAAAAGTTTGCGAATCCAAGGAATGATCGGACTTGTTTTACTGTTGTTGGTGCTGGCCAATCTGCGATTCCTGCCAATTTAGTTGGTTCCATACCTATCTCGTTTTCTCTGATGACTAGTCCGAGATATTCAAGTTCTGTGGCTTTGAATACGCATTTGTCCAAATTCAGATACAAATCGTTTTCCTTCAATTTGTCCAGGACTTTAAGGGTTTTTCTTCGCAAATCATCGATGTTGTTGGAGGAAATAAGGATGTCATCCATATAGATCAGAATCCATCCTTCGTCGATCTCAATTGCGTAGATATCATTCATCATATTTTGGAACGTTGCCGGCGAATTGCATAGACCGAAAAACATAACAAGGGGTTCGAATAATCCCCTGTTCGTTTTAAATGCCGCTTTCCATTCATCGCCTTCTTTGATCCGGACATTATTATATCCCCATCGTAAATCCAACTTTGTGAAGTATTTTGCCCCTTTAAGTTTATCAAGGAGCTCCCCTACAAGTGGCAAAGGGTATGCGTTTTTGATAGTTCCTTCATTTAGTCTTCTATAATCTTGGGTTGGTCGAAGTTTTGTCGAGTCTTTCTTTGATACGAAGAAGAAAGGTGATGCTTGTGGGGATTTCGATGGTCGAATGTATCCTTTTCGCATGTTTTCATCAATAAATTCGTCCAGTTTTCCTTGTTCCGCCGGGCTGATGGGATAGATCTTACAATCTTTTGGGATAAAATCAGGTTTAAGATCTATCGCATGGTCCCATGATCGTCGTGCTGGCATCCTTTCCGAATTTGTTTTGTCAAATAATGACGCATATTCTCGATAGAATTCTGGTAATGTCTTCTTTGGTTTCTGGTCTTCGATTTCTGCTTTATGTTCTAATTCCTGTGATATTGATGTTTTTGCCTGTATCCAAATGGATTCTTCTTCATCATCTTCTGAGTCGATGTATGTCCTGAGTAGATTGATTTCAGGTTCATCATCTTCTTCGTTGATTTCTAAAAGAATCGGTTGCCAATCTTCAAGGGGTTGATTCCTTGGGATTTCTTCCGGGTATTCTTCCTGTATTTCTGTTACCGTTGCCTTGGGATATTGCCGTGTTAATTTCATTTGTTGGATTTCCAGGTTTCTTCGGATTGCTTCCGAAAGAACTCCTTTCTTGATGCTTGATCCGAAGTCGAGTGTTCCTTTCTCCCAATCAATCTTGGGGTTGTGCCGTTTTAACCATGGTAATCCTAAAATGATATTTTCTTTTCCTAGTCCACTGACGAGTAGTCGGATTCGGATTTCTTCGTCTCCGATTCGGATTTTGGTCCATACACAATCAGTGATGTTTCCTGATTGGTTCTTTGTGCTGTCTACGTTTCTAACCGAGTATGATTTCCTTAATGGGGTTGTCTTTATCCCGTTTTCTTCGACAAATGTTTTGTCGATGAAAATTCCTCCAGCTCCACAATCAATTAATCCGATTGCTTGGGTTTCGACGTTTTTCTGTTCTTCAATCACCATAATTGGAATAGATAACGATTGTCGATTCATTTCTCCTAATATTACAGGTGATAGTGTTACTGAAAAGATTTCGGCAGGTACTGACGTCGATTCAGTCCGCCGCTTTAAAAACCCTCATCTTCCATATTCTTTAGGGCGATCTCTTTTTCTTCTTCGTCTAATTCTGCCATAAGTGCTCGGATTTTCATGTAGGCGTCTTTGCCTTTCATCGGTGTCTTCTGTTCTTCCTTTCTTTGTGTTTGAGGGATCGATCCTCCTGCTTTGTGATCTGATGCTCGATGTCCATATTTATGGCATTCGAAGCATAATCCTCGTTTCATATGTTCATCTCTTTCTTGGATAGTTAATCGATCGATATCCATTGCATTTGGATCTCGACTGTTGTTTGGGACGTATTTGGGATTGTTTCGCTGGAAATTGTACTTTTTTCCATTGTTTCCTCCCGTGGTTTTTCCTGTGTTTCCTTTGATGCGTGCTACAATCGATTTTGCACGTCTGTACTGGGTATCGAATATGGATGCCTTTTCATACCAACCCTTGATGGTGGTCGGTGGGTTGTCCATTGTTAAGATTTTCTGCATCAAAGAAGGAGGTATCCCTTCCATGAAGTATTCGACAAGTGCTTCGCTTTCTGTAATCATGCTTTCTGATGCGGCTGATTTAAATTCAGCGATGTAGTCATCTGCTGTCATGTTTCCTGTCATGCGCAGCGTTTTTAAAGTCTGTCTGGCGTCTCCTGCCTCATCTGGAGTAGAGAACGCTTCTTCGACTGTTGTCATAAATGTTGTGAAAGTTCCTGGATGGTCGCTGTTTTCTCCATACCAGGACTTTTTCCATGGTCCTGCTGTTCCTCCCTTCATGTACGAAAGTACATAGAGGATCTTCTTCCAATCTGTATCGTAAATTCTGTCGTTTGCCTGCAAATACATTTTGCAATCAAGGACGAAGTCCTTTGTCATTCTTCGATTTCCATCAAAGATGTTTGGTGAGCTAAGTTTAATCTCGGTGGGTCTTCGCTCGTCTGCCATTTCTACATCTGAGTCTGGCGGTATCGGGGAGTTTGGTGATTCTGGTTTCGGTGGTTTTTCTGGTTCCTTGCTTTTGGAACTTTCTGCCTTTGGTTTCGGCGTGGTGGGCGTTTCTACTGTTTGTATGACTACTGAGAGTCTTGGTTGTTCTTCTGCGTCTTGGAAGTCTTCGCTACTAATAACGCTTTGCCTGCTGCTGCTTCTGCTGCTTTCACTGCTGCTTGCAGGTTTCAATCCGTATCGTGGTGCCGTTGCGTCTGAACCTTAATAGGTTGACGGTTCTGATCAGCTTGACCTTTTGTTACGGCTGTTTAGGCCTTATCCTCTAAGTCAATCCGATGTATCGTTCGTTTGTTCTTAGACCGTTGACTTCAGTAAGTCCAACGTCTATTGACTCCCTCAATAGGGCTAAAGTCAAGTTATCGAGTTATCTGATCAAGGATGCACTACCCCCTTCGTAAGGCGGATAGGATCGAGTTCGCGTCAAGGAGATAGATGAATAAGGTGAATTCAGCTAGGTCAAGCTAAAGAACTAGCTAAGCTAAACTACCCGTATATATACATAGTAGTCCGATAAGCGTTGTTTACGCTATTCGTTATAGATAAGTATGAGTAAGCTTTCAAAGAGGATGAGTAAGAAAGCTGAGTAAGTATGAGAAAGGAAATGCATATGGGGATGTTAAAAGATAAGGTCGATAAGCGTCTAGTAATCAATAGTAGGTAAGAAAAGAAAGAGAAGAAGTGATAGGTCGAACAGATAAGGGAATTTGTAACACTTATCAACTTCAAGCTGGTACTAAGATAAATTAGCAATATGCATTGAGCATTTTAGAAAGAAACCTACCCGGACATATGACATATCCCAGCTGTCTGATCTAAGTGGAATAATTTCACGTGCTTGTATTGTATCACCTCCTTCTAGATGATGCATCTGGCCATATTGGATAAATTTGGTATCTTGAGGTATAAGTTTCCTGATAAGTGATGCAGATTTACTGAATCAAGTAGCTAGTGTTGCTGTAAGTACTTTCCACAGGGGAGTGGGGAGACATATTAGTCCCTTGGGTGGGGTGAAAATATGTAATGGGTCTAAATCAAGCTAATGAGTATATAAGTAGTTGATTATGATGGGAAACATACATAAGGGAAAACTGATGTTCCTCTCATCAGATTTAGGAGGGAGGAGGACAAGCTTTCCATGCAAGTCATAGAGGAGAGTTATTTGTGTTAAATGAGCACAAGAAGTAACATAGCTATTGATGTTTGGATAGGGGAACCTTCGACTTTTAATATGGTGGAGGAGGTCACCACAATAACGTTCCATTGGAAATGCCCAATATGCCCAGTCTGGCCCCATAGCCCTAATAGTTGGTGCAATATGTAGAAGGGCATGGATGGTTAGAGGACATGTAGATACCCGCATTGGATCATGGTTATAGTACAACCTGGAAAATCATCAGATCATGTTCAAAATTAAATATATATCAAAATACTTGCTCTTCATATTTCTCAACCCAGCTATTAAAACCCCTTTCAATGGGGAGGGGCAATTGCTGGTTATTTTTTATTTGTTTATAGTTATTTGTCCAGCCTGGAAAAGTGCCATTTGATGACCCACATCACTGGTGGCTCAGAAACTGAAGATAATGGATTGGTCTAATGACAAAAGTTGCTCAAAAAATCAGCTCAGAGAGGGTCTTTGTGGTGGATTTTTGGATTTCCTCATATTTTTCAAGATTCATCAAAATTACATATGTTTTTCAGACCTGGGAAGCAGAAAAAGAAAAAATCAAAAAATCCGCCACAAAGACCCTCTTGCCCCTGAAAATTCATGTAGGATTGATCAAGGAAGTTAAGCCATATTGTGGCCAAGGAAGATGTCAGTGATGGCACACTGTTGTCTGTTACCTTGCTTGTGGTCTGAAATTTAGATAGCCGAGACATGTCAAGTCACTAAATTACACACCAAATCTAATCAGAAGTGAGCCGAATATGGAAACATGTTATTTGAAACTCAGCTCGAAACTATACCCTCATGGAAAATAATTTAATTCTCATTAACACACTGCTCTATGGAGCTCAAAACAAGATGGGAGCTCTTTACATATACTGCCCTTCAATTTTCACTAGCATGACATTTTTTATCTCATGAGGATGTGCTCCCAAAAGCATAAAAATTTGGTGGGTCACAAAATCTCTCCAAATTTGTCATTTGTTTACCTGTATTATGAACGTGGAGTAGGTAATCATTGCCCCTCCCCACTTTCAAGTTCATCAACTTGATCCTGAGTAATCTCAAATTGAAGGCAAAGGTTTAATAACCTAACTAATTTAATAAAGTGTGTATAATATTGCGGACTTGTAAATCATCCTTTAAGGAGAGTTGGTGCAACATATAAAGTCCAGATTGAATAGGTTTCAGCAATCATCTGTGCCTTTTCTGATGCAATATTTGGGACCCTTGAACCAAATGCTGCAGGAATTGTATCCCCAGCCTTTGCTGTGGCCTGACCAATAGCTTCCCATACAGTTGGTGCTAACACATGCCTGCACCATCATGGGAAAGATCTTTGTAATTTCCAGTCCACAGGGAAATCAGATTTGGAATGAGATTGGACCATATAAGGTGCATAAAGTCATAGGGAAATGAGACTGGAAAAGAGAGGGAACTCAAAGTACTGAGTAGTGGAATGCCTTTGACACCATATTTAGTAGCAAGGCGTTCAGATTCTGCAGTGTTCAAGGCATATTGGACCTTCTTTGCTTGTCTTAAGAATGTTGCATGGTCTTGTAGTGGAAGTGTGGATGCATGATATTGTTGTTGAGGGTCTGGAAAGCCATTTTGTCGCAATGGAACATAGTGTGTTGTTTTTTGTGAAAAGGGAATGCGAACTCCCCAAATAGTACACATTCGGCATGGATATATTGCATTGTGGCCCTTCATGCACATGAGCATTGACATTACAGGAATATCACCAAAGACAATGATGAGGTGAGCATGAAGTAGGAAGATTTCTTTACTGATTCCATTGAAGGCTGAAACCCCAATCTTGAGCTGCAGAAGCTCCTGGACTACAGGCCAAAAAAATGAATCTGTGTTGTCAGGCTTTTTGGGCCCTGGAATAGTCCCTAGACGAATTATGTTATCCTTGAGAAAGCATTCCTCAGGAGGCAGGTTATAATTAAACATGATTATAGGCCATGCCATCTTGGTATGGAACTTGAAAGGACCGAAGCCCTCTGTAGATAACCCAAGTGCAATATCACAAGGATCAGAAAAAAACCACTCTGGAAGTTCTTTGTCACCAATTGTAACAAATGTCTTCTGGAGTAGTCATAATGGGTGCTGTCAAAGATATCTGTCATTTTTCTTGGGTCATGTTTGTGATTGGATTGATACTGCATTTTTCGAGCATACGGGAAATTTCCAAGCATTGCATGGAGTCAGGGAATAATAGGGAGATACTCTAGATATGAATAGGGTGTTGTCCCATCAGATTTATAGCAGTTGGAATTACATTTAGGGCATTGTTTGAGGGCTTCATATGGGCCAGTGTAGCAGACACAAGATGAACAACAGCAGTCATAGCATACGGGCTGAAAACCAGAGAGAAACTGAATATGTTTCTGTGTATTCTTCAGTGATTCTGTTGAAGTTATATAGCAGATTTTCTGGAATGTTCTATCCATTAGGCCATCTTGAACTTTCAGGGCAAAGAACTGGATGAGCTTCATATCACTCATATCTAGCATTTGGTCTGTAAACTAGTTAATATGATGCACATAATGATAACAATGTACATACCTAATTGCGAGACTTCCTTCATAAATCCCTCCCCAAGGAGATCCCATACTGAGATTCCTGCCTGGCTTGCCTCTGCAATTGGCATTTCAAATCCATCACTGTCTTCCCCAAAGTCTTTGTTGGAACCATCAAAGTCCCCCCCCATATTGTCATTGCCTTTGTCTTCTCCAGATCCAATCTCGTCATTGTTGCTATCCCCATCATCCTCATCAACAGTAAATCATTGTGTTGAATTGTGCCCCCACTGTTGCTGGCTGAGCTGATTGATATGTCCTGCAATACAAGAAGAGCAGTGTAAGTTGGACAAGCCATATTTGTTTGAGCAATCCTCCAATGGAGGTAAGGATGGTGCCAATGGTGGATCAGGAGAGCTGTCATGAAATCCAGATGGTCCTGCCTCACCTGTCAAGTTATCAATAATTTCTTCTGCATTATTTTGAGAGCTGAAAGAGGTGTTGCCCTTTGTAGAACTAGGGGCCAGTTTCTTTGCTAGTTGGACTTGTGAGTGGGGGGTGGATCCAATAACTTTATGCTTGGGATGGGGACAGGACGATATTTTCCATTGGGGCTGATCTTCCTGGTTGAGGCTCTGGATAAGAGACTGGTTCTGTGATAGGATTTTTGATGTGAGGTGAGAGTGCCCTTTCCCTTTCAAGTGCCAGCTCTCAGTCCTGGAGTTGACCCTTTTGGCACAGCCACATGCACAAAGCACTGTCTTACTGCCCATAATGCGCATTCACCTGGAGAGTGAAATATATAAGTTGGTATGTAAATGAGGCAAATATGTACGCACCAGGTCTTGAGGCCCCTAGAAAGCTGCAATGACCTCCTCAGTCTTATGAAACGTGGGAAGTTGCACACATTGTGCCTGCGGCAACAGTCCTAGTTCACCTATTTACAATGGATCATTAGCTTCTTTATTTTTAGCTCAGGTTGTGAAATCTTATATTGTATTCAATATTGAGTACTTATAACATATTGACTATATTTGTATAGAACTACTATATACTATATACTAAAAAATGTCTTTTACTTACCAAAATACTGAGGAGGGAGGCTGGGGAAGGGGCCAGGAGGCTGGGCAGAAGTTGCAGTGGGCGATGGTTGTGGTACAGGAGCAAAGGGGAAAGCGTGCGAAAGCAGGCTGCCAGCACATGATATAGCTTGGAATGTTCAGCTGTCAGGCATCTCAGGGATTGGGCCTTTACAGCTAAATTGTTACCTGAGAAATCCGAGTCACATTGTATAAGAGTGATATGACCGAAATGCCCAATTTGATCACATGGCCTTATTGACCAAGATGCCCGATGGCTGAACATTCTGAGCTGTATCATGTGTTGGCAGCCCACTTTTGCATGCTTTCCCTCTTGCTCTTGTACCACAACCATCGCCCATTGGCCCCCTCCCCCTTGTTGTAAGTACTTTTTCTTGATAGATTACAATTAGTATAGTAGAATTTGTAGTAGTTAATTGAATTCCAATACAAAACTATAAGACTTTATCAAGAACATTAATAGAAGCTAACAATGATCCTACAGGAAACCTAAGGACATCACCAGTATGCAGGACAAGACCATGCCCAATGATGTCTGCAACATGGTACACCGCTTCATTGACCTCGAAGCACAGGTGGACAACAAGGGGGAGGACGATCTCTTTGGAGAGGAGCTGGGACTCGGTATGCCAATCTACCCATTCAGATTCAAAGCACATTAACACTAACCCATTTTACAGATGACTTCATTGATGATGAGGTCAACGAGGACAACGGGCAGTTGGGCAGTGCACCAAGACTGTCAACTTCTGCCAACAGCCCTCTCAACAATGATGATGAATTTGATAAATTTATTCATGGGATAATGAGATGATCATGGGCAAGTCATGAGGAGGAGTTGGATGAGGACAGTAATATGGAAGAGAACAATGAAGATGACTACTATTATTGCCTTGCAAATGGATACTTTTCTGACAAAGGCACACCAAAACCCTGCGATCTGAATGAGGAACAACCCCCAGTCAATGAAGGCCTTTCAAGACACCCTGGTCTGGATGTGGAACAACTTCTAACAGGTGAAGACAGCCCATTAATGAGAGTCCATTGTGTGGTGAGCATCAGTACCTGCATCTCACTGATACTATGACTGAGACTTGACGCAATGTATTCTAGGAGGGGAGGGAAAGAGACGCCATTTCCTTTCTCCTCAATAATACAGACTCTTGACATTGGCTCAGATCAGCATTTTGTCGAGATTCCATACATGGCTGGTTCTACATCAAGGGTATAATGAATGCTGACCTTTTAGCCCTTCTAAATCATCACCCTCAATTTTTTGCCCTTGGGATGGTATTATGGGGGTGAAGCTGGGGGAATGGGTGTCTCTGTTGAATTTAAGGCAATCTGAAGAGACCCCTTCTGCTGGAGGTTGGGTCATAATTTGTAGGGGGCTCTACAAAGGGGATGTAGGATATGTTTCCTCAGTAGAGAATTGGGGAAAACTGGAAGTCCTGCTGTTACCTCGCCTCCCTCCCCTTCAAGATGGAGATTCCTCCAAGAAAAGGAAACAAGGTACCCTCTGCTCCGAGCTGGGTTTGTTTGACAATGAAAAATGGGACCGAATCATCAAAACTCACCCCAGAGTCACTATCATTGACAGCAAAACTATGGGCCATTTTGCTGCTTTTGGTCGCAAATTTGAATTTTTCCTTGAATGCAGAACTTATGGCTTTGGTTCAGTATTGTGTGTCCCCATTTCCTTAGAAAGCAAGATGATGGACTTGTTTCTATGCTGTCCTCACCCTGAAATCAAAAGCACACGATTCCCATGCCCTTCAGAATGGCAATTTTTTGAAGGCAAACAGGTGGTCATAAAGGAATCCTCTAAGAGGGGTATCATCCAGTCTGTTGGTATTGATTCAGCAGAGGTGGAACTAGAAATGGGGGAGGGTTTACACATGGTCCTGTGGTCCAATATGTGGAAGTACATCGCTCATGGCCATTTCGCAGAAGTAATCAGTGGGGCTCTCCAAGGGGAAAAGGGACGGGTAGTTGAGGTGATGGAGGAATATGTCTACATTGTTGAATGCCTTGAAACACAAGGACTGCAGAGTTACATCAGTCCAAACTCCCTCAAGGTAAAAACTCAAGATATTATGCCAGTCACATTGTAATTTACTTTTAAACAGCCACTCAAAGTCCATAGGAACTGGGTGAAAGTAGTTGACCCTCCAATAATACTCCACAGTCAACCACCAACATTGAGTAACGTACCAACCATCCCAATTAGATGTGAGGAAGTTCCCTGGATAGGGCTTGAGGTTTTGGTCATCAAAACAGGACATGCAATGAAGGGTTCTCATGCAGTAATCAAAGATGTTCAACTCTTGAAAACTACACTCAGTGGACTCCGAGTAACTGTTCAATTTATTCACTTGAATCCTGCACATCCATTCAGTGGCAAAGTTCTGGACTATGATGATGTTGTAGAATCTTCATAAGTATTATATTGTTCTTCATATTCATTATGAGCTAATTTCTCCTCCAAGGTCTCACCTCAGATTAAACGAATTCCCCCCACCCAAGAACAAATTATTTGTCCCCCTCCCAGGCCATGTTACCAAATTCCCCCCTCCCCAGGAACCTGCCATGGCTGCCACTACTGCAGCAGTAGGGGGTAGCACACCCATGCCTGACTTTCACTTGAGGTAGAGGGCCATTACTGGCAGATATGAGTCCTTATGTTTTTTTTTTGATTAACTTTTCTTTATATTTCTAGAACCAGGTTGTTGCAATAGAACTAGCTATCCAGAATCTATTCAGCTTTATATTACTTTTTGTTGTTAATCTTGTCAGGCATTGTCCTAGAATTAGATTGTAGGCTACAGGGAGTAGCTTGACATCATGGAAGGCCTGATGGATACACAACATGAAGGTGTAATATGACCACACATTTGAGCTTGCCAAATACTTGTTGCACTTCTGTAAGGGGTCATGTTGCCAAGAGGCTCAGACAGGGAGCAGTATACACAGTATGAACAACCACATAGGGAAGGGATGAGCATAGAGCACTAGGGGCTTGACTATAAGTAGAGAACCCAGCCCAAGTCTATTGCAAAGGTGCCCTTCCATAGAGAGGAAGGGGCACCTTATATGCTGTACATTATGCCTATGTCTCAAATAACAACAGAATCTGATATTAGTAACTCTACTGATGCAACAATCCATCTGTGATACTGTATGTCAGTCCAAAGTAAACTACTATCTGTCAAGGGGTTAAAGCAGTGTGTGTCAGAATAACAGTGAGGCTATACAAGCTGTGCAATAGTGATTCTGATGGCTAGATGTGGACAAACAAGTGATCCCCTTACAACTTCACCCATATCCATGGTGTATGCCAATAGAATTTGGTGTTTATAGATCCTATACAAATATCCACCAATAAAAGGTAACAATATACATCTAGGCATTTTCCTTAAAAACAAGTCAGCTGGTAAAGTGGGGACTCAGACTCTCAGAGATGGACTGTGTGAAAGAATTAACAAACTTGAAAATATAGATCCATATTTGTATATTCCAAATATACAACCAACTCAGTAGCTTCTCTGGGGACTTTACACTGAGCCACATGAGCCACACAGACCACACAGACAAATGCAGGTGTCTGCAGACTGACTCAGACCCTGTTTGGCAGGGAGCCCTGCTTAATTGGCAGTCTGCATCTAAGCCAAGTCAAAGCTAAGTCCATAAATCCACACTGTTAGTTTGATGCTCAGGCACAGCTTAAAACAACTCCTCATGGAGTCCATGCAGACTGTCCAAATTCCTTGCTTGATCATAGTTACCATGGCTTATTTAATGTACAAAATGCAATGTTTTAGAGAGTCAAATACAAGGCCTCAAGGTTACATAACATATGCATAAAGCATGGAGATTAACCATTTGGCAATATGAGCTTGTCACTCCAAGTTGCTTGTTACTATAAAGTCCCCCTGCTGCCCATTCTTTTGTTCTGGCAATTGCTGAGTATTGTTGATGGGTGCCATGTCACCTGTCAGCCTTGTTGTCAACCTCCACTACTACATACCCAGCTGCCCCTCCCATCACCTCCCTACCATATGATTGTGCACAAGTACACAATACTGCCAAATACAATGCCAGGTCCCACTGCTATGGATACCAACACCCTCTCTCATACCCACCCCTCTCAGTGAAAATAACAACTGCAAAATCACAACAATAAGAGCTGCAACAAGAACTACAGAGGCACCTGCCACATTACCAGTGACTGCCTGCCCACATCTGCTAGTGAGCAGCTAGCATGGTGGACATGGGCGGTGCAGTGGTGTATTCCATATGGTAGAACCATCAACTGGTGGCTTGGTGTGCATCCCTGAATGTGCTGTCTAGGCCAAGTAGTGCCAATCACCCCTGTGCCCTAACCAGATGTGTGTAGGGTGAGTGCATATGTGCCCCACATCTAGTTGCTCAGATATACCTTGTTCTATTGTATATGCACCTATATGCTGCTGTATACCTTGAGACTACCTTGATGTAATTCTATCTACCTTGTGATATGTTCTTATTCCTTTTACAAATATTAGTTTACTTCTTACTGATACTTTACCCCTGTACTATTTGCACAACTCTAGTAGGCTGATATAGACTTCTGGTACACCCACAGTATTTATCCAATGTATCTATTTATAGATTGGACTACCCAATTGTGTGATATAAGGAAGTAATATCAATGCAAATGCTTATAATAGAACCAAGTTCCCACTGTATTGGAATGTATATCAACTATTCAATATTGAACAATTTATTTCTAGCCTTGCATCCTGGGTTAATCAAGAACTTATTAGATATGCTAAAAATAGAAATATCATCATCAAAGACAAAGTTCAAATAAATATACATATGCCTGTTAAGTGTTTTTTGTTGTGTTATCACATACTATATTTAATTGTATTCATATAGCTAGCTGTTGTCAAGGTATTGAGCATTATACAGTGGCTCAAAAAACTGCCCCAATGTTTGTACATTTTTGAAAGATCAATATGGTATGAAGTGCTGACATAAGCAGGGGACCTGGGGTAATTATGTAAGATACTATGACATCGTGGCTTTCCAATGGACCCTGGATCATGTGATTTGGATCAATATCCATTAAGCTATAAGCCAAACAAAATGGTTACTTATTGGGGCAGTTTTTTGACCCTTATCTTATTTTCCATTATTCTGGCATTTATGATCCAATGCAAGAACATTATGGACTGTGGGAAGAATAAACAATGTCATGTGACTTTATTTGTATCAATTTGACATGTTGGAATTGGTTCAATCATCTTCTTGACCTCTTACCACCATCATGAAAGCCATTTCTACTGCTCAGCACAATACTGTTGTTTCTCTCCTCAATGAGGGCTATTCTCAGCGTCAAATCAAGGAGAAAACTGGTCTAGGGAAGGGTACCATCAGTAGGATCAGCAAAGATGTGGATGGAAACAAAGAAAACAACCTTGGTGGCCGCCCCTCCAAGCTGTCTGTTCGTGACAAACAGTCAATTATTCGTCAAATCAAGTCAGGGAAGCTTGATAATGCAGTTCAGGCTACCCAATTCATCAATGGCATCATCCCCAATCCTGTCACACCCCAGACAGTCAGAAATGCACTCAAGGAAAATCAATTTTATGCTGCTACAAAGAGGAAAGCTCCTCTTCTCAAACGAGCCCATCGCATCCGGCGTCTCCAGTTTGCAAAATATCATGAAAGCTGGACTGTGGAGGACTGGAAAAGGGTTCTATGGACAGATGAGACCAAAATCAATAGGATTGGGTCAGATGGAAAGGTTTATGTCTGGAAACAAAGGGGAGAACCACCATCTGATAGAACAACATCACCTACTGTCAAACATGGAGGAGGAGGAAACCTCATGGTATGGGGTTGTATGGGGTGGAATGGAGTGGGAAAGCTCATAGAGGTGCAGGGGAACATGGACAAGGTTCAATACTGTGAAATTTTGGAGAGTGGAGTTCAGGAAAGTTTTGAGAAGTTGGAAATGGTGGATGGCGAGCGCTACTTTCAGCAAGATAACGACCCCAAACACACATCTGGACTGGCCACACAGTGGTTTGAAGACAACAACATTCAAGTCCTTGGCTGGCCTGCCCAATCCCCTGACATGAATCCAATAGAACACCTTTGGGAACATCTCAAGCGCCGTCTTAAAGAATATCCGACACCACCCAAAGGAGTACATGAGTTGTGGGATAGATTGGCTGAAGAGTGGGGTGAAATTCCACCAGAGGTATGCCAAAACCTGATAGAAAGTATGCCCAGGCGGATACAAGCAGTTATAAAGGCAAAAGGTGGTCATACAAAGTATTAGATAGAAAATTAATAGAGGGTCAAAAAACTGCCCCAATGAGTAATCATTTTGTTTGGCCTATAGCTTAATGGGTTTTGATTTAAATCACATGATCCAGGGTCCATTGGAAAGCCACGATGTCATAGTATCTTACATAATTACCCCAGGTCCCCTGCTTATGTCAGCACTTCATACCATATTGATCTTTCAAAAATGTACAAACATTGGGGCAGTTTTTTGAGCCACTGTATATTGTGGGAAATTTCTTTAGTGTTATTGTTTGTTTGGCCAGATGTGTGGTGAAATGATATGTGTACAGTATTCATTTACAATATGTAACAAGAAATTTGTTGTCAATGAGGTTTAGAAAAATAAATACAAATACAAACATATACAAACATATACATGAGGTACTACTTCACCATATCTAACACTAGCAATTTAAATTACATCCATAAGCCTTGTTGTTGTTGAGATATGCAATGATTTATATTGTGGGAACTTTGATGTTATTGTTTATTTGGCTAGCTGTGTGGCAAAGTCATATACAAACTTGATATTCATTTGTAACATGCTTGTAGTGAGAGAGCTGCTTTTGACTTTTGATCATGATGTTTGAAGGTGTACAAACAAATACAAATACATATAAATATCTACGTTGGGTAGCCCCTCACCATATCTAGTAGTAGCAATTTAAATTGCATCCATAGGTCTTGTCATTCTTGAGATATGCAATATTTTGTATTGTGGGAAAAGTTTGACCCAAAGCGGAACAAGCCTCTTGTAATTGTGTTTACGTTTGTCAACTACGCTGTTAGAGCTAACAGCGTAGTTGACAAACGTAAGCATGATTATGCAGTGGGCAGTTATTAATTAATTCTTGAGATATCCCAAGAAAAAGACCACTTAACTCGAATTTATATTATTAAATGCAGCCCATGTTAGTTAGCAGTTGCCTTTTTTGCTCGAAATCCGCGCGTCGGCTAATTTCGATTCCCACAGTTAGAAAAATATTTCCACGACTACAAAGTGTTACTGATGTACTTCAAAATGTTTACTGATCATGTTCTAATGAAATCTCGGAACACTTCAAACTTACTAACCGTGGGAAAAACAACACTGGATCTTGTTGGGTACGCTGAATTTTCCCTGCAAACCCAGGATGATGAACGAGTTACTTATGTAAACATAAGAACTCGTAACCACTTGATGCCGGCCTGGAACCCCTCATCTCAAATGCCTGATGTAGGATCCTCCTCTCAAGCCTCCCCTCCACCAACTATATCACAACAGCAGGGACCTGCTCACCCGTTATTAGATCCACAGCTTATTGATATTAAATTAAAGGTGTTGGTTACAGGTGGGCAATATCAAGGGAAAGAAATGGTGGTCTCCATAGTGCAGATAGAAGGAGCATTATCAGTCTGGTTCAACCACTACAAGACATTGGGATCCTTGCCTCCAGGAGACCTCACACCAAAATGTCCCAATCCTACACATGATAACGGATTGTTGGTCGTAGTTGAAGGTGACCACCTGGGCCAATATGTCTGCTGAATTCACCATTGTTACAAGAATGGCCAGCCAATTATGATATTGGCCATCATCAACCGGACTGAGGGAGGCCACAAAACACTTTCAGGGGATCATTTGGAACTAAAGAAGAAAAGGAGGTCTTTACACTAAGCCACATAACCTGTGTGGACACACGGACTCATTTGGCAGGACTGTCAGCCAGACAAGAATCCGTGTCCATGCCGAGTCCGCATCAATCTGCATAATTTTACATGGACACGCGGACTGGCATGGATGGACAGCTCGCAGAGTCCGCGCAGCCAGTGTATTACTAATCAGATTACTAATATAATTTTTATTTATTCAAATTATATATGACCTCGACGCTCAAACCCTGACTGCAAGGTCCTAAGTTCCTCCTGATGACCAGGATAAACAGGACGCAGACTTCGTGGCTATTAATATGTCTCCGCAAGAAAGCACTCCTAATCTCACATTCACCATGGTCACATCGCCGTGCATCCACCATAGTAACAGTGTGCTCCTTGACAACTCTTTTTATCACATGTCTGACCTGCAACAGAACCCTCTCCTGAAAATTGAAGTTTGGCGGGTCACTTTGACTGGACATAGTGCCGATGCAGAATTGGTCACACGCCCACTCTGTTCCTTCCGGGCCTATCACTATGGCAATATTGGTACTATCATACTTCATAAGGAGATTTTTGCACGGATTGTCCACTCAAGTGTATAGAGATTTTCGATTTGGTACAATTGTCTTCCTCAGTACACTATAAAGTGACTATTCTCCCAGGCGTCATAGTGGTGGGTTCATATTTGTGGTCCTTGTTGTCAATGCTCTTGACACCTCCCTTTCCAGGATACTATCTGCTTCTTCCAGGTAGTCGACTCCTAGCAATTTCCAGGGCCCACATCATGATATACAATATCCATGTCCAATGTACAGAGGCTGAGGGAGGTGCCCTTCCCCTAGAGATCATACAACCAGTATGGAGTCTTCTTGTTGAAGCTAGAACTGATTGTGGTGGCCTGTCACCAGGGCTCTCTACTCCACTCGCCATGCAGTTCATTTTTACCTTGGGAGACCATGTTGCAAGCCTTGTTGTTTTGCACAGAGAAGACCAGATGCCGCGCTTGAATGAAACAATGGAGCTTGGCAAGGGCAACAGATTCCCAATGGGTGCGAGTGGATTCCAGAAAGCATTTATCCAACACACAGATCAATCTGTTGCACGCCTGAGTTTCTCTTGGAACGGCCTAGACACAAGAAATGCGACTCCATTGCCAGTGGGCTCTTGCACTCGGGCCATTTCTGAAGGATATCCAACTATATATAAACGGAACTCGACCACCTAGCTTTGGCGAGGAAACAGGTTGTATTGTACAGGACAAGGGGTATGGAGTTGTGTCGTTGATACCTTGTTAATCTATACAAATAATGCTTTACAAAGATCACATATTCAAGCAGCATGTCCAAATACCATAATCCTGTCTTGCATGGGTGTAGTTCCCGGATAGCATTCTCCATTGATAGGCCAGAGTGTCTGAACATTTCTCGAGGTGTTCCTGCCGCAAGGCCATTGCCACTCACCCGAAGAAAGACGAGTTTCATGTTTATCTAATAAACTTCAACCTGAGTGCCACATTACAACTTGGATGTCACCCAGTAAGTGTTCGAGCCGCTCACTCCATCAACGAACCTAAACCTAAACACATCACTGCTATCCAGAGCCTCTTTGAATACAAAGTGAGTCAGCTAAGAAACCCAGAATCAGTACAAAAACTTGAGCAGTGTGAATACACTCTACTCCCAACTTTAGAACCTATGGCATGAGGTGAAACTTTCAGCGCTCCGCAATTCATTGCAACCCCACACTATTGTTTTTTTTGAAAACAACTTGAAGACGGCCCGAATCGGATCATTTTGCCCTGGCTTTGGCATGATATCTTTGATCAATGAACTGTCTTGGTATTCTTTAAATGCCTGATAAAACAAGACACACAGTCGCTCTCTTCCGGTGGTTAATCACTCATTCCCCCTCATTTTGGTGGTGAGCAAATACAATTTTTTCTCCAATCCAATAGCCAGCCCAAGGTAGCAATACTATCATCACTTGCTGCTCCAGATAATGAGTTCCCTCCCTATGCGTGGCTGCTATAATATAAGTTCTTCCAAATTCCAGGTGATCTATGGCCCTCACTCTTCACTGGATCTACGGTGTTATGTTCTCCTGAGTTCATAATGAAAATGCCAGAATACTCGTACCTTATGCCACACGCCTTTGCAATCCAGACTCCTTTGCTACCAGTACTTGCAATTGGTTCCCTCCTTCCACCTTGGGGCCTTCCTCACAGACATATATGTGTCAGTACCTGACATCTGCTGATGTGTGATCTTTTGTGCCCATATCTTGTACGGATGACCCCATATGCTTGGCATCGTTTTGGTCATCTTGGGGGGCTGTTCGGTTCTTCTGGTTCTCATCATCCTGTCAACTCGAGGGTGATAGAGAATATGATTGCCGATCAGGATCAGGTTGACTGTATACAGAAGGTATGACAAGAAAAACACTTAGATTTTGGGTGCATTTAAGGCCCTGGTACCGCTTCTGTGCCATTTGTTCTCAGTTGTGACAATCCTTTGGGAGTTCATTAGGGATGACATAACTTGGCCACAAGCTCGTTGTCTGGAACAGCAAGAAAAATCAATATCTAACCCACCACTCCAGTCAAATCTTGTTTTTGTTTGCATAAAGCGTCCAATGTATTTGTCCATGCAGCGTCCCTTGCACTGAATGGGATAACTGTTGAAGCCCTCCCTCCATGTGATGCATCATGGCCCAATCATGCAGTCCCCAACTGCCTGAAAATGGCATTGAGGAATAGACCTGGACCCGGTCGGCAACTGTAAATATATTATCCTGACAATCCCCTTGATATTCTACGACATATCAATAAATACTCATTATAGTAGGTAATGGAATAATGGGTTTTTTGACATATAAAAGGGCAAACATCATGCCTTGCAATGGCATTCCTCCAGAACACATCCCAACAGTGATCCACAGCTCACTCTTACCATCCAACTACTCACAACACACTCTTACAATGACTTCCATCATTGCCAACTGTCCCACTGACGCTACCTTCATCGTCTATGGTGAACCCCGCTGATAGGGCCCGAAATTGTTTGCACTTATAAAGTCAACAAGTAAGGCTATTAGTATCATTTCTAATAACCAAGTAAACGGTAATAAAGGATTAGAGTTGAGCTCCAAGACAGCTAATCTAGTCTAATGGATAATACACTATCAGTACAGAGGACTATGAGTATGGTCCATTATTAGTCCTATTCACCATGCCCAGTTACAACCTTGGTATCTTAATCCATAAGTAACCATTGTAGTATGATATCATTAGTCCGGGGATCATCATTAATAGGAGGAGTAATTGTAAATTTGGGACTTGCACAACCCGATCCTAGTCAGGGGCACTTGGTATTAACTACTGGAAGAGACGGGACACTGTGAATAACAACTGGGATGATCAGGAGAAGTAAATGACAGTGCGGCACTGTTTTAAATAACAAAGCGTGTGGTCGGGACTTGATAAGAGTTTAGCCAGCTCTTTCAATATTTGATAAGTAACAAGTAATGGCATAATTGGCACGCATGGCGTGCGCACCAAGTTGTAGAGGACGAGTCAGCATTAAATACAGATCCTTGGCGCAGGGGAGCACAGTTCCATATAAAATTTACAATTCCATATGATATTTAGTTTGTACACTATAAATAGACTGTAGAAGAGTAGCGCAAAGGTAAGGAATCTTGCCCCCACTTCACACTACTATAGAGTATACAAATCACATTTGTTAAAACACTATTGCGTGCCCAAATTAAGGCTCAGATTGCTTCAAAGTTGTCTTGATTGGAATTGTTTGAAGAGATCACAGAATTGAAGAGTCTTAGTTCACTTGGAACTTAGTACTGCATTGTCCGTTGGAACTACTAGGCACTTGGCCTTAGTGCACTTGGCACTGTTTGTTTAATAAGTCGCTTGGACTTATAGATCCACTTGGGATCATTAATAATTAAACGTACACTTGGTACTCAGTCTATTGGATCGAGAGATATTATAAATATACCTAGCAAGTTTTAAACTTGTGTTGAGGCTTTGTCTGAATCAAACCCATTGAGAGATCATTGGAAAGAGCCTTGACTAGTACTATTCAAAGCTTAGTGCTTCTAAGCACTTGAACCCGAACTCAAAACAGGCAATTCCTACTGTTTGTGTGTTGATTGTTAGGTTTGGTGTGTGTGTGTGTAAGAGATTACATTTCATAGCATCAGCACACTTATAGCCCAGGAGCCCCCTTTCATCTGGAGCCCACTGTGAGGGTTCAGAGTTTTGAATAGTCTAAGAAGAGCATCTTTCTTTGAAAAATATTATACCAAGACGAGTAACATTGTCTACAAATTGAAGTAGAGCAGAGAAAGTTTAGTCAATCTGTCTCAAGAGCTGTGCCCACAAGCCAGCTCGTCAAACAGACTAACTAATCAGCCACTTGCAAGACAAGTAGCTACAAAAACGCGGAAGACTAAAAATTCGCAAAACGCTGGAGTAACAGAGCCGTTACCACCTCCTAGACATGCGCGCACACGAGGATCTTCACAACCAGCCTTTGGATCTTCAGGACCAAGGCAAGTATTTTATTATCTCTAACCGAGAATTAGTTACCAAGTTCTTGGGGTGTCTAGACGAAGTCTTCAGATCCCAAGTACAAGGAAGGCTAACCCTGCTAGGGAATAATCAGTCTAATGCCACACAGGCAGGACAGGCCATTGCTACAAACAACCAGGCAGATCCTAATACTATTGCCGAAGCCGCTGCACTTGCATGACGAAAAGGAGATCAGTACAATCTGGAGGAAGTTATAGCAACTGCAATCAGCATTTCTGAAGGCATAGCCAACATGAATATTCCAGACACGAATAGATCTTTTATAACATCTGTAACAGCAACAGCAGCGCCCAAGATCAACTTGAGGTAGAGGGCCATTACTGGCAGATACGAGTCCTCATGTTTTTTTTTTTGATTAACTTTTCTTAATATTTCTAGAACCAGGTTGTTGCAATAGAACTAGCTATCCAGAATCTCTTCAACTTTATATTACTTTTTTTTGTTGATAAGTTTGGTTCTGGAACACTTGTCAGGCATTGTCCTAGAATTAGATTGTAGGGTACAGGGAGTAGCTTGACATCATGGAAGGCCTGATGGATACACAACATGAAGATGTAATATGACCACACATTTGAGCTTGCCAAATACTTGTTGCACTTCTGTAAGGGGTCATGTTGCCAAGAGGCTCAGACAGGGTGCAGTATACACAGTATGAACAACCATGCAGGGAAGGGATGAGCATAGAGCACTAGAGGCTTGACTATGAGTAGAGAACCCAGCCCAAGTCTATTACAAAGGTGCCCTTTTATGGAGAAGAAGGGGCACCTTATATACAGTACATTGTGCCTATGTCTTAAATAACAACAGAATCTGATATCAGTAATTCTACTGATGCAACAATCCATCTGTGATATGTCAGTCCAGAGTAAACTACTATCTGTCAAGGGGTTAAAGCAGTGTGTGTCAGAATAATAGATATAACAGTGAGGATATGCAAGCTGTGCAATAGTGATTCTAATGGCTAGATGTGGACAAACAAGTGATCCCCTTACAACTTCAGCCATATCCATGGTGTATGCCAATAGAAGTTGGTGTTTATAGATCCTATACAAATATCCACCAATAAAAGGTAACAATATATATCTAGGCATTTTCCTTAAGAATAAGTCAGCTGGTAAAGTGGGGACTCAGACTCTCAGAGATGGACTGTGTTAAAAAAATTAACAAACTTGAAAATGTAGATCTATATTTGTATATATTCCAAATACACAACCAACTCAGTAGCTTCTCTGGGGACTTTACACTGAGTGACATGAGGCACACAGACCACACAGACAAATGCAGACATTTGCAGACTAAGCTCAGACCTCATTTTACAGTCTGCATCTGAACCAAGTCAAAGCTGAGTCCATAAATCCACACTGTTACTTGGATGCTCAGACCCAGCTGGGAACAACTCCTCATGAAGTCCATGCAGACTGTCCAGATTGCTTACTTAATCATAGTTACCATTTCTTATTTAATGCACAAAAATGCAATATTTTGGAGAGTCAAATACAAGACCTCAAGGTTACATGTCATGTGCATAAAGCATGCAGATTAACCATTTGGTAAGTCCAAGGTGCTTGTTTTTATAATGACTGCTGCTGCCTACTCTTGGCCATTACTGGCAATGGCTGAATATTGTTGATAGGTACTACTTCACCTGTCAGCCTTGCTGTCAACCTCCACCACTACATTCCCAGCTGCCCCACCCATCACCTCCCTGCCATATGATTGTGCACAATACTGCTAAGTACAATGCCATGGATACCACCACCCTCTCTCATACCCACCCCTCTTAGTGAAAATAACAACTGCAAAATCACAACAATAAGAGCTGCAGCAAGAACTACAGAGGCACCTGTCATATTACCAGTGACTGCCTGACCACATCTGCTAGTGAGCAGCTAGCATGGTGGACATGGATGGTGCAGTGGTGTATTCCATATGGTAGAACCATCACCTGGTGGCTGGGTGTGCACCCCTGGATGTGCTGTCTAGACCAAGTAGTGCCAATCACCCCTGTGCCCAAACCAGATGTGTGTAAGGTGAGTGCATATGTGCCTCACATCTAGTTGCTCAGATATACCTTGTTCTATTGTATATGCACCTATATGCTGCTGTATACCTTGAGACTACCTTGGTGTAATTCTATCTACCTTGTGATATGTTCTTATTCCTTTTACAAATATTAGTTTACTTCTTACTAATACTTTACCCCTGTACTATTTGCACAGCTCTAGTAGGCTGATATAGACTTCTGGTACACCCACAGTATTTATCCAACGTACCTATTTATAGATTGGACTACCCGATTGTGAAACTTAAACTAATTGTTTAAATTTTAAGACAATTAATAAACAAGGAATATACCAAATAGTTAAATCACTAAGGAAGTAATATTGATCCAAATGCCTACTTGGGTGGAGTGGGCCAACACACTGTGTGGCTCCATTCCACATTCAGGAAGTTGTAAATGAGTAGAAACAATGTAGATGATAGTTTATAGAGGTCATGTGACCATGGGAAATATTACCAAGTAAACAAGCAATACCTGTGCACAAAACCCAATGCCATAGCTTGCCTGGTTATGGAGAAAACACAAAAACCATCAGAACTAACTTTTCTCAGGATCATGGACACTAATAAGCATTCAGATTGTTGTCATGTATTTGGTATACTTATATGGTGGAATAGATCATGTGACATGTGCCAATAAATAGAGAAATCAATCTAATTTGTATTTCAGGTAAATATAGTAGTAGTTGTTGATTATTCCAATGTTTAGTGTAATTTCCCACAAGGGTCATGTTTGGTAAGGGTCATTGTTGTTATAAGATGTTTGTTCACCCCTGACATACAGTGGCTCAAAAAACTGCCCCAATGTTTGTACATTTTTGAAAGATCAATATGGTATGAAGTGCTGACATAAGCAGGGGACCTGGGGTAATTATGTAAGATACTATGACATCGTGGCTTTCCAATGGACCCTGGATCATGTGATTTAAATCAAAACCCATTAAGCTATAGGCCAAACAAAATGATTACTCATTGGGGCAGTTTTTTGACCCTCTATTAATTTTCTATCTAATACTTTGTATGACCACCTTTTGCCTTTATAACTGCTTGTATCCGCCTGGGCATACTTTCTATCAGGTTTTGGCATACCTCTGGTGGAATTTCACCCCACTCTTCAGCCAATCTATCCCACAACTCATGTACTCCTTTGGGTGGTGTCGGATATTCTTTAAGACGGCGCTTGAGATGTTCCCAAAGGTGTTCTATTGGATTCATGTCAGGGGATTGGGCAGGCCAGCCAAGGACTTGAATGTTGTTGTCTTCAAACCACTGTGTGGCCAGTCCAGATGTGTGTTTGGGGTCGTTATCTTGCTGAAAGTAGCGCTCGCCATCCACCATTTCCAACTTCTCAAAACTTTCCTGAACTCCACTCTCCAAAATTTCACAGTATTGAACCTTGTCCATGTTCCCCTGCACCTCTATGAGCTTTCCCACTCCATTCCACCCCATACAACCCCATACCATGAGGTTTCCTCCTCCTCCATGTTTGACAGTAGGTGATGTTGTTCTATCAGATGGTGGTTCTCCCCTTTGTTTCCAGACATAAACCTTTCCATCTGACCCAATCCTATTGATTTTGGTCTCATCTGTCCATAGAACCCTTTTCCAGTCCTCCACAGTCCAGCTTTCATGATATTTTGCAAACTGGAGACGCCGGATGCGATGGGCTCGTTTGAGAAGAGGAGCTTTCCTCTTTGTAGCAGCATAAAATTGATTTTCCTTGAGTGCATTTCTGACTGTCTGGGGTGTGACAGGATTGGGGATGATGCCATTGATGAATTGGGTAGCCTGAACTGCATTATCAAGCTTCCCTGACTTGATTTGACGAATAATTGACTGTTTGTCACGAACAGACAGCTTGGAGGGGCGGCCACCAAGGTTGTTTTCTTTGTTTCCATCCACATCTTTGCTGATCCTACTGATGGTACCCTTCCCTAGACCAGTTTTCTCCTTGATTTGACGCTGAGAATAGCCCTCATTGAGGAGAGAAACAACAGTATTGTGCTGAGCAGTAGAAATGGCTTTCATGATGGTGGTAAGAGGTCAAGAAGATGATTGAACCAATTCCAACATGTCAAATTGATACAAATAAAGTCACATGACATTGTTTATTCTTCCCACAGTCCATAATGTTCTTGCATTGGATCATAAATGCCAGAATAATGGAAAATAAGATAAGGGTCAAAAAACTGCCCCAATAAGTAACCATTTTGTTTGGCTTATAGCTTAATGGATATTGATCCAAATCACATGATCCAGGGTCCATTGGAAAGCCACGATGTCATAGTATCTTACATAATTACCCCAGGTCCCCTGCTTATGTCAGCACTTCATACCATATTGATCTTTCAAAAATGTACAAACATTGGGGCAGTTTTTTGAGCCACTGTAACACACAGACCTTCAAAACTAGCTGAATCTGGACATTTCTAAAATTTCACTCAAAATGGACTGTGGGAAAAATATGCTCAACAAGGAAATTGTAGAGCCATGTTTGTACATTCCAAACATATAAAAACAAAGTTAATGGCTTTACTGGTTATGGAGAAAAACACAAAATAAATTTTGAAACACAACACTCTGAAATATTAGATATGCATAATTTTGATGGCATCACCAAAGGCATTATGTAAGCATCCCAAATAAATGCAAATTATGTCACAACACTTTGTATTTGTAGAGAAATGCTGTAAAAAGCTATAAGAGAAGAAAAATCCCATTATGGAAATATTTTCCTGCAGTGTTGAAATATGAATCAATGAATGAATGAATGAATCAACTTTTTGCCCAAAAACTGGGTTGATAAAGAACTCGTAATCAATCAATCAATCAATCAATCAATTTTTTGCCTGAAACCTGGGCTGATAAAGAACTTGTAATAATAGAAACAAGTTCCCATAGTATTGAAATGTATACCAACCATTCAACATTTAACATTTTATTTCTAGCCTTGCATCCTGGGTTAATCAAAACTTATCAGATATGCTAAAAATAGAAATATCATCATCAAAGACAAAGTTCAAACAAATGTACATATGTCTGTTAAGTGTTTTTTGTTGTATTATCACATACTATATTTAACCATACTCATATAGCTAGCCATTGTCAAGATATTGAGCATTATAGATTCCAGAAGCATCCACATTGACTTGTTTGGCTATGCTTATGGCCAAGTAATATATAAATGTGATATTAAAATAGATATAATAAGAGATTATAATCAAAGTTGGAAAGGCAAACAAATATAAATATACATTTCCTGGTGTACCCCCTCCATAGGTCTAGGGGTAGTGCCTTGTATTTGCTGAGATATGCATGATCTATATTGTGGGAATTTCATTAATATTGTTTGTTTGGCCAGATGTTGGCAAAGTAATATACAGATGATATTCATTTGTAATATGTAGTAAAAAGGTTGTTGTTGATAATGAGATTTGGAAGGGTACAAACAACTACAAACACATATAAATAAACACATCATGTATTCCTTTACAATGTCTAGTAGTAGCATGTCCATCAGCTTTGTATTTGCTGAGATAAGTATCATCTATATTGTGGGAATTTCTTTGATATTATTGTTTGTTTGGCCAGATGTGATGAAGTGATATACAGACAGTATTCATTTGTAATATGTAGCAAGAAAATTGTTGTTGATGAAGTTTATAAAAATAAAAACAAATACAAACACTTACAAACATATACATGAGGTACTACTTCACTATATCTAACACTAGCAATTTAAATTATATCCATAGGCCTTGTTGTTGTTGAGATATGCAATGATTTATATTGTGGGAACTTTGATGGTATTGTTTGTTTGGCTAGCTGTGGCAAAGTCATATACAAACTTGATATTCATTTGTAACATGCTTGTAGTGAGAGAGCTGCTTTTGATCATGATGTTTGAAGGTGAACAAACAAATACAAATACATACAAATATACCAATTGGGTAGCCCTTCACCATATCTAGTGATAGCAATTTAAATTGCATCCATAGGTCTTGTCATTGTTGAGATATTCAATGTTTTGTAGTGTGGGAAAAGTTTGGCCCAAAGCGGAAGAAGCCTCTTGTAATCGTGCTTACGTTTGTCAACTACGCTGTTAGAGCTAACAGCGTAGTTGACAAACGTAAGCATGATTATGCAGTGGACAGTTATTAATTAATTCTTGAGATATCCCAACATAAGACCAATTAACTCGAAATCATGGTATTGAATGCAGCTTATGTTAGCAGTTGCCTTTTTTGCTCGAAATCCGCGCGTCGGCTAATATTGATTCCCACAGTTAGAAAAATATTTCCACGACTACAAAGTGTTACTGATGTACTTCAAAATGTTTACTGATCATGTTCTAATGAATTCTCGGAACACTTCAAAATTACTAACCGTGGGAAAAACAACACTGGATCTTGTTGGGTACGCTGAATTTTCCCCGCAAACCCAGGATGATGAACGAGTTACTTATGTAAACATAAGGACTCGTAAAGTAGAGATGGACAAAATAAAACAACAAATAGTTAATTTGTTAGACCGTCTCCAAGTAAATGAGAAGAATATGAGGAGTGGATTTGAGGATGTAATGAAAGCGCTTCAACAAGCAACTGTTCAGAACCATGCCACAAATAGCGCGCCCCAGCAGCATCAGTATCAGAATCAGTACAGAAAGCCTAAAGAAGGACAACCGCAAAGACCGAATGCATATAAATGTCACTACTGTTTTACACCCGGACATTTCATCATGGCCTGTCCCGAGAAACAGAAACATTTTGAAGAAGGGAAAATAAAGACCAATGCAAATGGAGGAGTATGCTTACCAGACGGATTGTATATTCCCAGAGAACCAGAAATGGTATCATTGAAAGATAAAGTGGAACACTTCCATTCAAAGAAGGTAGCGGCCCTTTATTAATGCATCAGTCACATAATGCAGTAGACAGTAATAATGACATTGGAACCTTGAAAGCCATAATGGCACAAATGGCCCAATTTCAAGCGCAACAAATGTTAGGACAACAGAGCATGCAAACTGCGTTGCCAGTACCGCCTCAGATGCAGAAACAGGAATATATAAATAATAACTATAATCCTACTGCAAAGAGTGCGCCGAATCCTGACATAGTAGCCTTACAAGCACAAATGAGTACCTTATTAGGGCAGGTAGCAGAGCTCAATAACCAAAACAAGGTTAAAGAGTCGGGTTTCAATTAGGTCCGATGAAGGAGGCTAAGGAACACGCTAGACCTACAACTAGGTCACATTCCAAGAGACAGCCTGAGGACTGTAGTAAAAATAGAAATAGTCATCAAGAAAGTATAAGTAATGATTCGGAGAGTAGTCAGGATAGTAGCAAAGAGGAGCCAGTAGCACTGTATCCTAGGAAAAAGAAAGTAAAAATCATTGAACCATTAGTAAAGTCTCCAGTACGAAAAGAATTGCCCTACATTGATGTGCCCGCGGTACCCTACATACCCCAGAGAACGGAACGCAACCCTGAACCAGTTGATCTGCTACCTAATTTTAACACCAAGTGTGGTCCGACTTATGAAACTAAGTCCCTGATAGAAGTAAAAATAAAAGGTGGCAATATAATTGCTAAAGTGTTAGACAACCCTATCACATTGACCACGGGAGAGTTAATGGGCTTGTCAAAAACCATTAGAGATGGGATAAAGAATATTGTAACTGCCAGACGTAAATCCCTCACCCAAAGGGATGCTAACTTGCAAATAAACGAAACAGATGAGGAAGATGCCTTACCCTTTGGGAGGGACTGGGAACTTGATGATAACTACTTATGGCATGACACGCTACCAGTAGAGTCAATCCCATTCCAGTCTTTCTTCATCTCGGAGTATGACTGCGGCAGAATACCTAAGGGATCTATAATATGTGGAGACCCAGTCCTACAATATTTAGAGTCTTTACCAGCCGGGGAAGAGCCCAAACAGTTGTATGTAGCAAAAGAATCAGCCTCTTTGCGCGCAGTATATCCAGTAATAAATGGGGTAGGAACAGAGGAATCTTTATTAGATGGGGGATCCCAAATAGTATCAATGGCTAAGCAAACGGCTTTAGACTTGGACATTTCATGGGATCCAGACGTTGTCATACACATGCAGAGTGCCAATAAACAAGTGGAGAAAATAGTGGGATTAGCGCGCAACATCCCTTTCTTGTTTAATGACATGGCCATTTACCTCCAAGTACATATCATAAATTCACCTGCATACAAAGTATTGCTTGGGAGACCATTTGATACACTCACGGAAAGTCAGATCAAAAATGTTAGAGATGGGGGACAAGTAGTCACTATCACAGACCCTAACACAGGACAAAGGTGTACTATCCCTACCCATGCAAAGGGATCACCGCCTAAGCTGTTGAAAAGACAACCGGAGCAGGATTTTCGGCCTTCAATGAATTAATCCAAAGTGATCAAGGAGAGCTAGCCATAGAAATTGCTGAAGATGAGAATGGAAACTTTATTATAACGGGTTATAGACACCCTACTGATAAGCGGAATTTTGGTCACAAAGAACTTAGAGATGTCTTTTTGTCTAGAAGTGATGTAAACATGAATAGTACAGTACCTGAACGTGAATTACTAGCCACGTACTTGGCTTCCGTAGATGAGCGCGATGGACCAGTAATAAACTACGAGCAGAACAGAAGGGACCAGACAAGTACACCCACTAGACCTAGGACATACGCTCAAGAACAGCCCATGCTCAATAAAGCTTTAAGTAAATTAAAGCAGTGACAAATTGGCACTAACAAGCACGGTCTTGGAACAGTAACAGGTGAAAAGTGTGATATCGAGTCCATGGATCAGCTAGTAGGAAAGAAGTATAAACCAGTACATTTGAAAACAAAACCAACACTGGCAGATCTGCCTGATAAATTTAGAATTATCAGAGATATAAAGGGTGACCCTTTAGCAGCTCTACCAGTTCTAATGCCTAACCCACCTCCATTTAAACCAACTGGAAGGTATACTGAGGAAAGGCACGCAGATTTCCAAAGAGTACACGAAGAAGAGAACTTCTTAAAACCTAAAGAGATGGATATAATCCACAACTTTATGTGCAAACATAATGATGGTTTTGCTTGGAATGATAGTGAGTGCAGTAGCTTTAAGAAGGAATATTTTCCTCCTGTCGAAATACCAGTAGTCCCACATACACCATGGACAGAGAGAAACATTAGAATCCCACCAGGGATCTATGAAGATGTTTGTAAAATCATTAAGACTAAAATTTATGCAGGGGTCTACGAGAGGTCCAATTCATCATATAGGTCTAGATGGTTTACCATATTAAAGAAAGGTCCAGGAAAGAAACTTAGAATTGTACATAGTCTAGAGCTGCTAAATGCAGTTACAATAGCACACTCGGGTTTACCACCTGCTACCAAAGAACTAGCAGAACACTTTGCAGGGCGTGCTTGTGGCAGAATGATGGATCTGTATGTAGGATATGATGAGAGGCCTTTAGCAGAAACCTTGCATGATCTAACCACGTTCCAAACACCGTTTGGCGCGCTGAGACTAGTAACACTCCCTATGGGATGGATGAATTCTGTTCCAATATTTCATGATGATGTTACATACATCCTACAAGATGAGGTACCACATGTCATGATACCCTACATTGATGATGTACCCGTGCGCAGTCCAGCAACGTGCTATGAACTACCAGATGGAACAGAAGAAGAGCTACCTGGTGCTCCAGGTGTTAGATGCTTCTTCTGGGAACATATGCAAAATGTAAATCGCGTTGTACAGAGAATGAAGTATTCTGGAGGAACCTTTTCAGGATATAAGTCTACATTATGCGCAAGTGAAATTCTAGTGGTAGGACATAGATGTACCTATGAAGGACAAAAACCTACTACTAATAGGATTAGTGTAGTTGAAAGATGGGGACCATGCAAAGATGTCAGTGAAGTGCGCGCTTACATGGGAACTATTGGTGTATACAGGAATTTCATTAAAGATTTTGCCCGTATAAGCCAACCGATTCAAAAGTTAACTAGAAGTAGTGAACCTTGGATATGGGGGCCTGAGCAAGAAGAAGCGCAGCAGCTATTATTAGATGCACTTAAAAATAGCCCTGCGCTCCGTCCAATTAATTACACCTGGAATATGCCAGTGGTATTGTCAGTAGATACGTCATGGAAAGCCGTAGGCTACTATATCTATCAGGAAGACCCTGATATACCTGGAAGAAAGCACTATGCTAGATTTGACTTGATAACTCTGAATGAGCCTGAAGCGTGCTTCTCACAACCCAAACAAGAGCTATTCGGATTAATGAGAGTTCTAATGGCATGTTATTATTGGTTTATTGGAGTACGGAATTTGGTAGTAGAAACAGATGCGAAGTACATTAAGGGGATGTCATCAAACCCAAGTATAGGACCTAATGCAACAGTAAATAGGTGGATTGATAGGATACTTATGTTCCACTTTACTTTGGTTCATAAAGCTGGTAAAGGCTTTGGCCCAGACGGTCTGTCAAGACAAGATGCGCAGCTAGGGGATCCTGTCTACCCGGACCCAGACAATGGTTACAATGAGCCCTCAGGTCCTTTAAGGTTTATCAACCCAACTGAGGGATTGGATGACCCTTTGGAATTGTCAGACTTTAAGGAAGAGATTGACACACACAGCGGATATTTATTTCAACTCGCCAAGGAAATCTCTGATTTTGAAGTTGAAGTAAACAATGCTTGGGCTGGTGAAGCAGCATTTATTGGGGAAATAAAACAGCACTTAGGTTTAGGACAGTTTGGTATTCAAAGAGAAGCTTATCTAAAGCAACTTGTAAATACTACTGTCATACCTGATGAAAAGTTTAAATATGACCCTAATGTAAGGGAAGTATACGATGAGTCTAAACAAACACCTATGGCACAAGAACAGGATAAAAACCTACCTTTAATAAAGGAATGGTTAAAAAGACCACAAAAGAGACCAAAAGGAATGACAGACCATGCCTACCTAAAATTTGCGAGGCAGGTGTCTAATTTCTTTTTGGATCCAGAGGGCCAGATGTATAGGAAAAATATTGATAGCGCGCACCAGCTTGTTGTTGATAAAAATCACTGAACATATATGATGAAGGCGTCTCACGACTCTGTCGGACATAGGGGTTTCTACGCAATGAAATCCTTAATAGATAAACAATTTTGGTGGCCAGAAATGGAACGCAATGTATCATGGTATGTGAAGTCGTGTCACATCTGTCAGACAAGGCTCTTAACTTTGTTGAGAATCCCTCCTGTCATAACCCACATGCCGTCTATATTCCAAGTATTACATGCGGACACCATGCATATGAGCCCACCGTCTAATGGTTATAAATATATTGTCCAAGGAAGGTGCACGCTGTCCTCGTGGATGGAAGGCGTGCCCCTCAAATCTGAGGATGGCAAGACCTTGGGAAGGTGGCTGTTTGAAGAAGTAATCTGTAGATGGGGCTCCCTAATGGAATTTGTAACGGATAATGGTCCTGCCTTTGTTGCAGCCAAAGTGTGGCTGGAATCCAAGTACAGTATTACAGGAATAAGTATATCACCATATAATTCCAAAGGAAATGGGATCACCAAGCATGCACATTGGGATGTGCGTCAAGCTGTCTTCAAGGCTACGGGTGGTGATGTAAAGAAGTGGTACTACTTCTTTCACCATGTAATGTGGGCTGACAGGATTACTATACGGAAAGGGACGGGTTGCTCCCCTTATTTTATGATTATGGGCACGCACCCAACCTTACCATTAGATATCATTGAAGCCACTTGGTTAGTAAAGTTACATGTACCAGGAAAAATATTGACTACAGAGGAACTCATTGGGTTTAGAGTGCAAGCTCTAGCTAAGCATGTCCAGCATGTGGCTGATATGTATGAGGAAACATATCAATATAAAAAAACAAAGGAGGCTATTACAGTATGAGAAGGATCACCGCGCAACCATCAGAGACTATGATTTCAAACCAGGAAGTTTAGTACTAGTTAGAAATACCGAGGTCAAAAGTTTGCTCAATAAAAAGCTGAAACCATGGTACCTTAAACCAATGATAGTTCTGAGATGAAACTGCGGGGGAGCCTATTTTGTTTGCAAAATGGATGGATTGGTGTGGCAACATAAAGTGGGGGCGTTTAGGGTTATTCCTTATTTTGCTAGGAGTACAATTGAACTGCCGGACAATCTGCAAGATCTAATAGACATCTCTAGTGAAACATTAAATGCTTTAGTGGAATCAAAAGATCCCGCTGATAGGGCCCGAAATTGTTTGCACTTATAAAGTCGACAAGTAAGGCTATTAGTGTCATTTCTAATAACCAAGTAAGCGGTAATAAAGGATTAGAGTCGAGCTCCAAGACGGCTAATCAGAGTGAACTAGTCTAATGGATAATACACTATCAGTACAGAGGACTATGAGTACGGTCTATTATTAGTCCTATTCACCATGCCCGGTTACAACCTCGGTGTCTTAGTTCATAAGTAACCGTTGTAGTATGATATCATTAGTCCGGGGATCATCATTAATAGGAGAAGTAATTGTAAATTCGGGACTTGCACAACCCGATCCTAGTCAGGGGTACTTGGTGTTAACTACCGGAAGCGACGGGACACCGTGAATAACAACAGGGACAATCAGGGGGAGTAAACGACAGTGCCGCGCTGTTTTAAATAACAAAGCGCGCGGTCGGGACTTGATAAGAGTTTAGCCCGCTCTTTCAATATTTGATAAGTAACCAGTAAACGACATAATTGGCACGCGTGGCGCGCGCGCCAAGCTGTAGTAGACGCGTTGGTATTGAATACAGATCCTTGGCGCGCGGGAGCGCGGTTCCGTGTAAAATTTACAATTCCGTATGATATTTAGTTTGTACATTATAAATAGACTGTAGATGAGTAGCGCTAAGGTAAGGAATCTTGCCCCCACTTCGCGCGACTATAGAGTATACAAATCACATTTGTTAAAACACTATTGCATGCCCGAATTAAGGATCAGATTGCTTCAACGTGTCTTGATTGGAATTGATTGGAGAACCACAGAATTAAAGAAACTTAGTTCACTTGGAACTTAGTACCGTATTGTCCGTTGGAATTACTAGGCACTTGGCCTTAGTGCACTTGGCACTGTATTGTTTGATAAGTCGCTTGGACTTATAGATCCGCTTGGGATCACTAATAATTGAACGTACACTTGGTACTCAGTCTATTGGATCGAGAGATATTATAAATATACCTAGCAGGTTTTTGAACCTGTGTTGAAGCTTTTGTCTAAATCGAACCTGTCGAGAGATCATTGAAAAGGGCTTTGGCTAGTACTATTCAAAGCTTAGTGCTTCTAAGCACTTGAACCCGAACTCAAAACAGGCGATTCCTACTGTTCATGTGTTGATTGTTAGGTTTGGTGTGTGTGTGAGAGAGATTACATTTCATAGCATCAGCGCACTTATAGCCCAGGAGCCCCCTTTCATCTGGAGCCCACCGCGAGGGTTCAGAGTTTTTGAATAGTCTAAAGAGAGCATCTTTCTTTGAAAAATATTATACCAAGACGAGTAACGTCATCTACAAATTGAAGTAGAGCGGAGAAAGTTTAGTCAATCTGTCTCAAGAGCCACGCCCACAAGCCAGCTCGTCAAACAGACTAACTAATCAGCCACTTGCAAGACAAGTAGCTACAAAAACGCGGCAGACTAAAAATTCGCAAAACGCTGGAGTAACAGAGTCGTTACCACCTCCTAGGCGAGCGCGCACACGAGGATCTTCACAACCAGCCTTTGGATCTTCAGGACCAAGGCAAGTATTTAGAACTCCAGAGCCCTTAGGAAACATATCGACTACTAGTAAACCAGTAGCGCGTGGAAGATCGTCCGTAGTAAACCCAGTAGTAAACCTGAACTCGTTAGCTACTCAGAACCGTTCAGTAATCATGACTGAACCCCCTCGTAAATATATGCCCCAACCAGGCGTCCGTGATGCACCAGTATTCAAAGGAAAAGAGCCCACGGGTTTAATCCGGTTTCTGGAGCGAATGGAGGTCCTATGGAAGGAGTGTAACATTACAAATGATGAAGAAAAGAAGTTAATGTTAGGAAAATACGCAGACCTACAATCAGAGAATGAGTGGAGGGCATTAGACCACTATAAGACAGGCACTTGGACGGATTTCAAGACAGAGTTGATCTCTAGTTATCCGGAAGCACTCGATCAAGTAGAAGGATCAGTGGCCAAGTTAGAAGCAGTGTGTCGCGCCAACCCACGTATTGGAGTAACCGATGAGGCCGCGCTGAAAAAGCTGAAGTGTGAATTCAAAGCAGAATCTATTAAACTCTTGGGAGTTAGGCCACCTATTATCTCTAACCGAGAATTAGTTACCAAGTTCTTGGGGTGTCTAGACGAAGTCTTCAGATCCCAAGTACAAGGAAGGCTAACCCTGCTAGGGAATAATCAGTCTAATGCTACACAGGCAGGACAAGCCATTGCTACAAACAACCGAGCAGATCCTAATACTATTGCCGAAGCCGCCGCGCTCGCGCGACGAAAAGGGGATCAGTACGATCTGGAGGAAGTTATAGCAACTGCAATCAGCATTTCTGAAGGTGTAGCCAACATGAATATTCCAGACACAAATAGATCGTTTATAACGTCCGTAACAGCAACTGCAGCGCCCAAAATCAAAGTAGAGATGGATGAAATAAAACAACAAATAGTTAATTTGTTAGACCGTCTCCAAGTAAATGAGAAGAATACGAGGAGTGGATTCGAGGATGTAATGAAAGCGCTTCAACAAGCAACTGTTCAGAACCATGCCACGAATAGCGCACCCCAGCAGCATCAGTATCAGAATCAGTACGGAAAGCCTAAAGAAGGACAACCGCAAAGACCAAATGCGTATAAATGTCACTACTGTTTTACACCCGGACACTTCATAATGGCCTGTCCTGAGAAACAGAAACATTTTGAGGAAGGGAAAATAAAAACCAACGCAAATGGAGGAGTATGCTTACCAGACGGATCATATATTCCAAGAGAACCAGAAACGGTATCATTGAAAGATAAAGTGGAACACTTCCATTCAAAGAAGGTAGCGGCCCTTTATTACGGAGATGTCACAGAAGGACCCGCTCCAGGAGTATTGTCCGTTATGCAGTCACATAATGCAGTAGACAATAGTAATGACATTGGAACCTTGAAAGCCATAATGGCACAAATGGCACAATTTCAAGCGCAACAAATGTTAGGACAACAGGGCGCGCAAACTGCGTTGCCAGTACCGCCTCAGATGCAGAAACAGGAATATATAAATAATAACTATAATCCTACGGCAAAGAGCGCGCCAAATCCTGACATAGTAGCCTTACAAGCACAAATGAGTACTTTATTAGGGCAGGTAGCAGAACTCAATAACCAAAACAAGGTTAAAGAGTCGGGTTTCAATTAGGTCCGATGAAGGAGGCTAAGGAACACGCTAGACCTACGACTAGGTCGCGTTCCAAGAGACAGCCAGAGGACCGAAATAAAAACAGAAATAGTCGTCAAGAAAGTAATGATTCGGAGAGTAGTCGGGATAGTAGCGAGGAGGAGTTGGTAGCGCCGTCTCCTAGGAAAAAGAAAGTAAAATTTGTTGAACCATCAGTAAAGTCTCCAGTACGAAAAGAATTACCCTACATCGATGTGCCCGTGGTACCCTACATACCCCGGAGAACGGAACGCAACCCTGAACCAGTTGATCCGCTACCTAATTTTAACACTAAGCGCAGTCCGACTTATGAAACTAAGTCCCCGATAGAAGTAAAATTAAAAGGTGGCAATATAATTGCTAAAGTGTTAGACAACCCTATCACATTGACCACGGGAGAGTTAATGGGCTCGTCAAAAACCATTAGAGATGGGATAAAGAATATTGTAACTGCCAGACGTAAGTCCCTCACCCAAAGGGACGCTAACTTGCAAATAAACGGAATAGATGAGGAAGACGTCTTACCCTTTGGAGGGGACTGGGAACTTGATGATAACTACTTACGGCATGACGCGCTACCAGTAGAGTCAATCCCATTCCAGTCTTTCTTCATCTCGGAGTATGACCGCGGCGGAATACCTAAGGGATCTATAATATGCGGAGACCCAGTCCTACAGTATTTAGAATCTTTACCAGCTGGGGAAGAGCCCAAACAGTTGTATGTAGCAAAAGAATCGGCCTCTTTGCGCGCAGTATATCCAGTAATAAATGGGGCAGGAACGGAGGAATCTTTATTAGATGGGGGATCCCAAATAGTATCAATGGCTAAACAAACGGCTTTAGACTTAGATATTTCATGGGATCCGGACGTTGTCATACACATGCAGAGTGCTAATAAACAAGTTGAGAAAACAGCGGGATTAGCGCGCAATGTTCCTTTCTTGTTTAATGACATGGCCATCTACCTCCAAGTACATATCATAAATTCACCCGCATACAAAGTATTGCTCGGGAGACCATTTGATACACTCACGGAAAGTCAGATCAAAAATGCTCGGGACGGGGGACAAGTAGTCACTATCACGGACCCTAACACGGGACGAAGGTGTACTATCCCTACCCATGCAAAGGGATCACCGCCTAAGCTGTTGAAAAGACAACCGGAGCAGGATTTTCGGCCTTCGATGAATTAATCCAAAGTGATCAAGGAGAGCTAGCCGTAGAAATTGCTGAAGATGAGAACGGAAACTTTATTATAACGGGTTATAGACACCCTACTGATAAACGGAATTTTGGTCACAAAGAACTTAGAGATGTCTTTTTGTCTAGAAGTGATGTGAACATGAATAGTACAGTACCTGAACGCGAATTACTAGCCACGTACTTGGCTTCCGTAGATGAGCGCGATGGACCAGTAATAAACTACGAGCAGAACAGCAGCGACCCAGCAAGTACACCCACTAGACCTATGACATACGCTCAAGAACAGCCCATGATCGATAAAGCTTTAAGTAAATTAAAGCGGTGGCAAATTGGCACCAACGAGCGCGGTCTTGGAACTGCAACAAGTGAAAAGTGTAATATTGAGCCCATGGATCAGCTAGTAGGAAAGAAGTATAAACCAGTACATTTGAAAACAAAACCAACACTGGCAGACCTGCCGGATAAATTTAGAATTATCAGAGATATAAAGGGTGACCCTTTAGCGGCCCTACCCGTTCTAACGCCTAACCCACCTCCGTTTAAACCAACTGGAAGGTATACTGAGGAAAGGCGCGCGGAATTCCAAAGGGTACACGAAGAAGAGAGCTTCTTAAAACCTAAAGAGATGGATATAATCCACGACTTTATGTGCAAACATAATGATGGTTTTGCCTGGAATGATAGTGAGCGCGGTAGCTTTAAGAAGGAATATTTTCCTCCCGTCGAGATACCAGTAGTCCCACATACGCCGTGGACAGAAAGGAACATTAGAATCCCACCAGGGATCTATGAAGATGTTTGTAAAATCATCAAAACTAAAATTGATGCAGGAGTCTATGAGAGATCCAATTCATCATATAGGTCTAGATGGTTTACTGTATTAAAGAAAGGCCCAGGAAAGAAGCTTAGAATTGTACATAGTCTAGAGCTGCTAAATGCAGTCACAATAGCGCACTTGGGCTTACCACCCGCTACCGAAGAACTAGCAGAACACTTCGCAGGGCGCGCTTGTGGCGGAATGATGGATCTATATGTAGGATATGATGAGAGGCCTTTAGCAGAAACCTCGCGCGATCTAACCACGTTCCAAACACCGTTTGGCGCGCTGAGACTAGTAACACTTCCTATGGGATGGACGAATTCAGTTCCAATATTTCATGATGATGTCACATACATCCTACAGGATGAGGTACCACATGTCACAATACCCTACATTGATGATGTACCTGTGCGTGGTCCAGCAACGCGCTATGAACTGCCGGACGGAACAGAAGAAGAGCTACCTGGTGCTCCAGGTGTTAGGCGCTTCTTCTGGGAACATATGCAAAATGTAAATCGCGTCGTACAGAGAATGAAGTATTCTGGAGGAACGTTTTCAGGATATAAGTCTATGTTATGCGCAAGTGAAATTCTAGTGGTAGGACATAGATGTACCTATGAAGGACGAAAACCTACTACAGATAGAATCGGTGTAGTTGAAAGATGGGGACCATGCAAAGATGTCAGTGAAGTACGCGCTTACATGGGAACTATTGGTGTATGCAGGAATTTCATTAAAGACTTCGCCCATATAGGCCAACCAATTCAAAAGTTAACTAGAAGTAGTGAACCTTGGATATGGGGGCCTGAGCAAGAAGAAGCGCAGCAGCTATTGTTAGACGCACTTAAAAATAGCCCTGCGCTCCGTCCAATTAATTACACCTGGAATATGCCAGTGGTATTGTCAGTAGATACGTCATGGAAAGCCGTAGGCTACTATATCTATCAGGAAGACCCTGATATACCTGGAAGAAAGCACTATGCTAGATTTGACTTGATAACTCTGAATGAGCGCGAAGCGCGCTTCTCACAACCCAAACGAGAGCTATTCGGATTGATGAGAGTTCTAATGGCATGTTATTATTGGTTTATTGGAGTACGAAATTTGGTAGTGGAAACGGATGCAAAGTACATTAAGGGGATGTTATCAAACCCAAGTCTAGGTGTAAGGGCAACTCCGGCGGAGTGCGCGCGAACTTAGTAGAGCGGGCCGACGCTGGTGGAGGGGATCCTAAGAGATGTATTCACTTGTACGACATATGTGCTACTCACCTGGTGGAGGGGATCCTAAGAGAATTCTCTGAGGAGCCTCCATCAGGGGGGGTGTGCTATATACCTAGTACTACATTAAATACACGTTCCCGGTGCGGTACGACGACACGCGTTGGGTTAGCGAAGGTCACGTGACCGTGCCCTTGATAGTCCGAACAAGTGCGAAGTCTGGCGGCGAACTGCGCGCGAAGTAGAGAGTGGGGGTGCGTGTGGGCGTAGGTAATGAACGTGCGATGTAGTGAATGTAATGGAGTGAGCGCGAAGTAAGCAGATCGGCGAAGTAAGGCGGAAATGGAGTTCCCCTTACATTACCCCCCTTCTAGGTTCGCGTGTCTTCACGCCGGCGTTGGAACGGGATCTGTGCGAATTGGACGCGTTGTACGAGTCGCGGTGCTCCGGGGTTGCGTCTGTAGAATTCGGCGACCAACTCGTCCGCATTCACCTTGTCGGCGGGTTCCCAGGTGTTCTGTTCGTAGCTGTAGCCCTTCCAGGCGACCAGGTACTGCAGCTTGTTCCTGTAAATCCGGCTGTCCATGATCTCCTGAACCTCATAATGTACCTCGCCGTCTATGAGAGTGGGTTCAGGGACTTCGGTGACCGTTCTACCGGGTATTGGGTCGTGCGGCGCGGGTAGGAGTTTGACAACATGGAAGACCGGGTGGATGCGCGATAGCGCCGGCGGAAGTTTGAGGCGGTAGGCGTGCGATCCAACCTTGGCTTCGATGGGGTAGGGCCCGATGTAGCGGTGAGCCAGTTTCTGCGACGGTCGAGTGATACGAATGTCGCGCGAATCCAAATACATCCGGTCTCCAACCTGGTAGTCGGGTGTTGGGTTTCGGCGGCGATTGTAGTACATCGCCATCTCGTCCTTGGCTTTGGCTAATGCGGCGCGGGCTTCCTCGAGGGTGTCCTTCATTCGGTCACGGAATTCGTTCGCGGTTTCCAGCCGGGATGGTGCGGTCTGTGGTTCGAAGCCCATGCGTGGATGTCGACCGGTGTCCAGGAAGAACGGCGAGTGCTGTGTCGAGGAGTGGACGTGGTTATTGTACTGGAATTCGGCGAGCGGTAAAAGGTCGACCCAGTTGTCCTGTCGCTCGCTGATGAATAACCGGAGATACTGTTCCAGTTCCTGGTTCACTCGCTCGGTCTGTCCGTCTGTCTGTGGGTGGTACGCCGTAGACGCTGTGAGTTTAATATCAAGCATGCGATATAACTCCCTTGTGAATTCCGCCACGAACTGTACCCCTCGGTCGGAGACCATAGCCTTCGGTAAGCCGTGCAACTTCCACACATGCTGGAGGTAAAGCCTCGCCGATCCAAGCGCGGTAATTGTCGTCGTGGTTGGGATGAAGTGCGCGCGTTTACCCACCGTGTCCACCACTACCATGATCGCATCATGCCCTTGCGACTCGGGGAGTTCCACGATGAAATCCACGCTTGCGACGTCCCAGCGACCTTCCGGAATCGGCAGCGGTTTAAGTTCGCCGCTTGGAAGTTGACGCTGAGCCTTCGTTCGGAGACAGAGGTCGCATGTCTTGCAGTATTCGCTGATGTAGCGCGACATTTGAGGCCACCAGTAATTGCGCGATACGAGTTCCAACGTCTTCCATCTTCCGGCGTGTCCCGCAATTCGCGAATCGTGATGTTGCGCAACTATACGTCTGCGAAGGTCAGCGTGTTTTGGGACGTAGATGCGATCGCGGAAATACAGCAACTCCTGCGCTTCCCTCCACTCTGCGCTCCGAACCGATTTTCCTGCGGACTTCTTCAACTCCTGCGCTGCCTTCACCACCGCTTCCTCCTGATGTCCCTCGCGATTGCCTCTCCGAATATCCCGCAGAATGTCCCTTTCCTCTCCTTCCACGACCATTCCTTCCAGCGCGCGGATTGTGAACAACTCCGGTTTGAGGAGGACTAGATCGCGGTTATCCTCGTTTCCATCGCTGTGGTCCGCTCGGCGAGATAGCGCGTCTGGCTTACCCATACTTCGTCCGGGCTTGTGGTGCAGCGAGAAGTTGAATCGGGAGAGGTACAGTGACCACCTGGCCTGTCTCCGATTTAGCTTCTGGGACGTCCGGAAGTACTCTAGATTTTTGTGGTCTGTCCAGATCTCGAAGTCGTGTCGCGCGCCTTCAAGGAAGTGTCGCCATTCTTCGAGTGCGCGAATGATGGCGAGCATTTCCTTGTCGTGTATCTCGTAATTCCGCTCGACCGCGTTGAGGCTCTTTGACGAAAACGCGATCGGGTGCCACTTGTCGTCCTCCGGGCTGAGTTGCGAAAGTACTGCGCCGGTCGCGAAATCCGAACTATCTGCCTCCACCCTAAACGGCCGGTTGTCGTCTGCGAACATCAGTACTGGTTTAGACGACACCGCTTCCTTCAACCCTTCGAATGCCTCCTGCTCCGACTCACCCCACTTCCAAGGCACGTCTTTACCAGTGAGATCAAACAATGGCCGCGCAATATGGGAGAAGTCGCGAATGAACCGCTGATAGAAGTTCGTGAAGCCCAAGAAGGACTGCACTTGCTTCTTGTTCGTGGGTGTTGGCCATTCCGCTACTCCGGCAACCTTGACCGGGTCCATCTCCGCCTGCCCCTCCGAGATAATGAGCCCCAGATACTCGATTCGGGTCTTCTCGAATTCGCATTTGTCCAGTTGCAGGTACAGTTTATGTTCGCGGAGTCGCTGGAGAACTAACCTCGTAATTCGGCGGTGTTCGGCGAGTGTCTTTGTGTAGATTAGAATATCATCGATGTAGACACATACCACTCCTTCCATGATGAGATTGTGGAATATCTCGTTCATCATGGTTTGGAACGTTGCCGGCGAGTTAGTGAGACCAAAGAACATTACCAGGGGCTCAAACATTCCGCGGTTTGTGCGAAATGCGGCCTTCCACTCATCACCTTCCTTAATTCGGACGTTGTTGTATCCCCAGCGAACGTCGAATTTGGAGAAGTATTTCGCTCCCCGAAGATTATTGACGAGGTCGGAGATGAGTGGGAGTGGGTATTTGTTCTTGATCGTCAGCGAATTGAGAACGCGGTAGTCCTGTACCGGGCGTAGCGAACCGTCCTTCTTCTTGATAAAGAAGAACGGCGAAGCCATTGGCGATTTGGAGGGGCGGATCCGACCAGAGGCGAGGTTCTCCTCGAGGAACTTGTCCAACTCTGCTTGTTCGGCGACTGAGAGCAGGTAGACCTTGCAGGATTTCCCTTCTGCGTCGCGGACGAGTTCGATCGCGTGGTCCCACGGTCGGCGATCTGGGAGAGCGTCGAAGGACGTCTTGGAGAACACATCCTCAAATTCGTGGACGTGCGCCGGTGCTAGATCAAAGAACGTCTTGGGTTGCGCATTACGATCAAAGGAGTCTGCGATCTGCTGGGACGCGTTCTTCCGGGCTTCTGTTTGGATCTTTTCCGCTAGTCGCTGCGAGATGGTTTGGGTTGTCCGAATCTCTTCCGGTGCCTTCTGAAACTGTCCTGGTTCGCCGATGTTGACCACGAAGATACGGTCGCCCTCTTCGATGCAATCTTCAAGGGCGATATCTCCTTCGTGCTCAGAGTCGGGAACCTCTCCAATTTCTGTTTCTGGTTCGGGCATGGGTCCTGCGCGACAGGCGTTGATGCGGGCCTCCAATTTACGCTTCTCCGCCTTTTCCGATTTAACCTCGTTCGCGCAGGTCCGACATTTGTCGGGACAGCGACTCATCTTCACCTCGTTGGTCTGCCAGTTGATCTCCGGGTTGTGCTCCTGCAACCAAGTGTAGCCCAGTATGAGATCCTGCTTCCCTAGGCTGGTGACTGCGAAGTGGGTGCGTTCTGAGTGACCGTTGTACCGGAGGATGAGGTCTACGATCTCCGAAATAGACCCGTTCTCGTTCGGAGTGCCGTCGACGTTGAACACCGGAATAGTGCGAACTAGCTTGCGCGAGGTCAACCTGTTCCTCCGCACGAATTCAGAATCGATGAAAAGGCCCGTTGCTCCCGAGTCTACCAAGCTGTTCGTCGCGAATGTCTCGCCTGTGTCGGTCGTCTGAAGTTCAATCTTGAGCTTCAGCGAGCGAGTGCTGGGGGTGGCGGCGACTACGAATCGCTTGGGTAGAGCTCGTTCCCATCGGGGGAGTCTCTGGCGCGGCGGTTTAGGGACGGGGATGGTATCTTGTACGGCTTCTGTAGTAGTTTCGGGTGTTTGGGAAATTTCAATTGTGTTCTCAACTTCTAAACACGCGAACCTATTTACAGATGACAGCGAGGGCGTACTGTTCACTCGCTGTCCGCTACAAAACCCTCTTCTTCCGCCGGCGGTTCGACTCGTGCGTCTATCATCGCGAAGATGTGCTGCGCGAACTCATGCTGCTCCTCCATTGACATGAACCGCGTGTCGTAGCGGAGGGGGCAGTCCTTCCGGAAATGGCCCGGCTGCTTACATCGGTGGCAGGTCTCGATGTTCGTTCGAGCCCTCCGCATCGCGTCTACATCCATCGGAACTGGTGGAGGGAGAGCAGGGGGCGGCGGAGGTGGTGGTGGCGCCATCCGTTGCAGCGTCGGGGCTGAGAAGTGCGGCGGTGCGCGAAACGCCGAGGTAGTGCGTGCGGGAGGTGCGCGAGCCGCCGGTTTAGTGCTCAGGAAGGCCTCGTTGGTGAGGCGGTTTTCATCGCACTTCATCGCCGCTACATACCACTGTTCCGGCTGATCGTCCGCTGGTCGTCCCACTGCCATCGTCGCGATCTGCGACTGAATCTCCCCGCTCAGTCCCTTCCGGTACTTCACCACAATCGTCAACCCCTCCTTGTATCCCGACTTGTCGATGAGATCCCTGAACTCATCCGTGTAGTCGTCCACCGATCGCGATCCTTGGTGGTAGCTGCTCGTTTCCAACCTCGTAATCGCCCGCTGCGCTTCGCTCTGCACGAAGAAGTTGACCGCGAAGTCGGCGCGGAATAGGGTCCATGTCGCGTACTTCGGGTTCCCGGTAGCGGTCTGGTATCGCATGGCCCGGTCCGCAAACAGATACGCTCGGCCTTTCTTCATGAAGGTGTACGCCCACCGTACCTGAGTCACTTCATCCGCGAACTGGTGTGGTACAAGATTTATATACAGTTCGCATGCGTTAATGAACGCACGCCCTCGTTCGCGCGATCCGTCGAAGTCATCGGGAAGCGATGGCCGGAGTGCCGAAGGTCGTCCCGAATTAACGTGGGTCGCGGGGGGAGGTGTTGATACATTATTTACAGGGGCGCTGGGTGCAGGGGTATTGACCGGGGGTGGGGGAGCCGCGGTTTGGAGCGCGATCAGCGCGTTGATGCTGTCGGTGAGCTTCTTAAGCTGCTCGGCTTGTTCCTCCGCCTTCCTATTGAGATCTCCTACGTCTCGTTCGACGTTATCCATCCTTGTTTCGGTGTCCATCGGCCGGAGTAGGAGTTCCACTTCTAGTTCGGAGGAGGGTGGAGAGGGCGATTCTCGCGCGGTCTTGACGGATTCTGTATCGGAGCTGACAGTTTCTGCCGATCGGAATTTGGCAATGGCTGCGGTGAGGTCGCGGTCTCTGCTGGTGAGAGAATTCTACTGTAAGGGCAACTCCGGCGGAGTGCGCGCGAACTTAGTAGAGCGGGCCGACGCTGGTGGAGGGGATCCTAAGAGATGTATTCACTTGTACGACATATGTGCTATTCACCTGGTGGAGGGGATCCTAAGAGAATTCTCTGAGGAGCCTCCATCAGGGGGGGTGTGCTATATACCTAGTACTACATTAAATACACGTTCCCGGTGCGGTACGACGACACACGTTGGGTTAGCGAAGGTCACGTGACCGTGCCCTTGATAGTCCGAACAAGTGCGAAGTCCGGCGGCGAACTGCGCGCGAAGTAGAGAGTGGGGGTGCGTGTGGGCGTAGGTAATGAACGTGCGATGTAGTGAATGTAATGGAGTGAGCGCGAAGTAAGCAGATCGGCAAAGTAAGGCGGAAATGGAGTTCCCCTTACACTAGGACCTAATGCAACGGTAAATAGGTGGATTGATAGGATACTTATGTTCCACTTTACTCTGGTTCATAAAGCTGGTAAAGGCTTTGGCCCAGATGGTCTGTCAAGACGAGACGCGCGGCTAGGGGATCCTGTCTACCCGGACCCAGACGATGGTTACGACGAACCCTCAGGTCCTTTAAGGTTTATCAACCCAACGGAAGGATTGGATGACCCTTTGGAGCTGTCAGATTTTAAAGAGGAGATCGACACGCGCGGCGGATATTTATTCCAACTTGCGAAGGAAATCTCTGATTTTGAAGTTGAAGTAAACAATGCCTGGGCTGGTGAAGCAGCATTTATTGGAGAAGTAAAACAGCACTTAGGTTTAGGACGGTTCGGTATTCAAAGAGAAGCTTATCTAAAGCAACTTGTAAATACTACTGTCATACCTGATGAAAAGTTTAAATATGACCCTAATGTAAGGGAAGTATATGACAAGTCTAAACGAACACCTACGGCGCAGGAACAGGATAAAAACCTACCTTTAATAAAAGAATGGTTAAAAAGACCACAAAAGAGACCAAAAGGAATGACGGATCGCGCCTACCTAAAGTTTGCAAGGCAGGCGTCTAATTTCTTTTTGGATCCAGAAGGCAGGATGTATAGGAAAAATATTGATAGCGCGCACCAGCTTGTTGTTGATAAAAATCACCGGACATATATGATGAAGGCGTCTCACGATTCTGTTGGACATAGGGGTTTCTATGCAACAAAATCCTTAATAGATAAAAGATTTTGGTGGCCAGAAATGGAACGCGATGTATCATGGTATGTGAAGTCATGTCACATCTGTCAGACAAGGCTCTTAACTTTGTTGAGAATCCCTCCTGTCATAACCCACACGCTGTCTATATTCCAAGTATTGCATGCGGACACCATGTATATGAGCCCATCGTCTAACGGTTATAAATACATTGTCCAAGGAAGATGTGTGCTGTCTTCGTGGATGGAAGGCGCGCCCCTCAAATCTGAGGATGGCAAGACCTTGGGAAGGTGGCTGTTTGAAGAAGTAATTTGTAGATGGGGTTCCCTAACGGAAATTGTAACGGATAATGGTCCTGCCTTTGTCGCAGCCAAAGCGTGGCTGGAATCCAAGTATGGTATTACAGGAATAAGTATATCACCATACAATTCCAAAGGAAATGGGATCGCCGAGCGCGCACATTGGGATGTGCGTCAAGCTGTCTTCAAAGCTACAGGTGGTGATGTAAAGAAGTGGTACTACTTCTTCCACCATGTAATGTGGGCTGACAGAATTACTATATGGAAAGGGACGGGTTGCTCCCCCTATTTTATGATTACGGGCACGCACCCAACCTTACTGTTAGATATTATCGAAGCCACTTGGTTAGTAAAGTTACCAGGAAAAATATTGACTACAGAGGAACTCATTGGATTTAGAGCGCAGGCTCTAGCTAAGCACGTCCAGCATGTGGCCGATATGAGGAAACGTATCAATATAGAAAAACAAAGGAGACTATTACAGTATGAGAAGGATCACCGCGCAACCATCAGAGACTATGATTTCAAACCAGGAAGTTTAGTACTAGTTAGAAATACCGAGGTCGAAAGTTCGCTCGATAAAAAGCTGAAGCCACGGTACCTGGGACCAATGATAGTCCTTAGACGAAACCGCGGGGGAGCCTATATTGTTTGCGAAATGGATGGATCGGTGTGGCAACATAAAGTGGGGGCGTTTAGGGTTATTCCCTATTTTGCTAGGAGTACAATTGAACTGCCAGATAATCTGCAAGATCTAATAGACATCTCTAGCAAAACACTAAATGCTTTAGTGGAATCGAAAGATCCCGCTAATAGGCAAGTTTACAAGGAGCGTGACTATACATTTGACAGAGTCCAATTGGATCAGTCCGATTCAGAGTCAAGCTCTAGTGAGAACACTGAGGAGGGGATAGCGCCGGCGCTACCACAAACTACTGTGTCACACCGGAAGTTGCATAGGTGATAAATCAGTATGGAAACAGAAGCAGTAAAGACAGTATAAGCAACTAAGCGAAGTAGTAAGGACAGTGTTAAGCCGAGTAAAGACAGTAATACAAAGGAGCGTGGGGAGGGACACCATAACTCAGGAGGAAGTTAATTGGACTGTCCTCAAGCAGATATGAAGTCGTCTTCAACCTCGGGCAAGGGCAAGTCAGCCGGAGCTACCTCCTCCTTATCATTGTCATCCTGGTCATGGACTTCCGTAGCGCTTGCAGTGGCAGCCTCGTCAGAGCCTCCCTCCAGAGCGGCCTCGTTCATTAGACCATTGAGGCGAGTAACCTCATCCATAGTGGCATCACGACGCTTCAATAAGAAGGACACTGTATGACTGATCTCCTCCAACTCAGCGCGGTAGTTTAAAAGCATCCTACCGAGGGCTTGCTTGGTGTGCGACATGGGATTGCCCGCGTCTGCAATCAAGCGCGCCCGCGCTAAGACTACATCGTGCTCCTTGGAGGGACGGAAGTCAATAAAGACACGAGTATCTGATGCACAGTCGGTATAAATTTAGGACCATCTATTATTAGAAAACGTACCCTCAGCAGATACCTTTGGATCTTCATCCGGGGTGTCTTGCCTCGTACGCTTTTTGGGACGAAGAGTGCTGCCGCGATTGAGCTCGGAACGCTTGCCGTCCTGTAGGAATAAGAAACAAAGTAATAAACAGAGCAAAAACAAGAATGGGTACCTTGATGGCAGCCTTTTCAGCCTTAGTCCTTTTGACACGGGGAACCTTAATGTTCTCCTTCTCCTTGCGGCTACAGGTGATTGGTCCTTCACTAAGGAGACGACTAGTCACTGATCCAGAGACAGTAGCACTAGCTGTAGCGCCGGAATCAATGACCATATTCTTGAGTAAAGAAGAGACGCCATTGAGTATGTCGCACACTGACAGCGCGGTAGCTAAAAAGAAACATACCGAGTCAGTACCAGACATTTCAATGTCACCATCATATTCACCGCCAGCAATGACCTCGCCTGGAATAGTGGTACCATCCGCTTCACCACCAGTAGCAGGGACCTAGTACCAGAAAACCATGGTTTAAAGAGCAGTACAGTACGAGATGAGGTAAAAAGCACGCACCGCGGTTTGAGACAGGTGCTCAGTGCGGACCTTTTCACGGTGACGGTGAATAGCGGCAGTCAGAGTCACAATATTACGGTAAACAGGCTCTTGAAGTAACTCGGGGTATACATGTTGTAGTCCCTGGAATGCCTTACGGACGCCAAAAATAACATTCTGCCAGGACCGCTCCGTCAAAACCAATTTGGACTCAGTCAGGAGTAGCTGTAAATTGTAAAACCTGGTTACAAAAACGGCGTTTTAAAAAGTGTAATTGGTAAAAAGTGTACCGCGGTTTCGCCTAACTTCCGGACGCTGACCCTTTGTTCAACAAGGGTGTCCATCGATAAACGAGCTTGAAAGGTGTGCCACTGAGCTTGGACCATCTTGAAGTTCTCGATGTCTTGATAGTTGGGGGGGCTAGTCATAATAATGCAGAGGAAATTGATTCTTCGAACCAGAACGTTGTAAAGAGAGTATAATAGAGTCGGGCGATGTCTTGGGACAAAAAGCACAGCCAGTGCCCTTTTTATACCTCTACGACTAGAGAAGCGCTACCCAGTCTCTCATTCGTTGCGCGCATTCTATCCCCAGAAAAATCTATACATTTCAACTGAACAGGTCCGAGACGCGTGCCTAATTGAAATGCTGGGCCCAATTGAAAAAGGAGCTCCGTAAAAATTCATGTGGAGCGCGGCAGTGTCCGCATGACAACTGGGACAGTTGTTGTCAGTGTTGAGGGGGAGATGGGTATAAGCAAAATCGATTTGGAAAAACCTACCAAGGTTACAAGGATTGAAATAGATTGTCTATAAAAAGTCAGTGATCGCACCATGGTCTTAATGATCGAGAGAATTGCACCAGAATTAAACTGTACTATTTATAACTTAAGTAGCCGGTGCAAGGGCGGAAGCTTTCTTATGAAGACAATAGAACAACGGGTAAACCAATTGTATTGTTTATAGTCCAGGGGACTGTATGTAGAAACATGTGTTGGACTTCAATTAATAAAATTGAAGCCCAACGAAAGGCGGGGGAATAAGTAATATGTAAGGGCACAGGGGCCCGGGAAAACACAAGTAGATAAAAAAAAAAAAATATAGGGGGGGGGGCGCGGCGCGGCTACTCCTCCTCGCTGTCAGGCACGGACGAAGAGGAACTTGACGACAAAGAACCGTCATCAACCTCTGCTTCTTCCTCCAAGGGCGGCCAAGGGAGGTTCTGGAAATCTGCGTAGAAGAGGAGAGCGCTCTCCGTGGCTGGCGTAGTCAGCAAGAGGTTTTGAAGGCCCTCCAGGCCTTCCTCCTCGTACAACTTACCGATGGTGCCAACTATGCGCGCCAACAAGGAGTTGCGCATTTCAAGCGCGCGGTTAGCGGCCTGAATGACCTCCGCGGCAAGAGAGTCCGCGTCGCCTAGCTGAGCATAGGCTTCAGCAACCGCTAGTAGAATAAGTAAAATCATTAGTAAACAAAAAGACAGAAAGAAAATGGCTTACTAGAAATGCCCGCACCAAGCATCGGCCCCAGATCCTCACGAAGCCTAGCGCGCTTCTGGGGAGTGAGGCTGAAGCTGCACTTCCCCTTCTTGGCGGTGGCGCATTCAACGCACGGTTTACCCCAACCGTTGAAGGTGCACTCAATGTCGCCGCGGGTGGCGCACATCGTGCAAGGATAGCCCACCTAGTAAAAAAAATGATCAGTAACAAGAAATAAAGTAGTAATAAACATACGGAAGAGCGCCGCGGCGCAAGGTCAGCCAGCAGGGAGGTAATAGGGGACTGTAGCGGCGTCAGCTCCCGGTTGGGAACCAGCGCGTGCTTGCGGCGTGTCGCCTGAGCCCTATCCCTAGAACGGGTGGTCTTACGCGACTGACGAGGAGAAGGGGCCACAGGAGGCAACAACTCCGCGAACCCCTCTTGAGCCAACTGGCGTGCGATCTCATCATCGAAGAGCCGAAGCTCAGGGACTTCAACCTTCACCGGCGGCTGCCCAGAGGACTAAGGAGATAAAGATGAGTAAACGTAAATGACTTCAGAAAGAGACATACCGGGCCTGCTTCTGAGGGACGCAGCGCGGAAGCACTGCCAGTCCCCTGGGCGCGCGACATGTCAGACTAGAATTTTGAAATCAAGTCAGCAATAATGTGAAACTCGTAAAGTAAAGGATATACCTGGGGAACCGCATGGCCTTTTCCCTTGGACCCAGCATTACGCTTCCGCTTGAGGGGCTATTAAAATAAGTCAACCACCGAAGGAAAGTAATAAAAAGCAGTGATAAACGAACCGCAGGTACCAAGACCGGGGAGCGCGCCGGCAAGGGCGCGGCGGACCAATTGTCCCGGTACTGATGGTAACGGCGCGGTGCGCCCACCATGCGAGGAGGGACGAGGAAAGTATCCTGAAAGATACTTTCACCATTGTCGCGCTCGAAGCGCGACCCCACCTGGTCCAGGACTTGCTCCACAGTGGGAGCCTGGCCCTAAAGTAAAAGGTAGTCAGCTTGACAAGGGCAGGCAGAGTAAAGAAGTAAACAAGTCACTTACCAGAAGAATGGAATTGTGGCCCAGGTCAGTCGATATGACCGTGCGCCAGGAAGACCACGAAGCCTCACGCGCGTCGACAGGGATGCGCATCACTTGAAGGTGAAGCGCGCGCAGGAGGAGGATAGCCGGATATGGCAGCGAGAAACGCGCGCCACGGACCACGCCAGTGATGGCATCCTGAGACCAGTAAATAAGTAAAAGGAGTTAACAAGTAAAAGATGGGCATACGATGAGCATGGAGCAGTGATCGACAAAGTCGATCAAGTCATCAAGGTCAAGGGGACCTTGGTGGTCCATACGGGGCGCGAGCTCCTCGGCCATGATAATCCACCCTTGCTCCATAGCGACGAAGACGTCGCCCTCGGCATCTTCGAGGAGGTCCGAGAAGGAAGGGATCGGCTGGTCCACATAGACCATGGTGGGGGAACGGCCCTCAGTCGGCAGAATCGTGGCAGAAAGCGAGAGGGACAGCGCGGAAGGCGAGCGCAGAGCACGAGCCATGGCGGAAGTGGAAGTGGAAGACATTTCTGTTTGAAAAGAGTTGGAGCGTTTGAGCAATGCAGATAGCAAAGAGATTTAGAAATGGGCTATAAAGTCCAAATTGTCTAAAACTTAGCAAGGACGCGAGCTTTTTAAAACGCACAACCCTGCTTTGCGAAGCTCTGAAAGACAAACAGGAGTACCGATCTCTTGCTGAAGTGTCAGAAACATAACGAGAAAAATGTCCAGATGACTGAAATATCTGTAAAGCGATGTCCGAATGTCAAGTACTCTCTCAGAAGACGTATATAGCTGTCACGATCCTGATGGGAAGTAAAACCTCTGGGCTCGATCCCAACATCGCGCGCCTACCTGTCTAAAAGCGGAACCGTTGTAACATTGTACTGAAAGATTAGACGCGTGCAGACCCAAAGTATTGGACCAACATGCCGGCAAAGAGAGACTGAGGACAGTCTACATTTGTGGTATGGGGGAGATGATAGGGCCCGAAATTGTTTGCACTTATAAAGTCGACAAGTAAGGCTATTAGTGTCATTTCTAATAACCAAGTAAGCAGTAATAAAGGATTAGAGTCGAGCTCCAAGACGGCTAATCAGAGTGAACTAGTCTAATGGATAATACACTATCAGTACAGAGGACTATGAGTACGGTCTATTATTAGTCCTATTCACCATGCCCGGTTACAACCTCGGTGTCTTAGTTCATAAGTAACCGTTGTAGTATGATATCATTAGTCCGGGGATCATCATTAATAGGAGAAGTAATTGTAAATTCGGGACTTGCACAACCCAATCCTAGTCAGGGGTACTTGGTGTTAACTACCGGAAGCGACGGGACACCATGAATAACAACAGGGACAATCAGGGGGAGTAAACGACAGTGCCGCTGAAAGGGGGCTCCTGGGCTATAAGTGCGCTGATGCTATGAAATGTAATCCCTTACACACACACACCAAACTTAACAATCAACACACGAACAGTAGGAATCGCCTGTTTTGAGTTCGGGTTCAAGTGCTTAGAAGCACTAAGCTTTGAATAGTACTAGCCAAAGCCCTTTTCAATGATCTCCCAACGGGTTTGATTCAGACAAAAGCTTCAACACAGGTTTATAAACCTGCTAGGTATATTTATAATATTTCTCGATCCAATAGACTGGGTACCAAGTGTACGTTCAATTATTAATGATCCCAAACGGATCTGTAAGTCCAAGCGACTTATCAAACAATACAGTGCCAAGTGCACTAAGGCCAAGTGCCTAGTAATTCCAACGGACAATACGATACTAAGTTCCAAGTGAACTAAGTCTCTTTAATTCTGTAGTTCTTCAATCAATTCCAATCAAGACACGTTGAAGCAATCTGATCCTTAATTCGGGCACGCAATAGTGTTTTTAACAAATGTGATTTGTATACTCTATAGTAGCGCGAAGTGGGGGCAAGATTCCTTACCTTAGCGCTACTCATCTACAGTCTATTTATAATGTACAAACTAAATATCATATGGAATTGTAAATTTTACACGGAACTGCGCTCCCGCGCGCCAAGAATCTGTATTCAATACTGACGCGTCTACTACAACTTGGCGCGCACGCCATGCGTGCCAATTATGTCGTTTACTGGTTACTTATCAAATATTGAAAGAGCTGGCTAAACTCTTATCAAGTCCCGACCGCGCGCTCTGTTATTTAAAACAGCGCGGCACTGTCGTTTACTCCTCCTGATTGTCCCGGTTGCTATTCACGGTGTCCCGTCACTTCCGGTAGTTAACACCAAGTACCCCTGACTAGGATCGGGTTGTGCAAGTCCCGAATTTACAATTACTTCTCCTATTAATGATGATCCCCGGACTAATGATATCATACTACAACGGTTACTTATGAACTAAGACACCGAGGTTGTAACCGGGCATGGTGAATAGGACTAATAATAGACCGTACTCATAGTCCTCTGTACTGATAGTGTATTATTCATTAGACTAGTTCACTCTGATTAGCCGTCTCGGAGCTCGACTCTAATCCTTTATTACCGCTTACTTGGTTATTAGAAATGACACTAATAGCCTTACTTGTTGACTTTATAAGTGCAAACAATTTCGGGCCCTATCACCGCGCTGTTTTAAATAACAAAGCGCGCGGTCGGGACTTGATAAGAGTTTAGCCCGCTCTTTCAATATTTGATAAGTAACCAGTAAACGACATAATTGGCACGCGTGGCGCGCGCGCCAAGCTGTAGTAGACGCGTTGGTATTGAATACAGATCCTTGGCGCGCGGGAGCGCGGTTCCGTGTAAAATTTACAATTCCGTATGATATTTAGTTTGTACATTATAAATAGACTGTAGATGAGTAGCGCTAAGGTAAGGAATCTTGCCCCCACTTCGCGCGACTATAGAGTATACAAATCACATTTGTTAAAACACTATTGCGTGCCCGAATTAAGGATCAGATTGCTTCAACGTGTCTTGATTGGAATTGATTGGAGAACCACAGAATTAAAGAAACTTAGTTCACTTGGAACTTAGTACCGTATTGTCCGTTGGAATTACTAGGCACTTGGCCTTAGTGCACTTGGCACTGTATTGTTTGATAAGTCGCTTGGACTTATAGATCCGCTTGGGATCACTAATAATTGAACGTACACTTGGTACTCAGTCTATTGGATCGAGAGATATTATAAATATACCTAGCAGGTTTTTGAACCTGTGTTGAAGCTTTTGTCTAAATCGAACCCGTCGAGAGATCATTGAAAAGGGCTTTGGCTAGTACTATTCAAAGCTTAGTGCTTCTAAGCACTTGAACCCGAACTCAAAACAGGCGATTCCTACTGTTCGTGTGTTGATTGTTAGGTTTGGTGTGTGTGTGAGAGAGATTACATTTCATAGCATCAGCGCACTTATAGCCCAGGAGCCCCCTTTCACCGCTAATAGACAAGTTTACAAGGAGTGTGACTATACTTTTGATAGAGTCCAATTAGATCAGTCCAATTCAGAATCAAGTTCTAGTGAGAAGACTGAGGAGGGGATAGCTCTGGCGCTACCATGAACTACTAAGTCACACCGGAAGTTGCATTGGTGATAAATCAGTATGGAAACAAAAGCAGTAAAGACAGTATAAGCAATGAAGCTAAGCAGTAAGGACAGTGTTAAGCTGAGTAAAGACAGTAGTACAAAGGAGCGTGGAGAGGGACACCATAACTAAGGAGGAAGTTAATTGGACTGCCCTCAAGCAGATATGAAGTCGTCTTCAACCTCGGGCAAGGTCACGTCAGCCGGAGCTACCTCCTCCTTGTCATTGTCATCCTGGTCATGGACTTCGGTAGTGCTCACAGTGGCAGCCTCATCAGAGCCTCCCTCCAGAGCGGCCTCGTTCATTAGACCATTAAGGCAAGTGACTTTGTCCATAGTGGTGTCACAATGCTTCAATAAGAAGGACACTGTATGACTGATCTCCTCCAACTCAGGGCAGTAGTTTAAAAGCATCCTACCGAGGGCTTGCTTGGTGTGTGACATGGGATCACCCACGTCAGCAATCAAGCATGCCTGCGCTAAGACTACATCATGCTCCTTGGAGGGACGGAAGTCAATAAAGACGTGAGTATCTTGTACACAGTCAGTATAAAATTAGAATCATCTATTATTAGAAAACGTACCCTCCGCAGATGCCTTTGGATCTTCATCCGGGGTGTCCTGCCTTGTACGCTTTTTGGGACAAAGAGTGCTGCCGCAATTGAGCTCGGAACGTTTACCGTCCTGTAAGAATAAGAAACGAAGTAATAGACAGAGTAAAAACAAGAACAGGTACCTTGATGGCAGCCTTTTCAGCCTTAGTCCTTTTGACGCGGGGAACCTTAATGTTCTCCTTCTCTTTTTGACTACGGGTGATTGGTCCTTCACTGAGGAGATGACTAGTTGCTGGTCCAGAGACAGCAGCACTGGCTGTAGCGCTGGAATCAATGACCATGTTCTTGAGTAAAGAAGAGATGCCATTGAGTATGTCATGCACTGACAGCACGGTAGCTAAAAAGAAACATACCAAGTCAGTACCAGACATTTCAATGTCGCCATCATATTCACCACCAGCAATGACCTCGCCTGGAATAACAGTACCATCCGTGTTGCCACCAGTAGCAGGGACCTAGTACCAGAATACCATAGTTTAAGGACAGTAAAGTACAAGATAAGGTAAAAAGCAAGCACCGCGGTTTGAGAGAGGTGCTCAGTGCAGACCTTTTCACAGTGACAGTGAATAGTGGCAGTAAGAGTCACAATGTTATGGTAGACGGGCTCTTGAAGTAACTCGGGGTATACATGTTGTAGTCCCTGGAATGCCTTACAGACGCCAAAGATAACATTCTGCCAGGACCACTCTGTCAAAACCATTTTGGATTCAGTCAGGAGTAACTGTAAAATGTAAAAGTTGGTTATGATAATGGCATTAAAGGTTTAATTGGTAAAAAGTGTACTGCGGTTTTGCCTAACTTCCAGACACTGACCCTTTGTTCAACAAGGGTGTCCATTGATAAACAAGCTTGAAAGGTGTTCCACTGAGCTTGGACCATCTTGAAGTTCTTGATGTCTTGATAGTTGGGGAGGCTAGTCATAATAATGCAGAGGAAATTGGTTTTTTGAAACAGAACGTTGTAAAGAGAGTATAATAGAGTCTGGCGATGTCTTTGGAAAAATAGCGCGGCCAATGCCCTTTTTATACCTCTACAACTAGGAAAGTGCTACCCAGCCTCTCATTTGTTGCGCGCGTTCTACCCCAGAAAAATCTGCACATTTCAATTGAACAGGTCCGAGACGCATGCCTAATTGAAATGCTGAGCCCAATTGAAAAAGGAGCTCCATAAAAATTCATGTGGAGCACGGCAGTGTCCGCATGACAACTGGGACAGTTGTATTCAGTGTTGAAGGGGAGATGGGTATAAGCAAAATTAATTTGGAAAAACCTACTGAGGTTACAAGGATTGAAATAAATTGTCTATAAAAAGTCAGTGATTGCGCCACAGTCTTAATGATTGAGAGAATTGCACCAGAATTAAACTGTACTATTTATAACTTAAGTAGCTGGTGCAAGGGTGGAAGCTTTCTTATGAAAACAATAGAACAACAGTAAAACCAATTGTATTGTTTATAGTCCGGGGGACTGTATGTAAAGATATGTGTTAGACTTCAATAAAAAATTGAAGCCCAACAAAAGGCGGGGGAATAAGTAAGACGTAAATAAGGGCACTAGGGCCTGGGAAAACACAGGTAGATAAAAACATAGATGGGGGGGGCACGGCGCAGCTACTCCTCGCTATCAGGCATGGACGAAGAGGAGGTTGATGATGAAGAACCATCATCAACCTCTGATTTGTCCTCCAAGGGCGGCCAAGGGAGGTTCTGAAACTCTGCGTAGAAGAGGAGAGCGCTCCCCGTGGTTGGCGTAGTCAGCAAGAGGTTTTGAAGGCCCTCCAGGCCTTCCTCCTCATATAACCTACCAATGGTGCCGACTATGCCCGCCAACAAGGAGTTGCGCATTTCAGGTGCGCAGTTAGCAGCCTGAATAACCTCCGTGGCAAGAGTGTCTGTGTCGTCCAGCTGAGCATATGCTTCAGCAACCGCTAGTAGAATAAATAAAATCATCAGTAAACAAAAAGACAGAAAGAAAATGGCTTACTGGAAATGCCTGCACCAAGCATAGGCCCCAGATCCTCCCGGAGCCTAGTGCGCTTCTGGGGAGTGAGACTGAAGCTACACTTCCCCTTCTTGGCAGTAGCACATTCAATACACGGTTTACCCCAACCATTGAAGGAGCACTCAATGTCGCCGCGGGTGGCACACATCGTGCAAGGATAGCCAACCTAGTAGGAATGATCAGTAACAAGAAATAAAGTAGTGATAAACATACGGTAGAGCACCGAGGCACAAGGTCAGCCAGCAGGGATGTAATAGGAGACCATAGCGGTGTAGGCTCCCAGTTGGGAACCAGCGCATGCTTACAGCGTGTCGCCTGAACCCTATCCCTAGAACAAGTGGTCTTACGCGATCAACAAGGAGAAAGGGCCGCAGGAGGCAACAACTCTGCGAATCCCTCTTGAGCCAGCTGGCGCGTGATCTCTTGATCAAAGAGCCGAAGCTCAGGGACCTCAACCTTAACCGGCGGCTGCCCAGAGGACTAAAAAGATAAAAATAAGTACAAGTAAATGGGTTTTAAAATAGAAAGGAGACATATGGGACCTGCCTCCGTGGGACGCAGTGCAGAATCACTGCCAGCCCCCCAGGCACGTGACACGTCAGACTAGAATTTTGAAATCAAGTCAGGAATAATGTAAAACTCTTGTAGTAAAGGATTGTATACCTGGGGAACCGAGCAGCCTTTGCCCTTGGACCCAGCATTACGCTTCCTCTTAAGGGGCTATTGAAATAAGTCAACAACAGAAGAAAAGTAATAAAAGTAGTGATTGACAAACCGCGGGTACCAAAACCAGGGAGCGCGCAGGCAAGGGCGCAGTGGACCAACTGTCCTGGTACTGATGGTAACAGCGCGGTGCACCAACCATGCAAGGGGGGACGAGGAAAGTATCTTGGAAGATACTGTCACCGTTGTCGCACTTGTAGCGCAACCCTACCTGGTCCGAAACTTGCTCCACCGTGGGAGCCTGACCCTAAAGTAAAAAGTAATCAGTATGACAAGGACAGAGTAAAAGGAGTAAACATAAGCCATTCACCAAAAGAATGGAATTGTTTCCGAGGTCAGCTGATATGACCATATGCCAGGAAGACCATGAGGCTTTGTGCATTTCAACTGGGAGGTGCATCACCTGAAGGTGAAGCGTGCACAGAAGGAGAATGGCCAGGTATGGCAGCAAAAAGCGCATGCCACGGACCACGCCAGTGATTGCATCCTGAGACCAGTAAATAAGTAATTTAGTAAAAGGTTTTAACAAGAAAAAGATGGGCGTACAATGAGCAAGGAGCAGTGATCAATGAAGTCAATTAAATCATCAAGGTCAAGGGGCCCCTGATGGTCCATACGGGGCGCGAGCTCCTCAGCCATAATGATCCACCCTTGCTCCATGGCAATGAAGACGTCGCCCTCGGCATCTTCAAGGAGATCAGAAAACAAAGGGATGGGCTGGTCCACATAGACCAAAGCAGGGGAACAGCCCTCAGTCAGTAAAATCATGTTGGAGAGCGAAAGGGACAGCGCGGAAGGCGAGCACAGAGCACAAGCCATGGCAGAAGTGGAAGTAGAAGACATGTCTGGTTAAGAAGGGGTTGGAGTGGTTAAGCAATGCGAATAGCAAAGAAATTTAGAAATGGGCTGTAAAGTCCAAATTGTCTAAAACTTAGCAAAAGCGAGAGCTTTTTAAAACACACAACCCTGCATTGCGAAGCTCTAAAGGACAAGCAGGAGCACCAATCTCTTGCTGAAGTGTCAGAAACATAACGAGAGAAATGCTCAGATGACTGAAATATCTGTAAAGCAATGTCCGAATGTCAAGTACTCTCTCAGGAGATGTATATAACTGTCACAATCCTGATGGAAAGTAGACCTCTGGGCTCGATCCCAACATCGCGTGCCTACCTGTCTAAAAGCAGGAACCATTGTGACCTTGTACTGAATGATTAGACACGTGCAGACCCAAAGTATTGGACTAACGTGCCGGCAGAGAGAGACTGAGGACAGTCTACATTTGTGGTGTGGGGGAGATGATAGGGCCCGAAATTGTTTGCACTTATAAAGTCAACAAGTAAGGCTATTAGTATCATTTCTAATAACCAAGTAAACGGTAATAAAGGATTAGAGTCGAGCTCCAAGACAGCTAATCAGAGTGAACTAGTCTAATGGATAATACACTATCAGTACAGAGGACTATGAGTATGGTCTATTATTAGTCCTATTCACCATGCCCAGTTACAACCTTGGTATCTTAATCCATAAGTAACCATTGTAGTATGATATCATTAGTCCGGGGATCATCATTAATAGGAGAAGTAATTGTAAATTTGGGACTTGCACAACCCGATCCTAGTCAGGGGCACTTGGTATTAACTACTGGAAGAGACGGGACACTGTGAATAACAACTGGGATGATCAGGAGAAGTAAATGACAGTGCGGCACTGTTTTAAATAACAAAGCGTGTGGTCGGGACTTGATAAGAGTTTAGCCAGCTCTTTCAATATTTGATAAGTAACAAGTAATGGCATAATTGGCACGCATGGCGTGCGCACCAAGTTGTAGAGGATGAGTCAGCATTAAATACAGATCCTTGGCGCAGGGGAGCGCAGTTCCATATAAAATTTACAATTCCATATGATATTTAGTTTGTACACTATAAATAGACTGTAGAAGAGTAGCGCAAAGGTAAGGAATCTTGCCCCCACTTCACACTACTATAGAGTATACAAATCACATTTGTTAAAACACTATTGCGTGCCCAAATTAAGGCTCAGATTGCTTCAAAGTTGTCTTGATTGGAATTGTTTGAAGAGATCACAGAATTGAAGAGTCTTAGTTCACTTGGAACTTAGTACTGCATTGTCCGTTGGAACTACTAGGCACTTGGCCTTAGTGCACTTGGCACTGTTTGTTTAATAAGTCGCTTGGATTTATAGATCCGCTTGGGATCATTAATAATTAAACTGTAAGGGGAACACCCTTACCGACTCCGTTTTCCATTTTCCGACAACATTCCCGACCATACAAACGTTTGGGAACGCTCCCCAGTCCCGATCCCCATTCCCGACTGTAGTCACCGACTACTTTACCGACAACAACCCGAGTCGAACCCGACTCACCCACTCACTCACACCACACTCGCTACCACCCTGCTCCCTTTACCGACTCTCGTTAGACGTTTCCGAACGCGGACGCGGGCGCGGCTTGTCGGGATCACTGCGGCGCACCCACGTGATCCTTTACCGACAACGCGTGCCCTCGTACCGTCCCAGGAACGTGTAGTTAATGTAGGAACATCATATATAGCCTGTACACCTGGCTGGAGGACCCTTAGAGAATTCTCTTAGGATCCCCTCCACCAGGTGAGTAGTACATATGTCGTACAAGTGAATACATCATCTTAGGATCCCCTCCACCAGCTCTGAGTTAGAACTCCCGACCCCGACCTCCGTCACTCGGTAATCGTTGTCGGACTCTGCGCAACTCAGTAACCCGGCGGAGTTGCCCTTACATTAGAATTCTCTCCCCAGAGAGAGGCCGTAGATTGCGCAAACGACGCGCGGAAGAATTCAGCGAAGGTAGACCGCCGAAATGACCCCGCACCCGTTCCGCACAATCCTCCCCCTCACCCAACAAACATACCAACTGCAATCCGCCCGACAGGATGTCCGAACCCGACCACTTCCGAGCGTTAGAAGAGGAACTCGGACGCATGCAGGAGGCTATGCACAAACAGTCGGAGGACTTCGCAAACCTCAACCGCAACTTTCAAATGTTGATGGATCGTCTGGGACCCGCACCCGCAGCTACACCGCCGCCTGAGGCCGCACCCCAACCACAACAACCAAATGTAGCACCACCCCCGAACCCGACCGCACGGGCTCAAGCGACACCTTCCCCCACTCCCTCCAACACCGCTCCCGCCTTTCAGGCGGAAACCCGACTCAAACCTTCCTCTCTCCGACCCGCACTACCCCCAACCTTTGACGGATCTCGAACCAAAGGCCGCGCATTTATTCAAGCGTGCAAGCTTTACATCAAACTGGTACCGCACCAGTTCGAAGACCAACTAGCGGGAATCCGATGGGCGTTCACGTTCATGCAGACGGGAAGGGCCTACTACTTCGCCGATCGAGCGCTGAGGCACGAGGAATCCACGGGCCAACCAAAATATCTGGCCTGGGACACCTTCAAGGCGGATTTCACCGCCAACTTCTATGTCCAAGGGGAGGCGCAGAAGGCCATGACGCGATTAGAAACCGCGTTGTATCATCAAGGGAACCGAATGGTAGACGAGTATACCGACGAATTCCGCGACCTGGTGGACAAGTCGGGATACAAGGAAGGCCTCACCATCATGGTCAAGTATCGGAAGGGCCTCAACCCTGCTATCCAGTCCCAGATAGCGATGATGAACCCAGGGAGAATGACCCCGATGCATGGTATGCCGCCACGATGCGCTGCGACGACAACCGCCTGGACAACAAAGCGTTCATGAGTACGCGGAACACTCGCAACCCAGCCCCTACGTACTCGGGTCTTTCCATGGCAAGGTTACTGACCAAACCCGTGCCCCGTGTGACGCCTCTCACAATTACGCCGCCACAAACCAATCCCGCCGCTGCTGCCCCCCTTCATCCAGGGATTCCGATGGACATAGACACGAGCCGAACGCGGGCAAAGCCTGTTCTCTGCTTCCGCTGCGGAGGACAAGGACACCTACGACGGGATTGCCCCCAAGGCTTTGACACAAGGTTCATGACGCGGGATGAGAAAGAGGAGTTTGTCCAGCAGGCCTTGGTGGACCTAGACGTGCACATCGCCCAAACCCGACTGGTCCCAACACAGGAGGAGGAAGCGGAAACTCAAGTAGAGGAAGCGGAAGAGGAGGCAGAGGATTTTCCAACTCGCAGCGGGTGAACAGTACGCCCCTGCTGACGAGCGGTAGTAGATACCATTGTTTAGATGTGGAGGAAATACACGATTGCCCCCCGCCATCTGAACCTACTACCGAAGTTGTACCCTCAAACCCGACAAGTCGGAAAACGCGGATTCCGTGTTGGGAGCACAGGCTTCCGAAGGAATACACAGTTGCAGCGATCCCAGGGGCCAGATCGCTAGACTTAAAAGTAGAGCTCCAAACTACAGACACGGGAGAAACGTTCGGAGTGACAGGATTAGTGGACTCGGACGCAACGGGGATGTTCATCCACAAGGATTACATTGAGAAACACCGGATTGCAACTCGGAAATTACAGTGGCCAGTCGCAGTATACAATGTTGACAGGACTCCGAACGAAGCGGGCTCTATCAGTGAAATAGCGGAACTGGTTCTACGCTACAAAGGTCATTCGGAACGAACCACCTTCGCGGTCACACACCTCGGGACGCACAACCTCATCCTAGGTTACACCTGGCTCAAGGAGCATAACCCGGAGATAGACTGGACAACGAATGAGGTGAAACTCAGTCGGTGTCCAGCCAAGTGTTGGGTATGCACTGAGGAAGTCAAGGCGGAAACTAGGGAGAAGCGGAAAATGGAAGCGCAAATCAATTCATGCCGAGCGGGACTCTTCCCGAACGTGGGTACCGACGAAGAGGAAGATACCGACTCGGAAAACCCAAACCCGCTTTCCGAACTCCTAGAAGAGGGTGACCGCATCTTTGCAGTGAGTCTACGGGACCCAAACCACGCGGAAAAGCAGACAAAGGGACCGGAAGAGATGTGTCGAGCAATCCCGAACATATCCCAGAGGCTAGCGGAAGCCTTCCATCGAAACTCCCAACCCGCCAAGCCGTTTCGCGAGACAGCGCCCGCCTACGTACACGAATTCGAGGACGTGTTCTCGAAAACATCCTTCGACGCACTTCCCGACAAGCGGTCTTGGGACCACGCCATTGAACTCATTCCCGAAGCCAAATCCCGATCGTGCAAGGTCTACCCCTTGTCGGTCACGGAACAGGAAGAGTTGGACAAGTTCCTCGAGGAGAACCTGTCGTCGGGACGCATCCGCCCCTCGAAATCCCCAATGGCCGCACCATTCTTCTTCATCAAGAAGAAGGATGGCTCCCTCCGACCCGTTCAAGATTACCGAGTACTGAACGGAATGACGATCAAGAACGCATACCCCCTTCCGCTGATTTCCGAGCTCATCAACCAACTGCGCGGGGCCAAGTACTTTACCAAGCTGGACGTCCGCTGGGGTTACAACAATGTGCGGATTAAGGAAGGAGACGAGTGGAAGGCGGCGTTCCGAACAAACCGAGGATTGTTCGAACCCCTGGTAATGTTCTTCGGACTCACGAACTCACCCACTACGTTCCAAACGATGATGAACGAAATCTTTCAGGATCTCATCACCGCCGGTGTAGTCTGCGTGTACATTGACGATATCCTCATCTACACAAAAACCCGAGCGGAACATCAACGGGTCACTCGGGAAGTCCTCAAACGTTGTCGGGAACACAAGTTATTCCTCAAACTTGACAAATGCGAGTTCGAACAAGAGCGGATCGAGTACCTGGGACTTATCATCTCAGCGGGAAAGATGGAAATGGACCCCGTCAAGGTCAGCGGTATAGTGGACTGGCCAGCGCCAACCAACAAGAAGGAAGTACAATCGTTCCTAGGATTTACTAACTTCTACCGGCGCTTCATAGAGGGTTTCTCCCACCACGCCCGACCACTCTTTGACCTGACACGGAAGGACGCGGCGTGGAAGTGGGGCGAGGCAGAACAAGCGGCGTTTGAAGAGTTGAAGGCACGAGTGGCATCCCGACCGGTATTGATGTTCCCCGACAACGACCGCCCTTACCGCATCGAGGCTGACTCATCGGATTTTGCAACTGGCGCGGTATTGTCCCAACTCAGTTGGGAAGACGAGAAGTGGCATCCGGTGGCCTTCATGTCCAAAAGTCTCAGTGCGGTCGAGCGGAACTACGAGATCCACGACAAGGAGATGTTGGCTATCATTTGGGCATTGGAGGAATGGAGACACTTCCTAAAAGGAGCCCGACACCCATTCGAGGTATGGACTGACCACAAGAATTTAGAATACTTTCGGTCAGCCCAGAAACTCAACCGCCGACAAGCCTGCTGGTCTCTGTACCTCTCCCGCTTCGACTTCTCCTTACATCACAAACCCGGAAGGAGTATGGGTAAACCCGACGCTCTCTCGCGACGCGCTGACCATTCGGATGGAGCGGAAGACAATAAGGACATTGTCCTCCTCAAACCCGAGCTGTTCACGATACGCGCACTCGAAGGAATCAGGGCGGAAGGTGAGGAAAAGGACGTGATGAAGGACATTCGGCGCAGAAATCGAGGCGGACATTTGGAGGACTCGGTAGCAGAGGCGGCGAAGAAACTCCGACAGGGAAAAGGCAAGTTGGTCCACAGCGCAGAGTGGCGGGAGGAACAAGAGGTACTGTATTTCCGCGGTCGGATTTACGTTCCTAACTTCGCAGACCTCCGCCGACGCATTGTGGAACAACACCACGACACTCGAGTGGCAGGACACGCGGGGAGATGGAAAACGTTGGAATTGGTGTCCCGCAACTACTGGTGGCCTCAGATGTCGCGGTATATCGGTCAGTACTGTCGGACGTGCGACCTATGTCTCCGCACGAAGATACAGCGTCAATTACCGATCGGAGAGTTACACCCGCTGGGAGACTATCAGCGTGGACTTCATCGGCGCACTCCCCGAATCGGAAGGATTTGACGCGGTCATGGTAGTAGTCGAGTCGGTGGCGAAGCGGTCTCACTTCATACCCACCCACACCACCATTACCGCACTGGGAGCCGCCCGCCTGTACTTGAAGGAGGTTTGGAAACACCATGGACTACCGAACGCGGTGGTATCCGACCGAGGACCGCAATTCGTAGCGGAGTTCACGCAAGAACTGTACCGACTACTTGGGATTAAACTGACGTCGTCCACCGCCTACCACCCACAAACGGACGGGCAAACCGAGCGCGTAAACCAAGAACTCGAGCAATACCTGCGGCTGTTCGTAAGCGAGAGGCAGAACAACTGGAACGAACTCCTACCGCTTGCCGAATTCCAGTACAACAACCATGTTCACGCCTCCACACAGCACACGCCCTTCTTCCTAGACACTGGCAGACACCCGCGCATGGGATTCAAACCTCAGACAGAACCCGCCCAACTAGAGACGGTCGGGGAATTCACGCAACGGATGGAATCCGCGCTAGAGGAGGCACGATCAGCACTAGCCAAGGCCAAGGAAGATATGACGCGGTACTACAATCGCCGACACCGACCAACGCCCGAATATCAGGTCGGTGATCTGATGTACCTAGACTCAACGGACATTCCCATCAGTCGGCCAACGCGGAAACTAGCCCACCGCTATGTAGGACCTTACCCGATCACAGAGCGGATAGGTACACACGCGTACCGACTGAAACTTCCAAGGTCCATGTCGCGCATCCACCCGGTGTTCCATGTGGTGAAACTACTTCCCGCGCCCGCCGACCCAATTCCCGGAAGACGCCCGACAACCGTCCCGCCGCCTGTGTTAGTGGACGGAGAGGAGGAATACGAAGTGGGAGATATACGGGATAGTCGGGTTAGCAGAGGAAAGTTGTACTACCTAGTATCCTGGAAGGGGTACGGGTACGAACACAACTCCTGGGAACCCGCCGAGAATGTTCATGCAGATGAACTGGTCAGCGAGTTCCACAGGGCAAATCCTCAAGTGCCCCGACGACTCCCGCGTGCCCAATTCGATTCTATCCCTTTCCGACCATTGCACGAGGTCGCGCAATCCTAGAGGGGGGGTAATGTAAGGGGAACACCCTTACCGACTCCGTTTTCCATTTTCCGACAACATTCCCGACCATACAAACGTTCGGGAACGCTCCCCAGTCCCGATCCCCATTCCCGACTGTAGTCACCGACTACTTTACCGACAACAACCCGAGTCGAACCCGACTCACCCACTCACTCACACCACACTCGCTACCACCCCGCTCCCTTTACCGACTCTCGTTAGACATTTCCGAACGCGGACGCGGGCGCGGCTTGTCGGGATCACTGCGGCGCACCCACATGATCCTTTACCGACAACGCGTGCCCTCGTACCGTCCCAGGAACGTGTAGTTAATGTAGGAACATCATATATAGCCTGTACACCTGGCTGGAGGACCCTTAGAGAATTCTCTTAGGATCCCCTCCACCAGGTGAGTAGTACATATGTCGTACAAGTGAATACATCATCTTAGGATCCCCTCCACCAGCTCCGAGTTAGAACTCCCGACCCCGACCTCCGTCACTCGGTAATCGTCGTCGGACTCTGCGCAACTCAGTAACCCGGCGGAGTTGCCCTTACATAAACGTACACTTGGTACTCAGTCTATTGGATCGAGAGATATTATAAATATACCTAGCAAGTTTTAAACTTGTGTTGAGGCTTTGTCTGAATCAAACCCGTTGAGAGATCATTGGAAAGAGCCTTGACTAGTACTATTCAAAGCTTAGTGCTTCTAAGCACTTGAACCCAAACTCAAAACAGGCGATTCCTACTGTTTGTGTGTTGATTGTTAGGTTTGGTGTGTGTGTGTGTAAGAGATTACATTTCATAGCATCAGCACACTTATAGCCCAGGAGCCCCCTTTCACTGCTGGGAGGGTGTGGCAAACACTTGGACCGATCTCCCCGGTGCGACAATCCCTCTCAACCTTGGCACAGGCCACTCCTCCTACGGAGCCGTCTTCGTCGCCACCTTCAGTGCTGAGGCTCTTGCCTCAGGCCCAAACGGCAGTGTCATCTCTGCTACCATCTTCTTTGGCAACGCAGCAGCCCAGCCTGCCAGCGACAATCACTGCTACGTCACTACCCAAGGCAACCCTGAGTGGTCCTCGCACACCTTCATTCGTACCATTCGCTTCGACCCCGCTTTCGATGCCAGAGACGTCACCACCCAGGTCTAGTTTGGCGGATCCAACAGTATGACTGCTGGCGTCCAAAACTGGGTCCTCAAGATCAAGCGCTTTGACCTCTAAACTATGGTATGTTTCAGTTTATCTGCCTGTCTATGATAGCGCCAAATACTCGTCTTTCTTCAAGTTTGTCAATGAGCTTCAGCTGAGAATGATCTAGGTGGATACAAAGAAAGGCGTTTCATAGATTTTTAGTGGATGGCTGTCTGTACAAGTACATATATTATCCAACTGATATGTTTCACCTGGTATACTCTTGCGTTGTAGCATCTCTATTTCACACCAAGAAAAAAGTGTTTTTCTATCAATGAGAAACACAGGGTCCATCAGATAAGCAGACTCCTGAACAGCCGTCCTGGACTGTTTGTTCCTCTTTACTAGTAGTGTAGCACAGTGATAATACAAAGTCAATTAAACACCGTTTTCCAATTCACACAATATAATTACTATGTGCTCCATATTAGCATCATACGCAGGTAATCAAAATCATCAACATGTAAATTCGCGAAGAGTCACGTGTTCTTCTAAATTTGATGTATTCGCAGGCGGGGTTTTCGGGCTGCGCTCTTGATCCCACTTCTGAGTCATACCAGGATGCTGCGCTTCTTGCGCTTCAAGTTGCACTCCAAACATAAGCGCCCACGAAAACTCATCTCAGGACAGAATCAGTACGAAAAATTGGGTACTGTAAATACACTCTACTTACTCACAATATTAGAATCTGCGGCGTAAGGCGAAACCTCCAATGCTTCACAGTTCATTGCAAACCCCATACTCCTGTTTCTCTTCGAGAACAAGATGGCTTGATAGGGCTATTTCGTCACTGGCTTCCAATACCTGTCAAGGGCATGATACTATTGATCGATGATTGATGAGCTGTCACGGCACTTTGTAAATGCCTGCTAAAACATGACACGCAATCGCTCTCCTCCGGCAGTTGGCCACTACTCTCTCCCTCATTCCGGTGGTGAGCAGACACAATTTCTTCTTCAATCCCACAGCCAGCCCTAGGCAGCAGTACGACCGCCATGCCAGTGCACTTGCCTTTCCAGACAATGAGTTCTCTCCCGAAACGTGGAAGCTATACCATCAGCCCTTCCAAGCTCCGGGTAATCTACTACGGCCCTCACTCTTCACTGGTCCGGGTAATCTACTACGGCCCTCACTCTTCACTGGATCCACGGGTTTATATTCTCCCGAGTTCATAATGAAAATACTGGACACTCGTACCTCACGTCACAAGCCTTCGCGGTTCAGGTTTTTTTGCAACTAGTGCTTGCAATTGGTTCCCTCTTCCACCTTGGGGCCTTCCTCGCAGACATATTGTGTCAGTGCCTGGCGTCTGCTGACGCACGATCCTTTGTGCGCGTATCTTGTGCGGATGGACCCATATGCTTAGCGTCATTTTGGAGGGCTGTTGCGGTTCTTCTGGTTCCCTTCATCATGTCAATTCGAGGGTGAGTAAAAATAATGGCGGTGACATGTACGTTATTGGCCAAGACCAGGTCGGTGAGCAACCACATACGGAAGGCATGAGGGGGCAGAAGCACTGCAATTGTTGGGGTGCATTCAAGGGTCCTGGTACCGCTTCTGTGCCGACTACTTGTTGCGACTATTGTTGGGGGTTCATTAGACACGAGACGCCTGACCTCAAGCTCGTTGTCTGCAATAACAAGATAGTGGTATCTAACCCACCACTCTGGCCAAATCTCGTTTTTATCTGCATAAAGCGACCAAGATATTTGTACGTTCGGCGTTCCTTGTGCTGATCAGGGTAGTGCTTATGTACCGGTAAACGGATAATTCCTACTGTCAACTCTCCATGTGATGCGTAACAGCCTTTTCATGCGACCCGTACTGGCTGAAAATGGCCTCAATGAATTCAATGACGGAAGAATTGGCCTGGACCCGTTCGGCGACTGGAGATATCCTATCCTGACAGTCCCCTTGACGTTCTACGACGTATCAACAAATACCCGTTATAGGTAACGGAATAGAAGGGTCCCTCAACGTATAAAAGGGCGAACATCATGCCTTGCAACAGCATTCATCCAGAGCACATCCCAACAATCATCCACAACTCACTCTTACCACCCAACTACTCACAACACACTCTTACAATGCCTTCCATCATCGCCAACCGTCCCGCTGACGCTACCTTCATCGTCTATGGTGAACCCCGCTGGGAGGGCGTGGCGAACACCTGGACCGATCTCCCAGGCGCGACGATCCCTCTCAATCTCGGCACAGGCCACTCCTCCTACGGAGCTATCTTCGTTGCCACCTTCAGTGCCGAGGCTCTTGCCTCAGGCCCAGGCGGTGGTGTCGTCTCCGCTACCGTCTTCTTTGGCAATGCAGCGGCCTAGCCTGCTAGCGACAATCACCGCTATGTCACTACCGAAGGCAACCCTGATTGGTCCTCGCACACCTTCATTCGCACTATTCGCTTCAACCCCTCTTTCAATGCCAGAGACGTTACCGCCCGGGTCAGATTTGGCGGATCTGACAATATGAACGTCGGCGTCCAAAATTGGGTACTCAAGGTCGAGCGTTTCAATCTCTAAACTATGGTGTGTTTCTAGTTTTTCCGCCTGTATATAATAGCGCTGATCACTCGTCTTTCTTTTAAGTTTAGCTTCAGCTTGATAATGATCTAAGTAGACACAAAGAAAGACGTTTCGTAGATTTTTAGTGGACAGCTGTCTGTACAAGTACATATATAATTCGATTGTTATGCTTTATTCGGTATACTCTGGCGTCGTAGCGTCTCTATTTCACATCAAGGAAAGAGTGATGCCAATTTCTCTCATCAATGAGAAACACAGGATCCATCAGATGAGCAGACTCCTGACCAGCCGTCCTAGACTATTTATTCCTTTACCCGAGTAGTGAAGCACGATAATAATACCAAGTCAATTGAACTTCCTTTCAACACGGGCATTAAAGGACATATTTAAAAATGTTGTAGACCATCAACCCAGGAAAAAGGGACCCGAGCACTTTACTCAACTCGAACTCAGCTCTAAGTCTCACAATATAATTACTAAGTGCTCCACATTAGCATCATACGCAGGTTATCAAAATCGTCGACATTGTAAATTTGCGAATTCGAAGAGCCACGTGTCCTCCTTCTAAATTTGGTGTCTTCGCAGGCAGGGTTTTCGGGCTGCGCTCTTGATCCCACTTCCAGGGCATATCAGGATGCTGCGCTTGTTACGCTTCGAGTTGCACTCCAAACACAAGCACCCTACGAAAATCCTCTCAAGACAGAATCAGTACGAAAAACTGGGCACTGCAAATACACTCTACTCGCGATTTTAGAATTTGCAGCATAGGGCAAAACCTCCAACGCTCCGTAGTAACGTTGCAAACCCCACACTCCCGTTTCTCTTCGAGAACAAGATGGCTCGATATGGATTATTTCGTCACTGGCTTCCGATACCTGTCAAGGGCATGATATTGTTGATCGATGATCGATGAGCTGCCACGGTATCTCGTAAATGCCTGATAAAACACGACACGCAGTCGCTCTCCTCTGGCGTTTGGCCACTACCCACTACTCTCTCCTTCACTTTAGTGGTGAGCAAACCCAATTTCTTCTTTAATCTCAGTGCCGGCCCTAGGCAGCTGTACGACCGCCATGCCAGTGCACTTGCCTTTCTAGATGACGAGTGACCTCCCCAAGCGCGGAAGCTATACCATCAGCCCTTCCAAATTCCAGGCGTTCTACGGCCCTCACTGTTCGCTGGATCTACGGTGTTACGTTCTCCCGAGTTCATAATGAAAACGCCGGAACACTCATACCTTACGTCACACGTCTTCGCGATCCAGACTCCTTTGCTGCCAGTCCTCGCGATTGATTCCATCCTTCCACCTTGGGGCCTTCCTCACAGACATATTTGTGTCAGTGCCTGGCATTTGCTGACATGTGATCTTTGGTGCCCGTATCTTGTACTGTCTACCCATCTACTTGGCGCGATTTGGGGGGATGTCGCGGTTCTTCTGGTTCTCGTCATCTGTCAATTCGAGGGTGATAGAGAAAATGATGACGATATCTACGATTGCTGATCAGGACCAGGTTGACTGCATATGGAAGGTACGCCAAGAAAAAGCACTGCAGATTTTGGGTGCATTTGAGGTCCTGGTACCGCTTCTGTGCCATTTATTCTCTGTTGTGACAATCCGTTGGGAGTTCATTAGGGACGACGTCACTTGACCACAAGCTCGTCGTCTGGAACAGCAAGAAAAATCAATATCTAACCCACCACTCCGGTCAAATCTCGTTTTTGTTTGCATAAAGCGTCCAAGGTATTTGTCCATACAGCGTCCCTTGCACTGAACGGGATAACTGTCGAAGCCTTCCCTCCACGCGATGCATCATGGCCCAATCATGCGGTCCCCAACTGCCTGAAAATGGCATCGAGGAATAGACCTGGACCCGGTCGGCAACCGTAAATATATTATTCTGACAATCCCCTTGACGTTCTACGACATATTAATAAATACTCATTATAGTAGGTAATGGAATAATGGGTTTTTCGACGTATAAAAGGGCGAACATCATGCCTTGCAACAGCATTCCTCCAGAACACATCCCAACAGTGATCCACAGCTCACTCTTACCACCCAACTACTCACAACACACTCTTACAATGACTTCCATCATCGCCAACCGTCCCGCTGACGCTACCTTCATCGTCTACGGTGAACCCCGCTGGGAGGGCGCGGCGAACACCTGGACCGATCTCCCCGGTGCGAGGATCCCTCTCAACCTCGGCGCAGGCCACTCCTCCTACGGAGCCATCTTCGTTGCCACCTTCAGTGCCGAGGCTCTTGCCTCAGGCCCAGACGGCGGTGTCGTCTCCGCTACCGTCTTCTTTGGCGACGCAGCAGCCGCGCCCTCCAGCGACAACCACCGCTACGTCACTACTCGAGGCAACCCTGAGTGGTCCTCGCACACCTTCGTCCGTACCATTCGCTTCGACCCCTCTTTCGACGCCAGAGACGTTACCGCCCAGGTTAAGTTTGGCGGATCCAACGGTATGACTGCTGGCGTCCAAAATTGGGTCCTCAAGGTCGAGCGCTTCAACCTCTAAACTATGGTATGTTTCAGATTTTCCGCCTGTATATGATAATTCTGATGATATGCCTCTCTTTAAGTTCGTCGATGAGTTTCAGCTTGAGAATGATCTAGGTAGATACAAAGAAAGGCGTTTTGTAGTTTTTTAGTGGATGGTTTTTTGTACAAGTACATATATCATTCAACTGATATATTTCATTCGGTATACTGTCATAGCGTCTCCATTCCACACCAAGAAAAGAGTTTTTTTGTCAACGAGAAATACAGGAATCATCAGATGAGCAGACTCCGAACCAGCCGTCCTGGATTGCGTGTTCCTTTATCCTAGTAGCGTAGCACGATGATAATACCAAGTCAGTCGAACTTCGTTACACACAGGAATTAAAGGAGCGTATTTAATAATGTTTTGGATCATACCCTAGCAAAAGGGACCCCAGTACTGCATTCGGCTCCAATTCGTGTGGTACATCTACTCCACGTTGGCGTCATACGCAGATCATCGACATTCTCAACAAAATAGATGGACACCGGATTCGCGAAGAGCCCGGAAGCCACGTGTGCTTCTAAAAGCGTTATTACTGCACGTGTGGTGTGACTGGGGTGTATTGCTATTAGTTTTGCAGGCAGGGTTTTCGGGCTGCGTCCTTGATCTCAATTTCTAGTCATACCAGAATGCCGCTCTAGTTACGGTCCAAACCCAAGCGCCTGACGAAAATCCGTTTCAATCCAGAATCAGTACAAAAACTTGGGCACTGCGAATGCACACTCGCGACTGTAGGACCCTGCAACGCGAGGCGAAATCTCCTGGGCTCCGCGGTTCATTGCAAACCCCACGCTCTTGTTTTTCTTTGAGAACGACAAGATGGCTCGAATTGGATCATTTCGTCCTGGCTTCCAATACCTGTCAAGGGTATGATTGATGATCGATGGTCTGTCACGGCACCTTGTAAATGCCTGATAAAACAAAGTACGGCATCGCTCTCCTCCTAGGTCATCCTCCCCCCTCATTTTGGTGGAAAGCAAACACAATTTTTTTCCAATCCCATAATCAGCCCCAGGCAGCACCAAGACCACCATGCCAATGCACCTGCATTTTCCCAGATAATAAGCTCACTCCCAACGCGCGGGCGCTGTAATATGAGACCTTCTAAATTCCGAGCGATCTATGGCCCTCGTTCTTCACTAAATTTACGGTGTTACGAACTCCCGGGTTCATAATGAAGACACTGGACACTCGTACATCACGCCACGTCTTCCCGATCCAGACTCCTTTTCTGCCAGTACTTGCAACTGGTTCCCTCCTTCCACCTTGAGGCCTTCCTCGCACATACATCTGTGTTAGTGCCCGGCGTCTTCTCGCACACGACCTTTCATGCCCATATATCGTGTCAACGATCCATATCTTTCGCACCATTTGGGGGGGCTGTCGCGGTCCTTCCGGTTCCCTTCAACCTGTCAATTCGAAAGTGGTAGAGAAAAAGGTGACCATATCTATGGTTGCCAGTCAGGGCCAGGTTGGCGAGCAACTGCATATGAAATGTCCGGGGGGAAAAAAGCACTACAGCCTTGGGTGCATTCGAGGTCCTGGTACCGCTTCTATGCCAATTACTCTTTGTTGTGACAATCCATTGGGAGTCCGTTAGGCGCAACGCGCCTGATCTCAAGCTCGTTGTCTTAGGAGGGTGGTATCTAACTCACCACTTGGTTCAAATCCCTTTATATTTGCGCAAAGCATCCGAGACGCTCGCGCGCGTGAAACGTCCCTCGCACTAAACAGGACAGTGCTTGCGTACCGGTGAACAAAAAACCTCTACGGTCGAAGCCCAATCTCTATGTGATGCATGATGGCTTAAACATGCGGACCCCAACTGGCTGAAAACGGCGTCCACGAATTCGATGGAAGAAGAGTAGACCTGATCCGGTAATTGTAGATATCTTATCCTGATAGTCCCCTTGACATTCTACGCCATTTTAAAAAATACTCATAGTAGATCACGGAACGGTGGACCCGCCATCGTATAAAAGGGCGAACACTTCGCCTTACAACAGTATTCCTCCAGAGCACATCCCAACAGTTATTCACTACTCATTTTTACCAACGAACTATTCATAACACGCTCTTACGATGACTTCTGTTACCGCCAACCGTCCCGCTGACGCTACCTACATCGTCTACGGTGAACCCCGCTGGGAGGGCGCGGCGAACACCTGGACCGATCTCCCCGGTGCGAGGATCCCTCTCAACCTCGGCTCAGGCCAATCCTCCTACGGAGCCATCTTTGTCGCCACCTTCAGCGCCGAGGCTCTTGCCTCAGGCTCAGGCAACAGTGTCGTCACCGCTACCGTCTTCTTTGGTGACACAGCGGCCTCACCCGCCAGCGACAATCACCGCTACGTCACTACTAAAGGCAACCCTGAATGGTCCTCGCACACCTTCATTCGCACCATTCGCTTCGACCCCGCTTTCGATGCCAGAGACGTCACCGCCCAGGTTAAGTTTGGAGGATCCAGCGGTGCGACCGCTGGCATCCAAAACTGGGTCCTCAAGATCGAGCGTTTCAATATCTAAACTATGGTAGGTTTGAGTTCCCCCCCCCCCCCCCGTACGTACAGTGCTGACAATTTTCCTCTCTTCTTTCAAGTTCGTCAATGAGCGCAATGATCTAGGTAGACACAAGGAAAAGGGATTTGTAGTTTTTTAGTGGGCAGCTGTCTGTACAAGTACATATATCATTCAACTGATATATTTCGTTCTGCATGTTCCTGCGTCGTAGTGTCTCAATATTGCATCAGAAAAAGAGTGATTTTTAGATCGACGACTCGGAGAAACACAGGATCCATCAGATGAATCGGATTCAATACTGATCGAGGTACTCCCACCTCGTGTCCTTCAGCGCTTGCACATGTATGACGCAGGAGACCGGATGGGGAATTTTACGAGTGTGAGCGCGCCCCTGCTGGGGAGTTCCTGGGCTGAAGAGTCCAGGTGATCGAATTAAGTTGTGCGCCGCCGTCGCCGTGAGATGCTTGGGTGACAATTTCAAATAACCCCCTCAATTGGGTCCGATTGTGGGGAAGCTGTTCGACGTTGTTCGTATTCATGGCGAGGCTAACTCGTCTTTTCTGTAATACTACTAGTGTCTGCTTGAGGGTTGTCGTTTGATTTGACTTCAACCTCCTGTGTACCTTTGTTCCTCGAACAGACATTGTCACATAAATTCGATCATAACGGTGAACGTAATACATATGTATCAGGCGGACTCTTTCACATCCACGCCTCTAGTAAAAGGGCTTGGACATCTTTGAGAAATGCCCAGAGTGCCCATTAGCGAAAATTAATATGTCGAGGCTTGAGCATGCTTGAATACATACAACATACCTTACATATCACTATGTACTAGCTCCGTAAAGCATTGTCAAGGTCGACAAGTTTTGCTTGGAATTGTCTGAAAATAAGGGATATTTGCCAAGTCAGGCACTTGCGTAATGAACAAATTCGAGCAAATCGGAGCGCACAGGCTCCCCACCTTCTCTTACTCCAACCACCACCACCACCACCACCACCACCATGCAGCGCGTACGCACTAATAAACCTGGTTTCTATGGCAAAGGGTCTGTCGAGATCTCTCCTGGCGCCGAAGGCGAGGGCGGTATCCGCCGGTGTGCCATTTCCCAGGACAGGCTGGTGACCCAGCCTTTCGAGGGAATTGACACTGTCTATGACATTGTGGAGTACTCTGCACGCACACATGGCACACGAAACGCCCTAGGGTGGAGAGACATTGTCGAGATTATTGAAGAGGAGAAGGAAGTGCAGAAGGTGGTCGACGGGAAGGAGGTCACGGAAACGAAGAAATGGAAGTATTTCCAGTTGAGTGACTATAAGTACATCAACTTTGTCGAGGTCAAGGAGGCTGTCTCTGAGATTGGCCGTGGGTTGCTCGAACTTGGGGTCTCTTCAGACGATGTGTTTAACGTTTATGCTCAAACAAGGTATTTTCTCGCCCCCTACCCTGACTTCAACCCCCTGAATAACAACAAAACATTAGTGTTAACTGGCAGCTGATGGCCCATGCATGTGCATCAATATCAACTACTATTGCAACGGCATACGATACTCTAGGAGAAGAGGGCCTCACACACTCCCTGAACGAACCAAACTGTATCGGGCTCTTCACCAACGCCGACCTCCTACCGACCCTGCAAAAAGTCCTCACAAATACCCCGTCCGTGAAATACGTGGTCTACGACGGCGAGGCAAAGCAGTCTGTTCTCGACCAGATCCGTGCCATCCGCGAGATCAAGGCTTACAGCATAGCCGAGCTGCGCGAACTCGGCAAGGACAAGCCTATGGAGACCCTCGAGGCAAGGCGACCGAAGAAGGAAACGCTTGCGTGCATCATGTACACCAGTGGCAGCACTGGTAACCCCAAGGGTGTCACTATTACGCACGCCAACTTAATCGCTTCTGTCGGCGCCGTGTTCACCCTGCTCGGGCACCACTTCTCATACGATGACGCCTACCTTGCCTATCTCCCCTTGGCCCACGTGCTCGAGTACATTGTCGAGATGTCGATGCTGTTCGTCGGCATGCCCTCAGGGTATGGTCGTGTCAAGACCCTCACGGACGCTTCCGTCCGGAACTGCAAAGGCGACATTAGTGCATTCAAGCCCACCATCATGGTCGGTGTTCCCGCGGTCTGGGAAACTATCCGTAAGGGCATCCTCAGCAAGGTCAACGGGAGCGGGACCATCAAGAAGAGCATGTTCAACGGCGCCATGGCCGCCAAGAAGGCGAATGTACCCCTGCTCAGCCAGATTGCGGACAGTGTTGTGTTGAGCGGTGTCAGGGCTGCCACGGGAGGTCGTCTGCGCATTGCACTGAGCGGCGGTGCAGCCGTCAGCCGCGACACCCAAGAGTTCCTGAGTGTTGCCCTTGTGACTGTGGTGCAAGGTCATACTCCCTTCTCTACTTGATGACGCATGTTTCTGACATACGATCTTTTCGTCACAGGGTACGGAATGACCGAGTCGTGTGGCATGTGCGCCATCCTTCCCCCTGAGATGATGCGGTTCGATGCTGTAGGTGTCCCCGTGCCGTCTATCGAGGTCAAGCTCCGTGACGCCCCCGACGCGGGTTATCTTTCCACGAACACACCACCCCAGGGTGAGGTCTGCATCCGTGGACCGTCCGTCGTCTCCGGGTACTATAAGCGGCCCGATCTCAATGAGGACGAAACGATCTTCACCAAGGACGGATGGATGAGGACAGGTGATATTGGTCAGTGGAATACAGATGGCACGCTCTCGTTGATTGACAGGTATGTGTTCTCCTTACTCCCACCCGGGTCCAACTAACTGATTGGGCTTGTCAGATTGAAGAACTTGATCAAGCTCCAGAGTGGCGAGGTACGTGTTTTTCTTTTCGTAGCGTAATCCATGCTCATGGTGGTCCAGTACATTGCGCTCGAGCGCCTGGAGTCGACGTACAAGTCCTGCAACCTAGTCGGCAACATCTGCGTGCACGCAAGCCAAGACGCGAAGCAGCCGCTCGCCATCATCATCCCGCATGAGGCGCACCTGCGTCACACCCTCCAGAACTCGGGCAACGGCAACAAGTCCGTCAATGCGAATGGTAGCCTTTCGGATCTGTGCATCGACCCAAAGGTGAAGGCGCTGTTCTTGAAGGAATGCAACGCGGTCGGGAAGAAGAACGGATTCAAGCCTACGGAGCTCCTACAGGACGTGGTCTTGACGCCAGACGAGTGGACGCCGGAAAGCGGGATGGTGACGGCTGCGCAGAAGATCAACCGGGCCAAGATCGCGAAGACGTTTGAGAAGGAGATCAAGGTACGCTTCTTGCTTTGGCTTTTGCTTGGGATCGGCGGAGGTATTGATATCGGGCTTTAGGAGATCTATAAGGCTCAGTAGGCGGCTGGTTTGCACGGGGTACTCATCGAACATTGACTCGCGAGCACTGTCGTCTCTTGTTTTTTCTTTTTTCCTTGTTTCCGTTCATTTGATTGCTCTCTCCCATCTCATTCCCATTGCTCCATACGACATACCCATAAATCCATGTATAAACGTAGCTTTCTCCTGCCTTAGTTGCCCTGTTTACCTAGTGTCTGTTTTGTTTTGTTGGGATGCTCATTGGAGCAAGGCTAGTACTGACGAATGATCATCGCTGTTTGCTGTTTCTTCGCTCTTTCGTCGGCCCCATCCAGTTAGTCAGGATTGGCAAGTACTGTCACATTCACATTCGTCTACGCCACCGATGCCTATGTGTGGTTGTAAAATCAAATTTCGAAACCAGGAGCTTTTTGGGAGCAAGCCGGAGCGCGAGTATTACTGACCGACCTCTAATGAAATCGACCCACGGCCTCGGGGTATATTGAACCCGTTGCAGCCCGTGAGGCTGATGGCCGCTGTACGTATGCATATGGTCAACTTGACGGGAACTTGTTTCTTGCTTCATCCCTGCCTTGCAGAACCATAACGTTTTGGATATGCCAAGTATATATAGGTCATTTGCCCACCTTGGAAGCGATGTAGAACTCATGTCGATGTCACGGTAACCCGTCTTCTCCAGATCCTTTGGGGGAGTTGGGGAGAATAAACATTAATGATTGTGTTTGCTATGTACCGCTCATATATCAATGAGTAATAGGTTGAGAAGCACATCACCAGAGATGCTGCGTGATTTGTTTAGGTATGTCAGGTGAAGATGAGTTTGATCTTTACTCCGAATGGTCATTATCATCCCCTTTCGCTTATTAATAACCAAGTACAGTATATAGATCAATGAACGAATCCCCAAAGATCCACAAAGTATGTCAGGTGAAGACAAGCTTAATGTTTAGTCCGGAAAGTCAATATCACCTCTGCCCCAAACATGTCCGTAACATGACTGCACAGTATGAGGACGCTCTAACCTACCACACAATCCCAACCGCAGTCAAGGCGGCACCACCCAACACCGCAAACAGCACAGAAGCCCCAGGCACCAACGCTGGCGCACCCCTCGCACCACTGACGGACCCTTTACTCGTACTCCCCATCAGGCCCCTCTCCTTACCCGATTTCCCGTTAGACGTGGCCAGAACCTCGGGATCCACAGTGGCAGTGTTGATCGTCCGCGTCTGTGCCGACGTTGCAAACGTCACAGGCCCGAGTGTCTCGCTATGGACTGCAGGGGAATCTGTCAGGAAGACGAGGGCGAAGCCCGGGGCTTTGACGGGCACTTGACAGCTGTTGCTCGGGAGCAAGGGGGTCCCGGAAGCAAAATTTTGTACCTAGGGTCGGAATTTTTTTCCTGAGCAATTTCGGTGGACCTACTAACTACGTAATCAGGCACACGTCCTAATCGGGAAGACACGTGATCATCCCGCCCTCCGCTTCCCGCCCCTCGTCGTGCCAGACGACGTACAAGCCTCACAAGCCCAATTCCTTGGCGCTAGCTCCAGCCCAATGCATGCTAAATGATACTTTGATATGTTAGGATCAGAATTAGTGGAGGATCTGGGATGATCTCACCCATTCCGTTTCACAACCTTGCCGCTTGCACTGGATCACAGGTACTTCGATGTCTCCACCATTGGCCTGCATCGGGGAAACACTTGTACCGCAGAGGCATTGTGATAAGTCGCCAACATCGAGGGCCTTTCTCTTCCGAAGTATACGACGACCGACTGCGTGTTCAGGTAAGGGATCGACTTGATCAGATTCTTACCGCCATCTTTGGAGTGTTTGACCCACAGAGATGGCTTGATATCGGTATCAGTGAAAATTTATCGGCCGTATTGTAATATTTAGTTATTTACTTTGAGATTAACAATTTGAGTGCAGTTTGGACGTTAGCAGATGGCCTGGCCCTCGTTCGAACCAAGTTCGAGCCTCGCCGATATCAAATATTTTCGGAGGTCATATTTTTTTTTTCCGACCTGACGGTCGGACCTACCTACCGGCCCACGGTGTCGGATCATTATCCCGGGACCCCCTTGCTCGGGAGGTCACAGTCAATGGTTACGATTTCGAGCTCGCCTTTCATACGGCCGTCTACTTCAAATTTGTTTCCGAGCGTCTATGGACGGATATGATGAGTCTCTGGTTAGCAGGCGTATATGGAGTATACCTGGCCGGCCCAGGTCAAATTGGTCTTTACGGACACGGAATCTCCCGCAAAGTATCTGGAGTAGCTTTTGTTAAGACCGCTTCACGAACGGTAACACACGACGTACTTGACTCTGACTTGAGAAGGAACGGCACCTCCGTCCACTGTTATCGTTGCGGTAATATCGGAGATCCCGGATGAATCATCGTTGAAATTGAACAAGGCAACTCTAGCGACAGCCTCGTTCTCATAGATTGCGTACGAGGGCGTAAAGATACCGTTGTTCGATACGTCAATAATTCGGGACGTATTCGAGGAGCCAAAAACCTCCGCGACGATGAGCACGGAGTAATATACTGCTCCGACCGTCCAGTCGCTGAAAGTTGACATATTAGTCGGTGGGGCTAGATCGTCAAATATGAGTTGCCTATTGGGACCCCTTTTCAGGAAGTAGCTCACAGGTGAAAGGCTGAAGATGTCGTAAGTATAGCCAATGACTTTGGAAATCGGAACCCTCACATTGTAATATACGTTCTGCCCACCAACGTGCAACATCGCGCCCGAGAAATTACTCGCTGCCATGGTAAGGCCATAATCAAGTGCCCACAAACCCGCACCAAAGCTGTCAGATATACCAGGGAATCCTCCGCACGAGGCAGTATTAGTCTCGAACATGATGAATGGTTTTCCGACCTCTTGCGCGATTCGGCTGGAATTCAGGAAAGGGGCAACAAGGTTGCGACCAGCATCATGGTTAAGGTATGAAGGAAATTCTGTTTGAGGATCCTTTGCGGCTCCAAGGCCGAACTGTGCGAAACAATTGTTGTTTGGGTAGCTGTCAGACAAGTTGTCAAGTATCTAAAATTGATATTTATGTGGTTAACGTACTTCTCGATAGAAAGGACTGAAAGGCTATCACTATACGCCTCGATGAATCCAGTGTTCCATACTTGTTCAAGCGTCCAGGCTGCATGTGCTAAGCTAGGGCCAATGAGCATGTTTTTGCGTGGTATTCTGTCGTTATTGGCGATCGCTACCACAAGCTCCCCGAATTCACCAAAGTAATCATATTCATTGTACTCCGGGGGACGATGATTGTGACTAGTGCACGTTTGAATTAGGTGAAAGGGTCGAACCTGGGCAGTGTACATATAGAAAGCTCACGCAGCGTAGAGATCAGGCTCGTTACCAGCTTGAAGCCCAATTAGGTTATCACCAAGAATTTCTTGGCCCAATTCTGCGATCTGCAAGCGCCAGTTGGTGTCATTGAAGGGGATGCCTAACGAAAACTTTGAACAAAAGCGATAGATAATCTTTAGGATGACTCACCCAGATACCATCGAATGTTCACAAGGGATGAAATATTAGAGGCAAGGTAGAAGAGATCAGCAGTATACATCACAGCCGGAGTCAATGTCTATTTCGGGGATGAGAAATTGTGTCGAAAACGTAATTGCAGAAACGGCTTACAGGATTCTGAAGGTTCCATTTTTCCTTGGCAACGGCTGCGTAATTGTCCAGTGTTTCAACATGCACAGCAAACTCTTGGGTGTTTCCTCCCAAGCGAATTTCAAGCCCGCCAGCCCGTTGCTGAATGTTAGACATGAGATTGAGGAAAGGGACCTGTAGGTGCGTGCTAAAATCGAGTCAGTGTGCGTCCGAACATGGCCAATAGGGGTACTGACGAGTTCTTCCCGACTACATGTTTCATTTCAGCGAATGACCACGGAGGAATGTACGCAAGGATACGCACGAACTTGGTTTATGACGGACATCTCAATCGAGAAGCCAAAGAACGAACCTTGTTGAAGTATAGACAACCCATTGACATTTCCACCGTTAGCTGGTAAGTTCAATGTAAAAAGTTTAGGAGTTGGTGGGTCGGGCAACGGCGGCGGCGTGAGGACAGTCTCATCGTAAGCCGGAAGCAACACGCGTGTAGGTAAAGCTGCATTGCTTGTTGATGCCGTCGTTGCATGCGCTTGCGGGACTTGACCATAGACCGTCACCTGAGCGTTGACTGCAGCGAAAAAGACAGTTAAGCTCCAAACCTCACGAAGGAGCATGATAAGAAAAAGAATGTCCATCTCAGTCATAGTATGCGTTTGGTATAAATAACGTTCCGCAAGCGCCAAGAGGCATGGCAATGCTTGGTGGTTGCATGTCAATGCCAATAAGAGTTGAGGATTTGTTTATTCTTTTATGAGTTCTGTGCTTCGAGCCCAACAGTATCAGATATCGCTCCCGTTTTTGGCACTGAATGAGATTTTCGCAAATATTTCTCGCCCATGTCGGACGCTTGAAAAGAGTTGCGTCGATATTCGAAAGGATATGGTGCCGGAGGGAAAAATGAATTCCAGACGATCAGCTATAGTGATGCGGATTCAAAACTATTCCTTGGCCCCTCTTGGCGATTGCTGAGAAGAAGACTGACATCATTATGCGGTTACAACGGTTGTGGGGTAGAAAATTAAGGTGGATATATCTGTACAAGCTTCTTGGCGAGAGCGCTGACACTGGAGTGAAGGGCCTGGGATAGCGGGTTCAGACTGAGTCGATGCCTCCTTTGAAACCCGCGCGGCCTCAGGCTTCGATGTCGATAAAAGCAATCAGGTTCACGAGAAAAGAAGAAAGAGTTATGAAACCGATGGTCTGATCTGAATTTACATTTGAGCAAGGAACTGTGGCACTCATTTAAATCTAGCTCACATTGGTTGCCAGCTCCATTAGTGCTATGGGGAAATTTGTAGTTGCCGCTTGAATAGTTCCGAACATATTTAGGAGCTTCCAGGGCATGCAGAGCGATCACGTGATGTTCAGTTCCTTGACCTTCAGTACTCACTGCTATACACGAAATTATTCCACACAATGACAAAGCCATTGAATTCGCACCTACCATCAAAGGGGTTCACTCCGCCAACGGCGAGTCTATTCATGGAGGCGATTAAAACCAAACCACTGGTTGAGTTATTTTCCCCGTTTCGCCCAGTTTTAAAGCGGGTCAACGATCTAGTAAGAAGGCTTTTGTTTACGCAAAGCTATTCTGTGTGATTTGACGCATCACAGATAGACTCATTCCCTGTTTCTCGTTTCGTGTTTACTTCACTGCCTCCCGAGATCATCGTGGAGATTTTGAAAATCATTGACTGGAGGGTCCTTTTGCGAATCCGCCAGGTAAGGAGTAGCTTTTCAATGAATTATGTTGTTGACTAATGCTCATCTTAACTAGAGTTGTAGATATATTAACACCATATCTAGGACCCGCATGGTCTGGCAAGGACAATTCTATCAATATGTGACAGAGCACAAGTATTCAATACGTCTGGAGGAACCACTGGAATCATACTCAGCGGAAGAATTGGAGAGATGAGTGCTGGTGAGAAGAAGCGCCGACGTAGCTTGGAAACGCAAAGACTTGAAGACCGTTCGGGAACGAATCATACACTGCCCGGAGGTCGGTGGCGTATACCTTGTTCCTGGTGGTCGGTGGCTTCTTGTTGGTGGCCTGATGTGTGGCTCGGTCATTGTGTACGATCTGGACGCACCACAACTGACAGGAGAGGCTTTGATTCCACCGGACGAACAAGATAAACAAGGCTTACACCGCATAGCTGTTGAAGTCGATTCAATGCAGCAATCTTTTAATCTCACCTTCACCATGGCTTTGTCATCGGGCGCACATATGGGTGAGGCTTGATACCTCTATTGGCGTGCCAAACTTATCTTTTTCTAGCGCAGTCTCCTCTCCACGTCAGCACCTGGAGGGTCACAAGGAAAATGCCCGACTGGTAGCAAAACGCCTCCACTCATTTCAAGCTCACAAGACCTGTATCATTCCTGACATTGCGTTTCACGACAAACTTTTTGCGCGAACGGTTTGTTATGGCACCTTTTGTTATCTCGAAGTCTTCGATCTAGAGCGTTCATCGTCAGATGCACATTCTAAAGCAACCATATATCCTGGAGTACTTATCGTGCGTTTGTATCTTTCTTGTCCCATTCTCACTAATAACATTTCCTGCTCATGATCAGGACAGCATTCGTTTTCTTCCAGGTGGCCGACTGCTGGCGCTTTCGGAAGACCAAATCATGGTATATGGGTATGCGATTGCTGATGGAGTAGACCCCGTCGCTCCTACTATTGCCCCAGAGATTACTCAACCAATATGGCGCCAATCCCTTGCCCACCTGGGGGCATACTCTGGTGATGTGTCGCAAGGGATTCACCATGAACTCGCCACGCATTTTTTTCTCACTGCCGGAGACCGTCTCCTAAACCTCGTCATCCCGACCAGCGACGACCAAACCCCTCACATGTCCGAGGTGGTGGGAATGACATATGGCAATGATGGTCAACCAACTTATGCCATCGGAGTTGAGAAAACATTCATTCAATACAAAGATTCCACCGTCGCACGGCTCACTTTTGACTTGGATAATGAGTCCAATTGTATGCAATCGTGGGCTCCGGCTTCGTGTATTCACAGAATATCCAGAGACTGTCCTTCCCCTTGTAACGGAATCCGGCCGCCCAAACTTGATGAAGAAAGTGGGCGCGTTGTGCAGGACATGCTGGATATGATTTGGGTTCTTCATACCGCGTTAGCTCCATACTAGATAATACACGGTCTTCAGACTCAACCCAACTTGCTTATATTTCAACTCGTAAAGAACTACATATAGACGTGGCCCACTAACTCATCACACAAGCTGCTCCACAGCACTCTTTAATACATCCGTAGGTTGCAATGTCTGCCAATAATCAGCTGTAGTACATGTGATCGAAGAAGTTTCAATCACTGACCCAGAGGAGTAGGATCTTCATCAAAGCATTAATGTCTGATGACAGCGGTGATGAAACAGATATAGGGTATGCCGTCGAAACCCAGCAGTTGTTAGGTGAGTTGCTGTCGCATATGGATGACCCATCGACGAATCCGAACACAGCCGTGAGATCTCTTCAAAACACAAATAATGAGTTGTTGGGGGCACAAAGGCGTCCACGGTTGACATTTGCCCGCTGGGTCTCATGCAGCAGCTGTTCACAATGGACAATCAATAATAGTCATTTCAAAATACCACACCACTGATACCAATTATAGATTCTAATTTCGAGCCCAGGCAAGCCGGAGCGCGAGTATTACTGACTGACCTCTAATGAATTCGACCCACGGCCGCGGGTGTTTGGAACCCGTTGTAAACTGGGAGGCTGATGCTGTTCACCATTTCTGGGCCGTTGTACCTATGCATGGTCAAGTCAACGGGAAATTGCCCTCAACTCACCCTCGCCTTGCGAAACCATAGCGTTTTGGACATGCCAAGTATGAAGAGGTCATTTGCCTGCCTTGAGAGCGATGCAGAACTCGTGTCGATGTCTAGGTAACCCGTCTTCTCCGGATTTTGGGAGCTGGGGTGAATGATCCTTGATTTTTGTTATCGCTCGTTAATTAATGAATAATAGATTGAGAAGCACGTCTCCAGAGATACTGCGAGGATTGTTTAAGTGTGTCAGGTGAAGATGATTTCAATCTTTACTCCGAGAGGTCATTATCACCCCCATTCACTCATGATTACAGAGTACAGTACATAGATCAATGGTCAAATTCCCAAAGATGCACAAAGTATGTCAGGTGAGTCAAGCTTAATACTTAGTCCGGAAAGTCAATATCACCTCTGCCCCGAACACGTCCGTAACATAACTGCACGTATGAGGACACCGTAACAGTCCCACACCACAGCCAAGACGACACCACCCAGCACCGCAAACAGCACTGAGGCCCCAGGCACCGACGCTTGCGCACCCGCCGCACCATACGGACCTTTTACTCGTACTCCCCATCAGGCCCCTCTCCTTACCCGATTTCCTGTTAGATGTCGTCAGAATTTCAAAGTTCACAGTGGCAGTGTTGATCGTCCGTGTCTGTGCCGAGGTTGCAAACGTCACAGGTCCGGGTGTCTCGCTATGGACTGCAGGGGAATCTGTCAAGAAGACGAGGGCGAAGCCCGGGGCTTTGACGGGCACTTGCCAGCTATTGCTCGGGAGGTCACAGTCAATGGTTACGATTTCAAGTCCGCCTTTCATACGGCCGTCTACTTCGAATTTGTCTCCAAGCGTCTATGGCCGGATATTGTGAGTCTCTGGTTAGCAGGCGTCTATGGAGTATACCTGGCAGGCTCAGGTTAAATAAAGTATTTGGAGTGGCTTTTGTTAAGGCCGCTTCACAAACGGTAACATATGATGCACTTGACTGACTTGAGGGGGCACGGCTCCTCCTCCATCCACTGTTATCGTTGCAGTAATATCGGAGTTCCCGGATGAGTTCCGGATGAATCATCGTTGGAATTGAACAAGGTTATTCTTACGACAGCCTCGTTCTCATAGATTGCGTATGAGGGCGCAAAGATACCATTGTCCGACACATCAATAATTCGGGACCTATTCAAGGAGCCAAAAGCCTCGGCGAAGATGAGCACGAAGTAATATACTGCTCCGACCGTCCAGTCGCTGAAGGTTGACATATTAGTCGGTGGGGATAGATTGTCAACTATGAGGTTGCCTATTGGGACCCTTTTCAGGAGAGTAGCTCATGGGTGAAAGGCTCAAGACGTCGTAAGTATAGCCAATGATTTTGGAAATCGGAACCCTCACATTGTAATATACGTTCTGCCCACCAATATGCAACAACGCGCCCGAGAAAATTACTCGCTGCCATGGTAAGGCCATAATCAAGTGCCCACAAGCCCGCACCAAAACTGTCAGATATACCAGGGAATCCTCCGCACGAGGCAGTATTAGTCTCGAACATGAGAATGGTTTTCCGACCTCCCGCGCGATTCGGCCGGGATTCAGGAAAGGGGCAACAAGGTTGCGACCGGCATCGTGGTTAAGGTATGAAGGAAATTCTATTTGAGGATCCTTTGCGCCTCCAAGACATGTTTTTGCGTGGTATTCTGTCGTTATTGACGATCGCTACCACGAGCTCCCAGAAATCACCAAATAATCATATTCACTGTACCCGGGTGACGATAATTGTGCCTAGGGCATGTTGATATTGAGTGAGATGGATTGTGTGTTCTCAAATGTAAGAAGTTGGGGGAACAAGATCGGAGTCTTCAACCGCCAGAGAAGAGCGATGGCATGTCTTGTCTTGTAATGGTAGGATTTCTCGCTCGTAGAACAGCTTTTCCATGGCTGTGATTGGTATGTGTTGTCTGGTAGTGAAGGGGATCAGATATGAGTGGTATTCAACAGCAAAACGTCGATTTCATTTGTGGGATGATATCACGTGATGTAATGGTTGGTTCACAAAAATAACAAATCTTCACTAATTATAAGAAGGGCCATTGACTTTCCAGATTTCATATCATTGCATCAACTCGCCATTACGAGATCCACTCATGGAAGCAATGAGTGCCAATTCATTAGTCGAGTTCTTTTCTCTTCGCCCATTTTTGAAGCGAGTTAATGACCTAGTGAGAAGACTTTTCTTACCAGCAAAGCTATACTTTTTTTAATTCAGTAACACACTACAGATAGGCTCAATGCTCGTCTCTCGTCTCGCGTTCACATCACTGCCTCTCGAGATCATTGTGGAGATTATGAAAGTTCTTGACTGGAGTGTGCTTTTGAAAATCCGTCAGGTGAGAAATAGCCATTCGACTTTGCTTCATTGAGGCTTACGTTGTACAGACATGCAAATGTCTTGATGCAGTGTCTAGGACGCGCATGGTTTGGCAAGGCCAATACGTTCAATACGTCATAGGGTGCAAGCATGTAGCGCGTCTAGAGGTACCATTGGAATTGTACTCTGCAGAAGACCTGGAACGATGGGTATTGGTAAGAAGATGCGCAGATCTTGTTTGGGGACGAAATAGCGTGAAACCTGTTCGAGAACGCAAAATACACTATTCAGGAGTTGGCGTCGCGTATCTCGTTCCTGGCGGTCGGTGGCTTCTTGTTGGTGATCTAATGTGTGGCTTGGTCACCGTATATGATCTCGATGCACCGCAACTGACAGGAAAGCCTCTAATTCCACTGGATGAGCAAGACGATCAAGCAGTACATCGTATAGCTATTGCAATTGATTCAACGCAACAATCCCCCAATCTTACATTTACTATGGCCTTGTCGTCAGCTGCCCACATGGGTGAGACCTATTGTTTCTGTCAGTGCATAATTAATACTTGCATCACAGAAGAATCCCCTCTCTGCATCAGTACCTGGCGGGTCACTCTAGTTGGCAATAAGAATGATGCTCGCCTGGTAGCAAAGCGCCTTCACTCTTTTCAGGCTCACAACTGCTGCCTCATCCATGATATCGCGTTGCAGGATAATTTATACGCGCGGACAGTTTGTGAAGGGGAATCTTGTTATCTCGAAGTTTTTGACCTCGAACGCTCTTCATCGGAGGCGCACTGTAAAGTGATCATATTCCCAGGAGTAGTTATTGTGCGTTTATCTGTTACTTCTCTGTTTTCGCCGATGACACTCTCCTGCTCAGGAGAAAATCCGCATTCTTCCAGGAAATCGACTGCTCGCACTTTCAGAAAACCAAGTCATGATATACCAATTCGCGATTGCTGACGGAGTAAATCCTGCTGCTCCTGATATTACCTCAGAGATCACTAAACCCGAGTGGCATCAATCTCTTGCCCATCTAGGGGCACGTCGTGGGGGTGTGTCGCAAGGCTTGTTTCGCGGGCTCGCTATACATTTTCTTTTCACTGCGGGAAATCGCCTCCTGGACCTCATCGTCCACTCCAGTGACGACAGAGACCCGCACATAACCGAAGTGACGGAGTTGACATTCGATAGGCTATCCCCCCCAACATATGTTATCGGAACTAATAAGGCATTCATTCAGTACCCTGACTCCACTGTCGCCCACTTGAGTCTTACATGGGAAAATCAAGAGTATAACAATTCGCAGTCGCGAGCTCCGGTTTCATGTGTTCGCACAATATCCAGGGACTATCCTACCCCCTGGAGTGATATCCGGCCACCCAAACTTGATGAGGAAACTGGATGTATTGTTCAGGATATGAAGGATGTAATTTGGATAATTGACACTGTAGTACGCTAAATATCACATCCAGACACTGGAGCATGACTAAAGTCCTGATTCAATTTTCTTTAACAAATTGATGCTATGTGTAGACAGCATCTATTATTCTTTAGTGCATTTATAGACTGTTGTGTCTAATCTTTTTTTTGGTTGGATTTATAATATTAAGTGCAAGTGAGGACAGAACCTAATCTACTTGTGGGTTATTGCCAGTGTTGGCCAAGTCATTGGCATGTCATGAAGGTCACCTTACAGTTGGCTGACTGTTAGTGATTGACAGTATCTGACTTGACCATGACCCTATATCTAACTAGTTACATAATAGACTTTAAATTGTGATTATCATGCACAATTCACTAAGACCTTTGCGATAACAGTGTCAATCAAACAAAAAGCCAACATAGATTAACCAGAGACAAACATCAGGCATCCCTATATGGATGGACCCTTCTGACTCCGGAACCATGTGCAAGTCATTCCATTTCAGATGGTCATGACTTGTCATCAAAAAGTCATCAAGTCACTTTGATGACTGTCACCTTAAAGTCATGACTGGCCAACACTGGTTATTGCCTATTATCTACAATTTTTTTTTGTTCAAAGACTTATATACTGCTGTATGTAATACAGTTGTGGTCAGAGCAAACTACAATGTAAATGAATCATACTAGCATCTGTCTGTCTGTCCTATCTGTCTGTATCCTATACATTAAATCTGTCTGTCCTATACATGAAAACAGCTGGGTGTTTTGACCCTAGCTTTGCTGACCTAATATTTGCTTTGCTGACTAAAAATATGACTAATCAGAGAAAGATGACAAATATTGAACGGATGCCTGAAACAGAAGCAGGCGGCATTTGCCGTCAGACACATCATTTAGTCATGTGACCAAAAAGTGTCCAGCATCAAATTTGTATAATGTGTGTCCTCAGGCTTCTAACTACTAGCTCATATGTCTATTTGTTGCTGGGATCTGGAAGTGGTGTCATTCTTCTTTCTCCCCTCTCATAGAACATTTTGGAAAGGTCAAATCAATTTAATAAAGTTTCATGGCCATAGCCTGTTGATTACAAAATACTTACATATCAAAGCATGCATAATAGTTTTGAGGTATACAGGGAAATATATAAGATTGTGTGCAATCTAGAGAGTGCCTTGATTGTAGGCAGGAACATATCACATGTATTTGTTATGAGACTAATTACCATCTCATTTACAAAACCAAAAGCCATAATCATGATTCATCATCTATTCTTGCCACAGTAAAAATAAGAATGAAGCAGATGAATCTCTCCTGAAATACCAAGGTATTTTGTTGTAAATTTCAAATTTACAGTTGTTCCTTGGAGTGGTATGGGGCCTCTGGAAGCTCCCCTATATGTTTGGAGAAGTTTTTCACCAGAATGGGCCTTAAATCCACTATATGGGCCAGGGTTATATCATAAAACATATTTTAGTGCTTTTTGAGGATTGTGAATCTGGGCTCTGGCTCTTCTCAAACTGAAACAGATCAAATGAACCAGTGGCCCATTACTTGAAAAAAATCCTCAAAGAAGGTCTGAAATCTGCTATATTTAGGCCAAGGATTTTGCCAGAATCACTCAGATCTACCTGGGAAAATCATCATTTTGGGAGTCTCAAATCCACAAAAAATTCCCGAACATATAGGGGAGCTTCCAGGGGCCTGTGGTATGGGGAAAAAAAAACAATACCATTTGTGGCCAACTGCAATCCACACTCCAGTGACCATATATCTGGAACTCCCTTTATATATTTGTGTAAATATTATTTTCCCTCAGAATGGACGAGCCACCCCCCCGTGCCAAAGGCACGGGTAGTAAGCTTGTCTGTCTATTATAAAATACAGTTAGTGTGTGAATTTGATTGTGACTAATCCTGACTAAGCGCTGACTAAGTCTGACAAAGCAGCAAAAAGTTGTCTTTTAAGTAGAGCACTGACTAAGGATGACAAAGCAGGAAAAATTGTTGGAGTCACATGCTGGGTCACCTGCTCAAATCACCTGCTCAAACCAGCTCAAGTCACCTGCCTCAAAAACACAACATGGCCACCACATCACATGACCTCCAAAGCACACAAAATCAATAAATATTAACCCATTTGTGTGCACACTTCCTCATAAATTTCAGAAGCTCAAGCTAAATTTTAATAAATACATTTCAATGATGCTACTGCTCATGAAATTTAGAAATCAAAAGCAGACAGACAAAAATGAAAATGACTTTACCTGACCAATTCTGATGTAAAGCCTTGGATTAACACAATATATTCCAACACTACAAATACCATTTTAATTACATCACATTACATTATATATTTAAATATGGGAAAAAAATCTATCCAGGTATCACATGCTAAGTCACCTGCCTCAAAACAAAATATAATCAACTGCTTTACAACACAGGATAACCACCATTAAAGTAGACTAAGTCAACAAATGTTACCTATTATCCTTAACTTATTTGTGTGTATACTTCAGTCAAACTAAAACAATAAAATAGGCACTTAAATGGTACTACTGCTTATAAAATTATGAATCAAGAGTATACAGATAAAAACTTAGAAATGACTTTTACCTGGCCAATTCTGCTATCAAGCCTTTAATCAATACAAAATAATCCAACATTACAAACCCTGTTTTGAAAACTGATACATTATACTTTGAAAAATTACTCTCTGTGACATCAACCCCATTGAACATCTCTGGGTAGTGTTGAAGGAGGCACTTAAGAAATACCCAACAGCCCCCAAAGGAGTACATGAGTTGTGGGATAGGGTGGTAGTGGAATGGAATGGAATTCCACCAGAAACATGCCAGACACTTATAGAAAGCATGCCTAGAAGGGTTCAAGCAGTTATTAAGGCAAAAGGTGGTCATACCAAGTATTAATTGTGTAAATAGAGACTTTGGAGATGTAGGTCAAAAAACTGTCCCAATGAGTAATTATTTTGTTCAAATTGTTATGAAATGAGTTTTTATTCAAATAAGGAAAGTAAGGGCTCATTTCAAAGCTAATATGGTGTAGTATCATATATATTTTTCTCAGAATGATATTAATCCCCAGTACTCTGTTATAAGTAAATCATTATAAAATGACCAAACATTGGGACAGTTTTTTGACCTACTGTATGTTTAAAACAATTAGAATCCAGTGCAAATAATCAAGGGAAACAGTAATATATGGTTGATAGAAATATCATAGGTAGAAGAAACATTGGTTCCAAGGATTTTGAATAGAGCTGATCTCTGTTAAATTAGAGTACTAAGAACTTTTCACCATAGATGTACAACAATCTACAAATGTGATAGGAACTGACTACACAATATTGGACAGCATTGTTATTTCTTTAATATAGTCAACTGGGTGTTCTGGAATATTAGAGGAGGTAGTAGAGGCTTTGGTGGGCTGACTGTAGTGTTTGATAGTGACTGCCATCAAACCCTACCTGTTAAACCTAATGGTTCACATGCACAGGCTGTGGGTACCTGACTCATGCACTCCTGCACTGTGGAATGAACTTCAGATACTCAAACTAAACAAGGATATGTTCTTATATAGTGTTACTGATGGTGAAATCAAATTTGTCAAATGGCAAATTGAAGTTGGCCATGGGAAGCTTACAGATGGCAATGGAAATGTCATCTTACCTGGCTGCTTTCACAGTGCTCAAAATACTGTAAAGTCTCTGATTGACACAAGATATCCTGTCATTGGAAACCCTGTTCTAAAACCTGATACATTTCATTCTGAAAGCTATTCTTTCTGCCAGAATTGATGATGTTGACACTCTTGATGAAAAAGTACTGGATATGATTCCTGGGGATGCTAAAGTGTACCAGAGTGCAGATTGTAAGGAATTGATGGAGCTGAAGGCATGTATCCTGTTGAATATCTGAACTCTACCAATGTATCAGGGCTACCTGTATCTAAGCTAACTTTAAAAGTGAAGTGCCCTGTAATGATATTGCACAACTTGATCTTAGTTGATGATGTTTGCAATAGGTCAAGGGAAATAATAACATGGATGAGCAACTATGCTGTAGAAGTACAGTTGATTGGAGGACAAAATGATGGACATAGAGGATTTATCCCAAGAATCCAAATAATGCCAGCTAACAGCCTGATACTGACATGGTTGTAACTATATTAGATCAGAAATATTATATATATTATAATTTGAACAAGGGAAAAAGGCTACACCTGAAATATTTTGATTGAGCACAGAATAAAATATTGGGATTAGAAATGGGGGACTGGGGGCAGAGCCCCCAGCAAGCTGAAGGTTATGTGGTAGAGCCATGGGTAAGCACAGTGCTGTGGCATAGCCATGGTGAAAGGGGGCTCCTGGGCTATAAGTGTGCTCATGCTATGAAATGTAATCTCTTACACACACACACACCAAACCTAACAATCAACACACAAACAGTAGGAATCGCCTGTTTTGAGTTCGGGTTCAAGTGCTTAGAAGCACTAAGCTTTGAATAGTACTAGCCAAAGCCCTTTCCAATGATCTCTCAATGGGTTTGATTCAGACAAAGCTTCAACACAGGTTTAAAAACCTGCTAGGTATATTTATAATATCTCTCGATCCAATAGACTGAGTACCAAGTGTACGTTCAATTATTAATGATCCCAAGCGGATCTATAAGTCCAAGTGACTTATCAAACAAAACAGTGCCAAGTGCACTAAGGCCAAGTGCCTAGTAATTCCAACAGGCAATACGGTACTAAGTTCCAAGTGAACTAAGTTTCTTTAATTCTGTGATCTCTTCAATCAATTCCAAGCAAGACAACTTTGAAGCAATCTGATCCTTAATTTGGGCACACAATAGTGTTTTAACAAATGTAATTTGTATACTCTATAGTAGTGCGAAGTGGGGGCAAGATTCCTTACCTTTGCGCTACTCATCTACAGTCTATTTATAGTGTACAAACTAAATATCATACGGAATTGTAAACTTTATACAGAACCGCGCTCCCCCGTGCCAAGGATCTGTATTTAATGCTGACACGTCCTTCACAACTTGCATACATGCCAATTATGCCGTTTACTGGTTACTTATCAAATATTGAAAGAGCTGGCTAAACTCTTATCAAGTCCCAACCACGCGCTTTGTTATTTAAAACAGCGCAGCACTGTCATTTACTTCTCCTGATTGTCCCAGTTGCTATTCATGGTGTCCCGTCTCTTCCGGTAGTTAACACCAAGTGCCCCTGACTAGGATCGGGTTGTGCAAGTCCTGAATTTACAATTACTTCTCCTATTAATGATGATCCCCAGACTAATGATATCATCACTGTGAAACTGAGAATAGATGAAATTCAACCCTGTGTTTCATCCTCTTAAATAAGAGAAATAATACATTAAAAATATGAAATTCATTCAATTAACAATCCTAAAATGTAATGAATTTCATCTCAAAGATGTTTGAAAACACACCCCCTGTAGGGGGAAAAATGGAGGGAAAACCCCCCTTTAAGGTATAATTTGATGGATGAATTTCATGCGAAATTTGTCCGTATTCATACCCCTCATAATTCACCCTCATGGGATGAATTTCTTACTATCAAGGGTGTTATACTAACCTTTCAAAAAGGATGAATTTCATACTAATAAGGGGTGAGAATAACACCCTTGCAAGTCTTACATGGGGGATGAATTTCATACTAATAAGGGGTGAGAATAACACCCTTGCAAGTCTTACATGGGGGATGAATTTCATACTATTAAGGGCAGAAATAACACCCTTGCGAGTCTTACATGAGGGATGAATTTCATACTATTAAGGGCAAAAATACTGGCATTTTATGAGAGATGAAAATCATATGTTCGAATTCATCCCATTTTCCTCACTTAAATTCATCCTCTTTTTCATCATTTTACTGGATTGTTTTCGGATGAAAGTAGTACTAACTTTTCATCCATTGAAAGGTTGAAATGCACTCATTTTTATTTGGATATTTCATCCTCTTATAGATGTTTAAATTTGTGTGATTCAACATTTAACAATATTCTAATGATTAGTAGGCTTCTGATTCATTCCCTTCCTCATCCTCCTGGTCCTCACCCTCCTGGTCCTCACCCTTCTGGTCCCCATCCTCTTCCCCCTCATCACTACTATCTACTTCATCCTCATCATGCTCATTTAAGTCAATGTCGACATCCATTTCCTCCTCATCATCAGCATTACTGCCCCCTACTGTATTTCCAGTCTCATTTGTATACCCACATTTACGAGCATAGGCGCGTTTGTTCTTCAAATGTGACTTGATAAATTCTTGAGTGGCCCAGCCATTATGGAATTTTTTGAGGTATGTATGCCGACTTTCGGCCTGAAATAAATTATTTAAATGAGTAACAAAGCAGCAAAGAAAAGACTTACCACGCGGATGATTTGACTAATGACTACTGTAGGTTGCCTGTGCCAAACAACTGAGTAGTTAAGGCCTGCGTTACCAACTAAACTACAAACGCAGCGCTATTACTTGTAAAAAAAAAGATTGGAGCAAAGGGTTTTAAGAAGTAAAACTTACACGAATGGCCTTGTATAAATCGGAATCATCTTGGAGTTGCATTTCAGCCTGGAGATTGAATCCGTTCCCTGCGACGCTGCGCGGTGGGCGTGGTATGACATTCTTCTGCTGTTCTTTAGCATGGGCAGCTTTGCGAAGAGCTACGAGTTCAGCTAGTCACGTTAGTATGGTATAGGAAGTATGCAAAAAAAAAAGTAATACCTTTCATTTTCTTCATTTTTGCTTCCATTGCCATTGCCTCTGATGTATTTATCCGTGTACCTGGTGAAACAAGATGTAATAATAGGTAACATGTTTCCATTTGAAAATCACAGTATCCACCTTTAACTCTCTGGGATGAGCCCAAAGACAATGCCACCTTGCGAGATTGCTTCGCTTTTTGAAATGCGGTAGACTTAGCCATAGTTTTATGGAAAAGGGTGCATTGGAGAAAGAGCTGGTGGCAAAGGTGAAGAAAGGCGAGACCGAGCGAATGAGGAGATGCTGGGAGACACAGAGAAAGAGGGTTCTTTTAAATTTGAGGTGGAGCAGGTTCCGTCCCCAAGGACAACAGAACCGAGCTCAAATTAATTTGCACAGGGGATGAAAAAGAAAAAAAAATGGGTTCCGGGCTTTGGGGTGGGCAAAGGGATTTCTATAATCTGACTAGCTTTGGATTCCGGATCTATAACTGTACTTGGGTAGAACTGTTGGGGTTTGGGGCATGAGCACAAAATAAAACATATAAAGGACCTTGGAACTCAAAAAAATAATCACAACGTAATGGCCACTGGCCTCACACCCAGCCCTCCAGACACTTCCCCTACCCACTATGTGCTGCAGAATGATGATGTTTCCGGTCACATTGTGGAAAGCACAACGGAATCCGAGACTGAATCAGACTGTGGACCATTTGATCGTGCTTTCTTTGGTCCTTGCTCACCGGAGAATCAACTTGGTCTATTGGAAAATAGAAACTGCTTTACGGAGCTTTGCAAGTCCGAATCTTCAAGCCATGGATCCAGTGTACCCAAGGATAACAGTAAGCAATAATCTAACTCCACATGATGCTGAAGGAAAAACTCTTACCTAGGTGATATTGAGATGGAGGCAGACATAGTCCCTGAAGAGTATAAGGTGAATATCAGCACTATCAACCCATTGGAGGGGAAGGTATGTGAATCGACTCACATAACCAGTTTCCGACAGTATCTTATTAATTGACAACAAAGTTTAATATTCAGATCTGTGTTGAAGGTGGCAACTTAATCAATCCGGTATTCAATTTTAACTTCCAGGAACAAGTAAAGAGCAAAAAATGGAGACGTAAATCGAGTAGAAGGGACGATGAGCAGGGAAAATGGCAAAAATTATGATGTGTATATACATGTGACGCAGTAGAGTCCCAAAAGGTATATGCAAAATTGAAAGTAATGCCTGTTAATTATTTCGCGCGAGTTTTATGAGCATCCTTTCGAAGAGCAGTCATTAATCCCTCATTTTGTGCCTTTTCTTCTTTGGTTTCATGGCCAATGCAGAGTACATCAGGGCTTAGTTCCAAATGATCCCCCGAAAGTGTTTCGTGGCCTCCCTCAGTCCGGTTGATGACAGCCAATATCATAATTGGCGCCATTCTTGTAACGATGGTGAATTCGGCGGACATATTGGCCCAGGTGGTCACCTTCAACTACGACCAACAATCCGTTATCACGTGTAGGATTGGGACGTTTTGGTGTGAGGTCTCCTGGAGGCAAGGATCCCAATGTCTTGTAGTGGTTGAACCAGACTGATAATGCTCCTTCTATCTGCACTATGGAGACCACCATTTCTTTCCCTTGATATTGCCCACCTGTAACCAACACCTTTAATTTAATATCAATAAATGGGTGAGCAGGTCCCTGCTGTTGTGATATAGTTGGTGGAGGGGAGGCTTGAGAGGAGGATCCTACATCAGGCGTTCGAGATGAGGGGTTCCAGGCCGGCGTCAAGTGGTGAAAGTCAGGCATGGGTGTGCTACCCCCCACTGCTGCAGTAGTGGCAGCCGCGGCAGGCTCCTGGGGAGGGGGGAATTTGGTAACATGGCCTGGGAGGGGGACAAATAATTTGTTCTTGGGTGGGGGGAATTCGTTTAATCTGAGGCGAGACCTTGGAGGAGAAATTAGCTCATAATGAATATGAAGAACAATATAATACTTATGAAGATTCTACAACATCATCGTAGTCCAGAACTTTGCCACTGAATGGATGTGCAGGATTCAAGTGAATGAATTGAACAGTTACTCGGAGTCCACTGAGTGTAGTTTCGAGAGTTGAACATCTTTGATTACTGCACGAGAACCCTTCATTGCATGTCCTATTTTGACGACCAAAACCTCAAGCCCTATCCAGGGAACTTCCTCACGTCTAATTGGGACAGTTGGTACGTTACTCAATGTTGGTGGTTGACTGTGGAGTATTATTGGAGGGTCAACTACTTTCACCCAGTTCCTATGGACTTTGAGTGGCTGTTTAAAAGTAAATTACAACATGACCGGCATAATATCTTAAGTTGGAATTCAATTAACTACTACAAATTCTACTATACTAATCGTAATCTATCAAGAAAAAGTACTTACAACAAGGGGGAGGGGGCCAACGGGCGATGGTTGTGGTACGAGAGCAAGAGGGAAAGTGTGCAAAAGCGGGCTGCCAACACATGATACAGCTTGGAATGTTCAGCCGTCGGGCATCTCGGTCAATAAGGCCATGTGATCAAATCGGGCATCTCGGTCATATCACTCTTATACAATGTGACTCGGATTTCTCAGGTAACAATTTAGCCGTAAAGGCCCGATGCCCGAGATGCCCAACGGCTGAACATTCCAAGCCGTATCATGTGCTGGCAGCCTGCTTTCGCACGCTTTCCCCTTTGCTCCCATACCACAACCATCGCCCGCCGCAACTTCTGCCCAGCCTCCCGGCCCCTTCCCCAGCCTCCCTCCTCAGTATTTCGAGGTCTTTACACTAAGCCACATAACCCGTGCGGACACACGGACTCTGCACGGAGTCCGCACGGACTCATTTGGCAGGACCATCAGCCAGACAAGAATCCGTGTCCGCGCCGAGTCCGCATCAATCCGCGCAATTTTACGCGGACACGCGGACTAGCACGGACGGACAGCTCGCAGAGTCCGCGCGGCCAGTCGATTACTAATCAGATTAGTAATATAAATTTTATTTACACAAATTATATATACTATTTGTTATTAATAACATAACATAACGGCGGTGAAAAACTTGCATCCGACTAGGTTCGAACGCACACAGGCACCAACATTACGTAATATGTTTGGCGTTCATAACCGTTGGGCAAGGCGGGCATTTCTAGCTGCCGGCTCACTGGCCTCAAGTCAACAGACTTAGGTCACATGATTACGAGGCACATGCAACGGTCACATTACCGTTGCCACGTCTTCGTTGGTTCTTTTCAACCACATCAACGACGTCCGCTAAAACCGCCAACGCCAACGCACCCACGCCGCCAACGCCAACGCCAACGCATCGAACGCCAACCGACGTCAACATGATGATGCACAAGACGGTGTGGGGAGAAGGATAGAAACGGACGCGGAACGAGGGGATGACGAGGAAAGGGCGCCCCGAGGGGCAGAACCCGGTGAGTTGTACACCATCACTCACCCACACGCTCACCACGCAGCGCGTCCCCCCCCCCACTTCAGGAATCCGAAACGAAGGATACGGCCGCCAACAGCGACAGGAGGAAGGTGGCAATGACAACGACAATGACGAAGACAGCAACACAACAGCAGCAACAGTGCCGACGAGGCCTGCGGCAACGACGGCAACAGCAGCAGCAGCGGTGGCACTAACAACGGTGCGACGACGACGACAACTACAACAAAGACGACGACCGCCACCACAAGGACGACGACAACTAAGGACAACGGGGACGACGACAAAACAAGCAGCCAGTGCCGCTGCTGCCGAAACCCAGGCCGCTGACGACGTCGCGGGGGCCGACGAGGACGACGGGGGGGCGGGGGCCCCCGCCCCCGCCTATATTAAATTATTCTATCATATATGTATTATATGTAGTAATAATATATGTTTTATTCTATTATTATTATTTATATAAATTGTTAGTAAATAAAAGAGTAAGTAAGGGCAAGTCCACACGGAGTCCGCGCAGAGTCCGTGCAGAGTCCATGTGGACTTTGTGCTGTCCTTGCGGAGTCCGTACGGAGTCTGTGCGGAGTCTGCACGGACTTTTGCAGTCCGCGCGGAGTCTGCAAGGACATGTGGGGGAGTGTAAAGTACAGGACTTATCAAACAATACAGTGCCAAGTGCACTAAGGCCAAGTGCCTAGTAATTCCAACGGACAATACGGTACTAAGTTCCAAGTGAACTAAGTTTCTTTAATTCTGTAGTTCTTCAATCAATTCCAATCAAGACACGTTGAAGCAATCTGATCCTTAATTCGGGCACGCAATAGTGTTTTAACAAATGTGATTTGTATACTCTATAGTAGCGCGAAGTGGGGGCAAGATTCCTTGCCTTAGCGCTACTCATCTACAGTCTATTTATAGTGTACAAACTAAATATCATACGGAATTGTAAATTTTACACGGAACCGCGCTCCTGCGCGCCAAGGATCTGTATTCAATACTGACGCGTCTACTACAACTTGGCGCACGCGCCATGCGTGCCAATTATGCCGTTTACTGGTTACTTATCAAATATTGAAAGAGCTGGCTAAACTCTTACCAAGTCCCGACCACACGCTTTGTTATTTAAAACAGCGCGGCACTGTCGTTTACTCCTCCTGATTGTCCCGGTTGCTATTCATGGTGCCCCGTCGCTTCCGGTAGTTAACACCAAGTACCCCTGACTAGGATCGGGTTGTGCAAGTCCCGAATTTACAATTACTTCTCCTATTAATGATGATCCCCGGACTAATGATATCATACTACAACGGTTACTTATGAACTAAGACACCGAGGTTGTAACCGGGCATGGTGAATAGGACTAATAATAGACCATACTCATAGTCCTCTGTACTGATAGTGTATTATCCATTAGACTAGTTCACTCTGATTAGCCATCTTGGAGCTCGACTCTAATCCTTTATTACCGCTTACTTGGTTATTAGAAATGACACTAATAGCCTTACTTGTCGACTTTATAAGTGCAAACAATTTCGGGCCCTATCATCTCCCCCATACCACAAATGTAGACTGTCCTCAGTCTCTCTTTGCCGGCATGTTGGTCCAATACTTCGGGTCTGCACACATCTAATCTTTCAGTACAATGTTACAACGGTTCCGCTTTTAGACAGGTAGGCGCGCGATGTTGGGACCGAGCCCAGAGGTTTACTTCCCATCAGGATCGTGACAGTTATATATGTCTCCTGAGAGAGTACTTGACATTCGGACATCGCTTTACAGATATTTCAGTCATCTGGACATTTTTCTCGTTATGTTTCTGACACTTCAGCAAGAGATCGGTACTCCTGTTTGTTCTTTAGAGCTTCGCAATGCAGGGTTGTGCATTTTAAAAAGCTTGCGTCCTTGCTAAGTTTTAGACAATTTGGACTTTATAGCCCATTTCTAAATCTCTTTGCTATTCGCATCGCTCAAACGCTCCAACTCTTCTTTAAACAAATATGTCTTCCACTTCCACTTCTGCCATGGCTCGTGCTCTGCGCTTGCCTTCCGCGCTGTCTCTCTCGCTTTCTGCCGCAATTCTGCCAACTGAGGGCCGTTCCCCCACCATGGTCTATGTGGACCAGCCGATCCCTTCCTTCTCCGACCTCCTTGAAGATGCCGAGGGCGACGTCTTCGTCGCCATGGAGCAAGGGTGGATTATCATGGCCGAGGAGCTCGCGCCCCGTATGGACCATCAGGGTCCCCTTGACCTTGATGACTTGATCAACTTTGTCGATCACTGCTCCATGCTCATCGTACGCCCATCTTTTACTTGTTAACTCCTTTTACTTATTTACTGGTCTCAGGATGCCATCACTGGCGTGGTCTGTGGCGCGCGTTTTTCGCTGCCATATCCAGCTATCCTCCTCCTGCGCGCGCTTCACCTTCAAGTGATGCGCATCCCAGTCGACGCGCGCGAGGCTTCGTGGTTGTCCTGGCGTACAGTCATATCGACTGACCTGGGCACCAACTCCATTCTTCTGGTAAATAACTTGTTTACTTCTTTACTCTGCCTGCCCTTGTCAAGCTGACTACCTTTTTCTTTAGGGCCAGGCTCCCACTGTGGAGCAAGTCCTTGACCAGGTGGGGTCGCGCTTCGAGCGCGACAATGGTGACAATATCTTTCGGGATACTTTCCTCATCCTGCCTCGCATGGTTGGCGTGCCGCGCCATTACCATCAGTACTGGGACAATTGGTCCGCCGCGCCCTTGCCGGCGCGCTCCCCGGTCTTGGTACCAGCGGTTCGTTTATCACTGCTTTTTATTACTTTTCTTCGGTGGTTGACTTATTTCAATAGCCCCTCAAGCGGAAGCGTAACACAGGGTCCAAGGGTAAAGGCCGCACGGTTCCCCAGGTATATCCTTTACTTCACGAGTTTCACATTATTGCTGACTTGATTTCAAAATTCTAGTCCGACATGTCGCGCGCCCAGGGGACTGGCAGTGCTTCCGCGCTGCGTCCCTTGGAAGCAGGCCCTGTATGTCTCTTTTCTCTTTTGAAGTCATTTACTTTTACTCATCTTTTATCTCCTTAGTCCTCTGGGCAGCCGCCGGTGAAGGTTGAGGTCCCTGAGCTTCGGCTCTTCAATGAAGAGATCGCACGCCAGTTGGCTCAAGAGGGGTTTGTGGAGTTGTTACCTCCCGCGGCCCCTTCTCCTCGTCGGTCGCGTAAGACCACTCGCTCTAGGGATAGGGCTCAGGTGACACGCCGCAAGCACGCGCTGGTTCCCAACCGGGAGCTGACGCCGCTACAGTCCCCTATTACCTCCCTGCTGGCTGACCTTGCGCCGCGGCACTCTACCGTATGTTTATTACTACTTTATTTCTTGTTACTGATCATTCTTACTAGGTGGGCTATCCTTGCACGATGTGCGCCACCCGCGGCGACATTGAGTGCTCCTTCAACGGTTGGGGTAAACCGTGCGTTGAATGTGCCACCGCCAAGAAGGGGAAGTGCAGCTTCAGCCTCACTCCCCAGAAGCGCGCTAGGCTCCGTGAGGATCTGGGGCCCATGCTTGGTGCGGGCATTTCTAGTAAGCCATTTTCTTTCCGTCTTTTTGTTTACTAATGATTTTACTTATTCTACTAGCGGTTGCTGAAGCCTATGCTCAGCTCGGCGACGCGGACACCCTTGCCGCGGAGGTCATTCAGGCCGCTAACCGCGCGCTTGAAATGCGTGACACCTTGTTGGTGCGCATAGTTGGCACCATTGGTAGGTTGTACGAGGAGGAAGGCCTGGAGGGCCTTCAAAACCTCTTGCTGACTACGCCAGCCACGGAGAGCGCCCTCCTCTTCTATGCGGATTTCCAGAATCTCCCTTGGCCGCCCTTGGAAGAAGAAGCAGAGGTTGATGACGGTTCTTCGTCGTCAAGTTCTTCTGCATCCGTGCCTGACAGCGAGGAGGAGTAGCCGCGCTGCGCCCCCCCCCATCTACGTTTTTTATCTATCTGTGTTTTCCCGGGTCCTAGTGCCCTTACATACAACTTATTCCCCCGCCTTTCGTTGGGCTTCAATTTTATTAATTGAAGTCCAACACTTTGTCTTACATACAATCCCTCGGACTATAAACAATACAATTGGTTTGACCGTTGTTCTATTGTCTTCATAAGAAAGCTTCCGCCCTTGCCCCGGCTACTTAAGTTATAAATAGTACAGTTTAATTCTGGTGCAATTCTCTCGATCATTAAAACCGTGGCGCGATCACTGACTTTTTATAGACAATCTATTTCAATCCTTGTAACCTTGGTAGGTTTTTCCAATTCGATTTTGCTTATACCCATCTCCCCCTCAACACTGACAGCAACTGTCCCAGTTGTCATGCAGACACTGCCGCGCTCCACATGAATTTTTACGGAGCTCCTTTTTCAATTGGGCCCAGCATTTCAATTAGGCACGTGTCTCAGACCTGTTCAGTTGAAATGTATAGATTTTTCTGGGGGTAGAACGCGCGCAACAAATGAGAGACTGGGTAGCGCTTCTCTAGTTGTAGAGGTATAAAAAGGGCACTGGCTGTGCTTTCTGTCCAAAGACATCGCCCGACTCTATCATACTCTCTTTACAATGTTCTGTATCGAAGAACCAATTTCCTCTGCATCATTATGACTAGCCTCCCCAACTATCAAGACATCGAGAACTTCAAGATGGTCCAAGCTCAGTGGAACACCTTTCAAGCTCGTTTATCGATGGACACCCTTGTTGAACAAAGGGTCAGCGTCCAGAAGTTAGGCAAAACCGCGGTACACTTTTTACCAATTTAACTTTTATACGCCATTATCATAACCAACTTTTACAATTTACAGCTACTCCTGACTGAGTCCAAAATAATTTTGACGGAGCGGTCCTGGCAGAATGTTATCTTTGGCGTTCGTAAGGCATTCCAGGGACTACAACATGTATACCCCGAGTTACTTCAAGAGCCCGTCTACCGCAACATTGTGACTCTTACTGCCGCTATTCACCGTCACCATGAAAAGGTCCGCACTGAGCACCTGTCTCAAACCACGGTGCGTGCTTTTTATCTTGCACTGTACTGTTCTTAAACCATGGTTTTCTGGTACTAGGTCCCTGCTACTGGTGGTGATGCAGATGGTCCCACTATTCCAGGCGAGGTCATTGCTGGCGGTGAATATGACGGTGACATTGAAATGTCTGGTACTGACTCGGTATGTTTCTTTTTAGCTACCGCGCTGTCAGTGCGCAACATACTCAATGGCGTCTCTTCTTTACTCAAGAATATGGTCATTGATTCTGGCGCTACGGCTAGTGCTACTGTTTCTGGACCAGTGACTAGTCGTCTCCTTAGTGAAGGACCAATCACCCGTAGTCGCAAAGAGAAGGAGAACATTAAGGTTCCCCGTGTCAAAAGGACTAAGGCTGAAAAGGCTGCCATCAAGGTACCCATTCTTGTTTTTGCTCTGTCTATTACTTTGTTTCTTATTCCTACAGGACGGTAAGCGTTCCGAGCTCAACCGCAGCAGCACTCTTCGTCCCAAAAAGCGTACGAGGCAGGACACCCCGGATGAAGATCCAAAGGCATCTGCTGAGGGTACGTTTTCTAATAATAGATGGTTCTAAATTTATACCGACTGTGCGTCAGATACTCGTGTCTTTATTGACTTCCGTCCCTCCAAGGAGCACGATGTAGTCTTAGCGCGGGCGCGCTTGATTGCTGATGCGGGCGATCCCTTGTCACACACCAAGCAAGCCCTCGGTAGGATGCTTTTAAACTACCGCGCTGAGTTGGAGGAGATCAGTCATACAGTGTCCTTCTTATTGAAGCGTCGTGACGCCACTATGGACGAGGTTACTCGCCTCAACGGTCTAATGAACGAGGCCGCTCTGGAGGGAGGCTCTGACGAGGCTGCCACTGCGAGCGCTACCGAAGTCCATGACCAGGATGACAATGATAAAGAGGAGGTAGCTCCGGCTGACATGCCCTTGCCCGAGGTTGAAGACAACTTCATATCTGCTTGAGGGTAGTCCAATTAGCTTCCTCCTTAGTTATGGTGTCCCTCCCCACGCTCCTTTGTATTACTGTCTTTACTCGGCTTAACACTGTCCTTACTACTTAGCTTCGTTGCTTACACTGTCTTTACTGCTTCTGTTTCCATACTGATTTATCACTTATGCAACTTCCGGTGTGACCTGTACTTTACACTCCCCCACATGTCCTTGCAGACTCCGCAAGGACAGCACAAAGTCCACACGGACTCTGCACGGACTCCGCGCGGACTCCGTGTGGACTCGCCCTTACTTACTCTTTTATTTACTAACAATTTATATAATTTATAATAATAGAATAAAACATATATTATTACTACATATAATACATATATGATAGAATAATTTAATATAGGCGGGGGCGGGGGCCCCCGCCCCCCCGTCGTCCTCGTCGGCCCCCGCGACGTCGTCAGTGGCGGCACTGGCTGCTTGTTTTGTCGTCGTCCCCGTTGTCCTTAGTCGTCGTCGTCCTTGTGGTGGCGGTCATCGTCTTTGTTGTAGTTGTCGTCGTCGTCGCACCGTTGTTAGTGCCGCCGCTGCCGCTGCTGTTGCTGTCGTTGCCGCAGGCCTCGTCGGCACTGTTGCTGCTGTTGTGTTGCTGTCTTCGTCATTGTCGTTGTCATTGCCACCTTCCTCCTGTCGCTGTTGGCGGCCGTATCCTTCGTTTCGGGTTCCTGAAGTGGGGGGGGGGACGCGCTGCGTGGTGAGCATGTGGGTGAGTGATGGTGTACAACTCACCGGGTTCTGCCCCTCGGGGCGCCCTTTCCTCGTCATCCCCTCGTTCCGCGTCCGTTTCTATCCTTCTCCCCACACCATCTTGTGCGTCGTCATGTTGACGTTGGTTGGTGTTCGATGCGTTGGCGTTGGCGTTGGCGGCGTGGGTGCGTTGGCGTTGGCGGTTTTAGCGGACGTCGTTGATGTGGTTGAAAAGAACCAACGAAGACGTGGCAACGGTAATGTGACCGTTGCATGTGCCTCGTAATCATGTGACCTAAGTCTGTTGACTTGAGGCCAGTGAGCCGGCAGCTAGAAATGCCCGCCTTGCCCAACGGTTATGAACGCCAAACATATTACGTAATGTTGGTGCCTGTGTGCGTTCGAACCTAGTCGGATGCAAGTTTTTCACCGCCGTTATGTTATGTTATTAATAACAAATAGTATATATAATTTGTGTAAATAAAATTTATATTACTAATCTGATTAGTAATCGACTGGCCGCGCGGACTCTGCGAGCTGTCCGTCCGTGCTAGTCCGCGTGTCCGCGTAAAATTGCGCGGATTGATGCGGACTCGGCGCGGACACGGATTCTTGTCTGGCTGATGGTCCTGCCAAATGAGTCCGTGCGGACTCCGTGCAGAGTCCGTGTGTCCGCACGGGTTATGTGGCTTAGTGTAAAGACCTCGATAAGTCGCTTGGACTTATAGATCCGCTTGGGATCATTAATAATTGAACGTACACTTGGTACTCAGTCTATTGGATCGAGAAATATTATAAATATACCTAGCAGGTTTATAAACCTGTGTTAAAGCTTTTGTCTAAATCAAACCCGTTGGGAGATCATTAGAAAGGGCTTTGGCTAGTGCTATTCAACGCTCAGTGCTTCTAAGCACTTGAACCCGAACTCAAAACAGGTGATTCCTACTGTTAGTGTGTTGATTGTTAGGTTTGGTGTGTGTGTGTGTAAGAGATTACATTTCATAGCATCAGCACACTTATAGCCCAGGAGCCCCCTTTCACCGAGTAACTGTTCAATTCATTCACTTGAATCCTGCACATCCATTCAGTGGCAAAGTTCTGGACTACGATGATGTTGTAGAATCTTCGTAAATATTATATTCTTCTTCATATCCATTATGAGCTAATTTCTCCCCCAAGGTCTCGCCTCAGATTAAACGAATTCCCCCCACCCAAGAACAAATTATTTGTCCCCCTCCCAGGCCATGTTACCAAATTCCCCCCTCCCCAGGAACCTGCCGCGGCTGCCACTACTGCAGCAGTGGGGGGTAGCACACCCATGCCTGACTTTCACCACTTGACGCCGGCCTGGAACCCCTCATCTCGAACGCCTGATGTAGGATCCTCCTCTCAAGCCTCCCCTCCACCAACTATATCACAACAGCAGGGACCTGCTCACCCATTTATTGATATTAAATTAAAGGTGTTGGTTACAGGTGGGCAATATCAAGGTAAAGAAATGGTGGTCTCTGTAGTGCAGATAGAGGGAGCATTATCAGTCCGGTTCAACCACTACAAGACATTGGGATCCTTGCCTCCAGGAGACCTCACACCAAAACGTCCCAATCCTACACGTGATAACGGATTGTTGGTCGTAGTTGAAGGTGACCACCTGGGCCAATATGTCCGCCGAATTCACCATCGTTACGAGAATGGCCAGCCAATTATGATATTGGCTGTCATCAACCAGACTGAGGGAGGCCACGAAACACTCTCGGGGGATCATTTGGAACTAAGCCCTGATGTACTCTGCATTGGCCATGAAACCAAAGAAGAAAAGGCACAAAATGAGGGATTAATGACTGCTCTTCGAAAGGATGCTCATAAAACTCGTGCGAAATAATTAACAGGCATTACTTTCAATTTTGCATATACCTTTTGGGACTCTACTGCATCACATGTATATACACATCATAATTTTTGCCATTTTCCCTGCTCATCGTCCCTTCTACTCGATTTACATCTCCATTTTTTGCTCTTTACTTGTTCCTGGAAGTTAAAATTGAATACCGGATTGATTAAGTTGCCACCTTCAACACAGATCTGAATATTAAACTTTGTTGTCAATTAATAAGATACTGTCGGAAACTGGTTATGTGAGTCGATTCACATACCTTCCCCTCCAATGGGTTGATAGTACTGATATTCACCTTATACTCTTCAGGGACTATGTCTGCCTCCATCTCAATATCACCTAGGTAAGAGTTTTTCCTTCAGCATCATGTGGAGTTAGATTATTGCTTACTGTTATCCTTGGGTACACTGGATCCATGGCTTGAAGATTCGGACTTGCAAAGCTCCGTAAAGCAGTTTCTATTTTCCAATAGACCAAGTTGATTCTCCGGTGAGCAAGGACCAAAGAAAGCACGATCAAATGGTCCACAGTCTGATTCAGTCTCGGATTCCGTTGTGCTTTCCACAATGTGACCGGAAACATCATCATTCTGCAGCACATAGTGGGTAGGGGAAGTGTCTGGAGGGCTGGGTGTGAGGCCAGTGGCCATTACGTTGTGATTATTTTTTTGAGTTCCAAGGTCCTTTATATGTTTTATTTTGTGCTCATGCCCCAAACCCCAACAGTTCTACCCAAGTACAGTTATAGATCCGGAATCCAAAGCTAGTCAGATTATAGAAATCCCTTTGCCCACCCCAAAGCCCGGAACCCATTTTTTTTTCTTTTTCATCCCCTGTGCAAATTAATTTGAGCTCGGTTCTGTTGTCCTTGGGGACGGAACCTGCTCCACCTCAAATTTAAAAGAACCCTCTTTCTCTGTGTCTCCCAGCATCTCCTCATTCGCTCGGTCTCGCCTTTCTTCACCTTTGCCACCAGCTCTTTCTCCAATGCACCCTTTTCCATAAAACTATGGCTAAGTCTACCGCATTTCAAAAAGCGAAGCAATCTCGCAAGGTGGCATTGTCTTTGGGCTCATCCCAGAGAGTTAAAGGTGGATACTGTGATTTTCAAATGGAAACATGTTACCTATTATTACATCTTGTTTCACCAGGTACACGGATAAATACATCAGAGGCAATGGCAATGGAAGCAAAAATGAAGAAAATGAAAGGTATTACTTTTTTTTTTGCATACTTCCTATACCATACTAACGTGACTAGCTGAACTCGTAGCTCTTCGCAAAGCTGCCCATGCTAAAGAACAGCAGAAGAATGTCATACCACGCCCACCGCGCAGCGTCGCAGGGAACGGATTCAATCTCCAGGCTGAAATGCAACTCCAAGATGATTCCGATTTATACAAGGCCATTCGTGTAAGTTTTACTTCTTAAAACCCTTTGCTCCAATCTTTTTTTTTACAAGTAATAGCGCTGCGTTTGTAGTTTAGTTGGTAACGCAGGCCTTAACTACTCAGTTGTTTGGCACAGGCAACCTACAGTAGTCATTAGTCAAATCATCCGCGTGGTAAGTCTTTTCTTTGCTGCTTTGTTACTCATTTAAATAATTTATTTCAGGCCGAAAGTCGGCATACATACCTCAAAAAATTCCATAATGGCTGGGCCACTCAAGAATTTATCAAGTCACATTTGAAGAACAAACGCGCCTATGCTCGTAAATGTGGGTATACAAATGAGACTGGAAATACAGTAGGGGGCAGTAATGCTGATGATGAGGAGGAAATGGATGTCGACATTGACTTAAATGAGCATGATGAGGATGAAGTAGATAGTAGTGATGAGGGGGAAGAGGATGGGGACCAGAAGGGTGAGGACCAGGAGGGTGAGGACCAGGAGGATGAGGAAGGGAATGAATCAGAAGCCTACTAATCATTAGAATATTGTTAAATGTTGAATCACACAAATTTAAACATCTATAAGAGGATGAAATATCCAAATAAAAATGAGTGCATTTCAACCTTTCAATGGATGAAAAGTTAGTACTACTTTCATCCGAAAACAATCCAGTAAAATGATGAAAAAGAGGATGAATTTAAGTGAGGAAAATGGGATGAATTCGAACATATGATTTTCATCTCTCATAAAATGCCAGTATTTTTGCCCTTAATAGTATGAAATTCATCCCTCATGTAAGACTCGCAAGGGTGTTATTTCTGCCCTTAATAGTATGAAATTCATCCCCCATGTAAGACTTGCAAGGGTGTTATTCTCACCCCTTATTAGTATGAAATTCATCCCCCATGTAAGACTTGCAAGGGTGTTATTCTCACCCCTTATTAGTATGAAATTCATCCTTTTTGAAAGGTTAGTATAACACCCTTGATAGTAAGAAATTCATCCCATGAGGGTGAATTATGAGGGGTATGAATACGGACAAATTTCGCATGAAATTCATCCATCAAATTATACCTTAAAGGGGGGTTTTCCCTCCATTTTTCCCCCTACAGGGGGTGTGTTTTCAAACATCTTTGAGATGAAATTCATTACATTTTAGGATTGTTAATTGAATGAATTTCATATTTTTAATGTATTATTTCTCTTATTTAAGAGGATGAAACACAGGGTTGAATTTCATCTATTCTCAGTTTCACAGTGCCAGCACACAAATCGCCTGAAGCTCAATGATCTCCTAAACCCAGAATCAGAAAGGCAAGTTGTGGAACACGCCACAGACGAGGAAATCTTTCACGCGGTTATGGCAAGCCGTGCAGCTGAAGAAGATATGGAATTGGTTGGTGGAGCTGATGACAATGACGATGATGCCAAGATTCTGCCACGTCCGTCTCGAAGAGTCGCATTGGAGGCCACAGCAACTCTTGAGAGGTATATTAGTGTGATTGAAGAGCCTTATGCACAAAAGTTAGAAGGTTTTCTCCTGTCTTTTGGTCGCCAGACACGTTTTGAAGACACTCAAAACATGGTTCCTACAGTAATGACTGATTATTTTGAACCTACTATCTAGATCTCATGTTATTTAGTCTACAAATATATATTACCCATTTTTATGCATTTTTTCGTGAATTTTCGAAGCCATTTATGACCTATTCTAGTAGCCCATAACCTCCAATAACCCATACCTTGAGGCCTTCACCGAGGGGTATGGGTTAAGGGGATTTCGACTGTATATATTAAAGTACCAGGAACGTGGGAATTGATTGTGACTAATCCTGACTAAGCGCTGACTAAGTCTGACAAAGCAGCAGAAAAGTTGTCTTTTAAGTAGAATGCTGACTAAGGATGACAAAGCAAGAAAATTGTTAAAGTCACATGCTATGTCACCTGCTCAAGTCACCTGCTCAGATCACCTGTTCAAACCAGCTCAAGTCACCTGCCTCAAAACACCACAGTTACAAATAACAAATAAAATAATAATTTTTCTTTGAATAATATAAATATATTTATCACTATTCCAATTAAATAAAATCATGGTTACTCCAAATGAAATAATAAATCCAACAATTAAACCACTCAATTCACCAGAAATAAATTTTATAGAATATAAACCAATTGCCATAACACTAAAACAAACAAAATTTCCGAATAAAAAATATTTGTTATTAAGGTATACTAGATTCAGCTTATAGAATCTCATAGCCATAATAATTATATTTTTCATTCATAACTGACAGCGCAAATATGAAAGTAACAAAAAATATAATATGGAATATACCCCCGACCTCCAAAGCGCACAAAATCAAGAAATATTAACCCATTTGTGTGTACACTTCCTCATAAATTTCAGAAGCTCAAACTAAATTATAAAAAATACATTCAAATGGTGCTACTGCTCATGAATTTACAGACAGACAAAAATGAAAATGACTTTTACCTGACCAATTCTGCTATAAAGCCTTTAATTCACAGAATATATTCCTTATTTTAATTACATCATATTACATTATATTTATTTAAAAAACATGTTCTATCCAGGTCATAATCACATGCTAAGCCACCTGCCTCACAACAAACATAATCACCTGCTTTACAGCACAGGATAACCCCAACTAAAGTGGACTAAAGTCAATTATCTGTCATCCTTAACTTTTTTCTGTATATATACTGCCTGACAAGTTTCAGATGCTCAACTAAAAGAGTAAAATAGGTATTTAAATGGTGCTACTGCTTATAAAATTACAAATCAAGAATATACAGACAAACATGGAAATGACTTTACCTAATCAATTCTGCCATCAAGCCTTTAATCAATGCAATATATTCTAAGATTACAAATCCTGTTTTAAAACCTGATACATTATATACTAAAAAAAACTCTCTTTCCACCAAATACAATGATATAAACTCTTCCAAAGTACTGGAAATGCTAAGGTATGCACACCACATTATAAATTCTATTGCACATGACAGAATTGATGGAGCTACAGCAATGTACCCCAATTGAATACTTGAACACTATCCATGGATCAGAGCTACCTCTTTCTAAGTTTATATTTAAAGCAACTGGAATCCAGTGCAAATGATCAAGTGAAATAGTGTAATTGACTAAAAGAAAATATAATGGGTAGAAACATTGATTTCAAGAATTTGAGAAGATCTGATATTTGTTAAATTAAGCCAATGATAATTACCTTTTCATGGTGGATTATTACGAGTTCTTTAGTTTACTAAAGACGAGTTCTTTATCAACCCAGTTTTTGGGCAGAAAGGTGATTCATTCATTCATTGATTCATATTTCAACACCGCGGGAAAATATTTCCATAATGGGATTTTCTTCCCTTATGGCTTTTTACAGCATTTCTCCACAAATACAAAGTATTGTGACATAATTTGCATGTATTTGGGATGCTTACATAATGCCTTTGATGATGCCATCAAAATTATGCATATCTAATATTTCTGAGCGTCGCGTTTCAAAATTTATTTTGTGATTTTCTCCATAACCAGTGAAGCTATTAACTTTGTTTTTATATGTTTGGAATGTACAAACATGGCTCTACAATTTCCTTGTTGAGCACATTTTTCCCACGGTCTATTTTGAGCGAAATATCAGAAATGTCCAGATTCAGCTAGTTTTGTGTGTTATGTCAGGGGTGAATAAACATCTTATAACAACAATGACCCTTACCAAACATGACCCTTGTGGGAAATTATGCTAAACATTGGAATAATCAACAACTACTACTATATTTACCTGAAATACAAAGAGGATTGATTTCTCTATTTATTGACACATGTCACATGATCTATTCCACCATATAAGTATACCAAATACATGACAACAATCTGAATGCTTATTTAGTGTCCATGATCCTGGGAAAAAGTTAGTTCTGATGGTTTTTGTGTTTTCTCCATAGCCAGGCAAGCTATGGCATTGGGTTTTGTGCACAGGCATTGCTTGTTTACTTGGTAACATTTTCCCATGGTCACATGACCTCTATAAACTATCATCTACATTGTTTCTAGTCATTTTTACAACTTGCTGAAGGTGGAATGGACTTATTTCTCCTAAGAAAAGAAATAAAGAACGAGTACCTGCCACACAGTGTGTTGGCCCACTCCACCCAAGTTATATATGGCAACTAACAAATGTGGTAGGATAATAATTATACAATGTTGAATCTGACCTTAGACTATTTGTATCCACTGTTTGAGTTACGGTTCAACCAAGTTATATATACATGATTGTTTATCTGCAGAGGAGAAATATAGACATAATTAAAGCAATAACACAAATATGGATGTGCAAGAGTAGGTTTGTAAAACCAGGAAGACAGGGTAAAATAGAATATGACAATAATGTATAAGGTGGTTGACCAACTGCTGGATTGGAATAGTAAAGGGCCATATCTGAAAGCAGGACTGAGGTGATATTATGAAAATTGTAGGTATAGGAAGTTATAGGGCTCTAAACATTTACCAAATAACAATAAGGCCATTGAGGACAGAAAGACTCAAATAAGCATTAATGCACCAAGTGAATAGTAATGGGCTATCAGCAAACAAAGGATGAAGTTTGAACAAATCCAAGGAACCTTGGCTGTCTTTCATATAATTACATATCTCCTTAACAGCCATGGAATGGATATTTATAATATATGCCATTTGTCATTTGCCAATTACAGGAAGCTATATATCACATAAGTAGAGATACAGCATGCTGTAGTATCACCACCCCACCACTCATGGTGACCATTTAGATAGGTGGTCAGTAAACTAAACAGAAATGGTAAACAGTAGGCAAATGAAACAATTGGAGCCTTCAGAGATAAAAAGTGACTGTAAGTATGATATGGGCTATATGAATAGGATAGAAATAAAAATGGTAAGCTAAGAGTATATTATTTGTTTCCAGGTATGTGCAATAGGATGCCATAGGATACCCAGCTCCAAAAGATTTCCAAGATAAGGGCAGGAATGGGGGTGCAACTGAAATGATATGATGTGGGGTTTTATTACGAGTCCTTATGTTTACATAAGTAACTCGTTCATCATCCTGGGTTTGCAGGGAAAATTCAGCGTACCCAACAAGATCAAGTGTTGTTTTTCCCATGGTTAGTAAGTTTGAAGTGTTCCGAGATTTCATTAGAACATGATCAGTAAAGTTTTTGAAGTACATCAGTAAGACTTTGTAGTCGTGGAAATATTTTTCTAACTGTGGGAATCAAAATTAGCCGACGCGCGGATTTCGAGCGAAAAAGGCAACTGCTAACATGGGCTGCATTTAATAATATAAATTCGAGTTAATTGGTCTTTTTCTTGGGATATCTCAAGAATTAATTAATAACTGCCCACTGCATAATCATGCTTACGTTTGTCAACTACGCTGTTAGCTCTAACAGCGTAGTTGACAAACGTAAGCACGATTACAAGGGGCTTGTTCCGCTTTGGGTCAAACTTTTCCCACAATACAAAATATTGCATATCTCAAGAATGACAAGACCTATGGATGCAATTTAAATTGCTACTACTAGATATGGTGAGGGGCTACGCAATGTAGATGTTTCTATATATTTGTATTTGTCTGTACACCTTCAAACATCATGATCAAAAGCAGCTCTCTCACTACAAGCATGTTACAAATCAATATCAAGTATATGACTTTGCCACACAGCTAGCCAAACAAACAATAACATCAAAGTTCCCACAATATAAATCATTCATTGCATATCTCAACAACAACAAGGCCTATGGATGTAATTTAAATTGCTAGTATCAGATATGGTGAAGTAGTACCTTATGTATATATTTGTAGGTGTTTGTATTTGTTTTTATTTTTCTAAACCTCATCAACAACAAATTTCTTGCTACATATTGTAAATGAATACTGTCTGTATATCATTTCACCACACATCTGGCCAAACAAACAATAATACTAAAGAAATTTCCCACAATATAGATGATACTTATCTCAGCAAATACAAAGCTGATGGACGTGCTACTACTAGATATTGTAAAGGAATACATGATGTGTTTATTTATATGTGTTTGTAGTTGTTTGTACCCTTCCAAATCACATTATTAACAACAATTTTCTTACAGCATTTCTCCACAAATACAAAGTATTGTGACATAATTTGCATGTATTTGGGATGCTTATATAATGCTTTTGATGATGCCATCAAAATTACACATATCTAATATTTCAAAGTGTTGTGTTTGAAAATTTATTTTGTGTTTTTCTCTATCACCAGTAAAGCTATTAACTTTGTTTTTATATGTTTGGAATGTACAAACATGGCTCTACAATTGCCTTGTTGAGTATATTTTTCCCACGGTCTATTTTGAGCGAAATATCAGAAATGTCCAGATTCAGCTAGTTTTGAAGGTCTGTGTGTTATGCCAGGGGTGAACAAACATCTTATAACAACAATGACCATGACCAAACATGACCCCTGTGGGAAATTACACTAAACATTGGAATAATCAACAACAACTACTATATTTACCTGAAATACAAATAAAATTGATTTCTCTATTTATTGACATATGTCACATGATCTATTCCACCATATAAGTATACCAAATACATGACAACAATCTGAATAATTATTTAGTATACATGATCCTGGTAAAAGTTAGTTCTGATGGTTTTTGTGTTTTCTCCATAACCAGGCAAGCTATGGCATTGGGCTTTGTGCACAGGCATTGCTTGTTTACTTGGTAACATTTTCCCATGGTCACATGACCTCTATAAACTATCATCTACATTGTTTCTAGTCATTTACAACTTCCTGAATGTGGAATGGACTTATTTCTCCTAAGAAAAGAAATAAAGAATGAGTACCTGCCACACAGTGTGTTGGACCACTCCACCCAAGTAGGCATTTGGATCAATATTACTTCCTTAGTGATTTAACTATTTGGTATATTCTTTGTAAAAGGAATAAGAACATATCACAAGGTAGATAGAATTATACCAAGGCAGTCTCAAGGTATACAGCAGCATATAGGTACATATACAATAGAACAAAGTATATCTGAGCAACTAGATGTGGGGCACATATGCACTCACCTTACACACATCTGGTTAGGGCACAGGGGTGATTGGCACTACTTGGCCTAGACAGCACATCCAGGGGTGCACACCCACCCACCAGGTGATGGTTCTACCATATGGAATACACCACTGCACCACCCATGTCCACCATGCTAGCTGCTCACTAGCAGAAGTGGGCAGGCAGTGACAGGTGCCTCTGTAGTTCTTCCTGCAGCTCTTATTGTTGTGATTTTGCAGTTGTTATTTTCACTGAGAGGGGTGGGTATGAGAGAGGGTGGTGGTATCCATGGCAGTGGGACCTGGTATTGTATTTGGCAGTATGTACACAATCATGAGGCAGGGAGGTGATGGGAGGGGCAGCAGGGGATGTAGTGGTGGTGGTGGTCGACAACAAGGCTGACAGGTGATGTAGTACCTATCAACAACATTCAGCCACTGCCAGTAATGGCCAAGAGTAGGCAGCAGGGGTCATTATAAAAACAAGCACCTTGGACTGACAAGCTCATATTACCAAATGGTTAATCTGCATGCTTTATGCACATGACATGTAACCTTGAGGCCTTGTATTTGACTCTCCAAAATATTGCATTTTTGTACATTAAATAAGAAATGGTAACTATGAATAAGTAAGCAATCTGGACAGTCTGCATGGACTTCATGAGGAGTTGTTCCCAGCTGGGTCTGAGCATCCAAGTAACAGTGCAGATTTATGGACTCAGCTTTGACTTGGTTCAGATGCAGACTGCAAAATGAGGTCTAAGCTTAGTTTGCAAACATCTGCATTTGTCTGTGTGGTCTGTGCGCCTCATGTTGCTCAGTGTAAAGTCTCCAGAGAAGCTACTGAGTTGGTTGTGTATTTGGAATATATACAAATATAGATCTACATTTTCAAGTTTGTTAATTTTTTAACACAGTCCATCTCAGAGAGTCTGAGTCCCCACTTTACCAGCTGACTTGTTTTTAAGGAAAATGTCTAGATATACATATATTGTTACATTTTATTGGTGGATATTTGTATAGGATCTATAAACACCAACTTCTATTGGCAATTCATATGCAGTTGCTTATATCATACACTATGGATATGGGTGAAGTTGTAAGGGCATCACTTGTTTGTCCACATCTAGCCATCAGGATCACCATTGCACAGCTTGCATAGCCTCACTGTTATACATATTATTCTGACACACACTGCTTTAACCCCTTGATAAATAGTTGACATATCACAGATGAATTGTTACATCAGTAGAGTTACTAATATCAGATTCTGTTGTTATTTGAGACATAGGCATAATGTACTGTATATAAGGTGCCCCTTCCTCTCTATGGAAGGGCACCTTTGCAATAGACTTGGGCTGGGTTCTCTACTCATAGTCAAGCTTCTAGTGCTCTATGCTCATCCCTTCCCTGTGTGGTTGTTCATACTGTGTATACTGCTCCCTGTCTGAGCCTCTTGGCAACATGACCCCTTACAGAAGTGCAACAAGTATTTGGCAAGCTCGAATGTGTGGTCATATTACATCTTCATGTTGTGTATCCATCAGGCCTTCCATGTTGTCAAGCTACTCCCTGTACCCTACAATCTAATTCTAGAACAATGCCTAACAAGTGTTCCAGAACCAAACTTATCAATGACAAAAAGTAATATAAGGTTGAATAGATTCTGGATAGCTAGTTCTATTGCAACAACCTGGTTCTAGAAATATAAAGAAAAGTTAATCAAAAAAAAAACATAAGGACTCGTATCTGCCAGTAATGGCCCTCTACCTCAAGTTGGATATTGGGTTATGGAATATGCTGGATATAGTATATAAGATTTCTCCATAAAAGTAAAGTAATGACTAGAAAATTGAGATGGACATATGATAAATATTCCAGGTTGAATAGGGGGTCTAGGGGCAGAGCCCCCAGCAACCTGGAAGATCTGTGATGAACCATGGCCCAGCACCACAGTGCCGTGGCATAGCCACGGGCCATAAGCTTGTCTGTCTATTATAAAATACAGTTAGTGTGTGAATTTGATTGTGACTAATCCTGACTAAGCGCTGACTAAGTCTGACAAAGCAACAAAAAGTTATCTTTTAAGTAGAGTGCTGACTAAGACTGACAAAGCAGGAAAAGGTGTTTGAGTCACATGCTATGTCACTTCAGATCACCTGCTCATGTCACCTGCTGAAACCGGTTCAAGTCACCTGCCTCAAAACATAACATGACCACCACATCACATGACCTCTAAAGCACACAAAATTAATAAATATTAACCCATTTATATGCACACTCAGATGCCCAAACTAAATTATAAAAAATACATTCAAATGGTGCTACTGCTCATGAAATTACAGACAGATAAAAATGAAAATGACTTTTACCTGACCAATTCTGCTATAAAACCTTTAATTGACAGAATATATTCCAAACAAACCCTATTTTAATTACATCACATTACATTATATTTATTCAAAAAAAATGTTCTATCCAAGTCATGATCACATGTTAAGTCACCTGCCTCAAAACAATATAATCACCTGCTTTACAGCACAGGATAACCACAACTAAAGTGGACTAAAGTCAATAAATATTATCTGTTATCCTTAACTTATTTGTATGTGTATACTGCCTGACAAGTTTCAGATGCTCAACTAAAACAGTAAAATAGGTATTTAAATGTTGCTACTGCTTATAAAATTACAAATCAAGAATATACAGACAAACATGGAAATGACTTTACCTAATCAATTCTGCCATCAAGCCTTTAATCAATGCAATGTATTCTAAGATTACAAATCCTGTTTTAAAACCTGATACATTATACACTATAAAAGACTCTCTTTCCACCAAATACAATGATATAAACTCTTCCAAAATACTGGAAATAATTCCTGGAAATGCCAAGGTATGCATACCACATTACAAATTCTATTGCACTTGACAGAATTGATGGAGCCACAGCACTGTATCCTAATTGAATACTTGAACTCTATCCATGGATCAGAGCTACCTCTTTCTAAGCTTATATTTAAAGCAACTGGAATCCAGTGCAAATGATCAAGTGAAATAGTGTAATTGATTAAAAGAAAATATAATGGGTAGAAACATTGATTTCAAGAATTTGAGAAAAGCTGATATTTGTTAAATTAAGCCAATGATAATTACCTTTTCATGATGGATTATGTATGGCAATCAACAAATGTGGTAGGATAATAATTATACAATGTTGAATCTGACCTTAGACTATTTGTATCCACTGTTTGAGTTACAGTTCAACCAAGTTATATATTCATAATTATTTATCTGCAGAGGGGAAATATAGACATAATTATGGCAATAACACACATATGGATATGCAAGAGTAGGTTTGTAAAACCAAGAAGACAGGGTAAAATAGGATATGACAATAATGCATAAGGTGGTTGACCAACTGCTGGATTGGAATAGTAAAGGGCCATATCTGAAAGCAGGACTGAGGTGATATTATGAAATTTGCAGGTATAGGAGGTTATAGGGCTCTAACCATTTAGTATTTGTTTATAAAATGGTGTAAACTAAACATTTACCAAATAACAAGAAGGCTATTGAGGACAGAAAGACTCAAATAAACATTAATGCATCAAGTGAATAGTAATGGACTATCAGCAAACAAATGATGAAGTTTGAACAAATCTAAGGAACCTTGGCCATCTTTCATATAAGTACATATCTCCTTAACAGCCATAGAATGGATATTTATAGTATATGCCATTTGACATTTGCCAATTATAGGAAGCTATATGATGTAAATACGGATACAGCATGCTGTAGTATCACCACCCCACCACTCATGGTGACCATTTACCACTGTTTGTTACGAGTTCTTTAGTTTACTAAAGACGAGTTCTTTATCAACCCAGTTTTCGGGCAGAAAGGTGATTCATTCATTCATTGATTCATATTTCAACACCGCGGGAAAATATTTCCATAATGGGATTTTTCTTCTCTTATGGCTTTTTACAGCATTTCTCTACAAATACAAAGTATTGTGACATAATTTGCATGTATTTGGGATGCTTACATAATGCCTTTGATGATGCCATCAAAATTATGCATATCTAATATTTCTGAGCGTCGCGTTTCAAAATTTATTTTGTGATTTTCTCCATAACCAGTAAAGCTATTAACTTTGTTTTTATATGTTTGGAATGTACAAACATGGCTCTACAATTTCCTTGTTGAGCACATTTTTCCCACGGTCTATTTTGAGCGAAATATCAGAAATGTCCAGATTCAGCTAGTTTTGAAGGTCTGTGTGTTATACCAAAGATGAACAAACATCTTATAACAACAATGACCCTTACCAAACATGACCCTTGTGGGAAATTACACTAAACATTGGAATAATCAACAACTACTACTATATTTACCTGAAATACAAAGAGGATTGAATTCTCTATATATTGACATATGTCACATGATCTATTCCATCACATAAGCATACCAAATACATGACAACAATCTGAATGCTCATTTAGTGTCCATGATCCTGGGAAAAGTAAGTTCTGATGGTTTTTGTGCACAGGCATTGCTTGTTTGCTTGGTAACATTTTCCCAGGGTCACATGACCTCTATAAACTATCATCTACATTGTTTCTAGTCATTTACAACTTCCTGAATGTAGAATGGACTTAGTTCTCCTAAGAAAAGAAATAAAGAATGAGTACCTGCCACACAATGTGTTGGCCCACTCCACCCAAGTTTACCAGTTGTTTACCATTTAGATAGGTGGTCAGTACACTAGACAGAAATGGTAAACAGTAAACAAATAAAAGAATTGGAGCCTTAAGAGATAAATAGTGACTGTAAGTATGATATGGGCTATATGAATAAGATGGCAATAAAAATAGTAAGCTGAGAGTGTATGTTTTGTTTCCAGGCATGTGCAGTAGGATGCAATAGGATACAATAGAGTAACTGGCTCCAAAGAAGTTCCAAGATAAAGACAAGGATTGGGGTGCAACTGAAATGATACAATGTGGGGTTTTATAGGATATTGGGTTATATAATATGTTGGATACAGTATATAAGATTTCTCCATGAAAGTAAAGGCACTGACTAAACTCTTGACATGTGATGTGTGATAAAAATTCTGGGATGAAGGGGGGGTCTGGGGCAGAGCCCCCAGCAAGCCAAGGATTTGTGGTGAACTATGGCCCAGTGCCACAGTTCCGTGGTGTAGCCACGGGCCATAAGCTTGTGTATATATTAAAGTACCAGGAACGTGGGAATTGATTGTGACTAATCCTGACTAAACACTGACTAAGTCTGACAAAGCAGCAAAAAAGTTGTCTTTTAAGTAGAGTGCTGACTAAGGATGACAAAGCAAGAAAATTGTTAAAGTCACATGCCACATCACCTGCTCAAGTCACCTGCTCTAATCACCTGCTCTAATCACCTGCCCTAATCACCTGTTCAAACCAGCTCAAGTCACCTGCCTCAAAACACCACATGACAACCACATCACATGACCTCCAAAGCACACAAAATCAATAAATATTAACCCATTTGTGTGTACACTTCCTCATAAATTTCAGTACATTGAAATGGTGCTACTACTCATAAAATTTTACAAATCAACAGCAGACAGACAAAAATGAAAATGACTTTATCTGACCAATTCTGATGTAAACCTCGGATTCACACAATATATTCCAACATTACAAATCCTATTTTAATTACATTATATTACATTATATATTTAAATATGAAAAAAACATCTATCCAGGTATCACATGCTAAGTCACCTGCTTTACAACACAGGATAACTACCACTAAAGTAGACTAAGTCAACAAATGTTATCTGTTATCCTTAACTTATTTGTGTGTGTATTGTCTGACAAGATTCAGATGCTCAGACTAAAACAATAAAATAGGCATGTAAATGGTACTACTGCTTATAAAATTATGAATCAACAGGTTGTGGAAAGAGCAGCCATGCAAGATACTACCCTAACAGGATTCTTTAAGGCTAATATCAAATTTTCTGATGAAGCCAAGGATCTCTTATATCAGGACTTTCCTAAAAAAATTGTTTGGGTAGACAAAACAAAAAAATGGAAAACTCAGAGAGCGGGGCTTTGCTATTGGCAGAATGTACTATGCTCATTCTGCTTCTGGAGAATGTTTCTATCTGTGCCTACTTTTGACTGCAGTTAAAGGCCCAAAATCTTATGAAGATTTGGCCACTTTTGAAGGCAGATTATATCCCTCTTTTCATGAGGCATGCTGTGCAAGGGGACTATTAGATGATGATCAGGAGTGGATTCAAGCCTTGACTGAGGCATTACTTATGCAAACAGGCAGACAACTCTGTTCTCTATTTGCAATGATTCTGGCTGAATGTCAGCCTTCTGATCCAATAGCCTTATGGAACCAGTTCTGTGAGAATATTTGTGATGACCTTGCTTACTGGCTAAGAACAAAGGGAGGTGTGGCAAATCCAACAGAAGAGCAAGTCTATGACTATGGTTTATACCTGATTGAGCAGATACTGGCATGAAGTAATAAATCATTGACTTCAATTATTGGAATGCCAACATCTCAGATGGATTGGGCTATCCAGCTGGGAAATACTCTTATTCAAGAGCAACAGAATTATGATGATGCAGAACAGTTTGCAGAGTATTTAGAACAGTCAGAACAGCTGAATAATGAACAGAAAGCTGCATTCAATGCAGTCAAGGAAGCTGTGAAAACCAAGTCTGGACAATCATTCTTTCTCAATGGCTCTGGAGGTTGTGGCAAAACATTTGTCTATAACACCCTGTGTTGCTATTTCAGAGGCCAGAGAAAGATTGACTTATGTGTGGCTTCATCTGGAATTGCAGCACTATTACTAGTAGGAGGAAGGACTGCTCATTTCTGCTTTAAAATTCCTCTGAAGGTCTATGAATCAGCTACATGTAGAATTAGTAAAGGGACTCCAGAAGCTAAGCTTTTGCAACAAACTGACCTCATACTATGGGATGAGGCTCTTATGCAGCATCATCATGTCTTTGATGCAGTTAACTGGCTATGCCAGGATATTAGGGGAGATAATAGAACCTTTGGGGGATTAACTGTGGTATTTGGTGGTGACTATCAACAAATCCTACCTGTTGTTCCTAAGTGTTCACGTGCACAGACTGTGGGTGCCTGTCACATGCACTCTCCATTGTGGGGTGAGCTTCAGATACTCAAGCTGAACAAAAATATGTGCTTAAATGGTGTTACTGAGAATGAAACCAATTTTGCCAAATGGCAAGTTGAAGTTGGCCATGGGAAGCTTACAGATGACAATGGAAATGTCACCTTACCTGACAACTTCTGTTGTGCTAAGAATACTGTGAAGTCTCTAATTGATGCAATATATCCTGATATTGGAAACCCTGTCCTAAAACCTGATATATTTTATTCTGAGAAAGCTATTCTTTCTGCCAGAAATGATGATGTTGACTCTCTCAATAAAAAAGTACTGGATATGTTTCCTGGAGATGGCAAGGTATACCACAGTGCTGATTCTATTGCACACAAAGGAATTGATGGAGCTGAAGCAATGTATGGGCACAGCTGGTGTTATTGTTGGAAGTGTTGTCCAATGTTACGGTGAATAGCTGTGCGTGTTTCAGTTATCTTATCAAATAGTAATCTAATCATCAATCACCTTTGACTTATCTGGGGTTGTGATACCCACGCGGTCACACAACCCAACAAAGTACCGCCCAAGGTTCAAACCACTGTGATCTCCTGAAATACCCTGAAATCCGACAACCTCCAACTGCAAACACCATTTCCGCTCTTTTACCTCGATCCAGTGCACCATCATTCCTAGAAACAATCCCTTTGTATTGTCGGCCGTCCATCTGTCGGCGGTGGTTGAGACTGTCCCTGGCACTGCCTGTTGAGGGTTTGGTGAGTACGAGATGGACTACAATGGTGTACAACTGACAAGAATATCCTTTTTCAAACCTTGCAGCCATTCGATGCACTCATTGTGGAGGTGCACCTTCACATCATATGTGCTCGGCAGATCTGGACAGGTTGCTTGTGGCCTCATCGCAACAAGGCAGTTCCGAAACAACACCTTGTCGGCCACCACCAGTGCCTAACAACAAGGTTAGTGTTACCTCTCGTTCTGTTTTGTAAAGCTTACCTGGTCATCACAGGCGATAAACTTCGTGACGGCATGCAATACACCCTCGTGCGTGAACTCCCTTGGTCCCTGCACCTTTTTGACAACCCCATTGAGTTTCGCTTGAATCTTTCCCTTTGGGTTGTTCTTCTTTCACTGCATTTCGTTCCAGATTGGTCGAGGGATAGCGAAGTGATTTTTGGGTATGTTTTTATCCTTGCAAAGCTCTTGGTAATGTTCATAGTGCTGGCGGATATGCGATTGACAGGTCAAGTTTCCACCAGTGTAGAAAGTTTTTCAGAGCCCTCCTTTCTTCAGAACCTGTCCGTCAACCCTATGATGTTGTAAGCATCCTTGTTGTATTCTCTCCGTTGCAGAAAACTAAGGCTTACTTGCACAGCATGCACCATCTTCCTCAAACGGTCTCGGTCTTGCTTCCCTTCTTGAACGTGACAATGACGATGTCTGAAAAGATTGTCAAGAGGTCCTTTGTGCTATCCTTTCTCACGTTCTTCATTGACCCTATCTTGATCTCATGCTGCTTGTCCCCATTGTTTTCCTGCCATTGGTGAGTATCGATTTTAGTGGTCATGAACGTATGAATGCACCTCATCACTTTCTTCTTCACTGGGTTGGCCACCAACAGGAACACTATCATCATTGACTACCTCAATCTCCGACTCCTGGCTCTCGACAACTTCCTCATCAGGCTCTAGTGAAGGTTTTATCCGTTTATGACGATGGGTCTTCGGTACCTCTTCATCAGAACTGTCGCCATCATCTTCGGTTTCATCAGGGGCATGCCACTTGTGGCTACCTGCTTTTGGAGCTTGTGCCTTGGTTTTCCCCTTGTTGGACCTCGTGGCAGGTTCTTTTCTCGTTTTGGCCTTGGGCTTTGCCATGTTGAGAGAGTGAGTATGCTGCAGATGCACGTGTGTGCCAGCAGCATTGTTTGTTCGTATAATATCTGTGATCTCATGCCCCATTGCTTGGTTATGAATTCCGCAAGTTTCAGTCTTTTGTGTATCTGCATCAACATATATATGTAACTGTGCGACAACTACTGAATGGATCGTAGCAGTGGTCTGAACCGGTCATAACCAGTATGTTTCCGGTTAATATATTAGCTTGAGATTGTGTAACTGGCAACCGACAAACTGTCAATCCTACCATAACTGCAACTGACAGTCCGGTTGATGTCAGTTGCAGTTCGGTTCGGTCAACGGTTATTTTTCGGTCATATGGACCGAACTCTCAAACACTAAATGTGGGGAGGGGCAATTCCCGGTTATTTTTGATTTGTTTATGGTTGTTTGTCCCACCTGAAAAAGCACCATTTGGTGACCCACATCGCTGGTGGCTCAAAAACTGAAAATAAGAGATCAGAATAATAATAAAAGTTGCTCGAAAAACCAGCCTGAAGAGGGTCTTTGTGGCGGATTTTTTAATTTCCTTCATATTGCATAAGATTTACCTAATTTACATATATTTTTTAGACCTGCAGAGCTGAAAAAGAAAAAATCGAAAAATCGGCCACAAAGACCCTCTTGCCCGTGAAATTTCATGTGGGATTGATCAAAGAAGTTAAGCTGTATTGTCGCCAAGGCAGATGTCAGCAATGGCGCACTGTCATCTGCCATTTTGCTGGTGATCTGATGACTGAGCGGAGTTTAAAAATATTGATCACCTGCTATTCCTATCTCTTCCTCAACATTCTTGATGCTCTGCACCCACATACCACCTCAAAGTGAAATATCTTTGCCACTAGTAGGTTCTATCATTTAAATTATGTTCCCCTGCCCTCCTAATGTCTCCTAAACCCTTTTTACACCAGAATATTGACAAGTTCTGCTTAGGATCTGTCTTATCTTGCCCATCAGTCAGTGATCTGTGGTAATGCACCTACATGTTTATTGTAACTTGGATCTGACCCTCTGATTATGATAATTCAGCCTAGATATCTTCTCTCAAACTGGACTGACAAAACTACTCACAGTTTACAGTTCTGATCATTCTGATCTTGGGTAGATCTCCAATTATTAGATAGCAGGATCCTATAAGTGGCATTACTGGGCTACCTTGGGTCTTTCTTGACACAATACTGGGGCTGTAGCTTAAAGGAAAGTCTCTTGGCTATCAGGCTGTTTCTGGGTACTTGTCTATCTTGGGTCTTGACATATTGGATTTTTCTGGAACACTATGGCAAAAAGAACTAGGGCTCAGATAAATCACATGAAGGCTATGAACAAGGTTAGAACTGCTTCTGAGGTAGAGCCTCCTTCTGAGGTAGAGCCTCCTTCTGAGGTAGAGCCTCCTTCTGAGGTAGAACCTCCTTCTAAGCCTTCAACTAAGCCAAAATCTTTGAGGGTACAGCTTGCCAATGTTACAGAAGAATTGGAATTGGTGCAACTAGAATTGGCCATGGCCAAAACTGAAATAGCAGAAAAGACATCTATTCTCAAAGATAAGGAGGAAAAGCTGAACAAATCTGAGGAGAAATCAAAGCAACAATACCAAGCTCTTAGAGTAGAGAGGCGGAAAGCTCAAAGAAAACTCCAGGCTTGGATTGACTTGTTGAAGTCTGTAGACCTTCCAACTGCTAAAGCTGATGCATCTAAAGCTATTTCCCTTCTTGACGAGCTCAGATCTGAAAGCCAACATATGGAAAACCACTTTGTTTCACTTGTTGACAACTGTACCTCTGAAATAACTAATCTAAAGCACCGACTTGCAGAGTCTCAGAAAAAAAGACATGCATTGGAAATGTATTGTGAGAGAGCACCTGGGGTACTTGATCATGCTGTTCAAAAGGCAAGAGGCAAAGCTCGGAAAGAGAACAACAAATATCAGCTATTGAAGAAAGGTGTATATACTCCTGAGGCACATGCTCTAGCTAGATCACTGATCAATGCTGGATGCTCCCAGGCTTATGTGGGAGAAATTATACAAAATATCTGCAAAGCAGCAGGTGTTTCAGTGGGTGCTAAAATGAGCCGGAGAACTGTACAAAGAGCAATTCTGGAGGGTGGTATTGCAGCAGAAATACAACTTGGATTTGAAATAGGCCAGACTGATGGTTTGACAGTCAGTGGGGATGGGACAACACACAAACACATAAACTTTGAATCCCGTCATATTAATCTAAAAGCCAAAGTATCATATCTTCAGGATGATGCAGAAACCAAACATCAGAGCCAGCTTCTTGGTGTTTATTCCTCTGTTGACCATACAAGTCAAACTCAGGTTAATGGTCTTATTAAACTGATACTCCAAATAATTGAATGGTTCCAGCAAAGTCCTCTAGCACGAAGACACAAGATGTCTCTGCTCCTGGCTGAGTTTTTTGCTAAGCTCAAGGGCATGAACTCTGACCATGCAGAGGATCAGAAAAAAGCAGCAAGGCTACTACAACAACTAAAAGAGGACTTTGCTTTATGAAACACTTGGTGGTGAGAGAATGGTTGAGATGATAGCAGGTGAACTATTTGCTCTCATCCAGAAGGAGAATGAAAAGATGATACTAGAAGCTGGGGGCCTTGAGAAATGGAATCAGCTTACTAAAGATGATCAGGCAGAAAAAGGTGCTGAAATGATGAGGGCCTTAGCTATGCAATTGGGAAAAGAAGCTTATGTGAATTTATCTGAAGAAGAGAAAAATGCTTTGCATTTGTTTATTTGGGCTGGATGTGGAATGCATAAAGATTTAAATGGTGGAAAAGGTGGAGACATTGCTATGAGCCAATGGTGGGCAGACACAGGAAACACAGGGCCTATTCTTCTAGCAAATAGGGATAATGCTCAAGTCATAGCTGGAATCTCTGATCATGAAGAAATGACAGTTGCTGAGAAACAGGCAATAGATTCCACCACTTGTGGAGGCAGCAAAGCAGCAGCAATTGCTGGATATATGTTTAATCACAAAGATGATAAAAAAGGACAGCAGAACACCTTCCGGTACTATATGGAACAAGCAATAGGAAAGGCAATTACCTTTGCAGATACTACCAATATCCAATATCAGTCATTTGGGAAGGCAGGTGGAATGCTTATACAATATCTGAGAACTATAATCAGATTCTTGGATTTTGTACAAGATTGCAAACAAAATTGCAGATTCAGCCACTTAGAGCACAACCTGTACAATGCATTGCATGACATTCCTACACTTACTGAGCTTTGTGTTCTTGCTTTGTATGCACAAGCTATTACACACCCATATATGCGCCAAATACGAGGCCCAGGAACAGAAGAACTTAACATGCTCAATCTTGGTCCAGTACATACTCAGCTCAAGGAACATATGCAGGCTATTATTGACAATCCTGATCCACTTATATCTGGTGACTATAAAAATGGTACAATGGACAAGAAACCATGGGAAGAGCCAGAGGTTGTTGCAGCAATCATTGAAAAAGCCCCAGAGCTTCCACATATCAGGCCAGTACTGATTAGATTCTTTCAAGGAGCCTTAGAAACCTGGGAGAGATTCACACTGGAATTTGCTCCAGGTGGGGTAATTGACCTTGCAACACCTGAGCAGAGAGATCAAGCATGGATGCCATCCACAAATGATATCAATGAGGGAGCCCTTGGATCCTATCGGCTCTTTATAAGAAAAAAGCCAACAACGTCAATGCACTTGTATAATGCAATGGTTATGTGTAACAGAAATGGTACTGAAGAATTCATGCTCAAGAACTTCAAAGAGGATGATTATGAGCATATTCGGAAGGTTGCACGGTTTGTTGATAGCAAGGGACTTGAGAAGAAGCGGAGAAAGGAGCTGTTACGGCTGTTTAGGCCTTATCCTCTAGATCAATATGCTGAGTCGTTCGTTCGTTCTTAGACCGTTGACTTCTGTAAGTCCAACGTCTATTGACTCCCTCAATAGGGCTAAAGTCAGGTTATCGAGTTTATCTGATCAGAGATGCACTACCCCCTTCGTAAGGCGGATAGGATCGAGTTCGCGTCAAGAGAATAGATGAATAAGGTGAATTCAGCTAGGTCAAGCTAAAGAACTAGCTAAGCTAAACTACCTGTATATATACGTAGTAATCCGATAAGCGTCGTTTACGCTATTTGTTATAGATAAGGGTTAGTAAGCTATCTAAGAAGATGAATAAGAAAGCTTAGTAACCATGAGAAAGAGAATGCATATATGGATGTCAAAGATAAGGTCAAGTGAGCGTCTGATAGTAAAGAAGAGAGAAAAGAAATGATGTGACGAAAGAATAGAGGAATTTGTAACATTACCCCTCTTCTATCTCTAAAGCGTCCCAGCTTTAGAAGTCAATTGGCTCTCCCGACATGTTGGCAATGGCTTCTGGGAAGTCAAAGGGGTCGTCAATTCCATCATCTACATCCTCATATTCATCTCCAACCCGTCGCCAACTTCGATGATACCCTGCCGTCCTAGTTACTGGTCTTTCGGGACATTGGTCTCGTCGATGTCCCGGGGCTGGTTTGTAACATATTGGACAATATTGTTTTTCGCAGTGTATTGATGAGTGTCCGAAGTTAAGGCATCTAGAGCATAACACGTTTTTGTAAATGATTGCGCGTTCTACTTGCGTGAGGTCGATTGGTTTCTCTCGACTTCCAACGTGATTGAGAGCGTTCATCGTGTATTTGATTGGTTTGAGGGTTTTCTTCTTCTTTATGACCGATTTTGTACCTTTTCGTCCTTCTAAATATTTAAATACTTCCTTGTTTTGAACCATGTCATTTGGATCAGGGGTGGAATGTTGCGAGGATGGAGGAGATGGTTCGCGAAAAGGCGGAATTGGTAATGGTGCGGGTTCATAAATAGGAGAGTTGGGCGCTGAAGGTGTTGGTGTTATCGGAGGGGATGTTTGTGTTTCTTTGTCACTTGTCGAGATATCTGTAGTCGATTCCGTAGGTGTCGACGGCGTAGACGTAGGTAATCGAATTCCGTCTTGTAATAATGGGATTAAGTCTTCCAGAATTCGGAATTCTTGTGTGTTCGTCAGCTCGTCAGTGACCTGGTCTAGTGCTCGGCTGATATCTGCAGTTTGAGTGTACAACATATCCCTAATCTCTAAATATTTCCCAACTAGTTTGATGAGTTGGTTATACGGTGGTTGATCAAACGCTTGGATCATTCTTTCACGGTGTTCTTCGTTCATGAACCATGATAAGAACTTTTGACTGCGTATGATTCTCGTAGCTATTTCGAGACGTTCTTGGGATCCAATGTTGACGACAGGAGTGTCGGTAGGAGTGTTAAGAGGAGTGGCGGTGGCAATGTAGAGGTTGTTGGTGATGGGGGAAGACATTGTTTGTATGAGCTTTTAGAATTTGTTGAGAGCGATGAGAGATGATAGTCTGTTTAGAGGCGATGTAGCTTCTGATAGGATTGAAGGATCGTTTGAGCCCTTTTTAAGTGACTTTCAGGTTCCCATGTGTTGTGCGCGGATGAGTAATCTTTCCATTTCACGAGGTATTGGAAGCCTCGGCCTCGTTGTCGGTGATTAATAATCCCTTCCACTTCGTATTCTTCTTCTTGATTTATAAGATCCGGTGGTGGTTCTAAGAAGTTTGGTCCGTGGGTATCGGTTTCTTTGTATGGTGTGAGGAGTGATGCATGAAACACGGGATGAATCTTCCATTGTGATGGAAGTTCTAGTCTGTATGTCACTGGTCCGAGGACTTCTCGGATTTTGAAGGGTCCTTCTCTTTTTGGTGCTAGTTTCTTTGATGGGTAAGGAATTCGAAGATTTGTTCCTTCTAACCAAACGTATTCTCCTTGTTTGAATGGAGTGAAACCTCGTGTTGTCCTTTCTGCGACTTTTCTTCTCGCTAATTCGTGTGCGGCCATAGCTTCTTCTCGGGCTTTGTTAAGCTCAATCATTCGTTGTTCTACACTCGGAACATTTGTCTTCTGGAATGCTGATGGAATTGCTTGGGGTTCGTATCCCATCATTAGGAAGAATGGAGATTTCTTTGTAGTGGAATGATTTTTTTGATTATGCGCGAATTCTGTGATTGAGTTAAGTTCTTTCCATATTGCCGGGTTGTTCTGACAGAACATGCGGAAGTAGATTTCGAGCTCTTGGTTTAATCTCTCTGTTGGATGATATGCCGTGCTCATTACGAGTTTGATTCCAAGGAGTTTTCCTAGTTCTTTGAAAACTTTTGCTGCGAATTGAGGGCCTCGATCCGATAGAAAAGTGTCGGGTAGTCCAAATCTTTTGTAAACATGTTCCAGATAAAGATTCGCCGTTCCTAAAGCATCGATCGTTTTGGTGCAAGGGATAGAAATTACCCCCTTTGTAAGGCCATGATCTACCACAACCATGAGGCTATCTTTCCCATCGTTTTCTGGCAGGTCTGTGATGAAATCGGCTGTGACAAATGAGAATGGTCTTGGTTCTCCGTTTGTTGCGATCGGTATCAATCCGGGTTTTGTTGGATGTGTGTTGACTTTCATTTGTTGACATGTGGCGCAACCGTCAACATAATTTTTTGTAAACACTCCCATACCTGGCCACCAGTATTCTCGACTGATCAATTCCTGTGTCTTATATTGGCCTGGATGTCCTCCTGGTTTCGTGTCGTGATATCTTCGCACTATTTCTTTCCGTAATTTTGCATCCGGTCCTACATAACATCTGTTCTTGAAAAACAGAAGTCCGTCTTCAAATTTCCAATCAGATAAGTTTGATTTAATCGGTGGCGTCCCTGTTTCCTTTAATGCTTCGATTGATTTTGCGAACAAATCATCTTCTTCAACTGATTTCTTCAGGTCTTCTTGTAATCCTATATCAATCATTTTGATGAAAATGTCATCTGGCAATAAAATTCGATCTTCATTGTCTGTGTCTTCTGTGTTGACATAATCTGATCTTCTCGATAAGGCATCAGATTGTATCATTCGTGTTCCAGGGGTGTGCACGAGTTTGAGATCGAATTGTGATAAGAAAAGGCTCCATCCTGCCTGTCGTCGGTTCAATTTTTGTGCCGTTCGGAAATACGTTAGGTTTTTGTGATCGGATAGAATTACTGTTGGGAATTGTGATCCTTCGAGGTAATGTCTCCATGTCTTCAAAGCTCGAATGATGCCTAATAGTTCCCTATCATAGATCTCGTAATTTCGTTCGGTTTCTGTGAATGAATGTGAAATATATCCACATGGGTGCCATTCTCCGTTATCGTTTTGTTGTCTTAATACCGCGCCTGTGGCCCATTTCGAAGCATCTGATTCGATGTGAAATGGTTTCTTTTTATCTGGCATCATAAGGACCGGTGACTTCAGGAATTTCTGTTTCAGACCATCAAATGCTTCTTGACATTCTTGTGTCCATTTCCATTCGACGTCTTTTCTTGTCAAATTCGTTAATGGTCTGCTGAGTTCGGCATAATGTCCAATGAATTTTCGATAAAAGTTTGCGAATCCAAGGAATGATCGGACTTGTTTTACTGTTGTTGGTGCTGGCCAATCTGCGATCCCTGCCAATTTAGTTGGTTCCATACCTATCTCGTTTTCTCTGATGACTAGTCCGAGATATTCAAGTTCCGTGGCTTCGAATACGCATTTGTCCAAATTCAGATACAAATCGTTTTCCTTCAATTTGTCCAAAACTTTAAGGGTTTTTCTTCGCAAATCATCGATGTTGTCGGAGGAAATAAGGATGTCATCCATATAGATCAGAATCCATCCTTCGTCGATCTCAATTGCGTAGATATCATTCATCATATTTTGGAACGTTGCCGGCGAATTGCATAGACCGAAAAACATAACAAGGGGTTCGAATAATCCCCTGTTCGTTTTAAATGCCGCTTTCCATTCATCGCCTTCTTTGATCCGGACGTTATTATATCCCCATCGTAAATCCAACTTTGTGAAGTATTTTGCTCCTTTAAGTTTATCAAGAAGCTCCCCTACAAGTGGCAAAGGGTATGCGTTCTTAATAGTTCCTTCGTTTAGTCTTCTATAATCTTGGGTTGGCCGAAGTTTTGTCGAGTCTTTCTTTGATACGAAGAAGAAAGGTGATGCTTGTGGGGATTTCGACGGTCGAATGTATCCTTTTCGCATGTTTTCATCAATAAACTCGTCTAGTTTTCCTTGTTCCGCTGGGCTGATGGGGTAGATTTTACAATCTTTTGGGATAAAATCAGGTTTAAGATCTATCGCATGGTCCCATGATCGTCGTGTTGGCATCCTTTCCGAATTTGTTTTGTCAAATAATGACGCGTATTCTCGATAGAATTCTGGTAACGTCTTCTTTGGTTTCTGGTCTTCGATTTCTGCCTTATGTTCTAGTTCCTGTGATATTGATGTTTTTGCCTGTATCCAAATGGATTCTTCTTCATCATCTTCTGAGTCGATGTATGTCCTAAGTAGATTGATTTCAGGTTCATCATCTTCTTCATTGATTTCTAAAAGAATCGGCTGCCAATCTTCAAGGGGTTGATTCCTTGGGATTTCTTCCGGGTATTCTTCCTGTATTTCTATTGCTGTTGCCTTGGGGTATTGCCGTGTTAATTTCATTTGTCGGATTTCCAGGTTTCTTCGGATTGCTTCCGAAAGGACTCCTTTCTTGATGCTTGATCCAAAGTCGAGTGTTCCTTTCTCCCAATCAATCTTGGGGTTGTGCCGTTTTAACCATGGTAATCCTAAAATGATATTTTCTTTTCCTAGTCCGCTGACGAGTAATCGGATTCGGATTTCTTCGTCTCCGATTCGGATTTTGGTCCATACACAATCAGTGATGTTTCCTGATTGGTTCTTTGTGCCGTCTACGTTTCTAACCGAGTATGATTTCCTTAATGGGGTTGTCTTTATCCCGTTTTCTTCGACAAATGCTTTGTCAATGAAAATTCCTCCAGCTCCACAATCGATTAATCCGATTGCTTGGGTTTCGACGTTTTTCTGTTCTTCAATCACCGTAATTGGAATAGATAACGATTGTCGATTCATTTCTCCTAGTATTACAGGTGATAGTGTTACTGAAAAGATTTCGGCAGGTACTGACGTCGATTCAGTCCGCCGCTTTAAAAACCCTCATCTTCCATATTCTTTAGGGCTACTTCTTTCTCTTCTTCGTCTAGCTCTGCCATGAGTGCTCGGATTTTCATATAGGCATCTTTGCCTTTCATTGGTATCTTCTGTTCTTCCTTCCTTTGTGTTTGAGGAATTGATCCTCCTGCTTTGTGGTCTGATGCTCGATGTCCAAATTTGTGACATTCGAAGCATAGTCCTCGTTTCATATGCTCATCCCTTTCTTGGATGGTTAATCGATCGATGTCCATCGCGTTTGGATCTCGACTGTTATTCGGAACGTATCTGGGATTATTATTTTGTTGGAAATTATATTTCTTTCCGGTGTTTCCTCCCGTTGTTTTTCCGGTGTTTCCTTTGATGCATGCTACAATCGATTTTGCACGTCTGTACTGAGTGTCAAATATGGACGCCTTTTCATACCAACCCTTGATGGTGGTCAGTGGGTTGTCCATTGTTAAGATTTTCTGCATCAAAGAAGGAGGTATTCCTTCCATGAAGTATTCGACAAGTGCTTCACTTTCTGTAATCTTGCTTTCTGATGCGGCTGATTTAAATTCAGCGATGTAGTCGTCTGCAGTCATGTTTCCTGACATGCGCAGTGTCTTCAAGGTTTGTCTAGCGTCTCCTGCCTCATCTGGAGTAGAGAACGCTTCTTCAACTGTTGTCATAAATGTTGTGAAAGTTCCTGGGTGATCGCTGTTTTCTCCATACCAGGACTTTTTCCATGGTCCTGCTGTTCCTCCCTTCATGTACGAAAGTACATAGAGGATCTTTTTCCAATCTGTATTGTAGATTCTGTCGTTTGCCTGCAAATACATTTTGCAATCAAGGATGAAGTCCTTTGTCATTCTTCGATTTCCATCGAAGATGTTCGGTGAGCTAAGTTTAATTTCGGTGGGTCTTCGCTCGTCTGCCATTTCTACGTCTGAGTCTGGTGGTATCGGGGAATTCGGTGGTTCGGGTTTTGGTTTCTCTGGTTCCTTTCCTTTGGAACTTTCTGCTTTTGGTTGTCTCGGCGTGGTGGGCGTTTCTGTTTGTGTGACTATTACAAGTCTTGGTTGTTCTTCCGCGTCTTGGAAGTCTTCGCTGCTGATTGCGCTTTGTCTGCTGCTGCTTCTGCTACTTTCACTGCTGCTCGCAGGTTTCAATCCGTATCGTGGTGCCGTTGCGTCTGAACCTTTATAGGTTGACGGTTCTGATCAGCTTGACCTTTTGTTACGGCTGTTTAGGCCTTATCCTCTAGATCAATATGCTGAGTCGTTCGTTCGTTCTTAGACCGTTGACTTCTGTAAGTCCAACGTCTATTGACTCCCTCAATAGGGCTAAAGTCAGGTTATCGAGTTTATCTGATCAGAGATGCACTACCCCCTTCGTAAGGCGGATAGGATCGAGTTCGCGTCAAGAGAATAGATGAATAAGGTGAATTCAGCTAGGTCAAGCTAAAGAACTAGCTAAGCTAAACTACCTGTATATATACGTAGTAATCCGATAAGCGTCGTTTACGCTATTTGTTATAGATAAGGGTTAGTAAGCTATCTAAGAAGATGAATAAGAAAGCTTAGTAACCATGAGAAAGAGAATGCATATATGGATGTCAAAGATAAGGTCAAGTGAGCGTCTGATAGTAAAGAAGAGAGAAAAGAAATGATGTGACGAAAGAATAGAGGAATTTGTAACAGGAGCTCATTGAACATGCTGAAATGGCTGTACAAGGAAAACATGAGAAAGATAGAAAAGCCAAGGAGAAATTGAATAACAGGATTAAACATCTTGCAACAGTGGATCAAGTAACAGATCTTGATATTCTCAAAGCTATGACAAATGCCCAACTTGATGAACAGCTGGATATCTATCGGACTTTGGTGGAAGGAGTTCCAATGAAATCAAAAACACCAACCAAGTCAGCAAAGCTTACAGCATTGCAAGCTGCAATTGCTCAGTATACAATTGTGCATCCCCAGGCTCTACAAAGTGGCAGTTCCCAATGTGCAGAGACACAGCCAACTCCTGTAGTTTTGAAAGCCACAGTGGTACAAGTGACTGATATCACAAAGCTCAATGATCTGACAAATCCACAACTTGATGAACAACTGAATATCTATTGAAACATGGTAGCAGGAGTGCCAAAAGCATACAAAATCAAGAACAAAAAAAGCAAGATGGCAGCTCTGACAGAAGCCATTTTAAAGTTCAATGATGAGGTACCTGGTACATCAAATGTTCCTAAAGGTGGAGAAAGCTCTGAAGGGGAGAAGTTTGACTCTGTGAGCTCTGGGAGTGAGGAAGAGTAATTGTCTGATATTTGCCACAAGTAGTATACATGTAGTTTAGCTTATCATGGTCCAAGGATTGTAGTTTAGGTCAAAAAAAACACACTCAGCTATACCCAGCATATGTTAAAGATTATCTATGCACAAAGGATCATGAAAATCCATTGAGAATTGAGTGAGGATGGCTTGGGTCACTGAAACTGGCCATTTTCGATGATTTTGATTATGTAATGCTCACGCGGCAATAACCGTGATTGCCCCTCCCCACTAAATGTATCCTGTTGAATATCTGAACTCTATCAATGTATCAGGGCTACCTCTATCTAAGCTAACTTTAAAGGTGGGGTGCCCTGTCATGATATTGCACAACTTAAATCCAGTTGATGGTGTTTATGAGTCCTTATGTTTACATAAGTAACTCGTTCATCATCCTGGGTTTGCAGGGAAAATTCAGCGTACCCAACAAGATCAAGTGTTGTTTTTCCCATGGTTAGTAAGTTTGAAGTGTTCCGAGATTTCATTAGAACATGATCAGTAAAGTTTTTGAAGTACATCAGTAAGACTTTGTAGTCATGGAAATATTTTTCTAACTGTGGGAATCAAAATTAGCCGACGCGCGGATTTCGAGCGAAAAAGGCAACTGCTAACATGGGCTGCATTTAATAATATAAATTCGAGTTAATTGGTCTTTTTCTTGGGATATCTCAAGAATTAATTAATAACTGTCCACTGCATAATCATGCTTACGTTTGTCAACTACGCTGTTAGCTCTAACAGCGTAGTTGACAAACGTAAGCACGATTACAAGACACTTGTTCCGCTTTGGGTCAAACTTTTCCCACAATACAAAACATTGCATATCTCAACAATGACAAGACCTATGGATGCAATTTAAATTGCTACTACTAGATATGGTGAGGGGCTACCCAATGTAGATATTTACATGTATTTGTATTTGTTTGTACACCTTCAAACACCATGATCAAAAACAGCTCTCTTACTACAAGCATGTTACAAATCAATATCAAGTATATGACTTTGCCACACAGCTAGCCAAACAAACAATAACATCAAAGTTCCCACAATATAAATCATTGCATATCTCAACAACAACAAGGCCTATGGATGTAATTTAAATTGCTAGTATCAGATACGATGAAGTAGTACCTCATGTATACATTTGTAAGTGTTTGTATTTGTTTATATTTTTCTAAACCTCATCAACAACAAATTTCTTGCTACATATTGTAAATGAATACTGTCTGTATATCATTTCACCACACATCTGGCCAAACAAACAATAATACTAAAGAAATTTCTCACAATATAGATGATACTTATCTCAGCAAATACAAAGCTGATGGAAATGCTACTACTAGACATTGTAAAGGAATACATGATGTGTTTATTTATATCTGTTTGTAGTTGTTTGTACCCTTCCAAACCTCATTATCAACAACAACCTTTTACTACATATTACAAATGAATATGATCTGTATATTACTTTGCCAACATCTGGCCAAACAATCAACATTAATGAAATTCCCACAATATAGATGATGCATATCTCAGCAAATACAAGGCTAACAGAGACAATTGAAATTGCTACTACTCCTAGACCTATGGAGGGGGTACCAGGAAATGTATATTTATATTTGTTTGTACCTTTCCAAATTTGATTATAATCTCTTGTTATATCTATTTTAATATCACATTTATACATTACTTGACTATAAGCATAGCTAAACAAGTCAATGTGGATGCTCCTGGAATCTATAATGCTCAACATCTTGACAATAACTAGCTATATGAGTATGGTTAAATATAGTATGTGATAATACAACAAAAAACACTTAACAGGCATATGTACATTTGTTTGAACTTTGTCTTTGATGATGATATCTACTTTTAGCATATCTTATAAGTTCTTGATTAATCCAGGATGCAAGGCTAGAAATAAATTGTTCAATATTGAATAGTTGATATATATTTCAATACTGTGGGAACTTGTTTCTATTATTACGAGTTCTTTATCAACCCAGGTTTCAGGCAAAAAATTGATTGATTCATTCATTCATGGATTCATATTTCAACACTGTGGGAAAATATTTCCATAATGGGATTTTCTTCTCTTATGGCTTTTTACAGCATTTCTCTACAAATACAAAGTAGTGTGACATAATTTGCATGTATTTGGGATGCTTACATAATGCTTTTGATGATGCCATCAAAATTATGCATATCTAATATTTCAAAGTGTCATTTTTCAAAATTTATTTTGTGTTTTTCTCCATAGCCAGTAAAGCTATTAACTTTTTTATATATATTTAGTATGTACAAACATGGCTCTACAATTTCCTTGTTGAGCATATTTTTCCCATGGTCCATTTTGAGTGAAATATTAGAAATGTCCATATTCAGCTAGTTTTGAAGGTCTGTGTGTTATGCCAGGGGTGAACAAACATCTTATAACAACAATGGAGGTCTTTACACTAAGCCACATAACCCGTGCAGACTCCGCGCGGACTCATTTGGCAGGACCATCAGCCAGACAAGAATCCGTGTCCGCGCCGAGTCCGCATCAATCCGCGCAATTTTACGCGGACACGCGGACTAGCACGGACGGACAGCTCGCAGAGTCCGCGCGGCCAGTCGATTACTAATCAGATTAGTAATATAAATTTTATTTACACAAATTATATATACTATTTGTTATTAATAACATAACATAACGGCGGTGAAAAACTTGCATCCGACTAGGTTTGAACGCACACAGGCACCAACATTACGTAATATGTTTGGCGTTCATAACCGTTGGGCAAGGCGGGCATTTCTAGCTGCCGGCTCACTGGCCTCAAGTCAACGGACTTAGGTCACATGATTATAAGGCACGTGCAACAGTCACATTACCGTGGCCACCTCTTCGTTGGTTCTTTTCAACCACATCAACGACGTCCGCCAAACCGCCAACGCCGACACCAACGCCAACGCACCCACGCCGCCAACGCCAACGCATCGAACGCCAACCGACGTCGACATGACGACGCACAAAACGGTGTAGGGCGAAGGATAGAAACGGACGCGGAACGAGGGGATGATGAGGAAAGGGCGCCCTGAGGGGCAGAACCACGTGAGTTGTACACCGCCGCTCACCCACACGCTCACCACGCAGCGCGTCCCCCTCCCCCCCACTTCAGGAACTCGAGACGAAGGATACGGCCGCCAACAGCAACAGTGAGGACGGCGGCAACGACAACGACAACGACGAAGACGGCAACCGCAACAGCAGCAACAGTGCCGACGAGGCCGGCGGCAACGGCGGCAACAGCAGCGGCAGCGGCGGCACCAACAACGGCGCGATGACGACGATGACAACTTACAACAAAGACGACCACCACCACCACGAGGACGGCGGCGGCGGCGAGGACGGGGACAGCGGCAAGTAGAGCGGCCAGTGCCGTCGCCGCTGACGACGTCGCGGGGGGGGCGGGGGCGGGGGCCCCCCCCTATAATAAATTATCTTATCATATTTGTATTATATTTAGTAATAATACATGTTTTAACCTAATAATTATATAGATCGTTAGTAAGTAAAAGAGTAAGTACTTTATAATAGACGAAAGTAAGTGAGTCCGCGCGGACTCTGTGGAGTCCACATGGAGTCCGCGCGGAGTCCGTGCAGAGTCCGTACGGAGTCCGTGCAGAGTCCGTGCAGAGTCCGTACGGAGTCCGTGCGGAGTCCGCAAGGACATGTGGGGGAGTGTAAAGTACAGCAACAATGACCCTTACCAAACGTGACCCTTGTGGGAAATTACACTAAACATTGGAATAATCAACAACTACTACTATATTTACCTGAAATACAAAGAGGATTGATTTCTCTATTTATTGGCACATGTCACATGGTCTATTCCACCATATAAGTATACCAAATACATGACAACAATCTGAATGCTTATTTAGTGTCCATGATCCTGGGAAAAATTAGTTCTGATGGTTTTTGTGTTTTCTCCATAACCAGGCAAGCTATGGCATTGGGTTTTGCACACAGGCATTGCTTGTTTACTTAGCACCTTGGACTGACAAGCTCATATGACCAAATGGTTAATCTGCATGCTTTATGCACATGACATGTAACCTTGAGGCCTTGTATTTGACTCTCCAAAATATTGCATTTTTGTGCATTAAATAAGAAATGGTAACTATGATTAAGTAAGCAATCTGGATAGTCTGCATGGACTTTATGAGGAGTTGTTCCCAGCTGGGTCTGAGCATCCAAGTAACAGTGCAGATTTATGGACTCAGCTTTGACTTGGTTCAGATGCAGACTGCAAAATGAGGTCTGACCTTAGTCTGCAAATGTCTGCATTTGTCTGTGTGGTCTGTGTGCCTCATGTTGCTCAGCATAAAGTCCCCAGAGAAGCTACTGAGTTGGTTGTGTATTTGGAATATATACAAATATAGATCTACATTTTCAAGTTTGTTAATTTTTTTAACACAGTCCATCTCTGAGAGTCTGAGTCCCCACTTTACCAGCTGACTTATTTTTAAGGAAAATGCCTAGATATATATTGTTACCTTTTATTAATGGATATTTGTATAGGATCTATAAACACCAACTTCTATTGGCATACACTATGGATATGGCTGAAGTTGTAAGGGGATCACTTGTTTGTCCACATCTAGCCATCAGAATCACTATTGCACAGCTTGCATATCCTCACTGTTATATCTATTATTCTGACACACACTGCTTTGGCCCCTTGACAGATAGTAGTTTACTCTGGACTGACATATCACAGATTCTGTTGTTATTTAAGACATAGGCACAATGTACTGTATATAAGGTACCCCTTCCTCTCCATGGAAGGGCACCTTTGTAATAGACTTGGTCTGGGTTCTCTACTCATAGTCAAGCCTCTAGTGCTCTATGCTCATCCCTTCCCTGCATGGTTGTTTATACTGTGTATACTGCTCCCTGTCTGAGCATCTTGGCAATATGACCCCTTACAGAAGTGCAACAAGTATTTGGCAAGCTCAAATGTGTGGTCATATTACATCTTCATGTTGTGTATCCATCAGGCCTTCCATGATGTCAAGCTACTCCCTGTACCCTACAGTCTAATTCTAGGACAATGCCTAACAAGTGTTCCAGAACCAAACTTATCAATGACAAAAAGTAATATAAAGTTGAATAGATTCTGGATAGCTAGTTCTATTGCAACAACCTAGTTCTAGAAATATAAAGAAAAGTTAATCAAAAAAAAAAACATAAGGACTCATATCTGCCAGTAATGGCCCTCTACCTCAAGTTTATACTGGTCCATGTAGACCCATTAATTCAGATTTTGAATGGACTCCTCTACTTGTAAGAAGGAAGAAAGTAACTGCTGCACTGGAATGGCTTAAACTCAACCATTCAGATTATTTGGACTTAAACATCTCCTATGATAATTTAGAAGAGTATCCAGAAAGTGGCCCACCAGTTATTGTTGATTACAGAAAATCTGAATCCAACAGAGATCCTGAATCATCTGCAGTCCATGATATAGATGAAGAAACTGGAACTGAAACTGGAATGTGTTTATTTGTAGTTCATAGATTGACTGGTGAAGAATACTCCACCAAAAGCCTGAAAGCTATCAAAGCTATTGCTCTACAGCATTTAACAAACAAAGGAAAAGTACTTGCCATTGGGCATGCAGAGGGCCCAGAATCCATTTATAAGAACCCTAAGCTATTTCCTCAAATGCTGCCTTGGCTATTTCCATATGGACTTGGAGGAATTGGAAATGGATTTCACAAAGGCAGAATGTCTGACAGTAAACACAAAAAACACTTACTTATGTACCATGATAAACAATTTCAGAAAGATCCTCACTTCCCTCTGATTGCATTTAATCATGAACAAATCAAAGATAGTACCACAGCTGGTTATCTGTTGGCTGAAAAACCAAAATTTGACAAAATATCCAAGAGACTTATAGATGTGGATATTGATGTTCTAAATAATCTGATTAAAAGAATGGAAACTGGTGAGAGAATCAAGCCAGAAACCAATGAAGAGAAGCTATGCTTTCAGCTGATTAAAGACTTAGACCATGTGGGAGGACATGTCAAAGGATCCATAACAAACAAGAAATATATGAGAAATGAAATCTGGTCACTTATATCATCCTCTTTTTCATTATTTTACTGGATTGTTTTTGGATGAAAGTAGTACTAACTTTTCATCCATTGAAAGGTTGAAATGCACTCATTTTTATTTGGATATTTCATCCTCTCATAGATGTTTAAATTTGTGTGATTCAACATTTAACAATATTCTAATGATTAGTAGGCTTCTGATTCATTCCCTTCCTCATCCTCCTGGTCCTCACCCTCCTGGTCCCCATCCTCTTCCCCCTCATCACTACTATCTATTTCATCCTCATCATGCTCATTTAAGTCAATGTCAACATCCATTTCCTCCTCATTATCAGCATTACTGTAAGGGGAACTCCATTTCCGCCTTACTTCGCCAATCTAGCCTTACTTCGCCGAATCTCACTCCGCCGACTTCTACTTCGCCGATTCGCGACTCAGTCATCCCGCCGACTTACGATACAATTTCTCTGCTTACTTCGCGCTCACTCAATTACATTCACTACATCGCACGTTCATTACCTACGCCCACACGCACCCCCACTCTCTACTTCGCGCGCAGTTCGCCGCCGGACTTCGCACTTGTTCGGACTATCAAGGGCACGGTCACGTGACCTTCGCTAGCCCAACGCGTGTCGTCGTACCGCACCGGGAATGTGTATTTAATGTAGTACTAGGTATATAGCACACCCCCCCTGATGGAGGCTCCTCAGAGAATTCTCTTAGGATCCCCTCCACCAGGTGAGTAGTACATATGTCGTACAAGTGAATACATCTCTTAGGATCCCCTCCACCAGCGTCGGCCCGCTCTACTAAGTTCGCGTGCACTCCGCCGGAGTTGCCCTTACAGTAGAATTCTCTCACCAGCAGAGACCGCGACCTCACCGCAGCCATTGCCAAATTCCGATCGGCAGAAACTGTCAGCTCCAATACAGAATCCGTCAAGACCGCGCGAGAATCGCCCTCTCCACCCTCCTCCGAACTAGAAGTGGAACTCCTACTCCGGCCGATGGACGCCGAAACGAGGATGGATAACATCGAACGAGACGTAGGAGATCTCAATAGGAAGGTGGAGGAACAAGCCGAGCAGCTTAAGAAGCTCACCGACAGCATCAACGTGCTGATCGCGCTCCAAACCGCGGCTCCCCCACCCCCGGTCAATACCCCTGCACCCAGCGCCCCTGTAAATAATGTATCAACACCTCCCCCCGCGACCCACGTTAATTCGGGACGACCTTCGGCACTCTGGCCATCACTTCCCGATGACTTCGACGGATCGCGCAAACGAGGGCGTGCGTTCATTAACGCATGCGAACTGTATATAAATCTTGTACCACACCAGTTCGCAGATGAAGTGACACAGGTACGGTGGGCGTACACCTTCATGAAGAAAGGCCGAGCGTATCTGTTCGCGGACCGGGCCATGCGATACCAGACCGCTACCGGGAACCCGAAGTACGCGACATGGGCCCTATTCCGCGCCGACTTCGCGGTCAACTTCTTCGTGCAGAGCGAAGCGCAGCGGGCGATTACGAGGTTGGAAACGAGCAGCTACCACCAAGGATCGCGATCGGTGGACGACTACACGGACGAGTTCAGGGATCTCATCGACAAGTCGGGATACAAGGAGGGGTTGACGATTGTGGTGAAGTACCGGAAGGGACTGAGCGGGGAGATTCAGTTGCAGATCGCGACGATGGCAGTGGGACGACCAGCGGACGATCAGCCGGAACAGTGGTATGTAGCGGCGATGAAGTGCGATGAAAACCGCCTCACCAACGAGGCCTTCCTGAGCACTAAACCGGCGGCTCGCGCACCTCCCGCACACACTACCTCGGCGTTTCGCGCACCGCCGCACTTCTCAGCCCCGACGCTGCAACGGATGGCGCCACCACCACCTCCGCCGCCCCCTGCTCTCCCTCCACCGGTTCCGATGGATGTAGACGCGATGCGGAGGGCTCGAACGAACATTGAGACCTGCCACCGATGTAAGCAGCCGGGCCATTTCCGGAAGGACTGCCCCCTCCGCTACGACACGCGGTTCATGTCAATGGAGGAGCAGCACGAGTTCGCACAGCACATCTTCGCGATGATAGATGCACAAGTCGGACCGCCGGCGGAAGAAGGGGAAACGCTCGCAACCACTCAAGAGGGTTTTGTAGCGGACAGCGAGTGAACAGTACGCCCTCGCTGTCATCTGTAAATAGGTTCGCGTGTTTAGAAGTTGAGAACACAATTGAAATTTCCCAAACACCCGAAACTACTACAGAAGCCGTACGAGATACCATCCCCGTCCCTAAACCGCCGCGCCAGAGACTCCCCCGATGGGAACGAGCTCTACCCAAGCGATTCGTAGTCGCCGCCACCCCCAGCACTCGCTCGCTGAAGCTCAAGATTGAACTTCAGACGTCCGACACAGGCGAGACATTCGCGACGAACAGCTTGGTAGACTTGGGAGCAACGGGCCTTTTCATCGATTCTGAATTCGTGCGGAGGAACAGGTTGACCTCGCGCAAGCTAGTTCGCACTATTCCAGTGTTCAACATCGACGGCACTCTGAACAAGAACGGGTCTATTTCGGAGATCGTAGACCTCATCCTCCGGTACAACGGTCACTCAGAACGCACCCACTTCGCGGTCACCAGCCTAGGGAAGCAGGATCTCATACTGGGCTACACTTGGTTGCAGGAGCACAACCCGGAGATCAACTGGCAGACCAACGAGGTGAAGATGAGTCGCTGTCCCGACAAATGTCGGACCTGCGCGAACGAGGTTAAATCGGAAAAGGCGGAGAAGCGTAAATTGGAGGCCCGCATCAACGCCTGTCGCGCAGGACCCATGCCCGAACCAGAAACAGAAATTGGAGAGGTTCCCGACTCTGAGCACGAAGGAGATATCGCCCTTGAAGATTGCATCGAAGAGGGCGACCGTATCTTCGTGGTCAACATCGGCGAACCAGGACAGTTTCAGAAGGCACCGGAAGAGATTCGGACAACCCAAACCATCTCGCAGCGACTAGCGGAAAAGATCCAAACGGAAGCCCGGAAGAACGCGTCCCAGCAGATCGCAGACTCCTTTGATCGTAATGCGCAACCCAAGACGTTTTTCGATCTAGCACTGGCGCACGTCCACGAATTTGAGGATGTGTTCTCCAAGACGTCCTTCGACGCTCTCCCAGATCGCCGACCGTGGGACCACGCGATCGAACTCGTCCGCGACGCAGAAGGGAAATCCTGCAAGGTCTACCCGCTCTCAGTTGCCGAACAAGCGGAGTTGGACAAGTTCCTCGAGGAGAACCTCGCCTCTGGTCGGATCCGCCCCTCCAAATCGCCAATGGCTTCGCCGTTCTTCTTTATCAAGAAGAAGGACGGTTTGCTACGCCCGGTACAGGACTACCACGTTCTCAATTCGCTGACGATCAAGAACAAATACCCACTCCCACTCATCTCCGACCTCGTCAACAATCTTCGGGGAGCGAAATACTTCTCCAAATTCGACGTTCGCTGGGGATACAACAACGTCCGAATTAAGGAAGGTGATGAGTGGAAGGCCGCATTTCGCACAAACCGCGGAATGTTTGAGCCCCTGGTAATGTTCTTTGGTCTCACTAACTCGCCGGCAATGTTCCAAACCATGATGAACAAGATATTCCACGATCTCATCATGGAAGGAGTGGTATGTGTCTACATCGATGATATTCTAATCTACACAAAGACACTCGCCGAACACCACCGAATTACGAGGTTAGTTCTCCAGCGACTCCGCGAACATAAACTGTACCTGCGACTGGACAAATGCGAATTCGAGAAGACCCGAATCGAGTATCTGGGGCTCATTATCTCGGAGGGGCAGGCGGAGATGGACCCGGTCAAGGTTGCCGGAGTAGCGGAATGGCCAACGCCCACGAACAAGAAGCAAGTGCAGTCCTTCTTGGGCTTCACGAACTTCTATCGGCGGTTCATTCGCGACTTCTCCCATATTGCGCGGCCATTGTTTGATCTCACTGGTAAAGACGTGCCTTGGAAGTGGGGTGAGTCGGAGCAGGAGGCATTCGAAGGGTTGAAGGAAGCGGTGTCGTCTAAACTGGTACTGATGTTCGCAGACGACAACCGGCCGTTTAGGGTGGAGGCAGATAGTTCGGATTTCGCGACCGGCGCAGTACTTTCGCAACTCAGCCCGGAGGACGACAAGTGGCACCCAATCGCGTTTTCGTCAAAGAGCCTCAACACGGTCGAGCGGAATTACGAGATACACGACAAGGAAATGCTTGCCATCATTCGCGCACTCGAAGAATGGCGACACTTCCTTGAAGGCGCGCGACACGACTTCAAGATCTGGACAGACCACAAAAATCTAGAGTACTTCCGGACGTCCCAGAAGCTAAATCGGAGACAGGCCAGGTGGTCACTGTACCTCTCCCGATTCAACTTCTCGCTGCACCACAAGCCCGGACAAAGTATGGGTAAGCCAGACGCGCTATCTCGCCGAGCGGACCACAGCAATGGAAGCGAGGATAACCGCGATCTAGTCCTCCTCAAACCGGAGTTGTTCACAATCCGCGTGCTGGAAGGAATGGTCGTGGAAGGAGAGGAAAGGGACATCCTGCAGGATATTCGGAGAGGCAATCGCGAGGGACATCAGGAGGAAGCAGTGGTGAAGGCAGCGCAGGAGTTGAAGAAGTCCGCAGGAAAATCGGTTCGGAGCGCAGAGTGGAGGGAAGCGCAGGAGTTGCTGTATTTCCGCGATCGCATCTACGTCCCAAAACACGCTGACCTTCGCAGACGTATAGTTGCGCAACATCACGATTCGCGAATTGCGGGACACGCCGGAAGATGGAAGACGTTGGAACTCGTATCGCGCAATTACTGGTGGCCCCAAATGTCGCGCTACATCGGCAAATACTGCAAGACATGCGACCTCTGTCTCCGAACGAAGGCTCAGCGTCAACTTCCAAGCGGCGAACTTAAACCGCTGCCGATTCCGGAAGGTCACTGGGACGTCGCAAGCGTGGACTTCATCGTGGAACTCCCCGAGTCGCAAGGGCATGATGCGATCATGGTAGTGGTGGACACGGTGGGTAAACGCGCGCACTTCATCCCAACCACGACGACAATTACCGCGCTTGGATCGGCGAGGCTTTACCTCCAGCATGTGTGGAAGTTGCACGGCTTACCGAAGGCTATGGTCTCCGACCGAGGGGTACAGTTCGTGGCGGAATTCACAAGGGAGTTATATCGCATGCTTGATATTAAACTCACAGCGTCTACGGCGTACCACCCACAGACAGACGGACAGACTGAGCGAGTGAACCAGGAACTGGAGCAGTATCTCCGGTTATTCGTCAGCGAGCGACAGGACAACTGGGTCGACCTTTTACCGCTCACCGAATTCCAGTACAATAACCACGTCCACTCCTCGACACAGCACTCGCCGTTCTTCCTGGACACCAGTCGACATCCACGCATGGGCTTCGAACCACAGACCGCACCATCCCGGCTGGAAACCGCGAACGAATTCCGCAACCAAATGAAGGACACCCTCGAGGAAGCCCGCGCCGCATTAGCCAAAGCCAAGGACGAGATGGCGATGTACTACAATCGCCGCCGAAACCCAACACCCGACTACCAGGTTGGAGACTGGATGTATTTGGATTTGTGCGACATTCGTATCACTCGACCGTCGCAGAAACTGGCTCACCGCTACATCGGGCCCTACCCCATCGAAGCCAAGGTTAGATCGCACGCCTACCGCCTCAAACTTCCGCCGGCGCTATCGCGCATCCACCCGGTCTTCCATGTTGTCAAACTCCTACCCGCGCCGCACGACCCAATACCCGGTAGAACGGTCACCGAAGTCCCTGAACCCACTCTCATAGACGGCGAGGTACATTATGAGGTTCAGGAGATCATGGACAGCCGGATTTACAGGAACAAGCTGCAGTACCTGGTCGCCTGGAAGGGCTACAGCTACGAACAGAACACCTGGGAACCCGCCGACAAGGTGAATGCGGACGAGTTGGTCACCGAATTCTACAGACGCAACCCCGGAGCACCGCGACGCGTACAACGCGTCCAATTCGCACAGATCCCGTTCCAACGCCGGCGTGAAGACACGCGAACCTAGAAGGGGGGTAATGTAAGGGGAACTCCATTTCCGCCTTACTTCGCCGATCTAGCCTTACTTCGCCGAATCTCACTCCGCCGACTTTACTTCGCCGATTCGCGACTCAGTCATCCCGCCGACTTACGATACAATTTCTCTGCTTACTTCGCGCTCACTCAATTACATTCACTACATCGCACGTTCATTACCTACGCCCACACGCACCCCCACTCTCTACTTCACACACAGTTCGCCGCCGGACTTCGCACTTGTTCGGACTATCAAGGGCACGGTCACGTGACCTTCGCTAGCCCAACGCGTGTCGTCGTACCGCACCGGGAACGTGTATTTAATGTAGTACTAGGTATATAGCACACCCCCCCTGATGGAGGCTCCTCAGAGAATTCTCTTAGGATCCCCTCCACCAGGTGAGTAGTACATATGTCGTACAAGTGAATACATCTCTTAGGATCCCCTCCACCAGCGTCGGCCCGCTCTACTAAGTTCGCGCGCACTCCGCCGGAGTTGCCCTTACAATTACTGCCCCCTACTGTATTTCCAGTCTCATTTGTATACCCACATTTACAAGCATAGGTGCATTTGTTCTTCAAATGTGACTTGATAAATTCTTGAGTGGCCCAGCCATTATGGAATTTTTTGAGGTATGTATGCCGACTTTTGGTCTGAAATATATTATTTAAATGAATAACAAAGCAGCAAAGAAAAGACTTACCACACGGATGATTTGACTAATGACTACTGTAGGTTGCCTGTGCCAAACAACTGAGTAGTTGAGGCCTGCATTACCAACTAAACTACAAACACAACACTATTACTTGTAAGAAAAAAGATTGGAGCAAAGGGTTTTAAGAAGTAAAACTTACACAAATGGCCTTGTATAAATTGGAATCATCTTGGAGTTGCATTTCAGCCTGGAGATTGAATCCGTTCCCTGCGACGCTGTGTGGTGGGTGTGGTATGACATTCTTCTGCTGTTCTTTAGCATGGGTGGCTTTGCAAAGGGCTACAAGTTCAGCTAGTCATTACAAGTTCTTTAGTTTACTAAATATGAGTTCTTTATCAACCCAGTTTTTGGGCAGAAAGGTGATTCATTCATTCATATTTCAACACTGCAGGGAAATATTTCCATAATGGGATTTTTCTTCTCTTATGGCTTTTTACAGCATTTCTCCACAAATACAAAGTATTGTGACATAATTTGCATGTATTTGGGATGCTTACATAATGCCTTTGATGATGCCATCAAAATTATGCATATCTAATATTTCAAAGTGTCACATTTCAAAATTTATTTTGTGATTTTCCCCATAACCAGTAAAGCTATTAACTTTTTTTTATATATTTAGTATGTACAAACATGGCTCTACAATCTCCTTGTTGAGCATATTTTTCCCATGGTCCATTTTGAGTGAAATATCAGAAATGTCCAGATTCAGCTAGTTTTGAAGGTCTGTATGTTATGTCAGGGGTGAACAAACATCTTATAACAACAATGACCCTGACCAAACATGACCCTTGTGGGAAATTACACTAAACATTGGAATAATCAACAACTACTACTATATTTACCTGAAATACAAAGAGGATTGATTTCTCTATTTATTGACACATGTCACATGATCTATTCCACCACATATGTATACCAAATACATGACAACAATCTGAATGTTTATTTAGTGTACATGATCCTGGTAAAAGTTAGTTCTGATGGTTTTTGTGTTTTCTCCATAGCCAGGCAAGCTATGGCATTGGGCTTTGTGCACAGGCATTGTTTGTTTACTTGGTAACATTTTCCCATGGCCACATGACCTCTATAAACTATCATCTACATTGTTTCTGGTCATTTTGAATGTGGAATGGACTTATTTCTCCTAAGAAAATAAATAAAGAACGAGTACCTGCCACACAGTGTGTTGGCCCACTCCACCCAAGTGTTAGTATGGTATAGGAAGTATGCAAAAAAAAAAGTAATACCTTTCATTTTCTTCATTTTTGCTTCCATTGCCATTGTCTCATGTATTTATCCATGTACCTGGTGAAACAAAATGTAATAATAGGTAACATGTTTCCATTTGAAAATCACAGTATCCACCTTTAACTCTCTGGGATGAGCCCGAAGACAATGCCACCTTGCAAGATTGGTTTGCTTTTTGAAATGCGGTAGACTTAGCCATAGTTTTATGGAAAAGGGTGTGTTGGAGAAAGAGCTGGTGGCAAAGTTGAAGAAAGGTGAGACCGAGTGAATGAGGAGATGCTGGGAGACACAGAGGAAGAGGGTTCTTTTAAATTTGAGGTGGAGCAGGTTCTGTCCCCAAGGACAACAGAACCAAGCTCAAATCAATTCGCACAGGGGATGAAAAAGAAAAAAAAATGGGTTCTGGGCTTTGGGGTGGGCAAAGGGATTTCTATAATCTGACTAGCTTTGGATTCCGGATCTTTAACTGTACTTGGGTAAAACTGTTGGGGTTTGGGGTATGAGTACAAAATAAAACATATAAAGGACCTTGGAACTCAAAAAAATAATCACAATGTAATGGCCACTGGCCTCACACCCAGCCCTCCAGACACTTCCCCTACCCACTGTGTGCTGCAGAATGATGATGTTTCCAGTCACATTGTGGAAAGCATGACGGAATCCGAGACTGAATCAGACTGCAGACCATTTGATTGTGCTTTCTTTGGTCCTTGCTCACCAGGGAATCAACTTGGTCTATTGGAAAATAGAAACTGGTTTACGGACCTTTGCAAGTCCAAATCTTCAAGCCATGGATCCAGTGTACCCAAGGATAACAGTAAGCAATAATCTAACTCCACATGATGCTGAAGGAAAAACTCTTACCTAGGTGATATCAAAATGGATGCAGACATAGTCCCTGAAGAGTGTAAGGTGAATATCAGCACTATCAACCCATTGGCACATAACCAGTTTCCAACAGTATCTTATTAATTGACAACAAAGTTTATTATTCAGATCTGTGCCGAAGGTGGCAATGTAATCAATTCGGTATTCAATTAACTTCCAGGAAAAAGTAAAGAGCAAAAAACAGAGACATAAATCGAGTAGAAGGGACAATGAGCAGGGAAAATGGCAAAAATTATGATGTGTATATACATGTGACACAGTAAAGTCCCAAAAGATATATGCAAAATTGAAAGATAATGCCTGTTAATTATTTTGCGCAAGTTTTACAAGCATCCTTTCAAAGAGCAGTCATTAATCCCTCATTTTGTGCCTTTTCTTCTGTACTTTACACTCCCCCACATGTCCTTGTGGACTGCAAAAGTCCATGTGGACTCCACAAGGACAGCACAAAGTCCGCACGGACTCTGCACGGACTCCGTGCGGACTCACTTACTTTCTTTTATTATAAAGTAGTTACTTATAATTACTCTTTTACTTACTAACAATCTATGTAATTAATAGGATAAAACATATATTATTACTAAATATAATACATATATGATAAGACAATTTAATATAGGTGGGGGTGGGGGCCCCCGCCCCCCTGCCATTCTTGTTGGCTGCCCCCTCGTTGTCAGCAGCCTGGGTTTCAGCAGCAACGGAACTAGTGTGCGTCGTTATGGTGCTGTTGATTGACATTTGGTGCATTGGTGTTGGCGTTGGCAGTGTGGGTGTGTTGGCATTGGTGTTGGCATTGGCAGTTTGGTTGATGTGGTGGAAGAGAACCAACAAAGACATGGCAACGGTAATGTGACCATTGCACGTGCTTTGTAGTCATGTGATGTAAGCCTGTACACTTGAGGCCAATGTAGCCTGGGGCTTGAAATGCCTGTCTTGCCCAATGGTTATGAATGCCAAATATATTATGTAATGTTCTTGTCTATGCGTTCAAACCCAGTTGGACGCAAGTTTTTTAGCACCATTATGTTATGTTATTAATAACAAATAGTATATATAATTTGAATAAATAAAAATTATATTAGTAATCTGATTAGTAATACACTGGCTGCGCGGACTCTGCGAGCTGTCCATCCATGCCAGTCCGCGTGTCCATGTAAAATTATGCAGATTGATGCGGACTCGGCATGGACACGGATTCTTGTCTGGCTGACAGTCCTGCCAAATGAGTCCGTGTGTCCACACAGGTTATGTGGCTTAGTGTAAAGACCTCCTTTTCTTCTTTAGTTCCAAATGATCCCCTGAAAGTGTTTTGTGGCCTCCCTCAGTCCGGTTGATGATGGCCAATATCATAATTGGCTGGCCATTCTTGTAACAATGGTGAATTCAGCAGACATATTGGCCCAGGTGGTCACCTTCAACTACGACCAACAATCCGTTATCATGTGTAGGATTGGGACATTTTGGTGTGAGGTCTCCTGGAGGCAAGGATCCCAATGTCTTGTAGTGGTTGAACCAGACTGATAATGCTCCTTCTATCTGCACTATGGAGACCACCATTTCTTTCCCTTGATATTGCCCACCTGTAACCAACACCTTTAATTTAATATCAATAAGCTGTGGATCTAATAACGGGTGAGCAGGTCCCTGCTGTTGTGATATAGTTGGTGGAGGGGAGGCTTGAGAGGAGGATCCTACATCAGGCATTTGAGATGAGGGGTTCCAGGCTGGCATCAAGTGGTTACGAGTTCTTATGTTTACATAAGTAACTCGTTCATCATCCTGGGTTTGCGGGGAAAATTCAGCGTACCCAACAAGATCCAGTGTTGTTTTTCCCACGGTTAGTAAGTTTGAAGTGTTCCGAGATTTCATTAGAACATGATCAGTAAACATTTTGAAGTACATCAGTAACACTTTGTAGTCGTGGAAATATTTTTCTAACTGTGGGAATCGAAATTAGCCGACGCGCGGATTTCGAGCAAAAAAGGCAACTGCTAACTAACATGGGCTGCATTTAATAATATAAATTCGAGTTAAGTGGTCTTTTTCTTGGGATATCTCAAGAATTAATTAATAACTGCCCACTGCATAATCATGCTTACGTTTGTCAACTACGCTGTTGGCTCTAACAGCGTAGTTGACAAACGTAAACACAATTACAAGAGGCTTGTTCCGCTTTGGGTCAAACTTTTCCCACAATACAAAATATTGCATATCTCAAGAATGACAAGACCTATGGATGCAATTTAAATTGCTACTACTAGATATGGTGAGGGGCTACCCAACGTAGATATTTATATGTATTTGTATTTGTTTGTACACCTTCAAACATCATGATCAAAAGTCAAAAGCAGCTCTCTCACTACAAGCATGTTACAAATGAATATCAAGTTTGTATATGACTTTGCCACACAGCTAGCCAAATAAACAATAACATCAAAGTTCCCACAATATAAATCATTGCATATCTCAACAACAACAAGGCTTATGGATGTAATTTAAATTGCTAGTGTTAGATATGGTGAAGTAGTACCTCATGTATATGTTTGTATATGTTTGTATTTGTATTTATTTTTCTAAACCTCATTGACAACAAATTTCTTGTTACATATTGTAAATGAATACTGTACACATATCATTTCACCACACATCTGGCCAAACAAACAATAACACTAAAGAAATTTCCCACAATATAGATAACACTTATCTCAGCAAATACAAAGCTGATGGACATGCTACTACTGCATATTGTAAAGGAATACATTATATGTATGTTTATATGTATTTGTAGTTGTTTGTACCCTTCCAAATCACATCATTAACACCAATTTTCTTACTACATATTACAAATGAATATCATCTGTATATTACTTTGCCAACATCTGGACAAACAAACAATATTAATGAAGTTCCCACAATATAGATGATGCATATCTCAGCAAATACAAGGCTAACAGAGACAATTGAAATTGCTACTACTCCTATGGAGGGGGTATACCAGGAAATGTATATTTATATTTGTTTGTACCTTTCCTAATTTGATTATAATCTCTTGTTATATCTATTTTAACATCACATTTATATATACTTGGCTATAAGCATAGCCAAACAAGTCAATGTAGACACTCCTGGAATCTATAATGCTCAATACCTTGACAACAGCTAGCTATATGAATACAATTAAATATAGTATGTGATAACACAACAAAAAACACTTAACAGGCATATGTATATTTATTTGAACTTTGTCTTTGATGATGATATTTCTATTTTTAGCATATCTAATAAGTTCTTGATTAACCCAGGATGCAAGGCTAGAAATAAATTGTTCAATATTGAATAGTTGATATACATTCCAATACTGTGGGAACTTGGTTCTATTATAAGCATTTGCATTGATATTACTTCCTTATATCACACAATTGGGTAGTCCAATCTATAAATAGATACATTGGATAAATACTGTGGGTGTACCAGAAGTCTATATCAGCCTACTAGAGTTGTGCAAATAGTACAGGGGTAAAGTATCAGTAAGAAGTAAACTAATATTTGTAAAAGGAATAAGAACATATCACAAGGTAGATAGAATTACATCAAGGTAGTCTCAAGGTATACAGCAGCATATAGGTGCATATACAATAGAACAAGGTATATCTGAGCAACTAGATGTGGGGCACATATGCACTCACCCTACACACATCTGGTTAGGGCACAGGGGTGATTGGCACTACTTGGCCTAGACAGCACATTCAGGGATGCACACCAAGCCACCAGTTGATGGTTCTACCATATGGAATACACCACTGCACCGCCCATGTCCACCATGCTAGCTGCTCACTAGCAGATGTGGGCAGGCAGTCACTGGTAATGTGGCAGGTGCCTCTGTAGTTCTTGTTGCAGCTCTTATTGTTGTGATTTTGCAGTTGTTATTTTCACTGAGAGGGGTGGGTATGAGAGAGGGTGTTGGTATCCATAGCAGTGGGACCTGGCATTGTATTTGGCAGTATTGTGTACTTGTGCACAATCATATGGTAGGGAGGTGATGGGAGGGGCAGCTGGGTATGTAGTAGTGGAGGTTGACAACAAGGCTGACAGGTGACATGGCACCCATCAACAATACTCAGCAATTGCCAGAACAAAAGAGTGGGCAGCAGGGGGACTTTATAGTAACAAGCAACTTGGAGTGACAAGCTCATATTGCCAAATGGTTAATCTCCATGCTTTATGCATATGTTATGTAACCTTGAGGCCTTGTATTTGACTCTCTAAAACATTGCATTTTGTACATTAAATAAGCCATGGTAACTATGATCAAGCAAGGAATTTGGACAGTCTGCATGGACTCCATGAGGAGTTGTTTTAAGCTGTGCCTGAGCATCAAACTAACAGTGTGGATTTATGGACTTAGCTTTGACTTGGCTTAGATGCAGACTGCCAATTAAGCAGGGCTCCCTGCCAAACAGGGTCTGAGTCAGTCTGCAGACACCTGCATTTGTCTGTGTGGTCTGTGTGGCTCATGTGGCTCAGTGTAAAGTCCCCAGAGAAGCTACTGAGTTGGTTGTATATTTGGAATATACAAATATGGATCTATATTTTCAAGTTTGTTAATTCTTTCACACAGTCCATCTCTGAGAGTCTGAGTCCCCACTTTACCAGCTGACTTGTTTTTAAGGAAAATGCCTAGATGTATATTGTTACCTTTTATTGGTGGATATTTGTATAGGATCTATAAACACCAAATTCTATTGGCATACACCATGGATATGGGTGAAGTTGTAAGGGGATCACTTGTTTGTCCACATCTAGCCATCAGAATCACTATTGCACAGCTTGTATAGCCTCACTGTTATTCTGACACACACTGCTTTAACCCCTTGACAGATAGTAGTTTACTTTGGACTGACATACAGTATCACAGATGGATTGTTGCATCAGTAGAGTTACTAATATCAGATTCTGTTGTTATTTGAGACATAGGCATAATGTACAGCATATAAGGTGCCCCTTCCTCTCTATGGAAGGGCACCTTTGCAATAGACTTGGGCTGGGTTCTCTACTTATAGTCAAGCCCCTAGTGCTCTATGCTCATCCCTTCCCTATGTGGTTGTTCATACTGTGTATACTGCTCCCTGTCTGAGCCTCTTGGCAACATGACCCCTTACAGAAGTGCAACAAGTATTTGGCAAGCTCAAATGTGTGGTCATATTACACCTTCATGTTGTGTATCCATCAGGCCTTCCATGATGTCAAGCTACTCCCTGTAGCCTACAATCTAATTCTAGGACAATGCCTGACAAGATTAACAACAAAAAGTAATATAAAGCTGAATAGATTCTGGATAGCTAGTTCTATTGCAACAACCTGGTTCTAGAAATATAAAGAAAAGTTAATCAAAAAAAAAACATAAGGACTCATATCTGCCAGTAATGGCCCTCTACCTCAAGTGAAAGTCAGGCATGGGTGTGCTACCCCCTACTGCTGCAGTAGTGGCAGCCATGGCAGGTTCCTGGGGAGGGGGGAATTTGGTAACATGGCCTGGGAGGGGGACAAATAATTTGTTCTTGGGTGGGGGGAATTCGTTTAATCTGAGGTGAGACCTTGGAGGAGAAATTAGCTCATAATGAATATGAAGAACAATATAATACTTATGAAGATTCTACAACATCATCATAGTCCAGAACTTTGCCACTGAATGGATGTGCAGGATTCAAGTGAATAAATTGAACAGTTACTCGGAGTCCACTGAGTGTAGTTTTCAAGAGTTGAACATCTTTGATTACTGCATGAGAACCCTTCATTGCATGTCCTGTTTTGATGACCAAAACCTCAAGCCCTATCCAGGGAACTTCCTCACATCTAATTGGGATGGTTGGTACATTACTCAATGTTGGTGGTTGACTGTGGAGTATTATTGGAGGGTCAACTACTTTCACCCAGTTCCTATGGACTTTGAGTGGCTGTTTAAAAGTAAATTACAATGTGACTGGCATAATATCTTGAGTTTTTACCTTGAGGGAGTTTGGACTGATGTAACTCTGCAGTCCTTGTGTTTCAAGGCATTCAACAATGTAGACATATTCCTCCATCACCTCAACTACCCGTCCCTTTTCCCCTTGGAGAGCCCCACTGATTACTTCTGCGAAATGGCCATGAGCGATGTACTTCCACATATTGGACCACAGGACCATGTGTAAACCCTCCCCCATTTCTAGTTCCACCTCTGCTGAATCAATACCAACAGACTGGATGATACCCCTCTTAGAGGATTCCTTTATGACCACCTGTTCGCCTTCAAAAAATTGCCATTCTGAAGGGCATGGGAATCGTGTGCTTTTGATTTCAGGGTGAGGACAGCATAGAAACAAGTCCATCATCTTGCTTTCTAAGGAAATGGGGACACACAATACTGAACCAAAGCCATAAGTTCTGCATTCAAGGAAAAATTCAAATTTGCGACCAAAAGCAGCAAAATGGCCCATAGTTTTGCTGTCAATGATAGTGACTCTGGGGTGAGTTTTGATGATTTGGTCCCATTTTTCATTGTCAAACAAACCCAGCTCGGAGCAGAGGGTACCTTGTTTCCTTTTCTTGGAGGAATCTCCATCTTGAAGGGGAGGGAGGCGAGGTAACAGCAGGACTTCCAGTTTTCCCCAATTCTCTACTGAGGAAACATATCCTACATCCCCTTTGTAGAGCCCCCTACAAATCATGACCCAACCTCCAGCAGAAGGGGTCTCTTCAGATTGCCTTAAATTCAACAGAGACACCCATTCCCCCAGCTTCACCCCCATAATACCTGTAAGGGCAACTCCGGCGGAGTGCGCGCGAACTTAGTAGAGCGGGCCGACACTGGTGGAGGGGATCCTAAGAGATGTATTCACTTGTACGACATATGTACTACTCACCTGGTGGAGGGGATCCTAAGAGAATTCTCTGAGGAGCCTCCATCAGGGGGGGTGTGCTATATACCTAGTACTACATTAAATACACGTTCCCGGTGCGGTACGACGACACGCGTTGGGCTAGCGAAGGTCACGTGACCGTGCCCTTGATAGTCCAAACAAGTGCGAAGTCCGGCGGCGAACTGCGCGCGAAGTAGAGAGTGGGGGTGCGTGTGGGCGTAGGTAATGAACGTGCGATGTAGTGAATGTAATTGAGTGAGCGCGAAGTAAGCAGAGAAATTGTATCGTAAGTCGGCGGGATGACTGAGTCGCGAATCGGCGAAGTAAAGTCGGCGGAGTGAGATTCGGCGAAGTAAGGCTAGATCGGCGAAGTAAGGCGGAAATGGAGTTCCCCTTACAATACCATCCCAAGGGCAAAAAATTGAGGGTGATGATTTTAGAAGGGCTAAAAGGTCAGCATTCATTATACCCTTGATGTAGAACCAGCCATGTATGGAATCTCGACAAAATGCTGATCTGAGCCAATGTCAAGAGTCTGTATTATTGAGGAGAAAGGAAATGGCGTCTCTTTCCCTCCCCTCCTAGAATACATTGCGTCAAGTCTCAGTCATAGTATCAGTGAGATGCAGGTACTGATGCTCACCACACAATGGACTCTCATTAATGGGCTGTCTTCACCTGTTAGAAGTTGTTCCACATCCAGACCAGGGTATCTTGAAAGGCCTTCATTGACTGGGGGTTGTTCCTCATTCAGATCGCAGGGTTTTGGTGTGCCTTTGTCAGAAAAGTATCCATTTGCAAGGCAATAATAGTAGTCATCTTCATTGTTCTCTTCCATATTACTGTCCTCATCCAACTCCTCCTCATGACTTGCCCATGATCATCTCATTATCCCATGAATAAATTTATCAAATTCATCATCATTGTTGAGAGGGCTGTTGGCAGAAGTTGACAGTCTTGGTGCACTGCCCAACTGCCCGTTGTCCTCGTTGACCTCATCATCAATGAAGTCATCTGTAAAATGGGTTAGTGTTAATGTGCTTTGAATCTGAATGGGTAGATTGGCATACTGAGTCCCAGCTCCTCTCCAAAGAGATCGTCCTCCCCCTTGTTGTCCACCTGTGCTTCGAGGTCAATGAAGCGGTGTACCATGTTGCAGACATCATTGGGCATGGTCTTGTCCTGCATACTGGTGATGTCCTTAGGTTTCCTGTAGGATCATTGTTAGCTTCTATTAATGTTCTTAATAAAGTCTTATAGTTTTGTATTGGAATTCAATTAACTACTACAAATTCTACTATACTAATTGTAATCTATCAAGAAAAAGTACTTACAACAAGGGGGAGGGGGCCAATGGGCGATGGTTGTGGTACAAGAGCAAGAGGGAAAGCATGCAAAAGTGGGCTGCCAACACATGATACAGCTCAGAATGTTCAGCCATCGGGCATCTTGGTCAATAAGGCCATGTGATCAAATTGGGCATTTCGGTCATATCACTCTTATACAATGTGACTCGGATTTCTCAGGTAACAATTTAGCTGTAAAGGCCCAATCCCTGAGATGCCTGACAGCTGAACATTCCAAGCTATATCATGTGCTGGCAGCCTGCTTTCGCACGCTTTCCCCTTTGCTCCTGTACCACAACCATCGCCCACTGCAACTTCTGCCCAGCCTCCTGGCCCCTTCCCCAGCCTCCCTCCTCAGTATTTTGGTAAGTAAAAGACATTTTTTAGTATATAGTATTAGTAGTTCTATACAATTATAGTCAATATGTTATAAGTACTCAATATTGAATACAATATAAGATTTCACAACCTGAGCTAAAAATAAAGAAGCTAATGATCCATTGTAAATAGGTGAACTAGGACTGTTGCCGCAGGCACAATGTGTGCAACTTCCCACGTTTCATAAGACTGAGGAGGTCATTGCAGCTTTCTAGGGGCCTCAAGACCTGGTGCGTACATATTTGCCTCATTTACATACCAACTTATATATTTCACTCTCCAGGTGAATGCGCATTATGGGCAGTAAGACAGTGCTTTGTGCATGTGGCTGTGCCAAAAGGGTCAACTCCAGGACTGAGAGCTGGCACTTGAAAGGGAAAGGGCACTCTCACCTCACATCAAAAATCCTATCACAGAACCAGTCTCTTATCCAGAGCCTCAACCAGGAAGATCAGCCCCAATGGAAAATATCGTCCTGTCCCCATCCCAAGCATAAAGTTATTGGATCCACCCCCCACTCACAAGTCCAACTAGCAAAGAAACTGGCCCCTAGTTCTACAAAGGGCAACACCTCTTTCAGCTCTCAAAATAATGCAGAAGAAATTATTGATAACTTGACAGGTGAGGCAGGACCATCTGGATTTCATGACAGCTCTCCTGATCCACCATTGGCACCATCCTTACCTCCATTGGAGGATTGCTCAAACAAATATGGCTTGTCCAACTTACACTGCTCTTCTTGTATTGCAGGACATATCAATCAGCTCAGCCAGCAACAGTGGGGGCACAATTCAACACAATGATTTACTGTTGATGAGGATGATGGGGATAGCAACAATGACGAGATTGGATCTGGAGAAGACAAAGGCAATGACAATATGGGGGGGGACTTTGATGGTTCCAACAAAGACTTTGGGGAAGACAGTGATGGATTTGAAATGCCAATTGCAGAGGCAAGCCAGGCAGGAATCTCAGTATGGGATCTCCTTGGGGAGGGATTTATGAAGGAAGTCTCACAATTAGGTATGTACATTGTTATCATTATGTGCATCATATTAACTAGTTTACAGACCAAATGCTAGATATGAGTGATATGAAGCTCATCCAGTTCTTTGCCCTGAAAGTTCAAGATGGCCTAATGGATAGAACATTCCAGAAAATCTGCTATATAACTTCAACAGAATCACTGAAGAATACACAGAAACATATTCAGTTTCTCTCTGGTTTTCAGCCCGTATGCTATGACTGCTGTTGTTCATCTTGTGTCTGCTACACTGGCCCATATGAAGCCCTCAAACAATGCCCTAAATGTAATTCCAACTGCTATAAATCTGATGGGACAACACCCTATTCATATCTAGAGTATCTCCCTATTATTCCCTGACTCCATGCAATGCTTGGAAATTTCCCGTATGCTTGAAAAATGCAGTATCAATCCAATCACAAACATGACCCAAGAAAAATGACAGATATCTTTGACAGCACCCATTATGACTACTCCAGAAGACATTTGTTACAATTGGTGACAAAGAACTTCCAGAGTGGTTTTTTTCTGATCCTTGTGATATTGCACTTGGGTTATCTACAGAGGGCTTCGGTCCTTTCAAGTTCCATACCAAGATGGCATGGCCTATAATCATGTTTAATTATAACCTGCCTCCTGAGGAATGCTTTCTCAAGGATAACATAATTTGTCTAGGGACTATTCCAGGGCCCAAAAAGCCTGACAACGCAGATTCATTTTTTTGGCCTGTAGTCCAGGAGCTTCTGCAGCTCAAGATTGGGGTTTCAGCCTTCAATGGAATCAGTAAAGAAATCTTCCTACTTCATGCTCACCTCATCATTGTCTTTGGTGATATTCCTGTAATGTCAATGCTCATGTGCATGAAGGGCCACAATGCAATATATCCATGCCGAATGTGTACTATTTGGGGAGTTCGCATTCCCTTTTCACAAAAAACAACACACTATGTTCCATTGCGACAAAATGGCTTTCCAGACCCTCAACAACAATATCATGCATCCACACTTCCACTACAAGACCATGCAACATTCTTAAGACAAGCAAAGAAGGTCCAATATGCCTTGAACACTGCAGAATCTGAACGCCTTGCTACTAAATATGGTGTCAAAGGCATTCCACTACTCAGTACTTTGAGTTCCCTCTCTTTTCCAGTCTCATTTCCCTATGACTTTATGCACCTTATATGGTCCAATCTCATTCCAAATCTGATTTCCCTGTGGACTGGAAATTACAAAGATCTTTCCCATGATGGTGCAGGCATGTGTTAGCACCAACTGTATGGGAAGCTATTGGTCAGGCCACAGCAAAGGCTGGGGATACAATTCCTGCAGCATTTGGTTCAAGGGTCCCAAATATTGCATCAGAAAAGGCACAGATGATTGCTGAAACCTATTCAATCTGGACTTTATATGTTGCACCAACTCTCCTTAAAGGATGATTTACAAGTCCGCAATATTATACACACTTTATTAAATTAGTTAGGTTATTAAACCTTTGCCTTCAATTTGAGATTACTCAGGATCAAGTTGATGAACTTGAAAGTGGGGAGGGGCAATGATTACCTACTCCACGTTCATAATACAGGTAAACAAATGACAAATTTGGAGAGATTTTGTGACCCACCAAATTTTTATGCTTTTGGGAGCACATCCTCATGAGATAAAAAATGTCATGCTAGTGAAAATTGAAGGGCAGTATATGTAAAGAGCTCCCATCTTGTTTTGAGCTCCATAGAGCAGTGTGTTAATGAGAATTAAATTATTTTCCATGAGGGTATAGTTTCGAGCTGAGTTTCAAATAACATGTTTCCATATTTGGCTCACTTCTGATTAGATTTGGTGTGTAATTTAGTGACTTGATATGTCTCGGCTATCTAAATTTCAGACCACAAGCAAGGTAACAGACAACAGTGTGCCATCACTGACATCTTCCTTGGCCACAATATGGCTTAACTTCCTTGATCAATCCTACATGAATTTTCAGGGGCAAGAGGGTCTTTGTGGCGGATTTTTTGATTTTTTCTTTTTCTGCTTCCCAGGTATGAAAAACATATGTAATTTTGATGAATCTTGAAAAATATGAGGAAATCCAAAAATCCACCACAAAGACCCTCTCTGAGCTGATTTTTTGAGCAACTTTTGTCATTAGACCAATCCATTATCTTCAGTTTCTGAGCCACCAGTGATGTGGGTCATCAAATGGCACTTTTCCAGGCTGGACAAATAACTATAAACAAATAAAAAATAACCAGCAATTGCCCCTCCCCATTGAAAGGGGTTTTAATAGCTGGGTTGAGAAATATGAAGAGCAAGTATTTTGATATATATTTAATTTTGAACATGATCTGATGATTTTCCAGGTTGTACTATAACCATGATCCAATGCGGGTATCTACATGTCCTCTAACCATCCATGCCCTTCTACATATTGCACCAACTATTAGGGCTATGGGGCCAGACTGGGCATATTGGGCATTTCCAATGGAACGTTATTGTGGTGACCTCCTCCGCCATATTAAAAGTCGAAGGTTCCCCTATCCAAACATCAATAGCTATGTTACTTCTTGTGCTCATTTAACACAAATAACTCTCCTCTATGACTTGCATGGAAAGCTTGTCCTCCTCCCTCCTAAATCTGATGAGAGGAACATCAGTTTTCCCCTATGTATGTTTCCCATCATAATCAACTACTTATATACTCATTAGCTTGATTTAGACCCATTACATATTTTCACCCCACCCAAGGGACTAATATGTCTCCCCACTCCCCTGTGGAAAGTACTTACAGCAACACTAGCTACTTGATTCAGTAAATCTGCATCACTTATCAGGAAACTTATACCTCAAGATACCAAATTTATCCAATATGGCCAGATGCATCATCTAGAAGGAGGTGATACAATACAAGCACGTGAAATTATTCCACTTAGATCAGACAGCTGGGATATGTCATATGTCCAGGTAGGTTTCTTTCTAAAATGCTCAATGCATATTGCTAATTTATCTTAGTACCAGCTTGAAGTTGATAAGTTTGCTCATCAGAGACGTCAAACACCTGTGTTTGAGCTTCAAGACTTCTATGGACAAGTCCTTCGTCTGCTTATAGTTACAGTTCCTGCATCTCCTAAAAATGGTATTGAAGCAGGTTCATTTGTCTATGCAAGTATCAAACAGGCCAAACTATTAGACATAGCTACTAATACCCATCATAAAATCATCTATTACAAAGATTTGGGGGCAACAGAATTTGTTGATATTGATCAAGTACAATGTTTAATTGGTCGGATTAAAGACCATGGCAAATGGGCACTTATTGACTGAAGCCAATTATTGACTCAAGTACATAGTATGGACCAATAGTACTGGTCACATATATATATAGATCAATTAACCCAGTCATTTTATACTACATATAACACTTCATTCTAATCTAACCAAAATCTCAATTTCTTCTTTTCTAAATGATTCATCTAAGGCAGTAAAGTCATCCCATAAACCCACTATTTGTGGGATGAAATACCTTCTATGCTGAACTTAAATCATCCCACATATTCCACCTTTTATGGGATGAAAAGTTCACTCTCTAATAGATTAAAATGATCTAATAAAACCCACCCATTATAGGATGAAATTCCCCTCTTTTTCACTGGATTAAAATTGTCCCATATAATTCACCTCTAATGGGATGAAAGTTCACACCACTAAGGGATGAAAATTTCTGAAATTATAAGAGCAGAAATTCATCCTCTCAAGGGATGAAATATCTGGGATGAAGTTTCATCCCAATTTCATACCCTTTAGATTCATCCACTAAACTTAGGAAATGCTGCTTTCATCCATAAGTGGGGGAAAAACCTCCCCCACCAGGTGCACAGTGCTATCTGACCCAATCTCATTTACTTTTACATTTTTGGTGGCCACCTTTACAAGCCAATGTCAAGTGGTTTGTGGATTCATGCCACATCTGCCAAACCTGACAGATGTGACATATCAATATCCCACTGGTCATTGCAATGCCCACTCCTCTATTCACCAAAGTCTATGTTGACATGATGATGATGATGCCAACACTTGCTATCTTCATATCCTGAAGCACAGATGCTCTGATCAGAGAACCACAAAATGATAGCTAATTTCTATACCAGGACATCATTTGCCAATGGGGCATACTCTGCAAAATTGTTATCAACAATGGTGGACCCTTCAAGAAAGCCACAAAGATTTTAGTGACCAAATGCAATCTCAACCCTATCAATTCCAGCTACAATACCAATGCCAATGGTCCTGCAGAATGCAAGCATTGGGACCACCAACAAGACTTTTACAAATTTGCCAATGGAGACAAGAAGAAATGGCATGTCAGTTACAAGTGCTTATGTTTACATAAGTAACTTGAGGTAGAGAGCCATTACTGGCAGATATGAGTCCTTCTTTTTATTTTTGATTAACTTTTCTTCATATTTCTAAAACCAGGTTGTTGCAATGGAATGAGCTATCCAGAATCTCTTCAACTTTATATTACACACATTTGAGCTTGTCAAAGGCCTGTTACCCTTCACCCATACCCATGGTGTATGATATAAGCAACTGGAAATGAATTGCCAATACTATCCCACCCCCTACAATTGGTTTGCACCCTCTTTCAGTTTGTCACAGACACGTCACATCAGTTGGTCTCGGAGAATGAAACACCAAGAGACGAACTTATAACCGAGGCCAATTATCTATATTTGATTATTCGGCACTGGTGGCAAGCATGACACAAGGCCATTTTTTGACCATGTTCAAAAACACATAGAATTGTATTAAAATGCCAGGATTGTATTCATAGAGGTACCAGTATGTCAGATCTCAAAACACTAAGGGAACGGGATGGCAGATGTTAAGATCTAGGTGCAAACCGAAAGAGGGTGCAAACTGATTGTAGGGGGTGGGATAGTAGAAGTTGATGTTTATAGATCCCGTACAAATATCCAACAACAAAAGGTAACAATATATATCTAGGCATTACCCTTAAAAACAAGTCAGCTGGTAAATAGTGCACATCACGGGTAACCCACGGGTCACTCGACCTCTACCCGTACCCGTACCCGTGCTCGTGGGTATGGGTACAGGCGGGTACGGGTCCGTACGGGTACAGGCAGGTTACGTGGGTATGGAAACCTGCACGGGTTGGCACCACGGGTTCGCGTTGTAGACAGTAGATTAGCAACTTGTACCTACTACAATATATCATCCCAACAACCATCTAGCTCCGCCTCACTCCCATCTACATCAGGCAGTCTCGCAGCCTGCATCACATCCTTATCCTTCACCAAACCCATCCTGCTCCAAGTGCCGAGACACATCAATGCACACGTGGACTGAACTGAGAGCCCATTCCAAACATGAGATAGAACGAGTCTTCCTTTACTGAAGACACGCTCCACATCAACTGAAGTAGCTGTAGGAGTCGTTAGATCAAGTACAGGAGACTAATAACAGAACACATACCTGGTATTGACAAGTAGTCTAATGCCATCCGAGAGAGACGGGGGTAGACCATCCGGTTTTTGACCCACCACGCAAATGCATTCTTGACGTTCTCGACAGGACACTCAAGGTACTGTTGAAGCTCGTCCTTGAGCTTGGAGGTGATGGGGGCAGAGACCAATGGTAGGTCGTCAAAGATGTTCCACTTGGTAGGTCTAGTGGCCTAAAAAATGTATGTTAGCAAGTTTTGATGCAGAAACACATTGGATGGGTAGCACATACATTCTTCGTACAAACGACGACCTCATCAATGGGGAGGTCCGCATATGCTTGCTCAAACTCATCACGGACAATTGCCGTCACAGTGGTGATCCACGCGTCGTCCCAGTTGGCATTGTGGAAATATTGAAGTTTGTGTCATGGATGTAAGACTGCTCAAAAGCATTGTAATTGAATAGAATGATCAGGGGGAGGGGCGCTCTCTCATGGCGATTCGGTAGACTTCTGACTGGTCTGTCATGTTGTAGTATTTGTTTAGATGGGCTTTTCCGAGTGCCAGCGAAGCGCGAATGGCAAGCGAGTACTTCAAGTCTTGGCTTGCAGTCGCGAGATGCACATCAATGTGGTCCATTGCAGGTATCACAGTGGCAAGGTTTGGCATCGAATGCGAAAAGAAAAGGGTCGCGTCCTTGAATATCTGTGAAAATGTGAGTGGCAGGATACGGGAAGACGGCCAGCACAATGTACTCCCAATACATCACACAGCTGCTGAACCAGCTCCCATTCCTCATCTGAAAGCTCATACTTCCTCATATCCCTGTCACCAGAAATTTCATCGATTGCCTCACGATATTCGAGAGCAAACATAAGCATGTTGTACGTCGAATTCCAGCATGTCGCAACGTCGCGTGGCATCATCCGAATGGCAAGGGGATCGGTAGCATCATCTGCCAGATCTTCAAGGAGCTGAATCCAGCGAGGGAGTAGGATTGTCGTGGAGTTTTTGATCACATACGCAAGTTTTCGTAGCTGGATTGGATGAGTACCAGTCCAGCATTAGAGTTTAATCTGAGTTTAAACTTACTTTTACTAGGACCAACCGCACTGGACACACCGCCAGATCAAGCTCGTCTTGACTTCGAGTAATTTTAAGAGTTTGACATCCTCCTGTGACATCCTATCGTGTGGATCAACCCATCCCTCTTCTCCGTCATCATCCTCATCATCATTTCTCTCATCCATTGCTGCCTCCTCCATCTCGATATCTCCTGCAAGGTCTACCAGCGCCTGCGACGCCACATCAAGCGCTTCATCTGCCTTGGCTTTCGGCACGTCAAATTGGCGAAGGATTACTTTGACAACTAGGTTCAGAATATGTGTAAAGCAATGCGTTTGATTTGCGGCACCTGGGAACGCAACAATTAGCTCAGCAAGTGCGTCGATCATCACGTCATTTGGCGATGCGTTATCGCACGTAACACTGAGAATCTGGTGTGTGAGATCACTGTAAGTCCCATTTTTTCATGTAAATCATCCAGCATATTTACCTTGTGCGCTATCCCAAAATCAACTAGTATTTTTGCGAATGCAGATGCAAGATTCACGCCAGGATGAGACTTTGCAACCTCCACAAGTTCAAGCAGAAGACACATTGGCTCCCCGTTCTGCTCAAAGTGGACGGTTACAGCAATATAAGCCTTGTGGTTAGGTGAAGTCCATGCATCTGTCCTGAAGCTGAGGGCACCCTCATGTTCCTGGATGGGGTAAATCAATCTCGTCCTATGTCATCACGAAGCTGACTTGAATTCTTACTTGAAGCATCTTCGCAATCCTACCCCAAACCTTTGTGAACACTTGCTTAACATCACGCAAGACGGTGGAAGGAGAAGGTATGTAATATTCCGGTCTGCCAGTCTTCATGAGGCATTGGAATCCTCGATCGCTAACAATGGAAAAAGGTCGCATGCTTTCGGATACCCAACAAACGATTTCAGCCCTGAGCGATACATTAGATAGGTTAGATGATAGTTGATCACTACGAACATAGTTTGGGCTTTATCGTGTTGGCGATGAGAAAAGGTAACCACCCCTTTCCCCTTCCTCTCAAAGGCTGTTGTGATTGATCTGTCTTTTAGCTTCTTGGCTTTGTCTAACCCTTCCCGAGCACTCTCTCAGTCGCCACAAGCATCCGCACCATCTAAGATTTCATCTCCCCAACACAGTCGCACATGCTTGCGAAGGTTTCCTGTCAAGTTTCGATTGGATGTATCAAGGTAACATCGGACCATTCTTGGGTTTTTGCCACATCCCTTACAATTTGTTGCAGTGCACCTGAATTCGTGGACACGCCGTCCATCAACGGTCACAATGGAAGGAGTTGGCTGGAAGAACGCATAGATTGGAGCCATCCACTCATCAGATAGTCGTTCTAATGGGGAAATTGGGTGAGCCAGGGTTCAGTGTTCTCACCACGTTTTGTTTGACTCACTGCGTTGTTCTTCTGCCGTCTCAACGGGTTTAGTTACCTCCGGCTCAACTTCGTCATCGTCATCCTCTTTATCATTGTCCTTTTCATTGTCATCCTCTTCGAAGTCCTCGGGTGCTGGAGCTGGATTGTTACCTAGCATCTCAACATCATCACTTCTGTCAGCAGCCTCAAGAACGGCATTGCAGTTTTTCGGTGGGTTATTCATGGATGCACTGTCCTCATCCTCGATGTCCTCAACTGATGGTTGCCCATGTTGACGTTTTGCAGCCGCAGCCCGTGCAGTGTTGGCTGACAGCTTGAGATGCTTGGTGACAACATTGCTCTCTGCACTGACAAAGTTTTCATCAGTTATTTTAGACGAGGCTTTCCTTTTCCGTCATGTAGTTATCTCAGGTTGGGTTGCAAGACACTTTGCGAGTTTTGATGGAGCTGGAGCCGTTCTGATGGGAGTCAACTGTCTTGAAAATATTTGTGGTGTAAACTGTACAGTAGCGGTGATTAGAATAATAGTGCCTCAGAAAAACCTGCCAGACCTGTGCAACGGGTACGGGTTTCATGGGGGTACCTGATGTTGGACCCGCACCCGTACCTGGCCAACCCATACCCGTGTACCCATGCGGGTTTGCAAACCCGTGACGTGCACTACTGGTAAAGTAGAGACTCAGACTCTAAGAGATAGACTGTGTGAAAAAATTAACAAACTTGAAAATGTAGGTCCATATTTGTATATTCCAAATACACAACCAACTTGGTAGCCTCTCTGGGGACTTTACACTGAGCCACATGAGCCACACAGACCACACAGACAAATGCAGATGTCTGCAGACTGAGCTTCAGACTCTGTTTGGTAGGGAGCCCTGCTTAATTGGCAGTCTGCATCTGAGCTGAGTCAAAATTCAGTCCATAAACCCATGCTTTTACTTGGATGCTCAGACCTAGCTTGGATGAACTCCTCATGGAGTCCATGCAGACTGTCCAAATTGCTTACTTAATCATAGTTACCATCACTATTTAGAGTCAAATACAAGGCCTCAAACAGAGCTGTGGAAGTGGCCAAAATGAAAATAAGCATTACACTGCCCATAGGCAATGATGGGCCACTGATAGTACAGATGAGCCCAGATTATCTGATTGTCTCATTGTGATTTGTGGTGCCCACAAAAGTCTCAAAGGCACCATAAATGTGTTTGCATGTTAGGGTGTAGTCCAGGTCCGGTGTGTGGGTACTGCACTCGGACCGCTCACTGAAGCTGTGATTCAATAAGAGCTTTATAAACGAATTGTTCAGTCTTGTATAGGATTCACTGCTGGAATAAGAACGAGATTACAGTAACATCAAGCCCACTGTAGTATCAGTGTTTCGGAATCAAACATCCATTTCACAAAGCTTCCTATCGGCAATGATTAAAAGGAAAACCGCGGAGAGTGTGGCGAGTTCGCTAGTTGAGTAAACATGGTTTCAGGTGTCATATGCATGTCTCTCCATGACGGCCGCGAACTTGATAATTCGCAATCATTTGTTCGTATTATTGGTTTAGTAATGGCAATATTCTTTGTGCTTGAGTCTATGTGCGTGCCCGTGCCTGTGAGAACCAAGTTGCGTTCAGCTTGAAGATTTAATGTTCAAGACCAAAAGGCCCTAATTCTTTAGTACGGATTCTCATTTTTACGTGTGAAAGAATCACGTGATGTAAAGTTGAATGTGGCAATCGACTCGCGAGCCCACTTGGTACTTACTACCATTCACAAAATCATTCCATACCAGGATAGAGTCGTTGGCATCCTAGGTCTAACACAGGGGAACACTCCACCAAACACGGAATTCGTTCATGGAGGCGATTAGAACCAAATCATTGGTGGAGTTATTTTCCTCGTTTCGCCCTCTTTTAAAGCGGGTCAATGACCTAGTAAGAAGGCCTTTCTTCACACGAGGCCATTCTTTGTAACCTCACGCATTACAGATAGACTCTTTCACTGTTTCTCGCTTCGTGTTTACTTCGCTGCCTCCAGAGATCATCGTTGAGATCTTGAAAGTCGCTGACTGGAGTGTCCTTTTGCGAATCCGCCAGGTAAAGAGTAGTTTTTCAATCGATTATGTTGTTGACTAATACTCATCTTAACTAGACCTGTAAATATATTAACACCATATCTAGGACCCGCATGGTCTGGCAAGGACAATTCTTTCAATATGTGACAGCACACAAGTATTCAATACGTCTGGAGGAACCACTGGAATCATACTCAGCGGAAGAAATTGAGAGATGGGTGCTGGTGAGAAGAAGCGCCGACGTAGCTTGGAAACGCAAAGACTTGAAGCCCGTTCGGGAACGAATCATACGCTGCCCGGAGGTCGGTGGCGTATACCTTGTTCCTGGTGGTCGGTGGCTTCTTGTTGGTGGCCTGATGTGTGGGTCGGTCACTGTGTATGATCTGGATGCACCACAACTGACAGGAGAGGCTTTGATCCCACCGGATGAACAAGATGAACAAGCTATACACCGCATAGCTGTTGAAGTCGATTCAATGCAGCAATCTTCTAATCTCAGCTTCACTATGGCTTTGTCATCGGGCGCACATATGGGTGAGACCTGATACCTTTATTGGCATGCCAAGCTAATATTCTTCTAGCACAAGATCCTCTCCACATCAACACCTGGAGGGTCATTCTAGTGGGTCACAAGAATAATGCCCGACTGGTAGCAAAACGCCTTCACTCTTTTGAAGCTCATAAGACTTGCCTCATTCCTGACATTGCGTTTCACGACAAATTTTTTGCGCGAACGGTTTGTCACGGCACCTTTTGTTATCTCGAAGTCTTCGATCTAGAGCGTTCATCGTCAGATGCACATTCTAAAGCAACCATATATCCTGGAGTACTTATCGTGCGTTTGTATCTTTCTTGTCCCATTCTCACTAATAACATTTCCTGCTCATGATCAGGACAGCATTCGTTTTCTTCCAGGTGGCCGACTGCTGGCGCTTTCAGAAGACCAAATCATGGTATATGGGTATGCGATTGCTGATGGAGTAGACCCCGTCGCTCCTACTATTGCCCCAGAGATTACTCAACCGTTATGCCGCCAATCTCTTGCCCACCTGGGAGCATTGTCTGGTGGTGTGTCGCAAGGGATTCACCATGAACTCGCCACACATTTCCTTCTCACTGCGGGAGACCGTTTCCTAAACCTCGTCATCCCGAACAGTGACGACCAAACCTCTCACCTATCCGAAGTGGTAGGAACGGCATATGAAAATGATGATCAACCAACTTATGCCATCGGAGCTGAGAAAGCATTCATTCAATACACAGACTCCACCGTCGCAGGGCTCACTTTTGATTGGGATAATGAGTCCAATTGTATGCAATCGTGGGCTCCGTCTTCGTGTATTCACAGAATATCCAGAGACTGTCCTACTCCTCGTAATGGAATCCGGCCGCCCAAACTTGATGAAGAAAGTGGGCGTATCGTACAGGACAAGGTGGATATGATTTGGGTTCTTGATACCGCGTTAGCTCCATACTAGATAATACACGGTCTTCAGACTCAACCAACTTGCTTATATTTCAACTCGTAAAGAACTACATATAGACGTGGCCCACTAACTCATCACACAAGCTGCCCCATAGCTCTTTTCAATACATCCGCAGGTTGCAATGTAATCAGCTGTAGTACATGTGATCAAAGAAGTTTCAATCACTGACCCAGAGGAGTAGGATCTTCATTAAGGCCTTGATGTCTGATAGTGATGGTGTTAAAACAGATATAGGATATGTGGCCGAGACCCAGCAGTTGTTAGCCGATTTGCTGTCGCATACGGACGACCCATCGACGAATCCGAACATCCAGTCGTCACCAGTCGTCAGGCAAAAGGGGATAGCCGTGAGATCTCTTTGAAACACAAATAGTGAGTCGTTGGAGACCCGAAGGCGTATACGATTAGCATTTACCTACTAGGCCTCTTCGAACAACTGTTCGCAATGGATGATCAGTAATAATCGTCTCAAGTAGATGATCTGGCACCAACAATGCAAGACATTGCGCAACTACTTGCGGTACGTGATCGGAAAGACTCTCCCCGGCCCTCTTTGCTTCGCAGAACGCAAAACGTTCGTTTGCCCTGAAGACATAACTTAAAACATATTTTCCAACGTCTTTTTGTTTCGCCGCCGCTATGGGGTTGGTTGTGAGGCCAGATCAAGCTTGGTATATGAGAGAGTCAGCATACCATCATAATCAAAACGGTGCCGGAGGTGCTTTCCCACAACGGACCAACAAGCGTAATCTGTGCTTCCAGTTATATAGGTGACATTTCGTGAAAACTCAATTTTTGCAGGTGCGTCGCCTAATTGTGAAATCCTAAACTCTGGAAGCAATAAGCTTTGGGATCCCGTCACCAGCGACATACCAATGGCCATTGATTCTATCAGCCATTGATCGATCAGCATTCGCCCCCTAGCTTCCGGCTAGGGAGCGCCCACAAAGAACCAAGGTGTCAGGGCAATATTTCAAGGCTGAACAAGTAATCTTACCTGATAATTGACAGTGTCTCCGATACGTCCAAGCCCCCGAGTCAAGACGCCGAAGTCATGTATGTCCACAGAATCTGCAATCGCCTGCGCACTGAGGAGAGTGTCGCTCCCTTGGTGGTGTTTGATTGCATCCATAAGATCTCTTTGGAACTCTTGCAAATCTACAAAGGGCTTGATATTGATCAACACCACCCCCAACCGAGTCGACAGTAAGGAGTGGTCGAATTTAGAAAAGGAGATGACCTGCAAGAATGGACCATCGAGTGAGCAAAATCTAGGGCCGGTAAGGGTAATAGGAAGTTCCAAACACACACCTTTACATCACAGCCTTTGTTGGGTTCCTCTTCGCTAAAGCCCTTTAATGCCTCGACGTTCTTGAACATTTTTTTTACCAAGTCCTGTAATAAATCCATCTCCTCAAGTTCGTTCCATTTACCGCCAGAACTCGAAGCAAAGCGTTCAACGCCCTTCAGGACAGAGTCGAAGTTGTCCTCGAAAATCGGAATGTCGGCCAGGGAAATCTCTCCACTGCTAATTTTTCTTTTCTTCTGCTTCCGAGTGGGGTCTTTTCCTTGTGCGGAAACTGACATAGCAATAGTGGCGGAATGATGAACGAACGCGTTAACGGGGGGAGAGTGAAGTGAGCGTTTGAGATTGGAGCGCATCTAATTTATACATTTTGGACCCAGGAACTAGGGGTCGAAAGTTCAAACAGCGATCGTGGAATCCCATCCTCGAAACGAAAAGAAAAACGAGGGAAACGCGCTTCATGTGCACTTCCTAGAAAAGGGGGGGCAGCTTCAAAACTCCATAGAGTAAGATGCAATAAAAAACGTGTTATTGGTGCTGTTGATGAAATTGAGGCTGAGGGAATACCAAGGACATCTGTTGGAAAAATCGAGTCAGAAATGCAGCATGGCGTACGCACTGGGGTGGGAGCTGAGTTTTTCAGGTATTGTGGACCCGAAGGGGTACAAGATGTTCAAGTTCCCGAGTCAAGGCCTGGGCGAGCGATGCCACTGAGGGTCTAGGGGAAGCATAGCGGATAGATCCGAACCAAAAACAGTAGAAACTTGAAGGCGGTAGACCCCGACTCCGGTCACTCGTGGGTTTGACAACACTCGGAATATCAATTGATGGAAACGAATCTTTTGAGTCTCGTGTCCCAACATCTCTGCTGAAAAGGAAAATTTTATTTATTTTGTACAGCAATATTTGTCATCGCATCGAACCTAAATGACACCACCCAGTGAGAGTGGGATGGGGAGCGGGAGAAAGAGATGAGTCGGATGTAGGGTTACATGTGTAGATGCTTTTAAGTCGCCCGTTCGTTCAGTGTCACTTCCTTCGCGCAGCGAAGAAATCTCGCCCAGCCTCGTACCCAACCCTCGACGCCTCTACCCCCTCTAATGGATGGCTCTCCCCCTCAAAGATCAACAACTCGACAACGCTATCTTGAGATCCTCTCTGGCCACTACGCTGCCCCTTCAATGCATGATAGTACTCGATCCCCTGCGTCGGCGCCACCCGCAAGTCGGATCTGCCTACGAGGAGTAATACGGACGCGCGCACGGCTCCAACATGAATGATTGGCGACGCGTTGTGGATTCGCGCAAACGTCTCTGGCGACATGATCTGGGGCAAAGCTGGTGTTTCACCAGTCGGCGACTCCGTGGCAGACGAAGATGAGGTGAGGGGATACGGGAGCCCGAACTCAGCGTAGTACCAGTCTGGGATGTCCGTGCTAGACATTTCGCCACCGGAGATGACAGGGTTGCGCATCACTGCTGCAGTATATATGTCTGGGAACTGTCCGATTACTACAAAAACCGGGACAAGTAATGAGCACTTCTCACAGGGAATGACAACAGGAAGAGGAATGTGAACGTACAGTGGGCAGACAGGAATCCTCCATGACTCCCTCCTGAAACGAACTGTCTTCCTGGGCCATCCTCCGATATTCCCAGACTCACGAGATGCCGCGTAGTCGCGATGCAGTCCCCGACATCCAGTGTCCCACAATTCCCCAATAGCGCACGCACCGAGGATTCGCCGAATCCTAATGAACCTGTATAGTTCGGCGACGAGATCGTGTCTGTGGGGAGTAGCGTTAGTGTGTGGGGCCGGAAAAACAGTGGCGAAAGGCACTAACATCCTTCCAACGCAAGCGCAACGGTCGCCGGGGAGAATGTTGTCATTGTGGTCGCGTGGGGTCCACCATGGGGAACAGTGACACACGGTAGGATAGGGGTTGTTGATGTCTTCGTTTGTATCACAATGGTTTCTGTTGGTGAACGACCAGGTATCTGGATAATCGAGGCACGAAGCCCAGAGAGTGCCTGTTGTACTGTGTGCCAAGAAAGCGTTGAGTTGATACCTGATGAAGGGTACCTTGGAAACTAACCAGGTTCGGGAACCATAGGTTTCTCTATAACCCGCCATTCAACCTTCCCCGTGTGGTCGAATTCACCTAGAACAAATTCGTGCACGGTGACGGGAGAGCTCCTGGAGCAGATAATCCGGGATTGCCCATCCGTAGCGTGCACCCTCCAACTGTAAAGATTGCCATCTTCAGGTGTTAGGTCAGTCACCGCCCCATCACCAGTCGATATTAGTAGTACTGTGGAACGGGACCTCCATGTCGAGTGCGTGACGAGCCTCGGCGCGGAAAGAGATGCGGGCTGGACAAAAGGGTTGAGGGGTAGATTAAAGTCTGGGTAGAGACCCGGAAACGCGTCGTCGAGAGGGTCGAACACAAGGTCCACGAGCGGCGATCCAATACCATTGACGGAGGAACTAGTAGTGATGTCATACGAATATAACATTGATGTTGACGCGTGCGCGCCGCCGGTATGACATGCGAGCCAAAAGACAGTAGAAGTTCCGTTATGAGAAAGAATTCGGGGTGAACGACAGGATATGTGAGAAGGAGTAAGTTTTGTTGCTACACTGGGTAAAGATTGCAGTAGCTCTCCACCCGTAAGGTCTATGGATGGCACACTCAGACGCCATATCCCTGTGGGACGGTTCAAGCAGCCTTTGACGCCGAGTAATCGACCATCGGTGGTATACTCATAACCCGTGGCGTAGATGGAGTTTCCGTCTGGAGAGAAAATTCCTTGGCCAAATAACGCTGGAGAGGACACAGAGAGCGCGGTTAGTTTGCGAGTTGAGTTAACGTGATTCCAGGAGTATATGAACAGGGTTGGCCGTTTCTTCCCAGCGATGCCCTCACCAAAATGAGGCGTAAACCGAAACCGGTGGTATGGGTCATTAGTATCTTTAGGTGTGTTTGCTTCAGCGGTATATACCAATGAAGTCTCCGATGGGGAGAAGGCCAGAGAGGATAGATGTTCTATAACATGTGAGCGTTTAGCATCGTGCGCGTCAGCTAGCTTACCGTCAGTGTAAAAACCGCTATGCGTGTCGGTTACGTCGACAGACGCCTCGATCTGATTGTCGCGCCAGATCTCGATATATCGTTTCGTGTCCGCCTGGATTTTCACTTCGCGTAGGATGGCGCGGCGGGTGCCCGACGGAGATAAGCAAGATCCTACCATGTCACCCGTGTCTTGCCAGATTTGAGGTGAGGTTGGATCATTAACATCTATCGGCTTGGTGATATTTCGTTTGATGTTTCGGACATGGTCGTGCAGGGTTGAAGTGACTTGGATTACTGAGAAGATGTATCAGTTAGAGCTGATTTGTGCGTGTTCTTTAACAAGATATGCGATGAGATATAGGGAGATATATCGATACGGATAAATTCCGTGTGTGGTGATAGATGATCGATCGAGACCTACCATTAGCAGCACGGTTGAGAAATTGGGCAGATGAGGGTACTGGAATTCCCGTCAATTCGTTGTAATACATGTTGGACGGTTTTGAAGGTCCTTGCGCTGCTGCTCCAGTCCAGAGTTTACGATTTAAACTCGAAATCGTAGAAAAGCGAGCAAGAGAAGCCTTGGCTGGCTTGAATGTGACTACAAAAAGTGTGGCGAGTGGGCGCATGGTGAGTGGACACGCGACTCACAAGTTCCCACGGCGTGATTGGTAGTCCAATTGAACCTGAATTGTTTTTTTTTACCTATCGCAGCAGCGTGGCAGATATTAGCAAGGGCTCAATTATGAACCTAATCGTTCACATCCATCTTCCAAAGCTGCCTCAAAAGTCTCCAGATCTGTTCGGCGTGCCGTATGGATGACAGGTTGAATCCCCGTCAAGTGAGTCTGCACGACAATCTTAACTTAAATACGAAGACATGACAGTCGCGCCCAATGCCTGGTGCTCAATTATGCATGAATATAGAATGACTATTCAGTGTGTGGGAAAACTCTTTTATGGCAAATACCACTCGCATAATTTCCTCTGAGGCAACTGTGGTACGACCATTGACAGTCCAGGCTCGAAATCACAGCACCTTCCGCCCCTTCGGGACTATATGTCTACTCAACGCGGCTGCTCGTTGTTGTGCGAATGACACGTTGCTCTTCTGATTCGATTCTCAAGGGTTAAAGCCTCAAGGTCTGCCCAGCATTGAATTGGCCCCGTCGCATCATCAACACCAATCGATAACACGTTTCTGGTCCTGCCTACTTTATAGTGTTTCAGAATGTCCCCATTTCTCGAGAAGTGGACGCCTCGATTTATCCTATTCCGGTGGGGGTGTCGTATGTGCCGCTGTGTTCAAATGTTTTGACCCCTTTTCCATTTCTGCTGAACTTACGCTAGGTAAAAGACTGATACATCTCTATGTCCGAAATTCGGATGCGTGAGCTTGTGCTTACAGCTTCGGTTTGGAGTCGCCAGGGAACACGGCGATATTACGGACTTCATTTCCATTTATTTGTACTCGGATTTTCACAAGTGGCGGCTAAGACGGTCGGAGAAGACCTCTTTAACCACGTACCAAGTAATTGCTTAGTGCCTAGACATGCTAAACAAGATACAAACACTCTGTTGATGTACCCAGCTTCAGCCAGCGATTGAGCCTATTTATTTCGTTCTCGCACCGTGACGGGGGGATGAGCTTCATGTGGTAGTAGAGCTAAAGTGTGCTACATTTTCGGAAGACAACAAAGCGTAGGTCATTCCCACAGCCCTCTCAGCGCTCAAAGTGGCATTGAGTACTTCAACGTGGCGGGTGAAAAAATCTTCATCAGTAGTTTCACAGTTTGCTTTTTTCTGCTCGTACGAGCGGGAAAAGCGGGAATCAGAAAGCTCACAAGCGCCGAGCAGAAAAAGCCATATCTAATATTTCGAAAAAACTAGGCTCTAAATTGGTGACAAAAAGTCAAAAAATCTACAAAAAGCAGAAAACAGTGGAAAGAGAGAAAAGCAAAGGTGGGCGACATTAAGCATAGTAAATATGTGACCGAAACGGCTCTCAATTAGCAATAGAATAGGTTACTTGCACATAGTACTGATAGCTTTTCGCTTTTCTGCTTTTTTGCTTGTGACAAGTGGAACAGCGGCAAAAAGCGGACAAGCATTCTGTGAACTTACTCATGCCTTATAAATGCAACACGCTACCCATCTCAAAGCACCAACACATTCAGGATTTGCACACTGATTTTTCGCAGCTGCATTTTTAACAGAGGTTGATAACTCAACGAGGGATCGATCGATGTGACATCCTACTCCAACGGGACTCGAGAGGATATTGGGACCCGAATATCAATATCAAATTCATTTTTCTGTAAAGGCCGGCACTCAAACTGGTCAAGTAAATCCATGCACAATCCAGGCCTGGATTCTTGCCGTCAACGCACACAAATTCGGCTCCCTAGCCAAGAAGTCGTAATACGGGTCATTATGAACTCCATCTTTCTGCACGATCAGAGTCGCGCACGAGTGGTATCGAGTGATTTTCTTCGAGAGCTGTATAACGTCATCTCTTAGACATTCTGCCTCTCCGACGCTGATTAGGACCCGATCGACAACCTTGTTGATGCCTTGGAACCACGATCCCGAGACCACGCTTGCATCCAGGTATGGGTAGTGCGATTCCTCTACGCCGTTGAACACCTTTCTCCCGCAGTAGGCAAAGGTAATTGCCCCCACTACATCTGTTTTGTCATTTTTGGCGAAGGAGCCAGTGCCGCCTGCAAGTGATATCCATGGCGACATAAGATAAATTCCACAGATCCTGGATCGCAGAGAGAGGCGAGGTATCCCGTCCAGCGGATGTAGGATGTGTGAGAGTAAGTTCAAAACGAGATTAGCGCCGGCCGAGTCCCCAACTATCTGTATGTTTTCCGGCCTGACGCCACTGGAAATGATGTGGCTTAAGGCCAATGTTGCCTGTCGTAGTGGCATTGGAAATGCGGCTGTTGGTACAAGAGCTAGGTTTTGGGTGAGCATCATTTCTCGTCAAATAGCCTGAAACAGAAACTTACAGTAGCTGAATATTACAAGACCAACGTTGAGCCCCTCATCAATCTTGAGATGTATTCGCATGTGGTTCCAGAATGAAGCAGCAAAATCTTGAAGGGGTATTATATAGCCACCACCTGTAATCGGACGGGAGTTAAGAGAGGGTCGTCCTGCCCGAAGTTCGTTACCTTACCATGAAAATAAACAATAACGCGGTCTGTTCGCCTGGGCCCAACCCACAACAGTCTGGCACCTTGGCCGATTTCTTCCACCAACGCTGGCAAACCGTTTTGCTTTACCCATGCTTCGTATACCTGGCGCGTAGTTCCAAGCACGAACTGTAATTGCCTCATATTTAAAGCTGAACTGATGAAGCGGAATCCAGCATCGCTCAGGACGCGCCTCCAGCTCTTTGTCCTGTCACGCAGGACCATCACCGAAACGAACAATTTCCAAGCGAGGACAAAAGCTGTCATGCTTTATCAGATATGTACGTCAAACCAAGAAGATTGGACACCCACGCAGTTCGCTAATAGTAAGAATCAATTCCCCCATCTCAAGCAAGGAAATGCTTCCATAAGGCCTTTGTGCGAGGTCTGCCATTTTAGTCACAGAATGGTGTTGAATACGGTTGGGGACAGAGACGTGAATAGTCCGATCGTGCTGGCGTTTTATAGGTATGCGACCGGTACCCCTAATCCTCAGCAATCGCCAAAACGGCGGATCCTTCGAATAAAGTCAATGATGGAAGCTTGCCTTTCTGATTTCCCAGTGCGCCACCTGTATCAACCAGGATTCTGAAATCAAAGCTGGATTTCGAAGGGCAAAAAGCAGTTTCTGAGTTCAGATCCGAGATTAGTCGACCTTCTCCCGATCAGATGACACCGGTGCGCGTGTTTGCTCAGCTGATCGTCGAGGATCATCGTCGCCGTCGGACTCACTATGAGCTCGAGATTTGCTTAATTTCAGGCTTTAAAACCCCAACCCGCCCACAACTACCCACCCCACTTATGGTTACTTTAGACAGGATGCTTGCCCCTCAACTATTGCTGGGATTCTGAGGAAGCCCTTGCTTAAGCTCGCCCAAATTCTTTGAAAGCCACGGACCGAATCTGGATGTTATTGCAGGGATGTCTGATCATTTATCCCGATTTCGTGTGCTTCATTTCAATATGCCGATATGTCTCCAAGTCAGTAATCCACACAAACCGCAAGTACTGCACATAATACGCACACCGCGATCCGGTCCCGCAATCGAAAGAGCGAGAGAGTACAAAGCCGCACTGCATGCGGGGAGCGATGTTTAATGGTGACTGATCCCTAGGGTTCCATTTTTTACCATGAGCGCTAAATCCTTTCTGAAATACTTACTATGCTTGTTGGGGACCGCATATTCAGCGCACTGATGGGACAAAGCACCTTCATCATGGTGTGTACTTTCTGCCAATACAGTCGTCCCTGTTGTTTGCGATGCGTGAAAATGCGAGGGTTTAATTAAAAGCCGTGGAAACATGGAAAAAGGTACACGCCATCAGAGACGCCACAAACGGGAGATGTCAATCGGACGGTCATCGATCATCCCGGTCTTGCCTGATCCAGGGGAGCCTCATGGTCTTATATAAAGGCACCACTCGCGAAAGGAAGAAATTATAAATAGTTTACCTGTATACCACCCGCGAGTTGCGGGCACCAATGTAGAATTTCTAAACACTTGGTTCTGTCCTCATTATGATCCTCTATCGATGATGGCCGGTGACTGGTTGACTCTGCGGATGGTATCAGCATGGAGGATGGGTGACGGTTGAATGCTGAAACATGATGCGCAGTTATTATTTGGCTGCGGCTGACCATCGTGTGCACACTTGCGTTAGTACTGAACCTAGTCGTATATTTTGGGATGCAGATTGAGCGCGCTGGGGGCCTGCGTGTGGGTACAAAGGGCACAAGACACTAAATTATGCTGTAAATTATGGTACAAATACAAAATCCTCCTAAGAACTCGTTTACGATGACAAGGGAAACGTACAAATAGTATATACGAGCCCATTTACTTTAGTTCATCAGCCTGAATAAGGGAAACAGCCTTTTGCGAACGGGGTTTGATAGAGCATTTGAACGGCTTAGGATGACTGGTATCAGGATCAGGTAGAACCCGAATTCCATTAGAAAGACAAACCGAGTTAAAAAGAATGCCAACATACCTAATAGTTCCTGTGGTATTCTCGTGCACAGGTACTATGACTACTCCGTTTTCAACACATTTGGATATATCAAACACGGCCAATGACATAGCACAGGAGATAAAGACGGAAGCATCGGCAAGGTGAGACCCTGGGCATAATTAGCAAATGATTGCTAAGTAATTTGAAAGGTAAAACTACCTGGACAGGTCCTGAATTATGCTTGTTAGCTATGGAATAGAAAGGAATACCACAAATTTACCGTCGTCCAAATCCGAAGCATAGTTCTCGCGGGTCAGGTTGGACGGCTTTATCACCTGACGGGATGTACCGTTCTGGGTCAAAGCGTTCGGGTTCAGGGTATATTCTAGGATCGTGTGTCAATTTCCTTTTGCGCATAATCAGCCGACCAACAGTGCTGAAACAGTCAAAGACAGACGGACCAAATATTTGCGATCACCAAAGACCCCTTCGGAATGAAATACCCCTCGTGGACATCATCCTCCATAACGCGGTGTGGTACACCTAAACCGGACATGGTAAATTAGGCACCGACGTATTCAAAAGTTTGGAATTGTTTACCGGTAGGGGTTACGGTGTTCCAACGAAGAACCTCTTTCGCGAGCGCATTCACATAAGGTAGCTGTTCACGGTCTGAAAAACCTGGAAGTCTGTCGTTCCCAACGACAACATCAATTTCGGCCTGAGCTTTCTTTACAACCTCTGGGTGGAGGGCCATCGCAAGAAAGAAAGAGTATATTGCCGATACAGTCTAAATAAATGTCACCAAAGATTCTTTGCGGAATGGTTTGACCAAGGACTTACTGTATCAGCACCTCCTGCCGAAGGTGGGTATGATCAGAGCTTGATCCAAACGAGTCTAAGTAGTTGTACCTGAATAAAGGCTTGCAGCGCTCCACTTAATATCAAACTCGTCCTCAGCTGTAAGAGGGTTGCTTTCGAGCAATGTAGATGTGAAGGAGAGGGCAGCTGTCCCGGCGGACTGATAACTCGATTGGCTAAAATAATGCCGACTAGAAACTAAATGGCACCCACCATTTGTTGCTTGACGAAATTATGCGGCTGTTCAACCATTTCAACAAGCGTATTAGACCAAGAGGCGACAATCTTCTGGAAGCCTGCCCCAGGAAACCAAGATGGAACGTGGCGCACTGAAATAAGCTTAACGGATATTAACAAGGAATGCAGAGAAGTACACTTTACGTGCAGGAATGAGGTCAACCAGGAAACCCCCAGGAGCCGTGGATAGCGAGAACTGTTCTGTAGCTTTGTCTGCAAGTTCAACAAAGGGGTCATTATTTTCTTGTGTTTCATATCCATGAGAAATTCGAAGAATAATCGCTCCAGCGGTCCTTCGTATTCATCAGGGTGTGTGTGTCATGTGTTCGGAACACGACGTACTTTCGGACATGGGCAGCGAGAGCCTCAGGTTTGTAGAGGACACTACGCAAGAATCGGTGTGTTTCAAGCTCTTCCGAAGGAAGGTATTGCTTCATTGACGCGCTATTGCCTATGCTTTGGTAGAACAGGCGACGGAAACGCCGGAAACGATCGCCATAGGGCAAGAGAGCTAGAACGTTCTTCCAACCGACGAGTTCACCGCCCATTTGAAGGATAGGACGGTCAGAATAAATAGAGCTTTTTTTATCGAGCATCTCTTTTGCAATCCTTGCGGAGTTGAGAATGATCAACGGCTGGCCAAAAACAGTAACTGAGGTGATGTCACCTGCAATAATGAACGTCAGAGGCATGATGTCGGCCAATACAAAAACAGACTGACCCCATTGTTCGCCCCAGCGCGCAAACGTGAGCCATTCCTTCTCGGATGGCATATCGAAGATATTCCCGACGAAAGGTAAGCCTTTGGGGCCAGGTGGAAGTGAGGCGGGCTGTTTCCAGCGCCGAAGAAAGCTCTTCAAGAGGAATAGACCCAGAAAAGCGAAGATTATATCCACAGTATTGATAAAGTTTGGTGACATCGATGTACGTAGGTTTACAAACCGAGGGATGGATGGTTGTTCAGAAAATTTCAAGGCCCTTTAGTATGATATCGGAAGATTATCCAATTAGGATCGGCATACGGCACGGTGTTCGAGTTCATTCATAAAAGGGGCAGGGCATGAAGCCCGCGGCAATTGTAATACAAAATTTTGACAGGAAATGCGGTGAATCAATATGAATCATGGGGTAATGACAGTGACATACTGACGAATTAATATCAGCGTGGGTTTGATTGCAGGGTAAAGGTCCCATATAGATCCAGAGACGCTTTTTCGTCTCGAGATCTTGCGTGCGATGGTATCAGGTGGGACCGCTCCGGGATGTGCGGCGGGATGTTTTTTTGAATCAATGTGGAGTGTTCGGGAAGATACTTGTTTATAAGTGAGCATACTGCAGTGAGAACAACCCCCTTTTTTGGCAAGAGTTAATCATGTTGCAAAAAAGATTCGCCGCTCCCAAGCCACCTGTTCGCCGCGAAGTGCTGTGAAAGTAAATGAATACGCATCGACGTGTGCCCATCAAGGTAACTGAACGCATGGCCAGCTGGAGACCTTTCTGATATCCCTGAAAATAACTAGCCCTTACAGTCGATTTCCAGGGTTTGCTGGCAGGTTGAGGCTGCATGAAGCTTAGATACAAACAGGGGACAACACGTTCGCCTCGGATATTGATCGGAAGATGAAGTATTCCGGCTGTTCTCAGAACACTATAGTCCCGAAATCCTGTGTTTGCTTGAATCCGAACAAACAAAGGCTATTTTAGGAAATCATGAGATTTTTTGTTTGATACCGGGCCATTATTATGGGGGAACGGTCAACGCCCCTTCGATGTCTGTTCGATTATCTGAATACTATACTAAGCCTGTTGATGCTGAGAAGGCAGAGGGGTGGTTTAGACATGTTGGTTATATTGCTTGACTGGTCATATACATAGAGTTTTTCTGTGCTCGTCACCGCTTGAGTTCCTTTCCGATCCTTCGCTACATTTCTTTTTGGCCGCTTTCCTAAAATAGCCTTTGTTTGTTCGGATTCGAGCAAACACAGGATTTCGGGACTGCCTATCGTTCTTGAAACAGCTGTCAGACTCGGGGATAATAATGATCTATAAAATCAGGTTGATGAGGTCTCGTGTTATACGCGATTCCCTTTGTACAAAAATGTCGATGCGTTGAAGACTGTAGAGTTACAGATTATGTTACAACAGACGCGCGATGGTTCTGACTCGGGCGCACATCGGAATCTTATTTGTTCAGATCATGTGTGGTTCGCTGGGTGGTTTCGATCTTGACAGATATGCCGGGCGGCCCTGTAGTTAATAATATGAGCGTGAGTATTGACATAAATTTTCAATCAGGGGCTGACGTCTGACTGGAACCGCTTGGCGATTTCAGTGTGCTGGAGGGAATATGAGAGGTCTTCGCCATATCCACCAAGGTCCCGTATTGCCCGTCTAGCATTTAAAGTCACTAAAAGCGAATTGCTATACACTTTCACAGTTATCAGTGTTTAACTCTCGAAATACTGCGGGGAAAACTACCCACACCGTCCAAGACTGAAGTAGAACGCGACATATATCAAAGTGTCTGACCATCATATCATCTGTAATTCATAGTTTGATATTAGTGCCGATGCGGGGGGAAAGCTTACTGATACAAGCGATGCGATAGCACATATGCTGGTCAAAAGCCCAGTACTGACTGTGAACAGGATCTACAAGAGGGGAGATTATTTGAGTATTATTGGCTTCGAATCTGAATACAGAATAATGGTAACGCCCACCAGTTTGCTTATTATGGTATCTGATCTATAAGGACCATTGGTTAACTCGTTTTTTTAGGATGGTCAGATCATACTTCTTGAATCCGGTGCGGAATCGCTGGAGGAAATAACACAACGTTCCGGCGATGAGAGCGTCCGCCGCCGCACCTAAACCATTCACTGTCATGGATAGGCCATAGCATCATTATCAGCAACGCTGATATACAATGTTTAAACGGACCGACCTTCAACTCCAATAATTGCAACCATGTTGTCAATTTCATGCTAGAATTATTCCACGTTTATCAGGAGGAGTAACAAGACGCATTAAGATAGGCTCACGATAGGATCACAAAAGCCACCCAGGTGGCGTTAAGATAAAACCAAGAGACAGCTTACCAAAAGAGCATGCGGGATGTTACCAAAGTTGTAAGGATGACAAGGATTTTATTGGAGCTGGGAAACCAACCAAAATTTGCAAGGATTGATCTAAACCACTTTCCACTCGACGTAGGACAGGTGAGAGAACTCACACTGAGACTGATGAGCCATAAGTTTTGGTTGCTCACTGGGAAGTGCCGTTAGCTGTCACATGTTTTGAGAACTGACAACCCTCACAGCGCCAGGAAGCTATGTTGGTACCGGGTAAATATGTCATGATTTGAGGAGGCACGAATGTACAGCGTAACCTTGTACCAATAATCCCACGATACCCTGAAAATATTGACTTCCGTTCGAAATCTGCCAAAACACTGGACAATTCAGAAACGAACGTTGCACAAAACCTCGCGCTGCCGATAGATACATAAATATAATTGGGTTATTCTCGTAACAAGTTGCGCACCATAACACTCCTAAGAATAGACTATTTTCAGTACAGGAAAAATTGGACATGATGTTCGCCACGTACCAGACCATCTCATTGAGAGTTTGACGCCTCCCGTAATTATAGTAGTACACTTGAAAATGTCGCACGAGATAATAGCACGCAAATCAATGAGATCTTACCGGTATGTGAGATCAGGCATTGGTGGACACTATCAAGCACCCAAACGGCACTGACCTACTTTCGTTGTGAACACTGTGCAAAGCCATCTGTAGCCACGCATACTAGGGATTTGATGTACCAGGCATCCTAAATACAGGGAAATTTAGTGATTCTGAAAAAAATCAAGTTCAAAGAACACACCTTGGTATAGGTATAGTTATTGAAGGAATAACATGTTTGAACACATGATACTTACGATAACCTTTGGGCGAGGTGTAAAGGAGTTAACCATGTAATTGGGAGTACCTCCATATAAGCTATGGAATGGCCAAATGTCAATTACGGGCTGGTCAATTCTCGGATCTTACATTCCAGCACATATTACTCCGATGAATGCCGCTCCCATCTTGTCCGTCTGCCATGTTGGTGGGAGAAAGGATTAAGAAAGGAACAGTAACTAGCATCGGAGCCCGGCTACCAGGCCTTAAGGCACGACACGGTGCATCATCTGTGCCAGTGTCACAGACTCTAAAACATTGTATCATAGCTGTCTGTTGGGAGTCGAGATCCTTCGAGCCACAAATCGGGCCGAGCCCCGTGGTCAATGGATTCCCCCGGATGGAGGGCCTTGAGACTAATCCGCAAATAATGCCTGGAGCTATATGATACAAAGTGGGTCTTGGCGCCACAATAGGTCACGGGCAGTAAAAAAACTTCACTTGAGTATATTTTGTCCATTAAGTATCAGCGAAAGAAAAAGTGCACGCACCATCCCAGTACGGGGTGGCTGAATCGATCCTGGACCTCCTGATTCGATAGAAGCACCGTGCTATGTCGAGATAGTCGGTCAGGGCTAAGAGCAAGTCAAGAGTACATTTTGGTTTGTCAAGTACCGATATACATACAGTGCGTGTCATCCGTCAACTTGAAACAAGGCGACTGCTGTTGTGGAGTACCCGCCTCTTAAAGCGGTAGGCCAACGACGTCCATGAGAGCACAACCTATCGCTACGCAAGTGGGGATATAGTGCGTGTAAGTTCATCCAGACGAACACCTGTCAAACGAAAGTGGCGCAGTTACTGACATCTCCTTGGTCCAAGGTGAATTTTTGTGCTATTGCAATGCTAATATAAAGATCTTGCGGGGAGACAGGATGCAGGATGAGGAGTAAGCTGTACCCCGAGAATTTATCTGTGGACGGGACATCTGACCATAGCCGTTTGTTCTCACAAGCAATGGCATGGTGACAAAGTAGCCGCCCTGATAAAATATTGATTCTAAGCAGCCTCTCTCTGATCACGCCGGCATCGGCTTCGTGTTCAAACGTGCTCTTCTCAGCATGCGCATTATAGGGCGAGCGGATCTTCAATGGGCTGTATGAGGTTGGATCTGTATAATGCGGACCATATGACAAGATTGAATCTTGTGGGGAAAGCGCCAGATGATCTGAATTTAAGTAAATCATCGGTGCACCCCACGTGTTGGCACTGAGTAGGCCGTCAATGTTGATCCTGTTGCGTAGGTTTGTCACGCAGATATTTTGACGCTTTTTGCACCAGGTTTGATATAACGTTTTGTTGATGTCCCACTGGTCAATCCTTCATAGCGACTTAGTTTCGCAAAAGCACTCCACCACTTCATGGTCACGCTAAACCCCTGGAAAATCTGTCAAGTACCAGGTCATCTGCGCTTGACGTGAATCGTCTTCGGGATATATAGATATGATCATGTGTGGCTGAGTTGAATCGAACGACGGAGGCGTAAGGGGCTGCGAAAGTCTGGCTGTTTTGGGAGAAGAGGAGGAGTCCAAGAAAGAGCCGTGGGAAATTTTTCTTGATCGTCCTGCAGCTGGCCACGGTCGACGACCTCGCTTCACTTGGATTCTGCCATGAAATTCCCAGATAATCATAATCTCACCTGCGTCGACCTACTTCTCATATCTCAAAGCAAAATATACCGCCCTCACGACGTGACCCAACATCAACAGACACTTGTAGAAATGGAGGACAGTTTCCATGCTATGCGTGCCCCACACCATCTCTTTCACTCCACCTTTCTGGCCCTCCCTTAAATCTTTAATGGTTTGACGTATTAGCACGATAAGTGATATTTTCACCGAAATGGAAAAGCACATATCTCGGGATAAGCAACGCAAGCATTATATATTTGTCGGCCTAAATCGCTCAAGCTCACTAAATCATACGATAAACTTTATTAATCCTATAGGTCTATCCTACGCAAGCCCTTGTTAAAATGTTAATGCATCATATCAATGATGACTAGCACGATATCGACGTAAATTGACACCGAAGTTCGTTCAAAAAACTCAGAAAGCTAGGAATATTGTTTAAAACCAGTTGCAAGCCAATCCCAGATGGCAATAGATGTCTCCCCCACTTTTGGACCATTGACGATGAAATCGAAGAACGGATCATCGTGAACACCGTACTTCTCCAAAATGAATCGCACCCCATCATGGTCTCGACGGAATTGGTCTGCAAAAACGACGATGTCATCCCTCAAGCATTCCGCGTCGCCAGCAGTGATGAGGACCCGGTCAACTACGGTCGGTACGTTCCTAAACCATGATTTTGGTGCCTTCACAGCCTCGATGTAGCATCGTTGGGAATCAGGTATCCCATCCAAGATCTCACGACTCCACCAGTCAAGGGTCCCCTTACCAACGACGTCATTGTTTTCGTTTGAGATGAGTGAGCCCCCTTGGCTTGATAGCGAAACCCACGGTGACATGAGGAACATGCCACGGATAGGAGCCGATAGCTTAACTCTCGGGATACCATCAAGGGGGTGAAGTATGTGTGAGATAAGCTGCAGAGCCAGGTTGGCCCCGGCTGAGTCGCCAGTAATTTGGATATTTTCGGGGCTCACGCCAGTCGAAATGAGGTGCTCCAGTGCCAGTACGGCTTGTTTTAGTGGGGTAGGAAAGGTGGCAGTTGGTTCTAATGCTATGGTGCCCAGTTAGTATGAACTCTTCACTAGCTAGGTTATTTATCAAGGACGCACAATAGTTCAAGAAAACTAGTCCCGTGTCCACTCCGCGGTCCTTGAGTTCTGTCAGGGTGTGCTTCCAGAATCCGGCACCAAACCCGGTCATAGGAAAAAAGAACCCTCCGCCTAAAAGCATTATGTCAAACAAGCGTCTATGAGAGGCACCGTGAAACCGTGCTCACCATGGAAGTATAAAATAACTCGATCGGTCCGGCGCCTCCCGATCCAATGGAGCCTTGCATTTTCTCCGAGATCATCGGTCAAAGCTGGTAATCCATTTTGCTTCGTCCAGTTCATGTATATGTGATATGTATCGCCGAGTAACCACTGGAACGCAGTAGGATTCAATTTCTCACAGGAGAAATAAGAAAGCTTTTCCATGAGAACACGCTTCCAGCTCTTGTGGGCGTTGTTGGGATGAAAAGGCGAGGTAAGTAGCGTCCATGCAAGTACAAGTGCTGTGAGGAGAATTAGTAGAAATTCATGGTGAGAATTGGTTAGTCAACATACGCATATGGAACAAGAGAGATACGACCAACGCCAACTTCTCGGTCCAGGATGCATTTCCATACTGCTTCGATGTTGATGTCAACATATTTTTAAGGAGGGAGGATTATGAATTGGCGTGTGCGAGGTGTTCAGTTGCTTGAATGGTCAAAGCATGACGAGCTTTTATTCATTACACTAGCCTTGAATGACTCAAGCGTCTTCCGTGGCATGAGGCTCGGTGCCGAGCACAATGACTGCATTGTGGCTATATACAACACGATGAGTAGTTTTTTTTAAAGGTTTCCCAACATGGGATGTCGGTCGACGTTCCTCTTGAGACATGTGTCACGGGAAATCCCCCACAAAATTTTTTTTTTTGCACTAGGTGAGATGGATTCGAAAAGATGACTCTATCTTGTGTGCCTGGAGTTATTAATATCGTAAGACTCGGTTGATCAATGGAATAATTGTTAAGCCTTACCGCGGTTGGCCGGTCGTGGGTAGGTTGGGTGTTGCTGATGCGGTCCGAGATTAAGTCATTGAACCGGGTACTAGCGTTCGACCTGTTTGATCGGTGCTGGGACTGCGCGTCCGGACAAAATGAGTAGGATTTTATGGCTCATTTGAAGGACATTACATTTGTGGCACGGAGCGATCACAGTGGAGCAGCGAGGCGTGTGCCAGTAGTTCAATAATTGTACCTAGGGGATTTTCGTTAACATCTTGTGGCTATCTCTCTCGCCCATCTAGTGGGTGACTCAAGGAAAAATTATCAGTTCAAAACTATCATACAAATTTCAAGATATTTACTCTTGTATACCAGCCTACGACAGCTTGAAACCTTCCGCAAGCCAATCCCAGATAATCGGGGTGAGTTCTCCCACATTATCCTCCATCGTTATAAAATTTAGGTACGGCCCAACATGCGCGCCATGCTTCCCCAGAATGAACCGTGCTTCATTGTGATCCCGGCAGAATCGATCTGCAAATATGACGACCCCGTCCCTCAAGCACTCCTTCTCGCCGACGGTGATAAGAACCCGGCCAATCGCGGCTTCGGTACCTTTAAACCAAGGCTCTGGCGCGGTGATTGGCTCAATATAATGTCGCTGAGAATTGGGCACCCCCTGTAGGGCCTGATGGCTCTACTCAACAAGGCACTTAGTGCCGATCATGTCGTTTCCGTCGTTCGTAACGAGTGAGTTTCCATGGCCTGACAACGATACCCACGGAGACATGAGGTACACACCACGGATGGGACTAGATAGTGTGATGCGAGGTACACCGTCGAGGGGATGGAGTACGTGTGAGATGAGCTGCAGGACCAGGTTGGCCCCAGCGGCCTCACCTGCGATTTGAATGTTCTCTGGACTTACGCCAGTCGAGATGAGATGCTTCAAAGCTATCACAACTTGCCTTAGCGGGGTAGGAAAAGTGGCAGTCGGTATTAGTGCTACGGAATACGAGTAGACTGAGCTTGTACAGCTCAGTGTAACTCGTGGGGACGAACAATAATTTAAGATGGCGAGTCCGGTATCCGCACCACGTCCTTGAGCTCCGTAATAGATTGTTTCCAGAAGTTGGCTCCAAAGTTAGTCAGAGGAAGTAAAAACGCTCCACCTGCAAGCATTTGTCAGATAAGCCGTAATAATAGGGGGGTTTTGTTCACCGTGAATGTACAAGATAACCCGGTCAGTCCTGGACCTTCCAATCCAAAGAAGCCTGGCATTTTCCTCAAGGTCATCAATCAAGACTGGTAACCCGTTTTTTTCAGTCCATTCCATATAAACTTGACGTGTGTCGCCCATTAACCATTGGATTTGGGAGGCGCTCAGTCGATCTGTCAAGAAGTAGAAATATTTATCGGCCAGCACACGCTTCCAACTCTTGCGGGAGTTGCTGGGATGGAACGGCGAGGTCAGTAGCGCCCACACAAGCACAAGCGCTGCAAAAGGGCGGTAGGCTTGGTGGTGACTATGAGCGTCTATTGACCATCCACATACGCATGTGGAATGAGAGAGATGCAATCGCGGTCACTTTCTCGATCCAAGAGACGTTTCCGTACAATTTCGGTGTTGAAGTCGACATCCTGCCGAGGAGGTTGAGATACGGGTTGAGCGATACAAGGTATGGCCTGGATAATGAAGTCATGGAGTATATATGACGCAAATGGAACATACCTTTTCCCTTTCTCACAGAACGTTTTGGGCCAGTGGAGTAACTAGGTTGTTATATGTAGGCTGGTTTATTTTTGGATGACGACAGGGTTCGCGTTCGAGTATTGCGAAGAACTTGTGTTGTACATCGTCATAGATGTAAATTAGATCGGGAATAACTTTCTCGAATATCGCCCGGGTTGACCGGAAACCTGAGTGAGCATACGCATCTCGGTATGATGATCACCGTAAAAAAAAAGGTTTTGTGGTTGTATGACATGGAAAACCGAATACACCACGAAGCATCAGTGTCGATTTCCAAACATCGATATCACCGGAATCGAAGCCAAATCAGACCCAGGCACTCGCAGATTCACGGATATGACTGGAAGAAGCGCCTCGGCGGCCGATCTGAGGGGCACGAATAAAGGGCGTCAGTTTAAATGTACAAATCAACAATTTTTGGAGGAAGGAAACCACTACAAACGATACAAGTTTACGAACGCTTGAACCCCTCTGCAAGCCAACCCCAAATGACTGGGGTTAGCGTCCCGAGCTTAGTCTCATTCGCAAGGAAATCGAAGAACGGATCATTGTGTACACCATGCTTCTGAATGACAAATCGTGCTTCATCATGGTCCCGGCAGAACCGATCCGCGAAAACAACGATATCATCCCACAAACACTCTGCATCGCCACCGGTGATGAGAACCCGGTCAACAACCGATTTTGCATCTTTGAACCACGTCTTGGGCGCTTTGATCGCTTCGATGTATGGCAGCTGTGAGTCAGGTATTCCCTCCAGGACCTGACGACCCCACTCGGCGAGGGATTTGTAGCCAGTGGTATCGTTGGGTTCGTTTGTAACGAGCGAGCCTCCCTGACCTGAAAGGGAAACCCATGGCGACATAAGATACACTCCACGGATAGGAGCTGACAGTTTAACGCGTGGGATGCCGTTGAGGGGGTGGAGTAGGTGTGAGATGAGTTGGATGGCAAGGTTGGCCCCGGCTGAGTCGCCAACAATTTGGATATTCTCTGGCCTCACGCCAGTAGAGATGAGATGGTTTAGCGCTAGCACGGTTTGCTTAAGGGGGGTAGGGAAAGCAGCAGTCGGCACTAGAGCTGCGATGCCGGCTGAGTTTAGGTCGAACAGGTCCGATCACCGGACCGGAACTTACTATAGTTCAAAATGGCGAACCCCGTATCAACCCCGCGGTCCTTGAGTTCCGCAAGGGTTCGTTTCCAGAACGAGACACCAAAGTCAGTCATAGGAAGCACGAATGCACCGCCTAAGTGGTTTATTCAGATCAGCGGCAGCGAAGACATACCTGACTCACCATGTAGGTACAAGATAACTCGGTCAGTACTGGGTCTCCCGATCCACAGCAGCCTCGTATTCTCCCTAATGTCATCGGTTAGAGCTGACTGTCCATTCTGCTTCGTCCAGGTCTTATATACGTGGAGCGTATCGCCGAATAACCATTGAAGCTGAATAGTGCTCAGGTTTTGCGTTAAGAAATATATGACCTTATCGCTGAGAACACGCCTCCAGGTCTTGTGGGCGTTGTTAAAATGGAACGGTGAGGTCAGCAATGTCCATACAAGCACGAGAGCTGTGGGCGAATAATGGGGTTAGTGGAAATAGATACTCGTCAGCCCATTGACATACGCATGCGGAACAAGAGCGCCGCAGTCGCTGATGCTTTCTCTGCCCAAGTCACATCGCCGTACGGTCTCGACATTGAAGTCGGGATGCTGCGAGGTGTAAAATGTGGGTGTACAGGATGGTTTAGGAGCTATCGGCGAAGGTCTTGGATATATAAAGGGAGGCCGAATCGTGTCTACTCTTCTCTTTCTCACAACATGCCTAAATGACAGCATCCCCGGTGACAAGCGAACTCGGCTCTAGCGTGTGGGGTGATATGAAGCCTTTCGATGAATAGTTGGTCCAGAAGGGCCTTACGCAGATTTTGACCGTTTGGCGTTCGAATGACAGAGGTCGTAGGAGCTCTCCAGAATATGCTAAGAGAAGGATCGGTACACAACGAGTGTTGTACAAAGAGGATTGACTATGCTTGTGCGGTGCCTATGTAAACCCTGTGATTACATGGACAATCAAAACCTGCCAAGTGGAGGTAAGTTGGCGTCTACGCACCTTGCTCGTGACCCTCAGTAAAAAATAAAGTCAAACTTTAGTCGCGAGTTTTGACATCACCCAAATGTAATGGTCAAGAGCCAGCCCAAAGTAGTCAAAAATCATTCATTTCCTCCCAAATGGCCAAATCCACATTGAAAGTTGACAAAATCATAAGTTTGAATTACCATTTTTATTGACTCTTGTAAGACTTTTCGTTGACTTTGTCATTACTGCTGAGTTTACACTGACTAAGCATGACTTTATTTTTTACTGAGCGTGACCCATTGATGATTGGTCGGCTAAATATATGTGTCGCGTTGACGCGTCGACTTTGGTGTTGGCTAGCACTGGTTTGAGACCATTAACGTGCGTATAGCTCTCTTGAACAGCGAGTAAACTGGACATCATCCCGTTGTGTCCGTTTGGACATTTGGTTGCAGCTACGTGTCAAGTGTAATCTCCAAGCATCCTAATCCCTAAGGAGCTCCAACGAGCGCGAGAGTACGAGTTATGAATTTCAAAATAGATTCATTGGCTATGCGTGCCCGAATAGAAAGGCTAGATGGGGGAATGAGGAGAGCCGCCGTGTCCGATGCCGGGACCTGTTTTGGTACTGTACAGCCGCCGGCGTCGCCCGCAATGCCTTTTCTCTGAGTTGCTTTAGCCGTTCAACCTTGCGTTCAACCTTCCCCAACCTGATTAGCCACGACCCTGGTATGGAATCTGTTTTCAAGTGAGTATTTATTAACCCTTCTTCCCTCCCTTCATATGATTACACCAAAGGAATTAATTAGACTACGAGCGCTCGTTGCGTTTTGAGTTCAACCTTTCTACATCTCACATGTAGCTGAAACCTTCACCCTTATATCTTTTCCTGTTGTTGCTTTGGTCAAAATCTGACATTTCGATTCATAGGTCCTAGAAAGTTGCTTTGAAGGTCGTAGTGGGGTAGAAACAATGGAGACGCTAGTTCATTCGATCTGTTTTTTTCGAGACCTTGTTTTGATACGCAAATCCCATGTCATTTCTATGATTCGCACCCTTTTGACATCAAAGCCCTCAACATTCTATAATTGAGGGTTCAGGCAATCAAGAAAAGCTCAGATGTGAATCCTGCAGTTGGCCGCTGAGGTGTTCGAGGTGCGGCGTGAAGACGAAACGGTATCTCGGGATTGAACATGGTACGGGGATAATTTATAAATGCTCGTGTGTTATAGATACTAACCACTTCCGCATTAGGAAGCATAGTCTTGACTTTCCCGGCGCTTCGTCGAGCTCTATGCTTTTACACTAAGGCCGGATGAAGCTCGTGCTGCGTCCGTACCAAGACAATGTATCCGCTGGGTTGGTTATTACCTCACGAAGGGCCAGATCTAAATACAAGCAACGTTTCCCCCTTTCAGTTTAGAACCAAGTCAGCCCCCAGGTTATTTAATATTCCAAGGCCAGTCACACTTGAAAATCCATCTTCACTTCAACCATCATGTTCTCCTCGCACACCAACATTCTTTGGCGCCTTGCGCCCTTTACACTCCTTTTCTTCGGGGCCATATGGGATGCCTATGTCTCGTCCATCCTCCAAGACAACTCCACTCCTCTGCCACCCCCACCTGCTTTGGTCGTCCCAGCGCCAACTAAGACGACCCCGTCCATCCCTACACCCACCCACTCATCACTGACCACGGCCATCGCACTGTGCGCCGTTTGTGCCGCCATCACAATTGTGTCAGCAGTGACTGTTTTGAGCAAGGGTAGATCCCCTTCCCCTTGGCCTGCCCCGCCACGGAACAGTATTGGTCCAAGAGGAAGCTCTCCCGGCCTTGAAGACTGGGATGAGGATGAGGAGGATGAGGTAAAAGAAGTGGGGGGGGGGGAAGACGATGTTTCTGACAATCAGGACCAGGAGGATTGTCAAGAGGAGGATGAAGTCCCAGAAGATGGGGACTCAGAAGCTTCTTATGATCTTGCGCAAGATGCGGCTGACAAAAAGTTGAATGCTACAAAAGGTGGCGCACCGCCACCATCACCCGATCCGCCTGCAGTCACCAACGAACAACTCCCGAAGAAGCGAAACGTATCATTACTCGACTGGACGTTCTCGGCGTTCGCGATCCTTGCCAGCGCATACATCTTGATAAAGTCTGGGCTTGCACTCAAGTGCCTTGCATACCGCGTCCGGGCTGGAACGCTACACACATTCCTGTGCATCGTTCCTCGGCATCGCTCCGTCCCTCGGCTACATCTCCCGGCCCCAGCCCCCTTAGCTTCCCTTCCCCTGCCGCTGGTCAAAGCCTGGCGGGAGGAACGCGCTTACGTCCAGGAAACGGTCGCCGGTTTCCTGGTCCAAGAATACGTACAAACCCAACAGCCTCCCCTTCCGCTCACACGTTTGCTTCCGCCTAGGAGCAGCGCCTTCGATACCTTTGTCGGTTTGACAGAGCATGTCATCTCTTTACGGTTCCCGAATGGATGGTCTGCCGACTCAGTGGCCGTGTGCACCCTCTCCGTGGCTTTTGCGTTGACTGTTGCATGGATGTTCTTTGGGGATTCTGCTAGCAGTCGCGTTCAGGCGGATACTCTCGTGCAGGCGCCGGTCGAGAAACCTCAAGATCCGACTGCGTCGTCCATCAATGCCAGTCCTGTGCCGGACGCCGGAGCCCTCGAAGACCGAAAGGAAAATGGAATCTCGGTGGGTGGTAATAGGTCTTTCCCAGGTGAAGACACCGACGCCTTCCAGCCAGGAGAAGAACCCTGCTTAATTTCAAGGCCCTCTACCCATGTCCACCCGCTGCCCCAGGACCCCGTCATCACCCCACCCGATCTCGTCCCCAATCTCCAAGACTCTACGATTGGGCTGTTAATCGGTGACTCTCAACGCCTTTTTGACATGCTTGTGGAAGCCGATGGCAGTGGCATTCTTACGGAGCCAACCAGTACTTCTGATTTCCCCGCATGCAAGTATCAAGCATTGTTCCCGGAAGCTGGGCCTTCGTTGGCGTTTATCGGCGCTTTGGAGGAGGTCCTAAGTGCCTCTGTAGTGAGCCTGGGTTCGGACGATGAGGTGCTCGGTCCTTCGGGGAGTAACGTACTGAAGCTGGGCTGGACAGAAGACCAAGCGCTCCCTTTCTCGGTGCCCTTTGTAGAAGAGCGGGAAGATATCTCAAAGTCGTCAGGGGAGGCCTACCGTTTGGTCGTGGCTTGGTTGACGTGGACTTGTCTATATGGACGGACAACTCCAGTCTACCCTTCTTGCCCGGCCTTTTAGACATATCGGATGATCCCCCAGAAGCCCTGGACGAGGCTACTGCCCGTCCGTGCAATCCCAGCAACACCACATTTGCCACGGAAGATCTCGATCCATCACTTGTAGACGACGAGGTGGGCGTGGTAAGGTCAACGTGTTTGGACGCCTCGTCTAATACTCTCAGACTTTCGCACCCATCGTGCATCTCGGGGCTTGCTGCAGACCCTGTAGAGGACGCTACTATCCCAGCCCAAATGAGGTCTATGGCTGGCTGGTTCGATGACCAAGCACTCCAATTCTCGCCTCTCTTTGCAGAAGAGCAGGAGGAGCCTATGGGCTTGTCTGAGGAGACTATAACCCAACTGCCACTTGTTGACCCCGTTGGTGTTGTGGCGATCTGTATCTGGACGGACGACTCAAGCCTACCTTTTTCTGACGCATACGATGGGTCGTCAGAGGCACTGGAGGACATTGCTACACGCCCCAGCGAGGTCATCATCGCTGCACAAGATCTCGATCCATTGGGTATGGGTGACGGGGCGGATATGGGAAGGCTAATGGGGCCGGATACTCCTTTTAATGTAGTAGGGCTGACGCACCCGTCGCGCACCTCGGTTTCGGCAAGCCCTTTGGAGGACGCCGTTGCACTAACACGACTAACGCCTGCTGCGACTGGTTGGTTGAACAACGGAGATATCTCTTTCTCGACGTTCTCTTCAGAGAAGCCCGAAGGGCTATTGAATCAGCCACACGACATCATGGCCCAGTCCGCAAACAACGGCTATATTGTCGTTGCTCTGGAATCGGATGTGTTGGAACGGGGAGATCGCCACGATCTACGTTCCTCGTCCTTCTTCACGGATGAATGCGGAAAGCTCGCAGGACTGCTGGAAAACACAGCTTGCCTATACTCTACCAGCAACCTTCATATCGACCTAGACGACCTGGTTCTAGGATTCTCGATGTTCTGGGAGCTGATCGAGGAAACCAGCTACGAGAGAGCCCCGACGAATGAGGTTTGTAACTTGGCTCAGGACGATAGCGTCGCCGTCTTCGACGTTGATCGTTTATTGAAGCGGGTTACACCGATCTTGCCGGATAGCTGCATTTCCACCCACACCTCTGACGAAGAAGCAGGATCTGGGTCTTCCGTGGAGGAACATTGCTGTTATATGGACGTTGAGGTATCTCTCCCCTCATTTAACCTCAAACGACAAGCTTTCGAGAGTGTGAGGAAAACAATAGTTGGTATTGTTGCCGAAGACCTTGGCGAATTTGTGATACCCCTCCTGGACCTAGAGGACGGACCCCTGATGCCTTTCTCATCAACAGAAATACACCTTGTCGAGCCGAAAGAAAATATTAATCTCAGCGTTGTGAGGGAGTATGCAGAGGAAATTGTGGTGGTGGGCGAGGACCTTGTAACGCTTCCCTTGGAGCACTCCAAAGACCGTGTAGACTCCGTTATTGATGCCATGATTGAAACTGCAACTGCAGAGAAGACCTCTACCCGACATGGTATCCAACAATGGGAAGACCGTTTATTGGTCAGAAAGAGCGCCGCCGACCTCTGGCAGCCAACAGAAGAGATTCAAGATGTCTCGAAAGATAGCTTGGAAGATGAGTCGATGCTCGTTCACGGGAAAGATGACCAAGTTGAGGATCTGTTCACGGAGTGTTTCTTTGCCGGCCACCTGGTCGAAGACTTCGGTGATGAGTACGACTCATTCACAGCAGCTGCGAAGAAACAAACTTCGGTCAAGGACTTACCCTATTCCGAACCAGGAAAAAGAAAAAATTTGAGTGAGAAAATAAGCTATGCCTTCCTCTGGCAAGCTCCACCAACAAATACTCCGGCCGCCTCTGTGAACAGAGATGATGGCCTGGATGATGCGTCCACGGAGGCCCTACGCCGAGGTGAAAGCTTTGAAGAGGACCTTTCTCAAATGTTCTCCACCAATAGCTTCATTGGAGATCCTGCCAACAAGTACAGCACGACGTACAGTTCGACATTAGACCGATTCTTGAACCTTCGAGGGTCTGTTCTGGACCAGCAAAACCTCGAGGGGGATCACTCGGAGATAGCTCGAGATGAGGAAACGTCGATGGACATCACAGATCTTCTCTTCCACACCGGTATCGGGGAAACAATCGGGGACTTGACGTTCTCCATGATGCCGGATGTAGACAAATCTGGAGACTGGGAGTTTCTGGACGAGATGAGGAATGAATGGGAGGCTGGGCATCAGTTTTAGGTTGATGTTGGGCTACGACTTACAGTGCGTTTTACGTCGTTCTTTACTGTTGTGATTCACGCCCCGAACCTTCCTTTAGGGATTACCGTTTCTGTGTCTCTAAAATATCGTTTATCTACGAAAAAAAAACAAACAAAAAGAAAAACCCCAAGATTCGGATAGCCGTAAAGTGCGGCGCGTTCCCTGACGAGAACGTGACCGCGCCACGCCTTTCTATCATTTTGGGTTGATTTGATATTGGATACTTACTCTCACCATCTCTCAGCAGTTCAGTCGACGTGAAACTACACGTCGAGGAAAAAATGTTGCATGTTATAGAAATACCGCCTTATTTTCTTGTAGTACACCCATTAAAACCTATAATAAAATGAAAATACGAGACTCGGATGTTTGTTCTCGTGAAATTGTTTGTTTACATTGATGACTATGCATACTGCTAGCTGTGCAACGCGCACCAACAATAATCCCTACCTTCCTCCGGGCCACATTCTGGCCCTAGACGACAATCACTAGTTCCCATTAACCTCGCAATCTACGCTTTCAACAACACTCAGGGTGTACAGTCTCAAGTTTCAGGGACTACTAGTGCTGACAGTCGGATTGGTTCAAACATTGTACAAACATCAAGTACTATTAACCATCCCATCTTTTCTCCTATTGCTTCAATGGATACCTCAGCTGTCAACGTCAACGTAACTGTCGATGACTTCGACAGTGTACTTTCTTATCCAGACCAGTCTGTATGGCAAACCCCCGACCCCTCAAGCCCGTCGTTCAATGCAAGCGCTACTCCTTGGTGGATGGGGACGTTTCACAAGACTGAAGTTGTAGGAGCCTCGGTGAGCTTCAATTTCACGGGTACGTCCCACCAGGACCACGTTTCTAGCTTTCTCGATATGTTTTCCGGCTCACCTAGCGTTGTAGGACCCGCGGTTTTCCTATACGGTCAAAAAGGTCCAGCTTATGGCTCTTATGAAGTCCAAATCGATTCCAACATTACCACCTCTAGCGCTTATTCTGCCACGAATTCCTCGGCTCCATCTCTTTTGTTCGGAGTGAACAATCTCACTTACAGGATGCACAACCTCGTTTTAAAGAACTTGGGAGCCAAAGAAGGAGATGCGGGCGGTAAAGCCCTCCTATTTGACTATCTGCAGACCACAGTACAGGCAGCACCAGCTGGGTAAGTCGTGTTTTGACGCGGCTCTCACTATACTAAGTCACAATAGGGCCACGATATCAAATACGACGTATGAAGAAGATAACTCGGCCCTGACGTATTCTGGGAAGTGGGACTCGAACAAGTCCCCGAATTTCAGCGGAGGGGGGACGTCGTTCACAAATCAGGATAAAGCCGCTGTATCGTTGTCTTTCCATGGTGCGCTGCTTACTTTTTTTATAAATGCAACATTGCTAACGTTCCGAAGGTTCTGCTGTATATGTCTTTGGAGACAAGAAGAATGACCACGGACTATACAGCGTCGTCTTAGACAACAAAACCGCAGAAGTCTATAGCGGCATATCTGGTTGTGGCGGAGCTTACGGTATGGCCTGCGAGCAAATGAAACCTACACTAGAGTACTTCGCGTCCAATCTCGATGACTCTCTCCACACTCTCAGGATTGAGAACATGGCTGGCGTAAACAACTCTTTCTTTGGTAAAAGCTCAACTGAACCGCATATGCACCACATTTGACTTGACCATTTCACCCAGATCTTGATAGCATCGTCGTCACCGTTCCATCCAAGTATGCTCCTCGACAGCTAGCAAGCCCTTCCTCTGGTTCATCTTCGACAGGTGGTACTTCGCCAACCACGGGCACTCCTAACGGAACGCAGAACAGTTCAGTAGCGACGATACTTACCCTCTCCAACCCCCTTATATTCCTCGTGCTTGGTGTTCTCTACCTCTTACGGCCCACCCTGCGTCGGTAGGCCTGCTGCGCTGTACCCACTTTATCACACTTTATATCCAATCCCGTGCTGCGCTTCTGATAATAGACTTCCATCGTTGTTGTAGATATATGTATCATGGACATGTCTTCTCATGTTTTAATTTTTATCCTTCTGCGGAATCAACTGTGCATCACTGATTGTTTTGTTGCTATTAGTGAATATCACAAGACACGTCAAAGTGCATTTTTGTGCAAATGCAGCTTCTGCGGCGATGGTTTTGTCTCCCACTTCCAGTTTACAGCAACCGAGCTAGAAGACAAGAAGCACCGGATACTTTTTTCTGCGATTCGTTCGTTTAAAAACAGGGATTAGTTGTGGACTGACCGTTCGATTCCGGCAGGTAACTGTAGCCCATCACCCCGAAAACCGGGTACATTGGCGCCCAACGAAAACCAAATAATACGGGCGGCGATTGTACGGACACCCACAAGGTACCTTTGGGGTGTGAGTGTTCACAACACTCAATCTCGGCTTCTCCGCGCCCAGAAGGAGCTCCATGTATGATACGCAGAGCCAGCGGATATCAGAGGTCTGCAATTGGCCCTCACAAGCCTGGGATACCAGAAGCTAATCAGTGGGTCATTGTTGAGAACATGGGAACCTTTTTGTTGTATAAAGCTACACAACCAATTTTGGGGATGCCCCGCTTATGTCCTCTTTTCATTTCGGCCGTTAGGACGCTTACCCTGCTCATTTCGTGCATTCGGATCCCAGGTGTAAGGTTATTCAGTGCCATCCTTGTAGTAACTTACGACGGTTTATCAGATCTTTATTTCTCTGGATGTAGACCCTAGATCGGGAACCTTTCCAGCATGGTCTAAAGTTATTGCATCGTCAATGAGTCGAGATGGATTTTGTTCGTGTGACTTTTTCAGTCCGCGACTGGTGGTACCGCCGTTGAAGTACGAGTCATCTACTTCTCGTTTATGTCCATGACCTGACTTCGACGGCTCGTCAGCCATCGAATCGACCCAATGTGGGTGCAATTGTGGGCAATTGTGGGCGGCATCCTCGGCGCATTGGCAGTGATTGCAGTTTTACTAGGCATCATGTTTATCATCCGCCGAAATCGACGGCAAGACGATTGTAGTGGTAGGCAAATTCACGACTGAAGAGGAGCTTGTTTTCACAGAGTTTTGAGGTTCAATCATTGGGATACCAATGGCCCATCCATTTACCGAGTTTCGGTCTACGCCCCAAAAGTTCGGAGAGGAAGGTGCATTTTGCAATGTAGTTTCCATGTCCGAACGATGACCCGGTCTGTGAATCTCCTGACTCGGATTGTACCTCGATCGGAGGATTCCTGGGGTCTGTCTGGCTGGGAGGGTATTTTAGGGATAAACCAATCTAGACAGTTGCCGAAGGACAATACGACGGCCAACTTCCCTCTTCTGCGACTAGTCCGATATTGAGCGCGGCGCCACCAACATATACCCCATAGCTAGGGTTCGATGTAAGCCGACCTCATTCGGGTGTTTTCCAAGTGCTGATTTCGTAGTAGATCCATCATACCTGATGTACAATTCGAATGCGCCTTTTTTAACAAGTATATTTTTGCTGGCAGACCATCCATTGACGTAACAGGATATGTGCAGTCGGTTGAAACTCACTCTGAGCAACCGGTGGTCTCAAGTAATTTACGGAATGAGAACATTGGCATCGGTGCGACATGTCCCTCACGAGTCACAAATGCTTTGCTGTAATGAACTTTTAGCTTTGATGAACCCTAGATTTAAACGCATGAAGAGATTAAATTACAGAATGTACTACTCTATTAAGTGTCAATTTGTATGCTCTAGGGATATTCCCATCTCCTCTGCTGCCCCCCCACAGGCACCCGACACCCCGAACTCGCCGTCGTAAATTCCTCGGAGTTGTTGGTACATCGGAGTCACCCACGTGATCGGTTATGATTCAAATATTCGACCTTCCTCGATTCCCATCAATCATCAACATATGACTCCTCTCACCAACTTACTGATGCCCATCTTCGACATGTATATATGGGAACTGAACCTAGGGGTCTTCATGTTGCCAGTGGAAACTAACACAGGTAACAAGCTTGGTTGAAAGCAGGCTCCACGTTGACAAACAATCAAGATCAATTTCACGAAAAAAGTATACCCATTGTCCCCATCCCAGGGGCTCAGCTACAGTAAGTCATGAATCATGTAGCTCCGGATATAATCAGGCTAGTCCTGAATTAACCTGTAGGTTTGTATCAAAAACATGGATCTCTTGCAAGATGGGCCAAAGAACCAGATATTTGGACCCTTCTCCGGGCTCTATCGTGCCTGCCAGCAATTATCACACGCAATGTGCACATTTACACTTCAAGCTTCAAGGATTTGCGAGCTATGGGTTACGAGTATGACTAGGCCCCTATATCTGCCAAACTTCGTGCAAGCTGTCTTTCTACAAGAATCACGTCTTCTGAATCAGCCAACATTCAAAATCAAAAATCATAGAATATGTATAAGAAAGGGAAAGGGAGAACAATTGCCCCTTTCCCCCTTCTATAACTTACCAACCATTCCACCCCATCATATGGTCCCCGGTTCACCATAACTACCTAGGCTATTTTTTTCAATGTCTTCTCATAAGTACGACGACACCTCTTCTGACATACAGTATTCCGGTACTTGGAGGAGTGGGGGGGTCGAAGCGGAGTATAATGGGACAACGCATGTGGCAGAGAAGACAGGCTCCTCCATGTTAATAACATTTGAAGGTGTGTCAATGTTCCAAAGAAGCACTTGTCTGTTTAAACCTTCGTAACTTACGAATGAAGTAGGGACTTCAATCGGAGTTTATGGAACTGTCACCTTATCTGAGGCGGTATCACAGTATTCTATAGATAATGTCAGCCTCTCGACGTATAAGGCACCCTCGCGATCCAGCACAGAGTACGGAAAACTATTCTTTCAGTCACCACTCTTACCAAACGGGAAGCATACACTGTTTGTCACATCTCTGTCCGACCACACTTTCTACGTGGACTTCCTTGTGATTACTACTGAAGGAACCGGTCCATCCGCTTCTAATCCGACTCCTCAAAATATTACGCTTACAGTCACGGGGGAGACCATGGTACCCACAGTCTTTACTACACCGTCACCTTCGCCATCTCCATCTAATACCACTGACCAAGGTCCACTGGTCGGACCCACCTCAGGCCTTCATTTGTCACTTGCGACCAATACCAACCAACGTTTACCAGTGAACACCACCTTGCTGGGCTCTCAATCGTCCCCCACACCTGAAGCGAACTCTCAACCCCAGACACAGAACACAATAAATGCCCAACCATCGGGTTCGCAGTCACCACCATCAAATCAGCTTCCGATCGGAGCCATAGCCGGCGGTGCAACCACTGGCGTCCTTGTCATCGCCTTCATTATCTTCTTCCTTTGGCGCTACCGACGAAGATCAGTGAATCATACCGCGCCCTTCACATATCCCTCCAGCGCGTGCAGAAGCAGTATGTATAGTTGCTCCTCGTATGACCAACTCAAAACTTACCAAAATTTTAACGATGTCAGCGAATGATTCTCTTGCCTCACTGTTTATCTCTCCAACGGACGAGAGACGGTCACCCCAAAATGGGGAAGTTTCTCCCTTTGTTGATTTGTCGAGCTCGACTAATCAAGGAAACACCCATAATATGTTCACGAACTCTGCTCTCAATAGTGGTCATATCAAAAAGCCATCCTATCATGATATCTCGATATTCACTCACAATCCGCCCATGGCAAACCTGACGTTGGACTTGGGTGCTCAGAGTTTATTTCCAGCTGTGCCTTGGGACACGACGGACGATTCTGTGCCACCCACCTATTCCCATATTTTTGAGAACAGCGGAGTATAGTAAAGTTATCTTGACTTCTTATTTGTGTGCACTTGTATCATCACGCTCTTTCGATTTTCCAGTTTGTATGATCCGTATTGAGAATCAAGTATTGTGTATCACCCAACTCTTTCCTAAAGGTGCCTAGGATGCATTGCTATTAGGCATTCGCGCGTAAAAATGACTTTCAAATGACTTTGAATTGATCGAATCAGGTGGAGAAAATAGGTCAGTCTATCAAAGAAAATGATGTCGCGTTAGAATAAAGTTTGTATCCAAACATACACCGCCACGCACACAGATCGAGTTATCGGTGGTTCCTAAACAGAAATATGCATCCTACTCCCCTGGACCCGAGGCTGGTAACCATGCTCAGGCGGTGGGTGATCGCTGGGTAATGGTGCGCCTCTTTTAAGGGGAAAGCAAGAGGAGGTGATATAACAACGTATATTACACATGACTGGTGTCATGGAACGTTGTTTGAGTAACTGAAATATTTATCGCGTACAGTAGTGGGCATGGGGATGCCTGGGACAGGAGGACCTGGGACATCTGGACGCGTCCCCCGCTTAAGCTTTCACGTGATCATATTAAGAATCAGGAGTACACGTGAGAATGACCGGGCTGCAGGATCTAAACTGACTATGGGTTACCAGCGGCTGCTATACACCCTGCAGTACACGCCTCCAAGCCGCATGCCACGTAGCAGCAAGTCCAATTAGTTGCGGTCCAGGAGTCACTGGCAACAGCTAGAACCACCCCCACACGCCGTGAACCCAAATTGAACCCCAGTAAAAACCGCTATTTATATTTTTTTGCATAACGTGTTTTGCCCAGAATATTGGGTCGTCATCATTGCATTCTGACCTTTCAAATCACCCTTAAGTCAATGGGGGAAGTGCGACAATTGATAGACATACATCTTGATCGCCTCTCGATGAAGCGCTCTTTTTTATGCTGCCACTTCGATACAGTGATAGTGGCCCCTGATAAACAACCTGGCAACTCTCCAATTCCTTTCAATACCCAAGGCAAGGACAACGGTGAAACATCAAGATCTGTGCGTGTTGTGTCGGGTGTATTGTATCCCTTATCCCTCATCCCAATTACTGCTATAGATGCTTGCCTTGCTAGTATTGCAACTGTCTCTTGTTTCATGCATTCAGGCCCTAGGCGTGAGCTTTTCATCATCATGCCTGTTATAGCTTACGATGCTACAAATATTTCCCAGATATTCATTCCTCTAGATGTAGACCCCGCACCAGGTACTTGTTCAGGATGGACCCGGGTTATCTCTTCGTTAGTGGGGTAGAATATGTTATGATGCTATTCAAAAACCACTCTTCGTAGAATCTCCGCCAACCCCCAAACGTCGTTCTTCAGTATTGTGAACCCGAACGATGGACCAGGTGACCATGGCTCGCAACCGAGTGGTGCTTTCCGCCACTGCGTTCAGCTGCTTCGCCCCCGTTTCAACGCCACTGTGCTTGGGTATATCAATACTGGTGCATATCTTGGCATAATCAATGAAAACCAAGACTGATAATACACAGAGACGGGCAGCAAGGCCTTGTCGAATGTCCAAAATGAGATTGACACCTACGCCGGATGGAATCCGTCATATCGACCAACGGGCATTTTCTTTGACGCGGTTCCATCTAGAGTCAGCCTTGTCAGTCAATATAAATCTTATGCTACTTATGCAAGAGGAAAAGGATTCGAATTCGTAAGTCTCCAGCTCCTCAAAATGAATGCAGCGCTTGACGACATTAGATTGGTCTGGATCCGGGTGAAATGCCTGACCCTGGTTACTTCAGTATTGCAGACCTTGTCAACGTCTACGAGTCTTCGTATGCGAGTTTCCATGCCGATGAAAATGTATTTAACGATACTTCTACTCCAACACATAAACAATGTGAGTCATAGCCTCATCTGGTTTCTTATAGCGAGCATCCTTTTCACATATTATTACAATCAGCCGTTTGGCTTACGGAAGCACCCGTAGCAGAATCGTATGGTGCAGTGATATCTCAGATAGCGGAAAAAGGAGTCGCGGCAGTGTATATCAGTAATTTCCGTGACGATGAAGCTGGTATTCCTACCCAATGGGCATCATTCGTAGAGGATGTGGGTAGGGAAAACGCGGTAGGTATTTTCTGTGACCTCACCCTGATCCTAATATAATTATCTGTAGGCTCCAGGAAACTCAGCCTCCCCAAACACGGCGGTTGTTCACTCAGTGAGTACCTGGCATCCGAATCTAGTGTATCGTCAGGGATTTGAATATTTACCGTGCCACGCTTTTCAGTCCATCACTGGCATATCAAGCACTGGAGTATAGGATTCATAGCTTTTCCCACGAACATAGACTTAAGAGCAACCCCATTCAGGTTTCTAGTTCGCCTCAAGCAACCGGAAAGAGTTCACAGCAAACATCGAGCCACCCACCGGTAGGCGCCATCGTCGGCGGAACCCTTGGTGGATTGGTTACGTTGTCAGTTGTGTTACTTATCATCTTTTTCATTCGTCGGAATCGGCGACGGCAGGATCACAGTGGTAGGTGTCGGTCACTGTCAGATAGATAAAGCATTCATGAGAACGATGTTCTAGTGGCTGGAGAAGTAGTCCACCCGTTCACCGCTTCTCAGCCTACTCTTTTGGGAAATAATCACCATGTCACAAGGGAGAAGCGGCGTTTTGCTAATGTCCTGGGGAATTTCCACGTCGGGGCGTCATCCAGACGAGAAAATAATAACACCTCGGCCGCATCACAAACTACACCTTCCTCGTCTGCAATGGCAGGGCTGCCTGATAGCCAGACTGACCTATCAATGCGTGCTTATACTCTTTCCACAAATGGGGTTTCCATCGGGCCACCGCCAACCTACTCTACATAAATGCGGAAGTGAGTTGTCCATAATAGAATGTCATCCTTGGATATTACGCAACAAAATCTGACGTACAAATGTTACAGAACCTTTTCTCGGATACAACAGGCTCATCAAAGACTTGTATCCCTATGCATTCAATGCCTCCCAGGGAACGCTGCCCCAACATGTTTTATTAGATACATGTACCTGTTTTCTACTTATCCTTTCCAGTCCTTTGTATTATGTGTTGGGAGACTCCGGTCGCTTATCGCTATTTACAGACCATTCTGTGATATATAAGATAATAACATATCAACCATTGGATTGTATGTCTGTTTGACCTAGTTGAAACGATCACTGCGAGCGCTAGTGACTGAAACTATCAATGGTAATCGTAGATTCTCCCTTGCGAGATGAAATTAATGATGTGATAAGTCACTCCCTTCTGGGCTACACGAGATAGGCAAGAATCTAATTATGATAGGCACACTACTTGCCGCCCTCTCCCTACCATCAGGTCTATTATGACTACAAGTGACCACGGGGATGTGCGAATCATGGTTTATTTTGATCAAGGCTTTCTTAAATAAGGTTCGGGGATTAAGTGGTCTAGCCATTGCTATGCATGGCCGGTCTGAGTTCCATGATGAAGATTTCATGTGCCCTATTAAGAATAGATGAAAAAGATTCAGGCATGGACATAAAATGCAGAAACAACATACTTTGACCTGCAAGATGACAGATTGATAGTATCTGTAAGACACCCATCATGTATAAGTAAGGTTTTGTAAAGTAGATAGTGTTAGCATGACTCTCAAACAAGGTCAGTGAATAGTGCACATTTTAAAGCCATTTGGACTCTGTAAGGGGCAGCATTGCCACAAGTGCTAGCTGAGGGAGAGCAATGTGCATGGTGGAATCAACCATGTAGGGAAGGGGGCACTGGGGGCACAGGCAGCTTAGTCACATGAAGGAGACCTGGACCTAAGGTATTGCAAAGGTGTGGACCTGGAAGGGTACACACCAACTATATACAGCACATTGGAGGATAAACTATGGAGCTATGTTGGAAACCGGTATAGGCCCGCTTGGGCATGCAATGGTGCCCTGGTAAGGCACCAGTAAGGAGTCATGTACTATCCACAAAAGGGGTTAGAGGTGGGATCACAAGGTTAGTAGAGTTACACCAAAGTCAGGCATATGGCAGCATATGAATACATATGATAGATGCAAAGTTAGTCTGAGTGATTAGATGGGGGCAAACTAGTGCTCCCCTTACAGACTCTAGTTTATATTGGAAAAATACTCAGACAAATGCAATCTGTCATGCCCTGCCATGTTGCATCATGTGCATCTGCAAACAGATGATATTCTCTTAGCTTACATTTTCAAGATTCTATTTCATAGACATAGGACTTGGCATATTTTTACTTTTTCTACCTACAAAAATTGTCATACCACCTCAGTCTATTCTAAGATAGAGCTCATTCATAGCCAGCTACATCACATGACCAAAACATTACAAAACTGTGACAAAGTCAATAATTTGGATAAGGTGCTTTAGTGGGCACAATTACAGGAAATTGGGGATCAAGTGATCATTCATTAAGTACTTAGCTAGAATTCCTCGATCCCGGAATTTTGATTTTCAGCCAAATGAATAAGTAGTATGCAAAATGGGAGTTAAGTCCCAGCTGCAATGCATCAAAATTAAAATTATACAATGTGCATTGCACCAGAGTAGAATCAATGCCCAGCCTCAAGGAAAAAAAGTTCTTGAGAAATCTTCAGTTTTTATCTTCATGCATGGTTTGCATGCTCTCTTGCAAAAATCCCCAGTGGATTAGGGGTTCAGACCAAGGGCAGACCAATGTGCATCACACTAAAAGTAACACCACATGATGTAGCTGGTTATAAATGAGCATATCCTATATTTGTTACAAATTCCCTATTCATGTGCTCTATTCACTCTTTTCCCTTACATATTACTGATTACACATGCTTACTAACATCGGCTGACTCTTATCTCTAAAACCCATATATGCATTCTATTTCCCATGCTTACTCATCCCCTATATCTATATAACCAATAACACTAATCCCTCTTATCTATACAACCAATAGCATAAACCATGCTTATCTATGCTTATTGGACTCCTACATATATATAGGGATATTCTAGCTTAGTTAGTTCTTTAGCTTGACCTAGCTGAATTCACCTTATTCATCTATTCTTGACTCCTCAACGCAAACTCGATCCTACTTGCCTTATGAAGGGAGTAGTGTATCATTGAATGAACAATCTGACTTAGCCCTCTAGTGGGAGTCATTAGACATTGGACTTATAGAGTCAATGGTCTTGAGATGAACAAACAATAAACCAGATTGATCTAGAGGATAAGGCCTAAACAGCCATAACAATATTGACTGAGGTGTGTACTTTACTTCTAACTTGCCAAACCTACTTACTGATTATCACATAGCATTACTTATTCCAACAGGTACACTACAATACAAAACAGTGTATTCTACGTTGACTGAGCATTACTTATTCCAATAGTTTATATCTAGCATCAAGTGCATTGTAGGTTGGCAAAAGTCAGTACTGTGTTGAAATGGCAGGTAGTGCTGTGCTAAATGGCTACATGGATGCCTACTGGAGTAAAAGGAAAGGAGCATAGCAAGGCAAGGCAGAAATACATATAATAATGACACTAGTCAAAATGCAGTGCCAGCATCAATGAGTACCAGATGGATACATGCAGGATACATGTTGACCCAAGAGTTGGTAGATTGACTAATTGTGGACATTGGATCTGGCTTCCAGTTTGGATAACAGTGATTCCCAAGGGATGGCAGGCTACTGGCAGCCATCAACCCAACTGACCCAGCTGGAACCCAGCTGACCTTAGCATGAACTTGGCAACCCATAATTTGTGAAGATAAGTTGGTTTGAATCATTGCATCTGACATCTCTGGTGGAGATGAAAGGCCTTGGGTATTAGGTGTATTTATTAAAGTACAAAGTACATCCAGTGATATGATTCATATGAATATGATAAGCAATGAGTTGATTAACCTGACACACTCATACTGGTGTCAACTCAGAAATACATCTGTAGTGCACGTCACAGGTAACCCACGGGTCACTCGACCTCTACCCGTACCCGTGTGAAACCCGTACCCATGCTCGTGGGTATGGGTACAGGCGGGTTATGCGGGTACGGAAACCTGCGCAGGTTGGCACCACGGGTTCGCATTGTAGACAGTAGATTAGCAACTTGTACCTACTACAATATATCATCCCAACAACCATCTAGCTCCGTCTCACTCCCATCTACATCAGGCAGTCTCGCAGCCTGCATCACATCCTTATCCTTCACCAAACCCATCCTGCTCCAAGCGCCGAGACACATCAATGCACGCATGGACTGAACTGAGAGCCCATTCCAAACATGAGATAGAACGAGTCTTCCTTTACTGAAGACACGCTCCACATCAACTGAAGTAGCTGTAGGAGTTGTTAGATCAAGTACGGGAGACTAATAACAGAACACATACCTGGTATTGACAAGTAGTCTAACGCCATCCGAGAGAGATGGGGGTAGACCATCCGGTTTTTGACCCACCACGCAAATGCATTCTTGATGTTCTCGACAGGACACTCGAGGTACTGTTGAAGCTCGTCCTTGAGCTTGGAGGTGATGGGGGCAGAGACCGATGGTAGGTTGTCAAAGATGTTCCGCTTGGTAGGTCTAGTGGCCTAAAAAATGTATGTTAGCAAGTTTCGATGCAGAAACACATTGGATGGGTAGCACATACATTCTTCGTACAAACGACGACCTCATCGATGGGGAGGTCCGCATATGCTTGCTCAAACTTGTCACGGACAATTGCCATTGCAGTGGTGATCCACGTGTCGTCCCAGTTGGCGTTGCGGAAATATTGAAGTTTGTGTCGTGGATGTAAGACTGCTCAAAAGCATTGTAATTGAATAGAATGATCAGGGGGAGGGGCGCTCACTCATGGCAATTCGGTAGACTTCTGACTGGTCTGTCATGTCGTAGTATTTGTTTAGATGGGCTTTTCCGAGTGCCAGCGAAGCGCGAATGGCAAGCAAGTACTTCAAGTCTTGGCTTGCAGTCGCGAGATGCACATCAATGTGGTCCATTGCAGGTATCACAGTGGCAAGGTTTGGCATTGAACGCGAAAAGAAAAGGGTCGCGTCCTTGAATATCTGTGAAAATGTGAGTGGCAGGATACGGGAAGACGGCCAGCACAACGTACTCCCAATACATCACACAGCTGCTGAACCAGCTCCCATTCCTCATCTGAAAGCTCATACTTCCTCATATCCCTGTCACCAGAAATTTCATCGATTGCCTCACAATATTCGAGAGCAAACATAAGCATGTTGTACGTCGAATTCCAGCGTGTCACAACATCGCGTGGCATCATCCAAATGGCAAGGGGATCGGTAGCATCATCTGCCAGATCTTCAAGGAGCTGAATCCAGCGAGGGAGTAGGATTGTCGTGGAGTTTTTGATCGCATACGCAAGTTTTCGTAGCTGGATTGGATGAGTACCAGTCCAGCATTAGAGTTTAATCTGAGTTTAAACTTACTTTTACTAGGACCAACCGCACTGGACGCACCGCCAGATCAAGCTCGTCTTGATCCTCCTGTGACATCCCATCATGTGGATTGACCCATCCCTCTTCTCCGTCATCATCCTCATCATCATTTCTCTCGTCCATCGCTGCCTCCTCCATCTCGATATCTCCTGCAAGGTCTACCAGCGCCTGCAACGCCACATCAAGCGCTTCATCTGCCTTGGCTTTTGGCACGTCGAATTGGTGAAGGATTACTTTGACGACTAGGTTCAGAATATGTGTAAAGCAACGCGTTCGATTTGCGGCACCTGGGAACGCAACAATTAGCTCAGCAAGTGCGTCGATCATCACGTCATTTGGCGACGCGTTATCGCACGTAACACTGAGAATCTGGTGTGCAAGATCACTGTAAGTCCCATTTTTTCATGTAAATCATCCAGCATATTTACCTTGTGTGCTATCCCAAAATCAACTAGTATTTTCACGAATGCAGATGCAAGATTCATGCCGGAATGAGACTTTGCAACCTCCACAAGGTCAAGCAGAAGACACATCGGCTCCCCGTTCTGCTCAAAGTGGACGGTTACAGCAATATAAGCCTTGTGGTTAGGCGAAGTCCATGCATCTGTCCCGAAGCTGAGGGCACCCTCATGTTCCTGGATGGGGTAAATCAATCTCGTCCTATGTCATCACGAAGCTGACTTGAATTCTTACTTGAAGCATCTTCGCAATCCTACCCCGAACCTTCGTGAACACTTGCTTGACATCACGCAAGACGGTGGAAGGAGAAGGTATGTAATATTCCAGTCTGCCAGTCTTCATGAGGCATTGGAATCCTCAATCGCTAACAATGGAAAAAGGTCGCATGCTTTTGGATACCCAACGAACGATTTCAGCCCTGAGCTATACATTAGATAGGTTAGATGATAGTTGATCGCTACGAACCTAGTTTGGGCTTTATCGTGTTGGCGATGAGAAAAGGTAACCCCCCCTTTCCCCTTCCTCTCAAAGGCTGTTGTGATTGATCCGTCTTTTAGCTTCTTGGCTTTGTCTAACCCTTCCCAAGCACTCTCTAGGTCGCCACAAGCATCCGCACCATCTAAGATTTCATCTCCCCAACACAGTCGCGCATGCTTGCGAAGGTTTCCTGTCGAGTTTTGATCGGATGTATCAAGGTAACGTTGGACCATTCTTGGGTTTTTGCCACGTCCCTTACAATTTGATGCGGTGCACCTGAATTCGTGGACACGCTGTCCATCAACGGTCACAATGGAAGGAGTTGGCTGGAAGAACGCGTAGATCGGAGCCATCCACTCATCAGATAGTCGTTCTAATGGGAAAATTGGGTGAGCCAGGGTTCAGTGTTCTCACCACGTTTTGTTTGACTCACTGCGTTGTTCTTCTGCCGTCTCAACGGGTTTAGTTACCTCCGGCTCAACTTCGTCATCGTCATCCTCTTTATCATTGTCCTTTTCATCCTCATCCTCTTCGAAGTCCTTGGGTGCTGGAGCTGGATTGTTACCTAGCATCTCAACATCATCACTTCTGTCAGCAGCCTCAAGAACGGCATTGCAGTTTTTTGGTGGGTTATTCATGGATGCACTGTCCTCATCCTCGACGTCCTCAACTGATGGTTGCCTATGTTGACGTTTTGCAGCCACAGCCCGTGCAGTGTCGGCTGACAGCTTGAGACGCTTGGTGACAACATTGCTCTCTGCACCGACAAAGTTTTCATCAGTTATTTTAGAAGAGGCTTTCCTTTTCCGTCATGTAGTTATCTCAGGTTGGGTTGCGAGACACTTTGCGAGTTTTGATGGAGCTGGAGCCATTCTGATGGGAGTCAACTGTCTTGAAAATATTTGTGGTGTAAACTGTACAGTAGCGGTGATTAGAATAATAGTGCCTCAGAAAAACCCGCCAGACCCGTGCAACAGGTACGGGTTTCATGCGGGTACCTGATGTTGGACCCACACCCGTACCTGGCCAACCCATACCCGTGTACCCGCGCGGGTTTGCAAACCCGTGACGTGCACTAGTTGTTAATACACACCAGCCAGAGCCAATTTGCACTTCTGATTCCATTTATGTTTGAGGAGATTGTGTATTGAGGCTATGTCTACCCCATGATCAATGTTTTGGAGACATACTGTATACTACACAGAACTAGGCAATGCCCATTGGAGGTGTTGATTTTCCTGGGTGGTAAGTTGGAACATGACTTGAGTGGTGCAGTTAGGTGGTAGGATAAAAATGTGGGAGTATGAAAGAGGGGTATAGAGTAGGCTGAGGTACACTATTTACAGTATCAACATGCCATCATAGGAGTGATATAGCAGGGCAGACATGCTCAAGAGCTCAAAAGCCAAGGAGAACACATCACAGTTGTTGAGATAATGAAGATGTGAAATTTCCACTTAGTTGGTTGCTGTTAATGCCATTGGATGCTGGCCTTGACTTGCCATCCTGCTGTTTGCCAACACAACCTACAACAATTTCCTTATTTGGGGGGAGGGATGTCCTGCCATCAAACATATCCAAGATCCACTGATCTGCCACTTCTTGCATTGACTAGCTATGCACAATATTGCTGACAGGCTGAACAAGAAATTCACACAACTTTGAAACTCAGCTCAACACAGTAAATAATGTCAAAAAAAGACACAGAGAAGGCAGTTTTTGCACACAATTGATAAATAACTATGTTATAAGAAAGTGTTTAAAATATAAGAGCAAAGCACAATGAGAAAATGAGTGTATAAATCAAAAATATTGCAAAGCATGTGAATTTTTTTTTTGATTTTTGCGAAGGATTCAGGCTCCTAGAACCATCCCATTGTACCACTTTACATGTAAACCAATTGTCATTTTGTTTATATTTGCACTGCAGCAAACATCTTGCATGAAAGTGGTAGAGAGGCTGGCAGATTATGTCTCAGCAATCTCGGAGGTAACCCATAAACCCTAGCTTAGGTCTTATTTTACAGTTTCTTGAACAACACACCAAACCTGCACAAACAATATTAAAACACATTGCTTAACTTATTGGGTCATGATAGGTGACCACCTCACTCTGGCAAATCATCTGCAAAGTGAGGTCATGATCAATTTTTGATGTCATTGTCCTCAATGTTATGTCATCTGTAATAATAAATGTGCACTGTCCACTACATCAATTCAAGGTTCATATCAATAATGACCCCTGCTACAACACATTTCAATACAAGTTTAAAAGCTATTGCTGATCTCAATATTTCTGTCTTAGAATTTATAGTCTTATGATTTACAGATGCAGCTTATTATGCCATCACTGATCCTGGCTGTAATGCTAATCATTTTTTTGATTGCATTAGAAGCTACCCATTAACTGAAATATCAGCATGAAAAAGGGCAGAAAAAAAATGACTAATTACTATAGTTCTAATACTGTCTCACAAAAAGGAGAGTGGATTTCCAAGATCTTGGATTGCCTTGATATTCCATTTGTACTTGATTTATGTTGGATGACATCAAAAATTGATTATAACCTCACTTTACAGCTGATTTGCCAGAGCAAGGTGGTTACCTGTTGTGACCCATAAGTTAGGCAATATGTTTTAATATTATTTGTGCAGGTTTGGTGTGTTGTTCAAGAAACTGTAAAATAAGACCTAAGCTAGGTTTTATGGGTTACCTCCAAGATCACCAAGACATAATCTGCCAGCCCCTCTACCACTTTCATGCAAGATGTTTGCCACAGTGCAAATATAAACAAATGTCAAATTGTTTATATGTAAAGTGGTACAATGGGATGCTTCTAGAAGCCTACAAAGGATTAAGGTTTCAGAGCATCCAGGAAATGGAAAGAACCTCATTCTATAAATAGAACTTGGAACTTCAGGGGCCATACAACTCAGCCTCCTGTATCTACTGGACTTTGTGCAAGATGCCTGTCTGATATCACACTTCAGCCACTCAATGACTGAAATCAAGATCTATAGAGAAAGGTACAAGCATATATCATGCCCTCATCCTTCTTCCTTAACTTAACCATCATACCACCCTGCCATGTGTTTTCCATCTCACCATCAATCACTACTGGGTTATTTTTCTATTTTCACCAACCCAATGCCTTCTTAAAAGTGCAAGGACACTTTTTCTGGCATAAGTTATTTTGGTACTTGGAGGACTGAAGGAGTCAAATTGGAGTATGCTCAGACTAACATGTATACAGAAGAGCATGCACCAAACTGCTAATAGAAACTTAAAAGTGCATCAGTGGTTTACAAAAAATATATCTGTTTCATAAAACATGATGGAGAAGGTGTTTTAATCAAGGTCTTTGGAACTGTGACTAGAAGTGGGGCTGTATCATGGTCTGTAGAGAGCGGGAAGCAGTGACATCATGGCTTGGCTCTACACACATTCCCCTATACCGCGCGGTGGTACACAATTTGAGCATCGCGTACAGGCGGGACGCGTCAAATTACGTGTTGCACGTGATTAAACCCGCCGGAATCAAGCCAGGGTCCACATTAATTAAGTACGCCTTGGCTAGCACTTGGCAAACACCTCGAGTGACGGAAGAACTTATTACCATCGTTGGTCTGCAGTGTCATGCAGTGGATGCACTCTGTTTTATAGCCGCCCATATCACCATACCTTGGATCAAGTCAAATTGGGGCCCAAGACTGACACGGTCACCAGCTAAAATTCCCGCCACTGCAAACCCAAGCAAAACCACGATTGGTACTGAGCATTTGGCCGTCTTACACTCTGCTCGCTGCTCTCTGTTATGTCCAATCACGTTGATTCCAATCTGGGAACCGTGACACCTGATGGGAGCCTAACTATCACCGGTCGTCACCCCTCAATGAAGTGATCTCGCGCTTTTTGATGCCAACCCCAACGCAAGGATAGCGACCCATGACAAACCATCCAGATCCAATTCGCTGTTTGAACGTCCAAGGGAACATCGAGATCTGTGTGTTATGTGTTAAGTGCATTGTAAGGGACAGTTGCCTATGCCCCTCGCATTCTAACGATGCTTGCCTTGTTAGTATCACAACTGTTTCTCGTTTCACGCATTCTGGCCCTAGGTGTAAGTCCCTCCAAAACATGCCCGTTTCAATTCACGACAGGTTCCCAGATCTTCATTCCTCTCGACGTGGGCCCTGGGTCACCAAATACTTGTTCAGGATGGTCACGGGTTATCTCATCGTAGGTAGATTGTTACATGTTAGAGTTTTATTCACCAACGGCTTTTTGCAGAATCTCCGCCAGTCCCCAAACGCCGTTATTCAGTATTGTGAACCCAAATGATGGACCAGGTGACCATGGCTCACAACCAAGTGATGCTTTCCGTCAATGTGTCCAATCTCTCCGCCCCCGTTCCAATACCATCGTGTTAGGACACGTCAATACTGGTGCTTATTTTCGCGTGGCTAACGGAAACTTGAGATTGATAGTACACAGACAGGCAGCAAGTCCATGTCAAATGTCGAAGCCGAAATTGACACCTACGCTGGATGGAATTCGTCATATCGACCAACGGGCATTTTCTTTGACGGGGCGCCATCTGAGGCCAGCCTCGTTGGTCGATATGAATCCTATGCTACTTATGCAAGGGGAAAAGGATTCAATTTCGTGAGTCCCTGGTGCCTATCCAAAGAGGACATGACGCTTGACAACGTTAGATTGGGTTGGATCCAGGTGCAATGCCTGATCCTGGTTACTTCAGCATTGCAGATCTCGTCAACGTCTACGAATCCTCGTATGCGAGCTTCAACGCCGATGAAAATGTGGTTAACATCCCTCCATCCCAGCGTCTAAACAGTGTGAGCTCCAATCGTATTCGGTTCTACATATGTATAATAAATATATTTTCAATATTCAGCCGTATGGCTTACAGGAGCACCCACAGAAGAGTCATATAATGCGGTCATATCTCAGCTGGTGCAAAAGGAAATCGCGGCGGTGTATATCAGTGATTTGCGCGAGGACGAGTCTGGAATTCCCAGCCAATGGTCATCATTTGCAGCAGGTGTGGGCAAGGCCAACGTAGGAGACGTTTTCTTCAACCCTACTCTACATCTGTACCAAACATCTGACATGATGATTCTTTAGGCTCCAGGAAGCGGGTCAAACATAACTGCTGATCCATCTCATACTGTGAGTATCTGGCGTCTGAGTTTAATCTATCGTCAGAGGTTCTAGTATTTACTGTGCCACACATTTCAGTCCATGGCTAGCATATCAAGCACCGGAGTACAATGTTCAAACACAAGACTCAAGTGCAGCTCTACTCAGGTTCCTAATTCGCCGCAAGAAACTGGAGAGAGTCCACAGCAAGCATCGAACCCTCCACCTGTAGGCGCCATCGTCGGTGGAACCCTTGGTGGATTGGTTGCATTATCGGTTGTGTTATTTGCCATTATCCTCAATCGTCGGAATCGGCGGCGACAGGATTACCGCGGTATGTAGTCCCTATTAGATAGGGAAATACATTCACGAGATCCATGTTTTAGTGGCTGGGGAGGAGGTAGCTCGCCCGTTTACCGATTCTCAGCCTTCTCCATTGGAAAGTAGTCGTCCTGTTCTAGGGGAGAAGCGGCATCCTAGTGTGCTAGAGAATTTCCACGTTGGGACATCATCTGGGTGGGGAAATAACAGCACCCCAACCACGTCCCGAGGCGCACCCTCTTCGTCTAGGGTTGTGAGGCTGCCTGATGGCCAATCTGGTCTAACGATGGGTTCTTCTATGTCGTGGGAATCGCTTTCCGTACATCGGGCATCCAACGTCGAACCACCGCCAAACTACTCCCCGTAGAGGCCGAAGTGAGTTGATGACATTGGGGTGCTATTCTCGGATGTAACGCGACCCACGCCTGACAGATGATATTGCAGATTCCTCTCTCAGATACCCACTCATCAGAAAGTCGCGTACCGACGCATTCAGTGCCTCGTGAAGAATGCCGATGTGTTTTGCCAGTTATACCCATTTGTTTCTTTATATCACCAGCTCTTTGTGTTATGCATTGGAGGATATTCACTCGCTTGTTGCTATTTGCAGTCCATTCTGTTACATTAAACACCGCAACAGATTCTTATCATTGGATTGTATCTTGATCTGATCCAGTTGAAACCTCTATTGCGAACTAGCGACTGGCCAGTAATTCATGGTGATCTTAGATCTTCTGTTGCGAGATAAATTTCACGACGTGATAGATCACTCCATTCTGGGCCAAACGAGTAGCCACTTGTACTGATACTAAAACTGTTATCGTAGTACTCGGCGCACCGCGACAGGCAAGCCGACCCTCCCTCAATCCTCATGAAAAGGACTATTACGGTGACGAGTAAGCACATGAACGTATTAGAGAAACTGTACACACACACGTATCAAGGTTCAAAACCCCAGAACCTTTTTGACGCCTCCCAAGGTTTTTTAAAGAAGCTGCCGAACCCCCGCTCAACCAGTACTCCAGCCTCTCCAGTAGTACGCCCACCAAGCGACTTGTAGGTTGTTTCCCGCGCAAAAATACCCTCGGCATCGTCAACGTCCCGGATGTCGAGGTCGTCGTAGTATAAGTCTCTTGCATACATAGTCTCAGCGTCTTCCACTGCACGCACATCTAGGGCATCGAAACCAAGGTCACGTGCATATGTACTCTCAACGTCTTCGAATGGCCGTGTGCTGAGAGCATCAAAACCTATGTCGCGGGCGTACATGCCCTCTGACTCTTCGAAGACCTGGCTATCGAGGGCTTCAAAGCTGATTTCTCGGGCGTGCATCCCCTCGGAGTCTTCAATGGCGCGAGTATCGAGTGCCTCAAATGTCATCTCCCGTGCGAAGAGTGGTCCACCCCATCAAGTGGTAGGGCAGCAGCTATGGTACCGAAGGCGATGGAGGCCAAGACAATTGGTTGAGCGAACTTCATTTGATAGAAAGCCGAGGAGTGAGAGTTCAAAAGGGGAAGGAGGTTGGTGTTCGATGGCCCACAGAGTGCTCGAAGTGGGTGACCGTTCAGACCGGCTGAAAGTGGGGATTTCAAATTCGATGACCTTGTGTTTTATATTGCATCCCGAGGCGGATGATGGGCTGGCGTCAAGGAGAGGTGGACTGGCATCATGCCCACTCGGTGGTGGACAAACATGTTTCCAGGTGTTGTGAGGGTTCCCTTGATGTAGTAGTGACGACGGTCTGGCCCCCTTTAGGCTGAGGATCTCCATAAAAGCATTACTTGTTGGCAGTTCCAGTGGTGAAAATGGTGGCAAGTGCCCGGATATGATGATGATTGTGAGAGGCAGGGACAACATAGTTATTTCACCGGGTAAATGCATACGTCGAAGAAATGATAATTACACCCTGAGGTATACAAAGTAATGCGGCTAGTTGAGCATTTGAACGCAGTTCGGAGCAATTGGAGGTTCAAGCACTCATGTTGAATTTGAGTCGCAGGTGACCCTGCTAACCAAACATGCGGATACAAGTGCCACAGCCACACATACGACACAAGCGAGCCTGAGCGCTTAGCACAAACTGTGGAACTTTGACTCCCGCTGCCCCGTTTGGCCACAATATAGGGCCACGACGCTTACTTAATTACGGATGGGCTAATATAGTAGGTTTTTTTGTTGCCAGCCGACGCGTTGGCTTTTAGATCAATCCATCGTACTATCAGTGATTCAGTGCCATCGCGAAGTCGTGCTCAAAACAGCTTGGAAGCATGCAGCTATGATATGCTTTGATGTCAATGTTGGACCATCGCGAATCGCGATGAATACACACGGGATCCTTCAGGCTTCCGGGCACCATGCACGCACTTATTCAAAAGAGCAGAATACCCGGCCCCAATACGTTCAGATTGGTAATGGTCGAGCCAGCGTTTTAATCTCCTTCATCCGCAGCTCGTTACCTGGACTATACCTTCTGATCAATGGATTGGCGCCAGGAAAATTCTACGCCATCAGGGTCCACTGCGCGATGGCCGGTCCTGGGTAACTTACTTTCAATGCCACCGCGTAAGCTTTCGGGTATCATTACGCAATGAAAACAAATTGGTACGTCGCTCGAACGACCCAACGTATGATATAGTAACCTTTTGCCAGACGCATGTTTCTGACGATCAGTCATCGGTGCAAACTTAGGATATACAGTAGATGGCCTTCTGGAGAAGAGGAGGACTACGTGCTCGCATCGGCCTCTTTACACTGTTTTTGGGAAAATCATGGGCCAAACCTTTGAGCTATTATCTGCCATTCTGTTGCCCAATAAAAACGAGGTCTTCAGGCGCCTGAAGTGATGGCTGCGTTAATCAAGTAAATACATAATCAATGAAATCTATGGTGCAAGCGCAGTCGCAGTCGTACGTTGGAAATGCACACTCTAATAAACGACAATTAAGAAAGAGTCGCGAAAAACTCTTCCAGGGCCTCGTTCATTTCATCCGGAGCCTCCTTCATGATCCAATGACCGGTATTAAATTCCTTCACGGTTGTGTTTGGGCAGAACTTCGACATCACCATCTTGGCACCGCTTATGAGGCTTATCTGATCCTTCATGGCACCGCCAAAAAAGGTTGGAATGGAGATGCTGTAAGCCTCCTGGGGAATGGCTAGAATTGAAGATACAGTTGAGTCCTTAATCCCCATTAGTATCGTCTGCCACTTACATTGCTCGCCTGCATTATTCAGCTCCTCAAAGCCTGTCTTATACCAATTATACGGTCCCCGAAGACCTTTCTGTAATAGGGAAGTTTTGTGTGCTTCTTGCTCCTGGAAAAATGTCAGTATGTAACGTTAATTCAAAGGTGAGATCACCTACTTCTGCCGTCCAAAACGCGGCTCTAGGACGCTGCTTATTCTGTTCAATCCATTCCCTCGCTTTCCCAAGAGGTGCAAGGTGTTCCCTCCAAACGAAGGGGTCATCAGGGAATATAATGCTGTAGAGTGAGTCGATCTGCAACCTTACTTAGTGCACAAGTTATAAAGGGCGATACTTAGACGTACATTCTTCTCAGACAGAGCGACGGCGTCATCTGCGGAAAAGAATTCCCAGTAGCCAAACACATCATAGCCGACGAGTGTGTTCATCATCGCTATGTGTGCCTTGTAGTTGTAGGTGGGCTGAGGAGGAACATATCCCACAGCCAGAAAGGCGGCGCCAATCACATAGTCGATGTGAGTGTTAAGAAGGCGAGAGAGCAAGAAACAACCCCTGAACACGGTGAGCTCATGGAACATAGAGTTCAGCTAGGACATAATTACCAATCGTGCCCGACGGCAATTACTTTGGTGATCTTCAAATCGTTGAGGATGTCAATAATGTCTTCAACTATGTCCAACGTTTTGTACTCGCTCGCGTCGTCAGGCGCGCTGGTCTTGCCGTAGCCTAGCAAATCAGGGGCTATAACACCGTAACCCTTGTGAACAAAGTAGATTATTTGGGAAGACCAGTCGAGATGCGTCAAGGGAAAGCCATGCAAGAAGAGCACAGTCGGTTTGCCTTCGGTGGGGGGTTTGTGGTAGTATGAGTAGACATATTCGCGTCGAGTGGTTGTTTCCTGGTAATAGCTGACGTCCATGGTAGAGAAAAGCGAGGGTGGAGATATACTAAGCACTAGGTCGAGCAATGGATGCCTTTATAACTGGTGGTATCTTTTTCAATAACAGCTGGTAGTTGACTAATTATGTGTCAGATGTCCGGTGTCCGTCCGCACAACACGGCACATGAGTTCAAATGTGCTGATGGAAATTGGACCTTAAGCCGAGCACAATAGGTGTTATATAGCTGAGAAACTCCCCGAGAGTCCCTCCTGATGCATTCGAGAGGAGGGGGTGTCCATTATTCGAAGATTCTGTGGTTGCATATGAAGGACTGTCTTCGAGAGAATACGTATTTCAACGGTGGTTCTATGCATGTTTTGGCCATATTTTTGCTTGTTCATGGCCCTACTAATATTCCTGGAACATCGCAACGTAAAATTCCGCCGACTGGGCCGGAAGCCTTGGATTGAACTTACGAGATGGGATTGAGGTCATTGATTACGGGTGTAAACGGATTATGAACGTTACCTTATGAAAGCTAGGCTATACATAGGAGTGCCGGATAGGAATCTGGTTGAAAGTCCATGAATTTGCGGCTATGTACGAGGCCGCTGCTGACTGTCGGAGTTGGGGCCCGCGCCGAAGTAGCACAGACTGCTGCTGCACAGTACATGGTAGGTTTTCTTCCCAGCAGTACTCGATTCAGTGGTTGTTGCTAGGATGAGAGCTTGAGAGTAATCGACTGTAACAAACATATATAGAATGTTACGCTGCTTCGCCAAAGACTCTAGTATTCTGTATGGGAGATACCATCATTTACCGACATTCGTGGCACAGTCATAACATTAAGAATAACGACACAAACATGTACAAATAATGATGGCGCGTTCTGCTGAGTCGCTCCTGGGCCTGAGCTTTTCCAGTCAACTCTCATTCCCAGTACGGCGTATGGCGTCAAAATTGCTGATCAGCGCACGCTGAATCCGGAATTTCAACTGAAAACAGGTCGAATCCGGCTAGTAACGATTTTCTATGCCTACTGATGGTACACAAAAGATCGAAGACGTTTGCATTTTTAGGCTCGGTAGACTCACCGACTCTGTAAAATTGCACCATTGTGGAGGAAATTAGAACAAAGATCCCCTACACTCGCCACTAAAGGGGACTTGCGGATTGAAATGACAAGTCCAGTTATCGCTCAGCGAAACATAGGGCCGGTCTCTCGGCAAGACCATTCGACTTCATGCATACAACACCAAAGGTGCTGTGTCTTGCAATGGATAATGGGATATACAGACGCTTGGGATTGGGCTGATTGAACCAGCAATCAGTAAAGCTTTTTCGAGCCCATGAACTACGTCCATCATCGGGATGCCCGAATTTTCCTACGAAAATGTCGACCTTCGGTTGTCTTCGGACGGGTCTCCAAGATGTAACGGATCTTCTGAACCTCATTGTCAAATCCCTAGTTGAAATTGGCCCTCGATGGGTCGTACCACGCTAAATTGTCGCACAACAAGGACTGAAGTGTCTGTTCAAGTCGTTGGGCCTAGCTATCCGTTCGTGCTACCTTGCAGTGCATGTGCCTTTTTTTCACCCATGCGGGCTAGGGACGAACGGTGTTACCCGTTGTGAGTAAACCCTCATTCTAAATGTTTATCCCGACACTAAACACTTTCAAACAATTAGCATTTGTGTCGGTTATGGCTTCAGAAACGTCTTCACATTCCTTGTACTTGTATGAATTTGGACCCATTTTCCGCAGTGCAACGTCTCCGATCAGTGTAGCTCTATTGAAGGCCGAGTAATTATCCTTGATGTCTGATCTTTTTAAGCCTGAAGTCAAAAAATGCGGCTCGACATATGCTGGGTGCGTGGAATCCTTTGTTATGTCTCCCGTCGAGATTTGGACCGAGAGTTGTTTCAGCGAGCCTCCCAATGACAACGACAATGGGTAATTATAATGACTTTTACTTTCTGGTTACTGGACCCGGAAAACTTGTGTTTCGTTTAGGATTAAAGCGGTCATCATCATGGGTGCGCATGTTTCTCGCGTATATATGCAATCTTCGCTCACAATCTGCAGCTAAAGCTAAGAAATTGAACGATGTCGCTATTTGAGCATTGGCCTACATCGACCTGGTTATCTTATCCCACGATATGCGTACAAGACGTGGATGGAGACCCTTCAGCCGGCTTACCATTTCATACCGAGCGCTTCTCACGTAGTGACAGCAGACCTTAATATTGGCCTCCGTATGGGGTCTTGGGGGCTGGATCTCGGCCGTATATCTTGCGACTGGCTTTTTGGTCTACGCTATAGGTCTACGTGACATGCAATGTGAGTAACGTTTAAATGTGACTTACCCATTGTTGATTTTGTTTATTCGAAAGGCTTGGTTGGTGACGCTTCACCTACTCCCTGCAGACGCGGGATGCGATACATTGGAACTATAACGTCGGAGAACAAAAATGAAATGACGCACACTTCAGATAGGCAGCAATCAGTAATCTTATCTGTCCAAAATCTAGCAAATCAGTATCTGTTCCCACGACTTATGGGACCGACTCCACATCTTTCTCCGCTGGCAGCCCCTTGAATTGTGGCTTCACTCGTATCTTGGCAGAAATGTGGTAAACGTTACCACTCTAACAACTCAGGACGCAATTCCGTCAACTGAATACGAGTACATAACAATTTAGCTTCACATGCTTAATATGCTGATCGCGAATTAATCATCCGTGTTACTTATCTTCTAGTTTCGTCCACACACATGACATTTCCAACTGGGCTCTTGGAGCCTTCCCTTAAGAACAGATTTCGTCCGGGCCGAGCGAAGACTTGTGGGGCATATGTCTGAGTACCTCAGCACCATGAGGCCCTTCTTTGTCAATAAAAACTTCGTTATTCCATAAGCATTCGCCTTCTTAGAAGCGATAAACGACACACGCACCTCGGTCCTGGCGATCCTTGTCCATTGCTGCCGTTTGGAACCCACACAATCCTCACGGCCAAAAGCAGGACCCAGACTATACCAGGCACTTGAGAGTATGCCTCCACTTTCCGGAAAGAAACTCATCTATTGCATCAATGCTATTGCTGGTCTGGCTATATTCTTGTGCGTCATACCACGTTTCCTATTGGGTATAGTTGAACCCAGTTAAACCACTAGTTTTGGATATGACCAGGGAATGATGGGAGGTGTTAATACATCGCCCGATTATGTTAGGGTCATGAAGTTGGGATTTTCGACTTATCAAGGCTCCTCTGAGGGATATGTCGTAACGATCACAGAGCCAACGCGACAGGGTGGGATAGTCAGTAGTACGTTTCTTCCAGCCTGGAGGGTTTCCCTGCAGAAAACTGATGAAACCTGTAGTTTACTATCTAGGCACTCTTCTTGGATGTCTCATGGGTGGAGTTATTGGTGATAGGATCGGAAGACTAAAGACGATGCTGATCGGCGGAGTATGGGTCATCATAGGAGCTGCTCTTCAATGTTCTGCGCAGAATATCGCATGGTAAGTTTCTTGATATAACGGAGGATATACTGCCATCCAGTAGGATTCTCCAGGATGCTGTGCGCTCGTATCATCAACGGAATTGGAACTGGACACCTCAATGCCATTGTGCCGGTATGGAGTGCCGAGGTAGCCACACATACTTCACGAGGTGAGTCCTGCCGAGCAGGGCGATTCTTTCCGCTGTGCTTATAATCTCTAGGCGCGTTTATTGCGTTAGAGTTTACACTCAACATTTTCGGAGTGGTGGTCGCTTACTGGCTGGAGTTTGGGCTTGGATTCGTTGGGGATGGACGATCTCAAGTCAGATGGAGATTCCCGATTGCATTCCAGATAGTCCCAGTCATCTTTTTCATGGTAAGCTTACGCCTCGATTGGACCACGAACAGTCGTTAAAAATCCCACGTCCTAGATTGCGTTATCTTGGATGCCGGAATCGCCTCGTTGGCTGATTAAAGTCGGCCGCCTGACAGAAGCAAAGGACGTACTGCAGCGACTTCGAGCTGAGGACGCGGGATCTGCGAAACAAGAAACTGGGAGTTCACATACAATTGCGGATAATGAATTCGATTCCATTGTGGAAGTCTTGAAGCTAGAGAAGAAGCATTCTAAGATGAATGGTTATTGGAATATGTTCTGGGGTATTGGTGTGTTTGAGGGCCTGCTTTCATGTTTTTCTTCGGATATATCTTGACCTTAATCTGCTAGGTTCCGGGGACTTGCACATCGCCCGGAGAGTACAGTTGTCGATTTGGTTACAGATTATCCAAGAGTATGTGATCCCGCTGATGCCTTATAATTCTTCCCTTATCTAAATATATACAGGTGGGTTGGCATTGCCGCAATCACGGTCTACGCGCCAACGATATTCGCAGAAGCAGGCTACAGTGCGCGTAAATCCCAATGGCTTTCTGGATTGAATACGGTGCAGTTTGTGATCACAAACTCCTTGTTCTATTCTTACTATATCCCATTCAAAGATCACGTACATGATCTCGACATTATTTGCTGTGGTCACTATTGACCGTTGGGGTCGTCGTGTGGGCCTTTGGTGGGGGGCAGTAGGCCAGGGCATAGCACTTGTAATATAATTTCAGCTTATGGGGTGTTATGCGTGCTGAATTATTATCACAGATCCTTGCGGGTGCATTTGCTCGCTTACTCAAGGACAACCCTGCAAAGGCGGTCGAGTATGGTGGGGCGGCTGCATTTTTCATTTTCTTATACACAGCAGTGTTTGGTGCCACGTGGCTCACAATACCATGGGTGTACCCGACGGAAGTAAGTTGGTATACATGCTCCTCACATCATTACTGATGAACCATAGACATTTCCGCTCGAAGTGAGGGCCAAAGGAAATGCATGGGGAGTGTTCGGGTGGAGTATCGGGAACGGATGGCTTACCTTACTAAATCCAGTCATGTTTAACAGGATCGGCGAAAAGTGCGTGTTTATGAAGATTGAAGTTGGGAGCGACCTTATTGACCGAGTACCCAGCACGCTCCATATCTTCGGTGCAATAAATTTCTTGTCAATTCCAATGGTATGGGCATTTTACCCTGAGTAAGTTCCCGTTGTAATGTATGGTTTTGCTGTTTTACGATCATGCTCTATCCAGGACCGCAAATCGTACTTTGGAAGAGATGGACCTGCTCTTCGCCAGTAAGAGCCCATGGGTTTGGGATGAGGAGAAGCACTTTAGAAAGCTTAAAGCAGAGCTAGCAGCTAGTAAATCCATGGATGGAGTAGAGAAGATCCTCTAGGGGTTCATCTCAAAGGTCCATGTGATCAATTGAGGGGCATATAGATTTGATCACTGCAATCGACGCGACGCGATAGTGCACGTGCCTGAAAAGATAGATCATGATTTCGGTTATCGGGATTTTTTTTGGCAAAGTACCAATTCGATGTCCTCTGACAGCTTCTGACTCTCCCTCGCTCACTAAAAGCGCCCATAACCTGTCAAAAGCGCATTACCTGGCTTACTACAGTTCATATCTATAAGATCTCTTTTTCTGATTTATTTTTTGACTTATACTTCGACAATGGCCGACGTCGTTACGGAGGATGTGAAGATGACCGAAGGCGGGGCCCCGATAGCTGAGGGATCGACGGCGGAGAAAGCAGGAGATGCAGATGTGAAGATGTCAGATGGTGATGATAAAGAGAAAATGCTGAAGGCGGCAAAACAGAGTGAGTCCTAATGCACCTCGCAGCCGTAGCCCTACCGAAGCTTGACCTCATTTCAGTTGAGTTCTACTTCGCCGATTCCAACCTGCCTTACGACAAGTGAGTTGGAAGGTGATTTGTGCAACCAATGGGCTAAATAGCCCACAGGTTCATGTGGACGTTATACACCAAAGATCCTGAACATTGGGTGCCTGTGCAAACAGTCTCGTCGTTCAAGCGCATGCGCGAATTTGCATCCCAGGGCGTCGAATGGGTTGCGAAGGCTCTTCGCCTCAGTGAAGAGCTTGAGGTGGATGAAACGGGAACCAATGTCCGACGTCGGACAGAGGTTCAAGAACCTAAGGGTCAATTTGAGAGGAGCGTCTACGCTGTATGCTTCCTTTTTCTCTTTTTCTTGAACTGGTACCTTATCGTGTCGTCTTAGAAAGGCTTTTCCGAGGAAGATTCAACCTTTCAGCTCAAATTGGAACAATTCTTCGGAACATATGGCAAAACGAACGCTGTGCGTATGAGGCGGGATGAAGATAAGAAGTTCAAGGTGGGGCGTTCCCAAAATCACCGCTTGATCTTCCGTTTAATTTTGAGCTAGAACTCTGTATTTGCTGAGTTTGCAGATTTCAAAACTGTGGAAGCGTTCTTGAACGCGGACCCCAAACCCTCTTGGGATGGTAAAGAATTACTCATCATGACCAAGTCAGTATCTTACCCATACAACTGAATGCCATTTTATTGAAACTTTCCAGGGAGGCATACTGCGACATGAAAATCAAAGAAAAGGGTCTTACGGGCAAGGCGGCTAGTAATCGAAGAGATCTCATGTCGCGTTCCCGTGGATTTGACGCATTCCGGGAAATGGCGCGTGCTAAAGACGGCGGATCGAAGGCTCCAGGCAATAAGTCGACTGAGCCGAAGAAAGACGTGTTCCTGGATTTCATGGGCACTAAGATCTTGATTAACGAAGATGAAGAGGGGAATGGCACTGTGAAAGCAGAAGATGTGCCATTTGTCAAGGGCGCAACGCTGAAATTCGATGGGTGTGGAGGAGACGTGCAGTGGTCAGAAATCAAGGTGCGTCAGACGGTGTTCGATGACAAGCCTACTGCTGACCTTTATCCAGGATCCCATCAAGGAAAAGTTCGAACGGGCCCCATTCATCAAATACGCCAGAGGAGACAACTCTGGACTTGTGGGTTTCCAGAAAGAGCTCTCCGAGGAGGAGATTGCATACATCAAAGAGAACATCAAGACCATCAACTCTAACACAGTGACGTGGTCGGTTCCTGAAGGTTCGTACCGTCCATATACCCTCTCAGCTTAACGTGACTAAATTTTCGTTTCATGTAGAGTCGGAGGAAAAAGATTTCCAGATCGAGCGTGCGCAAATAGCTGCCAAGGCAGCATTCGGCTTTTCGGGGCGCAGCAAGGATGGTGGTCGTGGTGGTCGTGGTGGACGAGGAGGTCGTGGTCGAGGTGGTCGTGATGGTGGTCGTGGTAGGGGACGAGGAGGCCGTGGTGGCCGTGGCGGTGGTCGTGGCGCTCAGGGGGATCGTAACGGCAACAGCAATGGCAAAGACAAAGACGGCGGCGAGGAGGCTACTGGTGAAAAAAGAAAACGGGCCGTAGAGCCCGATGGTGGTCCCGACGTCGGCTTGAGGGGCAACGCCGCACCACCTGTACTTCAGAGCGCAAAGAAGGTGAAAACCGATGGGGATTCGTCATGACGCTCTTGACCACCTAAGAAAACTGTTTGCCCGTTGCATTTCCAACGAAAACATCTCAGACTCGATGTACAACCCTGACAATACCAATATGGTGTGTTCTTGTACTTGTAACCAGTTGTCGTTGGGTATTCGTATCGTATCAAATAGCATGCATGTACTGTATTCTGATTCTCCTCAAATCCAAATCGTTGATAAGAATTTAGGAAAATAACAGTCCATGAGCTCCGCAAATATAAACGTAAGAAGGTAAATGTAGTGTATGAGGCAAAGACGGTACACGTATCTGTATTCTAGATATCGTAAAACAGGCCTGCTAGCAGGACGCAGTACAACAAACAATGTAGCGAGTGGAAGGTTTTTTTGAAACATGATAATACGAACTCCAAATTGTCTGATATTGTTCGAAAACAACCTCAACGGACCAATGCTCTCCCAACAACAAACGCACCAGACACTAAGGCAGCCATGACCACAACGCCCGGGAGTGCCTGGGTTAAACTGGAAGCGGCACTGACACTTCCGTGACTAGTGCTGCCAAGCTTTTGTCCCATGCCACTGTGGCCATTAGAGGTGGCAAGGACGGCTGGGTCAATCGTGACGGTGTTGATCGTCTTGGTCTGTGCGGTAGTGGGGAAAGTCGTTGAGGGTGCACCGTCATTTTCCGTGAACGCATCGTCGTTGAGGAAGACGAGGGCAAATCCGGGTGCAGGTACTTTGACTGCGCAGGTGTTGGCTGTCTGATCACATTGCACTGTGGTAATATTCTCTGTTCCCATTAGGCGCCCGTCAGACTGGAAGATCCCACCAAACGTCTGCGGAAGAAGTCCAATTCCAATGAGTGAATATGAATTGTAGGTGTATGCGGGACACGTACCTGGCCAGCCCATGTGAAGTTGCCTTTCTGCGACACAGATGATGCTAGTAGATATCTGGAAGATGTATGAGCGTCGATTGCATAAGCGTGAGAGTTGATACTTACTTGACTTTGACCTGTGCGGGTGTTGCGTTGGCTTGACCAATGTTTCCACCTCCGACGGCAATGGAAACTGTCAGATCACTCGTACCACTAGGATCCGTGACGAAGTTGAAAAGGGCAACACGGACTGGGTTTCCGTTCTCGTAGATACCGTAGCCCGGGGTGTATATATTTCCATCATTCACATTGAGGTCCAAGACCTGGGAAGCGTTGGATGCGCCCAACGTCTCAGCTGTCACAAGTGCCGAATAGTAGATTGGTCCAACGGTCCATTGACGGAAAGTCGATTGATTAGTGGGAGGAGCTATGATTCCTGAGGGTAAGGAGATGGCAAACAATTGCATTTAGGCAGCATACTCACAAGTAAAGGGCTGTCAACGATATATCAGCGATGCTTCATACCAATATAATAATCAAAACCTACATTGTAGAAAACATTCTGCCCACCAACGTGCATGAGTGCTCCCGAGAAGTTTGAATGGGCCATTTGCAAAGCATAGTCAAGGCCCCACAGTGCTGCGCCGAACGAATCACTGATCCCAGCAAACCCACCGCATGAGGCAGTGTTGGTCTCGAACATAAGGAGCTGCTTGTTTTTGGTCTGGGCGTATGCAGTAGAGTTGAGGTATGGTGCAACTATATTTTTTCCCGCAGTATGATCAAGGAACGATGGGAAGGTTTCTTGGGGGTCGTGTAAGGTGCCGACACCGAATTGAGCTGCGCAGTTGTCTGTAGGGTAACTATTTCTTCTTGTCAGCGCAGAAAATACAAATGAGATCGAAAGGAGCGTACTGTTCGACGGCGAGGTAAGCAAGGTTGGCGTTGAACGTGTCGACGAATCCCAAGTCCCAAATTTGCTCAGGATGCCAATCACCAGTAGCGAGATTCGGCCCGATAAGCAGACCACGGTTGATGGCATGGGCATCGCCAGACATAGCATTTACAAGATTAGAGAACTCGCCAATGTAGTCCCCAGGCTGATACGTCGCCGGTCGGTGACCATGGCGTGCGTACAGATCTGGCTCGTTGCCTGCCTGAAGGCCAATGAGGTAGTCGCCGAGAATCTCTTGTCCCTTCTCCGCAATTCCAAGACGGAAATTTGAGGAATCATTAAATGGAATGCCTACAAAGTTCGAGGACGAGGAGGGGTGAGAATGAGCGGAACAGTATCTTGCGATTACTTACCCAGGAACCACCGGACATTGACGAACGAGGAGATGTTGCGCATCATGTATAGGAGCTCCGGAGTGAATACAAGTGGAGGCGTTAGCGTCTAGGGTCACACTTAGCAGAATAAACGTTGAGAAAGAACTAGAAGCTAACCGGGTTGGATGCTCCGGTAATATCCTTCTCCAGAATCCTGCCATCCGGTGTGCTGTCGACGAGCACGGCCGTTTCTTGAGTATTACCGCCTACACGGATGTTGACCCTACCCGCACGCTGCTGGATATTGGCCATTAGGTTGAGGAATGGAACTTGTATGAACGTTCTGCAATGATGTCAGCAAATCCTCCACATATCCCAGCCACTAGAACTGACGAGTTTCTGCCCACTATCCAACAAGGGTTAGTCTGAAGCTGAGACTAGTGGAGACTTGGTACGTACAGACTTGATTCGCCACGGACATTTCTATGGAAAACCCAAAGAACGAGCCAGACTGTTTTATCGAGACACCAGGGGTTCCACCATTCTGCAGTTGGACGGTGAATTGTAGATTCAATGGGCTCGGGACCGGTGGAGGGTTCAAAATCGTTGGGTTGTACGCTGCTGCACCCGTGTAGTTGGCAGCGTCCGCTGTTACCGTCGCTGAGGCACCAAGGGGCTCTTGTCCTTGTGGGTAGTAGACTGTAACTGACGTAGCGGCTTGGAAGAAAATGCCAAGCATCAGGGTTGATATTAGGCGCATTTTTCCAAGGAATTTCGCCAAGAAGTGGCCAAGCTGATCGATTCTTTCAACAACCACACAAATTTCAAAGCGAAACAAACCGGTTTCTGACCCTTTGGATGAAACAAAGGAACGATAAATGAAGGAAGATATAATGAAGAAGGAATCTGTTGGGGCCCACCAGGCGCAGCACCATGGTGACACTAGGCCTTGTGGACAATCACGTGGCTCAGGAGCACTGAATCCTAATAATGCACACCAAGTCCATGAACCATCAATCGCCGCCGCAACGCCTGCGAGGAAGGTCGAGGAGAACCTACCTCACTTGAAAGGACTGGTGTCTCGCCATATCACCACAGTTAAATGGAAGTGCCCAAACCACTACAAAGTGAACCCGGGAACCCCGCCGCAGAACTACAGACATGGCGTCAGAAATGCGAGCACCAAGCCACTTTAATATCACGGCTTGGAGAAGAAAACGACAGCCTGCGGAGTGAACGAAAGACATACATGGATAAGCTCAAAGAAAAACGGGGAGAGCTCGCTTCGTTACAAGGGAAATTGGATGACGCAGCTAGTGAAGTTGCTGATCTGAAACGAGCGTTGATCCGTGCCCAAGATGCAGCCTCACAGCATCACCACGACACACCACAACGACCGGGCCCCCAGGTGCGATGTAATTAGAATATCCACACCTACGGTACCTCATTCTCCTGATTAGATACCTTTAACACCACCTCCTTCAGCTTCTGTGAAACCACATCTCACAATCACAGCCGAAGATGATGAGATCCAGTACCTAGGGAGCTCAAGTCCGGGAGATATGTCCGAGGTAAATAATATTGAACAAGACAGCATTATCAAGCTCAATACACAAATCCAGCTTGACCCGACGCAACACACTGAAGCGAACAACCCGACGCCGCCAAAAGGAGTGACGGTGAAGACTTTAAAGCGGCAGCCAACACCGCGGATGGTTGCGTTTGTCAGTTTACCACCTCGCTCATCAAAGGTCAAGCACATGCTTGAACGCACAGAACCCAAAGAAACTCAGACAACAGAGACACCGACCGATGATTCCATCCCATCTCCTAAACGCCGTAAGGTGGAAGCAGCAGCCTTAATAGAGCACGTCAGAGTAAGTTATAGATTAGGACGTGAACGCTTTTTTGCAGACTACTTGTCATAAAAAGGATCCGGGTCACAAGTTCAAGACCCCTCTTCCCAGGCAACCTGCTGGCATGAATGTGGCTTCGCGTCTTGAAATATTACCCGCTACTGCTAACACTAACACGAGCCCAATCACATCACCTTCGGGCTCGAGTAGACCCAGAATCAGACTTACTTTATTACCAGTGCGTGAACTTACATCTATCTAACGCTCGTTAATAAATAAAACAAACTTCGCATCGCAGCCCAAAGACCAGTCGAAACCCGAGGTCAAACCCAAGCTGAAGATCGAAGCGTTTATAGTCCCACCTTTAATTGTATCCGAACACCTAAATTCGTGCAAACCACTCTACATCAGCCCTCGGCCCCACGAGGTATACGTGCCACGAAGGTTCATACGCGCAACCTACGGTGGAAACGATCGTCTCCTTGTCCAAAAAATCAAACCTCATCGCAACCCGTCCGGACCCACGGAAAGACGCTTAATGTTTCCAATGTTTGACATGAACCCCTCGATGCCGTCCAAACCGGGGGAACCCGGTTTGATGTATGGTTCTCGACTCGACCTTACGAAGGAATCCCCGCACTCGTTATTTTCGAGCGATCTGGGAAGCAAGAAAGCCGTATGGATGTACTTAGGAGAGTACGAAAGCACAAGGTGTGGTACGATGAGTGCCAGCTTGTTTAAGAGCCAGCGGCCAGAGGTACTATTCTACCACCTATCGAATTTCTGTTTCGTTTTTTTCATGATTGACATAGGTGAAGAAAGCATGGGGAACGCAGATTCGAGACGGAAAACAGTGGGATATATACGTCGCAATGCGGGCTCGCATCGCATTACGCAAGGCAAAGCTTGGGGTTGCAGTGGATAAAGTCAGCGAAGAGATGGCAAAGATCAAGAACAACAACGGACGGTCAGTCAGCGTCGAAGACATCGTTGCTGCCTTTGAAAGCGGTGCAGAGGTACGGCATTCTTACTGCCCGAAGTATGTGATCGTGGCATTTACACTATAGCAGGGGGTAGATATCATAAAGATGCAGTGCGTTGCGTATGATCACACATTCGCCAACAACCTCGAGACAAATATCAACGTCTGGAACACGCCGGCCGCACGTACACAGCGGCAGTTGCTGAAAGGCAGAAGGAGAGCTCTTCGAGGTCATCGAAATACAGATGGCACTGGTGCGCCGGGTGGCGACACTAGCCCCGGCCAACATACAGATCTCGAAAATCATAACCCTAGGACACAGAATATACGCGACTCAGCTATCAGAGTTGGGAACCATTCCGCACCTAACGGCGAAGAGATTGGGGATAGCTTTGATGATGCTTTTGATTCTGACTTGACAGAGTATGATTATGCGAGCAGTCTTTCCGTTGAATACTAGGTATAGATCTCGGACTGGTATGGAGCTTTACATTAATTTAGGTCTTGACTTTGAGTTGTAATGGCTTTGAATGCGACAGCGAATTGTACATGTACCAACAGTGGATGCATCGCCAAACAGGAATATTCCCTACATTATTTAGACCGACCCCTATCAAACGAGAATCAAAGGACGTTATTCTTGCAGTGCACAATAGTAACACTTCGCATCAGATTTCATATCCCAGGCCTCGCTCAGACTTGAGATTGAAAACCTGATGATTGATATTGAGAAACAAACATTTCCTAGAGTCAATTTCGTTTATCCTCGCATTCTAAAGGTGTGGACCTGTTATACATGCTTTTGTCCTCTTGCTTGCAAACCACTCAACCATGTCATCTATAGATTTTATTAAATTTCTATAAAGGGGGCCTGACTCCGCCACCTTCTCTGGGACAATTGGAGTTATAAAGGTATCTGCTCCAAATGTCTGGAGGCTACTCCTTGGCCTTGCCTATACCGCAAAGCAAGCAGTACTGAATACTTGTTTTGGTGGAGTTAGATTTATTTTTGGTGAAGACAGCAAGTGTCTTATGCCTTCCTTTGGAAAGTGTGCGTAATGTATTATGATGCTTAATGTCAGCATAGTGCTCGACTGTCCATGGTCCAGTCCCTTGTGGATCACACCACAGATTGGCTATCCACAGTTACTGGTTGATTTTAATGCTGAACTGTAGATAACAGCAGATTTTAGTCAATTTGCTGCTCCTCCAGACTGCTCCTGCTCTCTTGTGGTTCTGTTTGTACCAGGCTTGTTACAATCCCATAAGTAGTTTTACAATATGATGTGCATATACTTGGTTGTCATTGGCACAAAAATTTGTAAAGGAAATACTATAAATGGTAAAAAGGGTGAGCTCACCAAGCTCAAAGCCCTGAGCATTGTTAGGCACATGCCAACCTAAGGTTTGATGTCTCACATAACAAATACTAATGCAGTGATGGCAGACATTACCTGTGATTTATTCCAATTATTATTTAGGTGATATTATTCAAAATATTCTATAAAAATATTAATAAGCCTGTGGTCCTGCAGGCATCTGCAGATTTATCTGCATCCATATCTGGTGGATGGTTGATCTGCAGGTCAGGTGGCAGGCTGGATATGGATAGACCTGTGCTAGGGCTTAGGTCTGGGCTAGGTCTGACCTATTTTTTCTGGACCTGGCCCTACACTATCTCCCAATGAATTATCCTAGTGTTTTCACTCCTTGCACATCTGGATCATCAGAGATTAAGTGATATTAAGCCCTAGCACAGGTCTATCCATATCTGGCCCACCACCCAACCTGCAGATCAGCCACCTGCCAGATATGGATGCAGATAAATCTGCAGATGCCTGCAGGACCACAGGCTTATTAATATTTTTATAGAATATTTTGAATAATATCATCCAAATAATGATTGGAATAAATCACAGGTAGTGTCTGCCATCACTGCATTAGTATTTGTTGTTATGTGAGACATCAAACCTTAGGTTGGCATGTGCCTAACAATGCTCAGGGCTTTGAGCTTGGTGAGCTCACCCTTTTTACCATTTATAGTATTTCCTTTACAAATTTTTGTGCCAATGACAACCAAGTATATGCACATCATATTGTAAAACTACTTATGAGATTGTAACAAGCCTGGTACAAGCAGAACCATGAGAGAGCAGGAGCAGTCTGGAGGAGCAGCAGATTGACTAAAATCTGTGGTTATCTGTGGTTCAGCACTAAAATCAACCAGTAACTGCAGATAGCTGATCTGTGGCATGATCCACAGGTACAGTTTGCAGATTAGCCAATCTGTGCTGGGGCTTAAGTGATATAGCCAATGCTGCACATGTCTGGTCCAAGTTCTATCATGAACATTTCAACTATAAAGCATGGACTACAGAACATCATGATAGCATGAAAGCCTGAGGTCATGTGTTATCAACAGGTTATTGGGAGCAGTCACTTCTGCAAGCAGCCAAGTACTAACAAGCCACTGCAAACAGCCACATGATGAGCAAGTGAATACTGTTTTGTCATTTTAAAACAAAATCATACAGAAATATATTGTTTTTCCTAAAAACTAATGCAGAATAGAAATACAACTCAGAAAGTGGAGTATCAAGCCAAAACATATAGATATAAACACTTGGGAACATTTAAAAAAAAAAAAGATCATGTGAATAGTTACTGATTTTTGCAAAGAATTAAAATTTTTGGTCCACTGCAAAAGGAATGACCCCATTCTATAAATGGAACTTGGAAAGTGCTATCAGTTTCTGTTCTGAAGCTGCTCAACATCAGGAATTTGATCAAAAATCATTGATTACTAATAAATTTGACAAGAAGTTATTATTTCTAGAGGTTTGATCTTGCATTCTCTATTCCCCCACTACTCACCCCTACTATTTGGTAACACTTTCACCACCTGCCAATATATGAGTCCAACCTGGGTCCAGCCTGAGGACCAGGCCAACACACACAGTAGCCCTGGCCCTGTCCAAAGGGGCTGGTCCACTCACTCGGGTGGAGTGGGCCAACACACTGTGTGGCAGGTACTCGTTCTTTATTTCTTTTCTTAGGAGAAATAAGTCCATTCCACCTTCAGCAAGTTGTAAAAATGACTAGAATCAATGTAGATGATAGTTTATAGAGGTCATGTGACCATGGGAAAATGTTACAAAGTAAACAAGCAATGCCTGTGCACAAAGCCCAATGCCATAGCTTGCCTGGTTATGGAGAAAACACAAAAACCATCAGAACTAACTTTTCCTGGTGATAGGGCCTGAAATTGTTTGCACTTATAAAGTCGACAAGTAAGGCTATTAGTATCATTTCTAATAACCAAGTAAACGGTAATAAAGGATTAGAGTCGAGCTCCAAGACGGCTAATCAGAGTGAACTAGTCTAATGGATAATACACTATCAGTACAGAGGACTATGAGTACGGTCTATTATTAGTCCTATTCACCATGCCCAGTTACAACCTCGGTGTCTTAGTTCATAAGTAACCATTGTAGTATGATATCATTAGTCCGGGGATCATCATTAATAGGAGAAGTAATTGTAAATTTGGGACTTGCACAACCCGATCCTAGTCAGGGGTACTTGGTGTTAACTACCGGAAGCGACAGGACCCCGTGAATAGCAACCAGGACAATCAGGAGGAGTAAATGACAGTGCCGCGCTGTTTTAAATAACAAAGCGCGCGGTTGTGACTTGATAAGAGTTTAGCCAGCTCTTTCAATATTTGATAAGTAACCAGTAAACGGCATAATTGGCACGCATGGCGCGCGCGCCAAGTTGTAGAGGACGCATCAGCATTGAATACAGATCCTTGGCGCGCAGGAGCGTGGTTCCGTGTAAAATTTACAATTCCGTATGATATTTAGTTTGTACACTATAAATAGACTGTAGATGAGTAGTGCTAAGGCAAGGAATCTTGCCCCCACTTCGCGCTACTATAGAGTATACAAATCACATTTGTTAAAACACTATTGCGTGCCCGAATTAAGGATCAGATTGCTTCAACGTGTCTTGATTGGAATTGATTGAAGAACCACAGAATTAAAGAAACTTAGTTCACTTGGAACTTAGTACCGTATTGTCCGTTGGAATTACTAGGCACTTGGCCTTAGTGCACTTGGCACTGTATTGTTTGATAAGTCGCTTGGACTTATAGATCCGCTTGGGATCATTAATAATTGAACGTACACTTGGTACTCAGTCTATTGGATCGAGAGATATTATAAATATACCTAGCAGGTTTTTAAACCTGTGTTGAAGCTTTTGTCTAAAACAAACCTGTTGAGAGATCATTGAAAAGGGCTTTGGCTAGTACTATTCAAAGCTTAGTGCTTCTAAGCACTTGAACCCGAACTCAAAACAGGCGATTCCTACTGTTCGTGTGTTGATTGTTAGGTTTGGTGTGTGTGTGTAAGGGATTACATTTCATAGCATCAGCGCACTTATAGCCCAGGAGCCCCCTTTCACCGGGATCATGTACACTAAATAAGCATTCAGATTGTTGTCGTGTATTTGGTATACTTATGTGGTGGAATAGATCATGTGACATGTGTCAATAAATAGAGAAATCAATCTAATTTGTATTTCAGGTAAATATAGTGTAGTTGTTGATTATTCCAATGTTTAGTGTAATTTCCCACAAGGGTCATGTTTGGTCAGGGTCATTGTTGTTATAAGATGTTTGTTCACCCCTGGCATAACACACAGACCTTCAAAACTAGCTGAATCTGGACATTTCTGATATTTCGCTCAAAATAGACCGTGGGAAAAATATGCTCAACAAGGAAATTGTAGAGCCATGTTTGTACATTCCAAACATATAAAAACAAAGTTGATAGCTTTACTGGTTATGGAGAAAATCACAAAATAAACTTTGAAATGTGACACTTTGAAATATTAGATATGCATAATTTTAATGGCATCATCAAAAGCATTATGTAAGCATCCCAAATACATGCAAATTATGTCGCAATACTTTGTATTTGTGGAGAAATGCTGTAAAAAGCCATAAGAGAAGAAAAAACCCATTATGGAAATATTTTCCTGTGGTGTTGAAATATGAATGAATGAATCACCTTTTTGCCCGAAAACTGGGTTGATAAAGAACTCGTAATATGCTGGCCCACAGGGTTGGCCCCAGGTTGACCCAGGTCCGTGAGGTCCTGGCCTAGACCAGGGACAGTCTAATCAGTCCATCCATCTATCAGGGCAATTCACTACAGTTCATATTACCATAAGATAGGTGACAGTTATATCCAACATCTTATGTAATGCACTTTCCAATGGCCAAATCTAGAGCCTAACAACCAAACTTTTTTGTGATACATAGGTACAAATGCTTTTTTGAAGAATTATATGTATCTTGTTAGTTATTAACTACATTTTCACATACTCTCTGATAGTAACATTGAAGCTGTGAGGTAAAGTACAATGGCCATGGTACTTTTTGTTAGCCCAAACAGCCTGTGCTCCCAAAAGGCCTTGTGCATAGGTCAAGATGAATTGCACCAACCTGTTTGCATAGCTACAACAACTGATGGGAATAGTATGGGTAGAATGAGAATTACAGTAGTGGACAACCAAAACCTGCTAATTTGCTAGCAGGCAGAGATTTTTTTTGGCCTGAAGCTCATCTCAAAATTGAACTTGCAGCCCCCAATAATGCCTGAAAAAGACCTCAGCTTAATTTTCCCATGGTTTTGAGGGGCAGCCACATTTTGGACAAAATTTACACTATACATGGGCTCTGAACCAAATTTCCTGCTTGGATTGTGCTTTGCATGCCTTCATCACACTCTTGGAGACTCCTCTGTGACTCTTCTGCTTGCAAGTTTGTGGGTTGGACATTTTGTTTGGGGTAGAGGTCAGTAAAGAAGTGTTGATAGTCATCATAGTAAATGGAGATATGGTAGATGGAGTGGATATAGATGGAGTGGATAGAGTTGGAGTGGATAGAGTAGAAGAGGTGGAGTCATCAGAGAAGTTTGAAGTAATGGTTGGGTTGGTTGTGATGAGGGTGTGAACTGGGTTGTAAAGAATGAACTCAATTTCTGAGATGAGTGATGAGTTGCATGGTTGGTAGACTGTCTGCAGTCTGGGCCAGGACCTCACAAACCTGGGTCAACCTGGGGCCAACCCTGTGGGTATGAGTGGACCAGCCCCTTTGGACAGGGCCAGGGCCACTGTGAGTACTGGCCTGGCCCCCAGGTTGGACCTGGCCAGCCTTATATATTGGCAGGTGGTGAAATTGCTACCAAATGGTAGGGGTAAATGGTGGGGGAATAGAGAATGCAAGATCAAACCTCAAAAAATAATAACTCTTGTCAAAATTATTAGTTATCAATGATTTTTGATCAAATTCCTGATGTCCTCCAGCAGCTTCAGAGCAGAAACTGGTATTACTTCTCTGATGATCCAGAGTCCAAGGACTGAAAACACTAGGATAATTCATTAGGAGATAGTTGTAATCACTTGATAGATGTTAATTATGGTATGTATCAGTGTAGACATCTTTCCAGACTATTAAACAATTCTTTTTTTTTACAACTGGACCTGGACTGACCTGGCCCGACCCTGACCCCCTATTAGAGGGCCAGGTCCAACAAAGAGGTGGACTGGCCCTCGGGGCCAGGGCCAGGTCCAGCAAAAATAGGGTGGATCTGGCTGGACTGGACCGGTCTGTAGACAGTCTAATGGTTGGACTACTGTGTTTGGAGTAGGGTTCCAGAAGAAACCCCTTATTTATTAACATCATAGTTTACATGTTACTAACATGTTAGTTACTAACTCACATCAGTAAGATCACAAATTTCTTGCGGACATTTCAGCACTTTTCGGCACTTTTCAGCTTGTCAGCAAGCTTGCAAGTGCAGACAAGTCTAACAAGTCTACAAGATGACAAGTCTACAATGCGAAAAGTAATAAATATCAATGTATACATTTGGTTATGACTCAGATAGAAACTCGTGAGTATGATGATCAATTACTCTATTGACAAAAAATGCATGATAAGCATCGAGCAAATCCAAGAAATGAAGATCTTCTGGTATGAATGAGGATCCATAGACTGGGAGAAGGTGTGCTGCCCGTGCAATACAGTTAAGGTGAACAACAGCAAGGGTGCGATGTCCATTGCCTGCAAATTCTGGTTGTACCACCCACATGCCTGTATCTTCATCCAGTTCATCTCCTGGAACAAACCAATTAATGAGTGCACAAGGGTACAACTGGTCCCCAAACAAAAAAGAGAAGAAAAGTAATGCTTGTCCAATGGCCATGCCTCGCATCCCTTCTAAATCTGGATCAGTCACAACAAAAACAGTATCCCATCATTCATATTCGCCACACCAATTTGGGTTGGAATGGATGCGTTCACAGTACATCCCACCAGCACCACAAAGATCACTTGGTGCATAGAATCAGGCAACAGCAGAGTGATAGATGGAAAATTGACCCCAAGGGTTTGGGCAGTCATCAAGTGAGACATTTTCAGATGGAATCTCAGAGTTGGGGTAGTGTTGATTGTAGAGGAAGCAACGCAACACTTCCGGGAAGCGGGGTTGGTTGATATGGTTTGCAAGATCATGTAGAGACTTCAGGTACCCTTGAGCTGACAAGGCATAGTCATTATCTCGGATAGATCTATGAATGATCTCCACATACCAGCAGTTCGAGCTAGCTTGATGGAGGACAATGCCTTGGGACCTGGGTCCTGGCTGTTGTCATCATCCTCATCATCAACAAGAGCTACAGATGCCCTTGGCTGTGGCTCTTCACCTCTGAGAATCATTGCAGTGTACGATGCCGTCATGCCTTCCATCATTCCAAGCTTGGTAAACACCCCCCATATAACTACCAGCTTATCCATTTGTACATTTGTTTGTAACATCTGCATAAGAGCCTTGAAACAGCTTGAGCGCCGCCAAGGTTCCTTCACAGCTTTGATATGCTTCGATTCCGTAATGGATGAACATAACCCGTTTGGAGATCCAAAAAGTTGGATGGAACGAATGTAGTGCTTCAGAGAATGTTGTCTCGGAAGAGATATATGGTCTCCTTTAACACCAGCAGTGCCAACAAATGCTTCTCAATATAGATGGAACCAATCCAGTGCATCCTTCATCCTATCAAGGTCATGTGAAGTGATAGTGTTACATCTTGCAATGTAGCAGAAGTCCAAGCTGGCCATCACTTTCTTTTTCCCTTCCTTGATGGTCTGCTTGACGGTGTCAACAGCTGCCCGAGTCTCTCCTTTGGCTGGCTTTTTTTTCCTCTGTTCTATCAGGTTAGTCCCCCGATGTTGGATCATACAACTGTGAACTTACCAACAATTGCTTAGCTGGTGCTTTCTTTGGCGTGTTCTCCTCACTTGGATTCCTTTCGATATCAGTGTCCACATTACCACCTTCCATGGCTTCTTGATTGTCAAATGGGCCTGTGTTGTTATTGCCATCCATGCCCCCATCAGCATACTTCACCGCGGATTGCGCTTTGACTTCGTCCTCTAGTTCCTGCACTATTTCCATCTCAGCAAGCTTCTGGATCTTCAGCCTATTCAACTCCTCTAGTTCAAGTCACATCTTTTCCTTGCGCTGGGCAACTGCAGTCACCTCAGCAGTTGTCTGCTTTGCTTGAGGCATGTCTGGACCTGCAGGGTTGTTGTTATGGGCAGTGCATGCAGGCTGGGGCACTTGGGGAGCAACAGCTTTACAAGCCTTCATTAGCTTGGGTGGTGGCGGCGTAGATGGCATATCAATGTCAGTATCACCAGCATCTGTTGCTGGATCTGTGAGGGCCGAGTTTAACTGAGTTTTGGATATGGCTTTAGCTTTAACCAGATGGTCACGTTTGCATTTCAGTGCAGGTCCTCCCAACGGTCCGCCATTGGTTTTCTGTTCCTTTATATCTGCTATTGCATATGTGCATTTGAGGGGCTTAGGCATGGAAATGTGTTTTTTTTGGGGGGTGACGTGTTTGACAGGTGAGTTGGCCGGATTGGGTGATGTTGTGAAATTAGAGCTGATGAATACTGTAGTCCAGTGTTGTATTTGTTTGTGTTGTTGTTGAGGAAGGACTTAGAGAGTTTTTCTCAACAGCCACGCGTCATTCAATTCTTGCCTGATGGCCAACATTTTTGGAGCTTTGTCGCACACCTCGTACACCTGTCCAACCTGCTTTTTGAAATGCAGATCTCAAAGTGGCCTAACTAGACATCAGATCTCAGCACATAGAGAATTCACACTTGAATCTGAAGGTGATGATAACAAATGTTCAATGTTTAACTATCATCCCAATTTAAATGGTAAATTTTGTTGACAATATCTTGGTGCATGCTGATGGTTTACTCATAAAGCAACTCCCTGCAATGAGCGCAGTGAATATTTACCTCCAAATACTCCTCCTACCCCTCCAGCTCCGGTTGTACCTGTTGACGGGGAATCCACTAATCCTTGGTGTCCATTTGACTCCCGAGCTGAATTCGACTTCGCATACTACCACTTTGTTGAAGTCCAAACCTCTGCTGCTAAGATTAACATGGCACTAGATTTGTGGGCAGCATCAGTCATGGAATATGGAGGCGACGCTCCATGGAAGAATGCCACTGAGCTGTATGGCACAATAGATGATATCCAACATGGCGATTCACCATGGAAGGTCTACAATGTCTGCTACAATGGTCCACTCCCTCAGGGCATGCCTCCAAAATGGATGACGCAAACCTACGAACTTTGTATGCATAATTCGTGGCAAGTACTTCATCATCAGCTTTCAACCTCAGACTTCAAGGACAAGATAAACATGACGCCATATCAACAATTTGACAAGACAGGTCAACATTCATGGTCAAACCTCATGTCTGCAGACTGGGCTTGGAAGCAGGCAGTAGGGCAAAAATCTTCTTCTCAGCATAAGGAACTAACCTGTTGTATTTGATGCAGGACACCATTGCTGAGGAACCTTCCAATCATGGTGCTATGTTTGTACCTATTGTAGCTGGCAGTGACAAAACCACAGCGTCCGTTGCTATGGGACATCAGGAGTATCATCCTGTTTACATGTCACCGGGGAATCTGACAAATATTGCTCAACGTGCTCATGGCAACACAGTACTTCCAGCAGCCTTCCTTCCCATCCCAAAAAGTATGTTCTGTAACAATGGCCATCAGCTTGGTTTGACAAGTCTTTGTAGCTACCAAAAAGCACAGGAAAACAGTCAAATTTCAGATGTTCTGTCGACAAATGTATCATGCATCTCTTGCTTGCCTCTTCGAACCTTTGAAAGCAGGAATGACCACACCAGAAGTCGTCAAATGTCCTGACAGCCACTTTTGTCATGCCATATATGGTCTAGGGCCGTACATAGCAGATTATCCCAAGCAAGTTTGGCTAGCAGCTGTTGTCCAGGGCTGGTGTCCAAAGTTGGTGTTTCCTCCTCTTCCCAGAAAAGACTGAAATAAGAATAGGTGTGATGCACATCCCAACAACCTTGATGCACCTGGAGCACAATGTCAAACCAAAGCCATGACTAGTTTTCTTATCAGTGCCTGGGATCCGGGGACGCTATGGATGGATTTTGGTGTCCGCACTGATGTCCTGGTAGGTACTTTTTCCATTCGCTTGATATATTTGTAAACTCACTTGTCTAGCCCTTCACTCATGGCTTCCCCTGGGCAGATATCCACGAACTTCTATCCCCGGACCTCCTTCACCAGGTAATCAAAGGGACGTTTAAGGATCACTTGGTAATGTGGGTTTGTGAATATCTTCTGGAGCTCCACAGAGAGGCCCATGCACTTGAGATTATTGCTGATATTGATCATCGGTGAATCCCTTTTCTCTATAGTTTGATCTGCAAGCTTATTTTTCAATGTAGCATTTCAGCTGTACCTCCATTCCCAGGATTACGCCGCTTTCCTGATGGCCAAGATTTTGCCCAATGGACAGGCAATGATTCAAAGGCGCTTATGAAGGTAAATTGTCACAAATCAACTGTTGTAATGTCAAACTAATCAGATGTGTTTTGCACTAGGTATATCTTGCTGCAATTGCCAGGCATGTACCATCAGATATGGTGAAATGCCTCTCCGCTTTTCTGGACAAAATGAGGTGCATATCCAATCAACAAAGCTCAATTCCCACAATGTCAAACTTGGTATCTAATCGATCATCTCTGATCTCATGACTCAGCACTGCAAAGCAGAAGCCTGCATTCCCCTCAGGCCTTGTAGCAAACTAGCAGACAAAGACCAAATGCAAGGCGGACACGTCAACAACCCATCAAGAGGTTGACGGATTTGAGCTTGGCAGTCTAAACAATGATGACATTTCGTTGAAGAAACCCTCATTCCAGGAAAAAGGGCGTGCCAAGAGCCCCAAGAATGATGTTTGTTCTCATGTGGTATCTAAAATTGTGCAACTAACAGGTATTTAAAGACTGTTATCATTGAAAGTGATGGAGACGAAGATGAAATCCCTGCAACCAAACGTTTGGCCCGACCCAAACCCGTTCCCCAGAGGCCTGCGACGAAATCAAATGCAACACAGCAGCCAGCATCTTCCAAGGTCAAGTCAGAACTAGTGGTTGTCAAAAAGGCAAAGAGCAAAGCACCAATCTCAGTCGCTTTGACAGCTTTGTCCACTGAAGGGATCACATCATCTGTTGATGCTTGCGGTCTACCTCTGTTCGCTCATGCTGCATGGGCGACACAATTCCTGCTGACACTCAACAGCTATCTTGGTTCAGTCAAATCCCCTTGGGAGCTTTCTGGCACAGGATCTAATATCGTGAATACCATCCAAAATATTGTAGACATTGTTTATCCAGATTCCGGATTCGAGGTCAGTTTCGGAGACAAGATCCTCAAAATGGTATGTAGTTCCTAGTCGCTTCCTTAAATCCACAGATTAATGTTTTTTATAGGCGAAGGATTGTATGAACGACAGGCAAACATATTTTGGTCATCAGGCACTCAAAATTGTGACGCAATTTTTCGAAACTGAACCCTACAAGGATAATCCCAAGGCGATCGCCAAGTATGCTCGATGGGCAATAAAGGCTGATGGTCCAGCCATCTGGGAAACACCTACACCCATCAATTGCACCATCCCTCCCACCCATCCTGATTACATTGTAAGCTTAGCTTAATACCTTGACCATTCAGCCTTAAATCCTCCCGCTTCCAGCCTCCAATCAATATCTTCAAGTCTGAGTTCATGATCTCACTCCTCACTCCATTCATCAAATGTTGCTCGGGCTCATGCCATGACTTCAGCCATCCCCAAGGTGCTGTTGGCCTAGCAGTAGTAGTTGTTAGTACTTGATATTAATCAATGTCCGCACCTCATTTTGATGTCATTATAGCTCAACCATGCATTCAATATGTTTACCACTGGTAAACATGTCAAACAAGACCAGTTCTCTCGCAAGAAGGTCGGAGACCTGACAGACAACTGGATTGAAAATCCAAAGAATCTCATGGAACACCGCTAGAATTGGATTTTGAGCAAATGTGGGGCACAGGTCAAACAAGAGCAGAAGGTACCGATTTTGAATGCCCCAGCAATGGCACAAAGGCGTTGCAACATCTATGTGCCCAGTAGCCCGACAAAGTCATCTGATGAATAGACCACCCTCGGTATGCTGTTTCATTCTTCTACTGCCGCTTTTTGTTCATTTACCGCCCATTCAAGTTATTTCGTTGGTTCATCACTCCTCCTCTCATTCATTTATCACCGCTCATCTCATTCTTCCACCACCCATTGTTTTGTTTGTCTACCGCCACTCATTTCATGTTTCATTGCTCTACCGCCCCTCGTTTTGTGTTTCCTTCCTCTGCCGCCTGTCATCCCGTGCTTCTGCCCCCCACCATCTCAGCAACATGCCTATCAGACCAGGTCAATATCACATTGCATTACTGTGGCTTTAGTCCCCTTGTTCCATTCTTCTGCCGCTCCCCGTCTCATTCTTCTACTCCCGCTGTCACAGTAATACACCTAGACCATTTTAATAAGAATCCCAGTCTTTCTTTGCAGTACTTCCATTTTCTACCATTCTTTCACTCGTTCTACCAGTTTGCAACCCGAAATTCACCCATTAATCTCGTTTTAACCCCTTTCTAATGCTCGTGTTTTTTTTATTACAAATAACACTGTAGCTTTTGAAGTTTTGAGCTTTTGTGCTTGTGGACTTGTGGACTTTAGTACTTTTCGTACGAAATCAAACCAGACTTGCAGAAATTTGGACATAGCTTGTCGACTTGCCACTTTCTCACTTTCACAACTTGTACAAGCCCGAAAAGAAAATTGTTAATTACTGGTGCACTCAAAAGGGTATGTTAAATATTGTTAATTAAAAAGCAGTCTCACAGATCATTTGAACCTATTGATTCCTATTGATGATTAATCACTAACCATCCCCCCACACACTGCTACCTCAGGACTGCATGGTAATGGCATAATCCCACTTTTTGCTCAGTTTATCTGGACAGTTTTGGGCAACTTTGGGTGATTTGATCCAGATTTTTCACCTAGCCTCTAAAAGATTATTGGAAAATTATGGAAATCACAAATTTTCTCATATTGCTCTAATACTATGACCTAACATCGTCATCATCATGGCTTTCTGCCTCATGCATAGTCTTACAAGCTCTAAAAACCTTACTTGACTGATCTTACATCTCCAATTTTTGTTAATATGTTCTCAACGAGTTCAGGAGAGGTTAATATCACTCAGAAGAAAGTAAAAGGGCCGGATATAGCACAGGAAGATGAAGGGGAAGGGCCTAACTAGGATTGGTAGGGGGAGGGATTTTTTCACAATTATTGACAATTATTAACAGTGTTAAATAACATTTCTAACAATTTTTAGCATGTTACTAACATGGATGTTAGTAACATGTTATTAACGTCTGTGAATAACCCCCTCCAAAGCTGCCATGTTAGTAACCTGTTAGTTACTAACCTCGGAGTTTCTTCCTGAACCCTAGTTTGGAGGCGGCGATATGCTCTTTAGCATAACCGATTTACAGTCAGCTAATCCCTCATGAGCGAGCTCATAAGTTTTACCTGGACATAGCATCTGCAACTCTCAGTTATACCGCTGTTGTCTGGTTTGGGCATCATAATTATACCTTTACTCATAAACTCTGCCACCGAGGGTGAGTCAACTTTCCCGCAACCCCAATTTCATTCAATACACTAACATTCAACCTGCACAGCTTGTGGCCCAGCGCTGATCGACCTTTTCTTCACCATCAAACCTACAGCTCCTCAAGCCCATAGAAGCCATAGTACCAATCGGAACCACTGGATTTGCCATGTTTCTGTGCTTAAACGCCTTTGTCTCTACGCTCATCTGGCACCATTCCCGCAAAATAAAAAATTCTTGGTATCTGATCATTCGCTCAACCGCGCACCTTCGATCGTTGTGGAATCAGGTCCTCTGTCCCTCACGGTCTGAATCGTGTTCGTAGTTCTCTTTGCCATCAAGCACCCTGCACAGGCAATCATTGCGCATATGGCTACCCAGACATACATTCGTCCTCCCGGCCGTGGTCTTTTGATTTGTTCAATAGCTCGTTTGTTTCTCTTTAATATACAGGGAACATTACCGACACTTATTATCGCCCGAGTTGGCATTGGATCCTCCTACGAACAGACCCCCATACCCAACTCATCCTTCCGGTTTTACAGCGTCAAGCAACGATCGGGGATCAATCACACCACAGCCTTCATATCTGTTGGTGACAGCGACATGGAGATAGGCTCCCCTCAAAAGGCTGTTCTCTGAACGCGATAGGGGGGGCGGAGATTATTCACTAATGGCAACTATTTTGGGAATGTGTGTTCTCTGTATTGTACCTTTCTTCTTTGTACGTTTTGGGGCCTTGTAGGCTGGGGTATTATCTGACCTATGTCACCCGAGCCACGCTTTGCACTAGTTCGCAACTCGGACTACTTGTTGAATTTTGCATGACTTTTCGCGCAACGATCTATATTCATCTCTCAGAAATCCTCGGCTCAAGAGTTGCTGGGCCACCACTCAAAGCCTGCGAAGGTTCAAACACGTTCCATTTTAGTACTTCAATTACCAGGCCCCTAGGGACGACCGGGATTTGCGGAAATGGTCGAAGGGGGAATCGTCAATGTGTCACGGTTAGCAGTGCGAAGGGGATAGGTTTGTAGTTTCCACCGTTGACAGGGCGTTTTTGAGTCCCTAAGGCCATTTGATTGGACAATTGATCCAGTCAGGAAATGGACCTAAAGGCCCCGGAAGCTCGGGGTAGCTCCCACCAAAATCCGAAAGCGGATGGGATCGCTGGATAGGATCTGGCTGTATTGCCTGATTCCAAGACGGTATTTGTGGAGGAAGGGGAAGGTTTCATATTAGGAGGTCAAGGACCTTCGCCCCGAGGACCTTCACCCTTTGCAGGCTTTTTTTTTTAACTGTAGTAATATTTTGTACTCTATTACTAGTGCGAAGTGAATAAATATGTACGGGGGGGGGTTTACATTACAAGATGTTTATTATCAAGAGGTGATCAAGCTAAGTGGCCAAGAATAATGGGACGATTGGGGTGCGCGTGTGCGACGAGGAGGGGGAGGTTACTTGGTATCTGCAGGGTTCCCCCCGCCCTGAACTTCAGTCCACCCCTCGTGAATCATCCCTTGCATGGCGCTCGACTCCGTGCTTCCGTCGTCATCCGCAATATAATTAGAACGGATGGATCGGCTGGTGTAACAGGCCATGTGGACCGGTGTGCCTTTCTTGGCAGTCTGGAGGTCGTGACACGTGGACTAGTGTGCCTCTCTTGGCAGTCTGGACCACACAATGTAATAACACGTGGGGCATAATTAATTGAACTCGGACCGGTATAGTCTGGGCCATCGGAGACCTCCAACACACCGGCCAGTCAATAACGGTCTTTGGCTTTCCTACTTCATCTTTACACTGGAGTCCCGCCTTCCCAAATACAGCTCGCGCCTGTCTTCGAAGGTGGTAAAGCCTCTTTGAGCTGGCCAATCAGGTATGGAATAAAACGGCCTTCCTCTCATATTGGCTACTGTTAGCGCTCCACTCCATTTCTCATGGAACTGTAAAGCTGAGGAGTATCGGGTTGTCCTGCCGGTGAGTTATATTGAAAGATTTATGGCGTTTCTGGTTACCGTTCAAAAGTTATTGAAGCATGCACCAAAAGCACGAACTTTCAATTAGGATTCCATTACGTTCCTTAGACCTTAACTGCAATTTCTTATGGGCCGCCCTGCAAAATGTTTCACCAACGAGGAACGCCTTGCCGCGGCTAGGTTGAAGCAAAAGGAACGTAGGCAAACACCTCAGTAAGTATTTCTCCATCCATAATCACTCTCTCTGATCTCAGAATCAAGTGGAAAGGCCTTGATTCGAGCTCAACGGCAAACATTATATCGCAAAGCGCATGGGCGTCAAGGTTCTACTACTCGCCCCGTCTCTCAATGTTTGCCACGAATACTTCTGGCGGCAGCCACTGCACCACTCCCCGAAACCTCTCACCTCTTCCGCCAGGCCTTACGAAGTACGCAGCTGCTTGATGAGACTGGGCTTGACTTGTGGGACACAGGGCCACCCTACCCAACAGGTACACCTTCGGACACCCCCCACGAGCTACGATTTACGGGACGGCTAGAGGAGGTCATGCATGGGAGGTATGCACGGATGGCGAGCGAGCGTCGAGCAAAGGAATTGGACTTGCCACTTCACGCTCGCAAGAGTCGACTCAATGAATCCCTCGATGCCTGGCGTATCGCAAATACATTCTTAGAGACTTACAAGGATGGGGATCGCGAAGTTAGAATGGCACATCTCTGGGTAGGATGGCTTGCTCGGCGTGTATATGAGTACTACAAAGACTGTGATTTTAAAACATGAATAAGTAATATACATGTTCGCCTAAACATTCATAGGAAGGGAAAGTAAGTGGTTGTACAAAAGCTTCCGAAGGTTTGCCATGTCCACTTGGGTGGCCTCCGACAAATGGCATCCATTGAGAACGGCCAGTACGGTGGCTAGGACAAAGATGCCGCAATCATGACCATTCGTTTGAACGCGACGAAGCTGCTCAATTGCATGTCAGGTATTGGTAAAAATCCGGCAATAGAGACCTCACCAAAACAGGGTGGGCAGTCCACCCTTCTTCTGTTATGACATGAAGGGGGTGTCCGTTTTGGTTGGATAGAATCACCAAACGCGAGATGAGCTGGCTAATCTCCTACGAAATGTGTAAATGATAGAAAGGCATGACAAGGAGAGACTTACTGGAACTTCATGCTTCCATGGTGCTCGTGCAGCAAAGCTATCGAAAAGATGTAACTCGCGTGAAGGAAGGTGTATCGTGCACATCACCCAGTGTTTTGGGTTGCGCCGGTGAATTGGAAGTATCCAAATATCTTTAGACCAATATTCCAGTTTACGAGTCCGTCGCCATATCTCATCATTACCAGCATTGTAGCGTACCATAAGAAGGTCAAACGTCGAGAATAGCGCACAGCGTGAGCTATAATAGGACACAGGAGAAGTCGGGTGGGAGAGAATTGCGTGGAGGTATCGTGCGATGCCATTGATGCATACGTCGTTTAACCAGGCGGTGGGGTTTTCCATGATAGCGAGGTCTTCGACAGAGAAGGTAATGACTCCAAGAGGGTGATGGAATTGGCGCGGAATTGTCGAGGGTGGAAGTTGTGAGAACGTCTGGAATGCCAGGCCAGCGAGGGGACGGAGGTGGCTAACAAAAGGTTCCTATTGGAAGAATTGGTAGACGTAACATATACACAATGGCAATGATTTTTCTTACTGGCAAAGACCATATTACAAGAGTATTTGTCACTACAGCATTTTCTAAACCCGTGGCTGTATTGTCGTCCAAGGCATCTTCCGTCAATAGATAATCGCCGAAGACCATGGCGTCGCTTTCAAGGTACGGAGGGTCCGAGCTTTCAGTGTGTTCTGGGTTGGTGTTGGCAGTGCTCTCATCATTGAAAAGATGGTCGACGACTACGTCTTGGACCTGGGGGGTTATCCATGTATAGGAGGGAACATACGTTTGGGTAATACGTTGCACAAGTACCTGCGCGTTTTCAATATGGTACTCGTAACACGCCATTCCTGTCAGTACCCCAGCAAAAGACTTCTTGAGGTGGAGAACACGGTCTCGGCGGTGGCGAAGTGGAACGAGAAGGGTGGCGTCTAGCACGATATCATCAGCATTATGGACAAGAATACTATGGCAACTTACTGGACGGCGTTGCGATCGCAACCTCAAGGGCACCGATTTCCTGTCCAAACCAGCAACAGAGGTTGTCGCCTTCTGTACCTAGACGGCGAAGTTCCTCGTGGCATCTGTCCAACTTCAGCATAGCACGGATTCCTTCCCTAACATCAATATTCTCTAGCCAGGCCGGGATATTGCCTGGGCATGGAGTAATCCACACATCCTCCATTAGATGTGGACACTCACGCAAGGGGGCGAGTTGGGTGGGAAGGGGTTCCGGAAGGGGTATTGTCCAGTCCGAATTGTGTAACTTAGCCAGCGTTTCACAATATCTGTTGAACTTGCGGATAGCATTCATAAGCGCAGGCTTGCGTTTTGAGATAGCTTGTCGCGTAGTTTGGTGGAGCTTTGTACCTATGACAGTGATTGAAGATGGTGACTGAAACCTTCGCTAAGTTGTCTACCAATGGCTTGTTCCCGTCCTCCGGCCGCTTGATCAAGTTTATCCCATTCAAAGAAACTACCAACTGCTCGCTTTCTAATATTAATTTTGAGGTCGCGGGCCATTAGAAGTACACGGACAAATCCTAAATCGATGTTCTGGAGTTCCGGGAAATTATCCCCAATATTGAGCGATGCATATAGAGCCTCCACCTTCTCCTTGAGTTGTTGTTGAGTGGTTTCGAGAGTGGACAGGAGTCGGAGTGATTCTTTTGACGCAGTGGCTTTTGATACCGTCGCACGCGTAACCTGTATGGCCTTGTCAACAGTATCGAGATCTCCCTGGAGGCTTAAGACAGTATCAAGCTCCTTCTTCAAACGCACAGGAGCATCTGATCATATTCAAAAAAAGGAAATTAGAGAAGACACAAGAGGGGTTAGAGCTTACGAGCGCGAATGGACAGTTGTGCCGCTTGCTGAAGTGCCCACTGCTGACGCAAGTAGGGAAGGTCAACCCCACACTCATCCAAGACTTTCCGTGCCTTGTTACCTTGACCTTCTACCCCTTTCTTACGACGACGCTCTATCCACCTTCCCAGGTCATCCCGGAGTTCCTCGTTAATGGATGCCATGTGCCTATCGAGCATCCAGATCCGTCGTGCACGCTGGAGATTGCAAATATTTAAATTATATTGGTGTGTTTCAAACTGACCACATACCGCGGATACTCGTGTAATACCAATGAGCTTACGCGAACGCGACCAGAGACGCTCTACCCCTTCTCCATCTGTTAAGCCAAACCCCAGTCGAATCCGTGGATTATAAACAAGTTGACATGCCCATTGATGAGCATACGCATGCATGGCACTAGTCGCGAAGGTTAGCCGGTCTGTAATGTGACTTGGTAAAAACTCATACTGCTCAAGAATGGTAAATGAATATTCTTTAGGATAGATATTAGGACTTACAAGCTGTAAACTACGATCTAACACGCATCCAACATCGTAGGTCACGCCAACCGTGGCTTGTGGGGGTAGGAGTGAGTACATGTGTTCGATTAGTGCAATAGAATACTTTTGCTGCTCGCCAGGAGTATCAATATTAACAAGGAAAAGCGGTATGTCATGACGGCAAATTAATGCCATGACACCTCCATCATCAAATTTTTCCATATTTGTTTTGCTGTTGGACCCACACCCTGCGACGTGTGAGGTTTCGCATTCATCAACTGCTTCATCAGGAACTCTCGGACATCGAGGTTTTGGCGGCCTCTTGCGAAGGGCGTCGATTCGGCGTCCAACTATATCGACCTGTTCCTTAGAAAGAAAGTATTCCGGTTCAAAGAACTCGGGACATGTCCCAGCAGAAATAAGGTGCCGGTGATTGAAGTTTCCGTCCGTCCCTACGTGTATATCACAACCCCTAACAATCAAGGCAAGTAAATAATTATTATGACAAAGGTTTAGAAACCTACTGGTCCAACGGGCGCCCAAACCAAACTCCTCCAAAGCAAGCTGGGCAACGCTGTACCAGAATTCGAGCACAGATACCTCTTGTGAGACCAGGCGGCCCTTCACCGCATTTTTCGGTAGAGACGTGCGATGACTCTTGTGATTTAGCAGAGCCGGGTGTGGACGGGACCTGCTGAAGACCCGTCGTCGACTGCCTGATTTCGTGTTGCAGAAGTACTTCAGCAGCCACAACAGCTGCGTCGACACGCTTTTCCAGGAGCGTCCGCAAATTGTCGTACCATTGGACGGCATACCCAAGCCCACGGCGGAACGCGTCTGGCATGGGTTCTCCCTTATACTATTTGTGATAATTATGTGATAAGAGAGAAACAGTTAGACGTACCCGATGGTTTAGTGGGACAAAACCTCGTCGTTTATAGAAGGTATTCAAAGCTCCAGCGAGGGCGTGAATGGCGTCACAGGACCTTTCAAAGAGCGCAGTATAGAATTCAAGTAAGAAGATGGAAACGGCCATACGAGGCGCAGTGGGGGCGGTGGGGAAAAGACCGTTGATGACCAGGACATGAAGTAGGTCCTGGCATTCACAGGAGACAACGTCGAAGTTCTGGAAATCTGTAAAATGTTGTCAAACTTGAAACCGGTATCGGAATGAAAACACACTTACAATCTTGAAATAAACACAATATATTACTCGTTTTCTTTGGGCAATCCAGTTCTAAACATGTGGTTTGAAAGGCCTTAGGCAGGGAGAGTACCTTCCCTGTGGTTTCTGTTACAAAGGCCAGGAGTGCGTCAATGAGACGTGGTAACACCAACTTCCATTTGTCATATAGCGTATATGTGGCTCCATCTGGGACGGTACGTCGCGCGCGTGGAGACTCTTCATTGTCGAAAGCCAACGGAAACAGCTCTACCTGCGGGTAGGAAGGGTTGTCAAGGCTTGTGTGTGAGCCATCTGTTGATACGAAAGCGTCGTCGTCATTTAATAGACTATCCAGTTGCTCTTGAAGGCGACGGCGCTTGGCGTCCTGTCCCAGAGGTGCAAACGGCCGTTTCTTGTCTGGTCGGGCGTGGCGTTTAGGTGGGCTCGTAAAGCATTGACCTAGGCCCGTTGTGGCGAGTTGTTCACCACGTGTGGGCGGTTTTGGCGGTGGCATGATGCACGGAAATTTCGGAGGTTTCCGTCACGTAAAATAAATTGATCATGATCGAACATACAACTATTAATAGCGTCCCTTCCAGTTCCTTCGCCGAGGACCATCTGTGACCGTCCTCTAGAAGGCCACCCTGCTTCCCAATAAGATCTGAGTGATTCCTATTTTGGGTAGGAACCATCGAAGGTTATTCCCAAGGCCCGTTATTGCTGTCCCATCAATGGGCCTCAAGGCCATGGGAAGCTCCTGTCTAAGGTGGTAGTTTCTGACGCGTGCATATAGCTCTTCTCTCCTGGTATGGATATGAGTTGCCAAATGTGTTGATTCTTTTGTTCATGTGACTACCTAAGGAGTCTACAAATGCCATACCAAATCTCATGACTGGAACGTAAAAGGGTATACAGGAATGCAGAGAAATTTTAAGACCATCTGGAAGTTGGCTTTGGGGTGAGTCCTCTGATGAATAACCCAAGGCTTAATTGAACTCACACTGCTGGTCCTGGAATGGGGTAAGACTGATTTTGACTTGTGAGGACAGGAAAAGTGGATGCATATCAAAATTACTTACGCCGGTGTCTGTGGAAGTGGGTTAGTATATGAATTTGAGTGATTAGAGATGTTCTTACTGGTATAAGCGTCATACACAATTCCTATGATTTAGATAAGTCATTAATAACCTCAACACAGACTCATAGGTATATGAACTCACCAGGAGTGCTTGCTGTGTAAGCACCAGGGAAGGAGACGAACGAGCTAGGAAGCGATGTGCCTGAACCAGTAACTTGTACCTGGATACAGCTGGGGTACACCTGTGCTCCCGGGTATGTGTATGCTGATGAAATGAGATGAGAACATGATCAAACAGAGAACCAAAGACGTTGTTACCAGAATGCAAAGCAATGCTATGGCAGAACCGTCAAAAAAGGTCTTATCGTGTCGAGATCTGAAAAATACCCACATTTCGTGCCTGATGAGATATTGACCAGCCTTCAGCTTAGCCGGAATCGTGAATGTATAGACGCTCTTTGATGCCGTGAGGAGATCAGTGGCGGCCCATTTACCATCGGACGTCTTTCCTAATTGATGAACCTTGAACCAAACGGCACTAAAGTCGGGACGAAGTTATGAGCAGCTATGAAGTTGTTAAAAATGTACGTACGATGTGCCGGGGTTCCATTTGGTGATGTCACTTGGTGCACGAGCCATATAGGTGATCATGGGTCCCTGTATGTCCTTCATTAGAATAAAAAGGCAAGAACATCGACTACCGACGCGCACCATGTGGCTGTCGGGCCATGTTGTCCAGTTCAGGGCCAGACTAGAACCCGCGGCAACAGTGGCATAGATGGGAGCAGGGGCGGAGCCACCTTGGCCACCTTCGGACCAACCATTGCATTGCAAGCTACGAATTATATCAGATCTGAATGTATGAGTGCATTCGAAAGGAAAATTGGCTTACTCGATCAATGACAGATCAGTTACAGGCCCTATACGAGATTTCAGCATGCCAGTAAAGTAAACCTTAGCTCAAAGCTGACCGTTCCCTGGAATCTTGCGGATGATGCGCTGGGGGGTTGGGGTGGTGTACGGGTCCTGGTACGGCAAGTACCCAGTGTACTTTGTGGAGCCGGAAACGACCTCCTGAACGTAACCGTGGCCACGAACAGACACAAGAGCCGATAGCAGAGAAAGAGCAAGGGTGAGTTTGAACATGATAGCCAGTCAGAGCGTGTCCTCGAAAATCGGCTGTCCACGTTCGAAGCGGGCGACTTTTAAACCTTCTCGCCGTGTCATATCGCTCGACTGCGGAGAAATGAGATGTGGGGAACGGTCCGGGGCAGGCAACGACCCCGTCTGCACGGATGGCATGACATAGGCGAGAACGGCAAGGAAGACGTCGTGTGCAAGCTCTGAAAATATTTTTACGCCCTCGCGTCGCCAAAAATAACTGGGTCAGTTTTAACAGCGAAGTAAAGCCGCACACAGCGCCAGAGCTGACATCATTTTCTTCTACTGGTGCCGCCCGACGCGCCGAGGCATTCGGGGTTGATGGTTGGGCGTTGGACTGGATAAGGTTGCCCACGGAGTTGGATCTAAACTTCGGAAAATCAATGGAGGGGAAGGAGGGGTGAAATACAGTCGTACCACGGGATTGTAAAAGTGTGACTAACGAATGCTGTCTTCGTTCGAGGAGGCCACGGTTGTCGGGGTGGGGTGTCAGCACTTGCACACGGAAGGGTTTGCATCAATTTATACGGATATTCTTCTGTTATTTCTCGTTGTTTTTCAAGTCTTGGCGGTCATTGCGCGACGCTGTGGGGATGACCGCTCTCTTCGTCCAATGTCGCTTGAGGTACGGAATTAATCGTGAAGAACAATACTGTGCTCCCTTCCGACGGTGCCAAGAGCAGGTGGACCGATCGATGGATGGTATATATAATTACAAATAGTAGAGTAAGTTTGGCCGACTAGAATACAAAGCACATACGCTATTTACAACCTCCCGGGCTCCCTACGGTGGAAATTCCGATGGCTCCCGAGCGTGTCCGTCGTCACATCCAAGCCACTCAAGCCACTCGGCCGCATGGTACATCACCGTTCTCTTAGACCAAGCCTCCATCTCCCGGAGTGCACCGTCTGGCCCTTTACGAACAGTCCAATAACTGTTCCCCACACGCACCACGCGCACCATTGGGAACCCGCGGTCGACCACCGTGATGACGTTCCGCAGAGGAAGCAAGTCGGAAAGCCCGATATAGCGCAACCCTGGCGGGACACCTGCGCGGATTTGCTGCAAAAATACGGGATTCAAATGAGTATGCGTTCGCAATAAAGAGAGGAAGAGGGATATAGGTTACGAACATCAAGGAATGACATTGGGTCTCTCGTAGCCGAGGGAATGTGGTCTAGCGTGAGGGCCAAGGCGAGGACACTGCGCGGAATGAGCCACGACGCAAGACCCGGGGAGAGGTCCGCGGGATACGTGATCGTCAGGCCCTTCAGGTTCACGAGGGAGGGCAACACGCCCCAGACCGACGCATCAAAGCCGACGGCGCGCTGCGCATGCTCGTCGAACACTGTCAGCTCCAACGTCCTCAGCTTATCACGCCCACGCAGGAACTCCGCGATTGCGGGGAACAGGTCACGGTCCACCACGCGGCGACTTACGGTGTCGACCGAGAACGCGAAATGCCGGAGGAACGGCAGCGCGGACTGTAGAGTCCTGAACTGCGACGAACCCACGCAATCGATCATGCCGCCAAGCGTGAGGCTTTCAAGCTGGCGGCCGTTGAGAAGAATGTCTGCAAAGGTCTGGCTATTGGCAGGGATCGTCCCTCTGAAGTGGATATGCGTGAGGTTACGGATGGAGACGCTGTTGGTGGGGAATGTCCATGTATGATTGATGATGTATACTGTCCGCAGGAAGTCGCGGTTCTGTGCGAGGAATGTCTGGACTTGATTGTTGGCTCCGCCATTGGTTGAGTAGGAGAAGTGGGCGAGGTGCTTGAATTCGAGAAAATCGAGATCGCTCTGGGCATCCGGAGACCTAGGAGGGGTGTTATACGACAGTCTGTGGAAGTGTGGTGACAGCAAACGTACTCTATTGATAGACCTCGTAAACGTGGAGTGCACATCTGGAGCATGCGCAACACGGGCATTATTCCCTCGGTACCCGCAGAGATGTGCACATTCCGTAGATTGCTCAGTTTCGGGAGAGCATTTGTCAACATTCCTACATGATGAAGGAGGTTCGGTTAGTTGTGAATGGATACCGTGGATTGGCAATGACGAACCGGTTTGGAAAGCCATCGAACCATCACGTAAAGGGGCGTAGATTCTCAGCGTCCGCACGGCACTAGCGAACACGGGATCAACGATGATGCGGGTTAGTATGTCTGCACTCCGCTGTGCGTCCCGCGAATCTTCGCCCCTAATCAATGGCAGGCCGGAGATCCAGCGGTCACCTTGGAGCTCTTCCTCAATAGCCCCGAAGTGCAGGTCGAGGTTTCGAAACAGAAGCTGGCTCGCAACGCGGGAGATCGTATGAGGAATGAATAGTAATGCCTTGAGGTCTTGTCGGGGCAGATACAGTGCGATTTCGCGCCAGATTTCTGTCGAAAAGCGTTCCTTCTTTTGAGGGAGAGGCGAGAGGAGCTATATACAACGTGAGATTACACATTAGGGTATGCGAGATGAATGTACCTTCTCGACGGTGACTGAACGTTGGTGAAGCAGCGCTTTAGCTTCTGGATTATCAGGCTCCGCATCCAACGCTGCCTGTAAGTCTTCACCCATTCCGTATCCATCAGGGAACCGTGTTCGTCGGCTTTATAAAAACATTGTCACACCTTCCTGGGCACCAAAATGAGACCCTACGGCGAGCCTAGCCCGGGCTCGCAGTATTCTCGCCTTTGCGGTGTTTTCGGGCGACAATGTAGATATTCGCAAACATGACTGGATAGCGTTTTCGACGATTGTTCTAGAGCGCCTGATGCACCAGTGGTGAGCATTAAACAGCACATATAATACACACAATTGCTCACGAGACGTACCCTTCGAGTTGTAGGCTCCGCATGGCGTAGAGCAAGAGGTCGGCCTTTTGGTTATCTGTCAGACATGACGAGACGTCGCGAATGCTAGCGTCGAGGATTTTTGGATTGAAGATATCCATGAGGGTTTCTGAGTGGTGTGGTAGTTCGGGAGGTGGGCTCACGTCGTATAAGTAAATTTCCGACCCTTGCAACTACATGCAACACAAGCAATCGGACCGAAGGAGAGGTAATTGAGCGCCTTAGTTGGCTGTCGTGTTGCGGAGTCTAGACACCGTCTAGACTCCTTGAGCTTGTATAGTCCACGCCAAAGCACACGTCGCACCGGGAATCTCTTATTACAGTGTCCAGCGAAGATGATTTAGATAGACTCTTCTGAGACGGCGACCAGATTCTTGTGGGAGGGTAGAAGGTCGAACCTTGCTCGAATTACCAGAGAAAACATGTGGGCTTGGAGCCAGGCACAACCGAGATAACAACCAGGCACACATAAGTGTCCGTCTAGGCTTCCCTAGGTCCACCAATCATCCTTTTCAATAAAAAATCAACAGACCCTGAACATATTCTCTCACAAGTCAACGACTGGCAGGGTACATACTACATACGTTCCCTGAATTCATAGCTTTCGATTTCTTACTGCATATCTGGTCAACACGTCGTTTTCGAACACGTATAGCATTACTAGCTCGCAATGGTAGCTAAATTATTCATCCAGTATTCTACCAAGTGATTCCCTTATCGTCAAAAGCTTGCACAGCGAATCAGGCAAGTCGAAGTTGCTTCGGTATGAAGCGCTGGAAGGAGCTGGAAGGAGACGGGTCCCTGTACGTGTGAAAGAAACAGGATGTCAAAATTGACAGTACATGGTGGGCATTGCAAAAAAGTGTCTGCATTCATCAAGCGACAGCAGGAGGCCATGGCCAGTGGGAAGCTACAGGGGACTAAACGAGGACTCACGGATGCCCCTTATATACTTTTCCACACCCTGGCTATCCAAAAGCTCGCTCCCAGGAACGCAAAATAAGAATACACAAACGCAGAACCCGTTCCTCAACTTCAAGCCACTGAGTGCCCAATGTCCTAGTCTCCAAGCCGCGAGTCCCCCCTCACACACCGCAAATGGTGAACCTGAAACACGATCCGGTCAACTAGGAGCCGTGCGGAGGACGCCTTCCCCACCATGTGTAGCAAGCTGTCGATGGACAATGCCCATAATTATCGACCCGCACGAACTTCTTCTTCTGGTACTCGACTGTAATACTGACGACGGCCGATAATCGTCAGTGGTCTGAGGGTTAGGCAAACACTCGCATCATCCTTAAGTCGAAAAAAAAATTTATCCCGCGCAGGGACCAAGTCGCATTTCCAGACGCCCCTGGGCCATGCCCCGACAGTGTTATGATCTCCACAAAAGATAGTAAATTTAAAAGCATCCCCCAGGCCACTTATATCTAGCCATACCCATACGTGAAACTGAAGCACGGCCGAAATTTAGGTCCCCGTAGTCTGCAATGCCGTTCCCAGGGTTTTCCAAACGCGCCGTGCGTGCTAAATTTCTTGCGTGGATGACAGCTGCTGAGGACGCCGGATCGGATAGCTTTTGCTAAATGTATGCAACGCGTAATGGTGGAATTTGATGTGTCGGTCTGGGCCGTACTGTCATTCTTCATGAACCTTTAAGACCTGGCGATTATACACCCAGGACATCTCCCCGAGCTCAGCGTTGAGGCTCAAGCCCAACCCCGGGCTGGTCTGGACCACATTCCAGCGATGGTTAAAGGCCCTACGTCATTTCTAGATGTTCGTGATCCCCTTTCCCCTCGCTTCACTTTTATCTAGAAATTTACACGGGCCAGCCAATGCATGGGGAACAGTCATCATACCGGGCGGAGATGGCACATTTTAAGAGATGGGAATCTTAAGGGCCTTCGTCTCAAGGAAAAGCTATGAGGAGCGAGGGGTCTAGTAAAACATGTCTTTCGTGTATTGCTCGATCGATCGAACGTATGTATATCGCTCATAAATAAATACATCGTATACTGAGTGTTATCGGAAGGATTCCAAAATATGAGGCACACCTAAAAACACCGTTCGTCATCAATCTCGCCCCCCCGACGCGTTGAGCAAGGCTGGGGTGTCCTCAACCAAGGCTGAAAAAAAAACAACGAGGAACACCAGAAAAAGATCCGCAATAGTGATGTAGCTTGTCCATCTACTGACGGCGTCACCCTCGTGACTTTATCGAAGGATCATCGTAGCCACTACATACGAACGGCTATGGGCATCACGGCCATGCTTTATTACTCCTGGGTCACACTTAAACACCCCGTGGTACGGCTGGACTTCATGCAACACTTCATTCTCGTTAGTTTATGTAAGTCTAAACACACATCATTTGACTCAATCTACTTGCTTGACGACTTCAAATTCTTCAGAGGGCCGGGTGACGCAATATTCAATAACGCCAGGTCCAAGCGGCTTTACCTCGCTGCTAGGGTCGAGCCAGCTATTTTAGGCGTTGCAAGGTCACGAAACTAGTTTCAGAGCTTGTCATATTCAACGACTTCCTTACCATATTTATCTATGACATGTCCTGGATTCAGACGGACTCGATGCCCTCCCGGACCGCTTTCACGACTTTATTTCTCCGCAGCCAAGCGATCAGATTTTTCAGACGCGAAGAGAAAAGCTAAAAAGTCGCCAACTTCCATCCTGAATAAGCTCTTTGACTTTCTACAATGTTCAAACTCGCCTTTGCCCTTTCCCTGATGTCTGTCCTGGTATCCGTTCGCGGCCACGGTTACGTCCAAGAAGTCGTCATCGGCTCAACGAAGTACATTGGTTATTTGCCAGACAAGGATCCGTACGAAATCCCCTCCCCTCAGCGCATAATCCGCAAGATTCCAGGGAATAGTCAATTGTTTCAAACGATAATGCGTCCTTACTAGCACACTGAAGCCCATGTAGATCCTGTCATGGATCTCGCATCGATCGAGTAAGTTACTCCTCTTTTCGGAACGCTCGCCCCCTGGTCCTGATATGATTATTATCCAGCCTACAATGCAAAGGTTGGTCTGAAGGTGGCTCATCCGGCTCTGCCCCTGCCCCCGTCTTTGCCACGGTTGCCGCGGGCTCGAGTCTGGCCGTCAATTGGACAATCATGCTCGAGAGCCACATGGTAACTTTTGATGTTAAGTATCATCGCGTTTTTTGAGAATAACGACATCTAGGGATCCATCCTCACGTATATGGCCCGTGCACCGACTGATATCACCAAATGGAATCCTGGTACATCGTATGTTCCCCGAATAACAATACGACAGCATGCTCGCTCATATGGATACTCTAGCGCCGTTTGGTTCAAGATCGACGAGTCAGCAAAGACTGTTTATGGTACTTGGGCTACCGTCAATCTCTTCACAGCTTTGAACGGCATTTACACTTTCACGATCCCGGCTAAGCTCAAGCCTGGTCAATACCTCATCAGGCACGAAATGTAAGCCTTCCAAACAAATATGGCGAGGCTTCTGACACTCTGCATCCATTAGCATTACTCTACAAACTGGTAAAAATACCTGACTCCGTGCTCGGTTGAGTTTCCGTTCACATTGTCTCATCAGCGAGCGCGTACCCAGGGGCACAAGTGTATCCCAGTTGTATTCAAGTGGAAGTCACAGGTTCTGGAACCTCTCTTCCTACCTCCTTCGTCTCTTTCCCCGGAGCTTACAATGCGAGCACGCCAGGTCTGATCATATAATTCTGACATGTATATCAAGTCTAATATCATGTCTTTTCCTATAGGAATCATCTTTGACCTTTTCCTACGTAAGTAAATCCTTTTGACTTACCCTCGTTCATATGCTTATCGCCATTCACAGACGGTCGTGTAAATCATTTCCATAAATAAACTCTATCCATTCTCATGAGCCAAATCCAGGACCCGTACCCTATCCCAGGACCACCAGTGTAAGTTTGGTTTAGTCTCATGTTCAGAACCTATTTCTAATAGGAGATAACTTCCAGCTGGTCCTGAACTCACTTCATTCTATCAAGTACCATTTTGAGCCGTGAAGTTCGATTTTATAGGTTACCAATCAGTTGTGCAAATAGAGAAATCAGTACAATCGTTCATTCACATCCCCACTAGCCTTCATAAACGTTGCTTCGCTAGAGGTATATGGCCCATCAACGGGCAATGTAGGATAGCTCGACAAAGTAGATGTTTTTACACTAATGAACCTCATACTAGTACAGGGGAAAAAAGATTTCAAGCTGACTTATGACTAATCCGGCCAAAAAAAAAAAAAGAAAGCATAACAAATTATTTTGCCATACTCGAAATTTTTGCGATACATTCGAGCGGCCGTTTCTTCGCGAGACACACTGTTTTATAATAGCTTAAATACAAGAGATTGTGACATAGCTAGTGGGCTTACGATTATAGACTTGACGTCCTTGGTTACAACGAAAACTACCAGGAAGAAATCTTCCCTGGGGTCGGTACAATATCCTAGAAATGTATATATAAATCTAGTGAAATTAACTTTAATAATTTCGTACACCTGAATTTAAAGCAGCGGGCAACGAAGGACTGCGGAAGCTCGTTGGTTGAAGCTTAACATGGTGGCGATGCTGATGATTTTGATTATTAGATGGTCGTCCACTTGAGTATTGCTCTGCGTCCCGCGGTTCCCGTGTGGGTTCCCGAGCATTCAGCATCGCAAAGAATGAGCCGATGTATACTAGACATGGCGGCATGCATCAGTATGGAAAATAAAAGGTGTAAAACTACGAACATTTCGTTAACAAGAACTCTACTGCTAGGAAAACCAATGTGTCTGGTAGCGTAACGTACTAAATTGCCAGATATGATTATGATCACGATCTTTTGTTCTTCAGTCGAAGGAAAATCACACACTGTAATCATTGCTGACAGGGAGCATGTACTGAACCAAAGCATCAGTAACGCCTTGGCCGGACAGATGTGATCTCAGACCTGGTAAATAGTCCAGAGCCAAGTGTATACTGCATTAACCTTGATATCCTGGAATTGAGTCTGAAAAAGAGGTGAGTTGTACACCGAGAGGAAGTATAAAAGACGCTCACCGAGTCCCCATTCCTTTGCTCTTGCGCAGATAAAAGCACATTGCCCCGCAAAGAACGAAATCTATGGTTGTAGAAGCGGCAAGGGATGCAGTCAATGCCCACTATGACCAAAATCCAATATTTAGGTGGCAAAAGGTATCGTCGTGTAAATCACTTGCCCCAAAGTCACGGAGTTCTCGAAACGTGTTGACCACATAACTGATGTGTGCCATTAATATCATTCTGACCCCGATATAGACAATCAACGTACACTTGGTGCGTGAGGACTGGTATCATCAATGAATTTGAATATAACGTGAAAAAACAAATCCACTTACTCATCCCCAGGACTAGAAGCGAGAACATGATCAATGGAGGAAAGCAGGGTGATGACAGTATATATTACTAAATCCGCCTGCGACTGCTGCAGCCTACAAAATCAAATGAGCGTGACCCTTTTTAGTGAGCGTCAAGTCTCACCGCAATATATCTCACAAAGCCGTGATGGTAGCCACTAACTAACGAAAGGTACGTCGGTCAGCGTCTCTAAAGTTTCGAGTGAAGTATAAACAAACTAACGTATCCACACTCGGAAGGCATACAGACTGAAGGGTGGGATAAACCGATAATATAAATAGCCAATATCAGGAGCTACTTACCACTGAACTATCACAATAACAAGGACCTTGAGGATTGGCGAATGAGTTCCTGTATGCGGGTATGTGGTGAGCTTACATCTATCACTGCGCGCAGCTAGATCGGAGTTCCATCAATGCGAATTTAAAAGAAAAAAAACATGCCGTCTGACTTACCCTAATAGACCAATTTATACGTTTCAACCCGTCAATATCTCCAAAACCAGTGACCACGTAGGTCCACACTGTGTGAATAGTTAAACACAAATGAAATGTGTCGAGAACCCTAAGCCGCCCATCAGACCGGCATTTTATTCAAAGCCTCTTCACTGGACCCTACCAAAGGATGCCGACCTGGGAAGCCCCCTAAATCGCAGACTCCAGATTTGAGGAGCTTGTACTCACAAAATATTTATGAACCCATGAGTCCTTTGTGAAACGATGGTAATACCAATACGCCTGGAGAGTGGTGACTCCGAAAAGGCTGAATAATGAATTACAAGAATTAGTTAAGTATGACATCGACACACCCTGTGATGTTCTTACAAGGCAGCACCTACAATTCCCAGGAATATGGCTCCGACTGTGTTGTCTATGGTCGGCTCTTGTAAACTGGGCATGTTGAAGAGTTATTCACAGCTGGCTACGCAGTCGAGACAGGGAACTCTAGGGCGAAGGTCACATAGATAGAGTATATTTAAGATGGTTAGAGACGTCGCGTGACCTTGTCGAACTCCCGTATTGAGTGGACCACAACCTATGTAATAGCCGGATGTCCACGTGTGGATTTGAGACAGACGCAGTCCTGGAGTCTGGAAGCTCACCACGCGCTCCCAAGGGCAACCAAGCTGGCATGCCGCTGGGATCGTTTAAATTAAGAAACTCCAAAAGGCTTGGATCCGTTTGCTAGGAGATATTATGTTCGAAACCAGGTACGAGAAGCGTAACTGGGTTCCTGTGACATATAGCGGCCTTTGTGTGGCTGTCGCGACGAGTCCTTTAACCTTGGCAGCATCGGAGGACTGAAGGCAGGTGGTAATCTGCCAGAATATCCTTGTATCTGAGCATTAGATGTGCACTAGCTCACAAGGACTGTTAGACGGCTCACCATAACTCCAGAACATATCAGGTAAAAGAGTATATAAAGTCGTGACTGATTGAGTTAAGCCGTGAAAATAACGACAATGTATACTGGGTCGAATTTCACACGGAGACTTCAGTGCATGTGTTATTGAGACACTGAGCAACAGCCGGGTAAACCGACGTCCAACATTGGTAGAAAATATGAATCTGCTGACCAGATTGTACATGTGTCACAGCATACTTGAGTGCCTCAATTGAGACCCTATCTACCCTACCCCGCAAGTTGGTTGCTCTGGGGTGACGGAATTTGCTTCTCCACACTCTTCTGTTTAGAACCTTCTGTGAGCTCGTTTTTAGACCGATCGGACATGATAGGAGGGACGGCGGGTTAATAATGTATACGAAATTCAAGCACGTACTCCTGCGATGGCCCATCGAGTGTAAAGAAACTCGAGCCAGGAGACATATTTCCTTGTGTACCGTGACCGCAGTAACAGTGCCCAGATTACCCGACTGACACACGCTTTGGATCTTGAAGTAGTCTGCCGACTGCAGAACCCAGATTGGCACTTGGTTATTTTCTGACCCTGTCTAACGATGTGCGATCCTGAAGCCATACGATATTTGGCATGGATTTCACCAAAAGAAGAAAAGGTGCGGAGGCTTTTTCGTGCGGTACCGCGATTTGAGGGGTCACTAAAGCACGGACGGAGTTCCAGGTTACACTTGTACCTTGAAGACAACGACCATATTCAATGGTACTTAATTAGCACCGGTCAGTGTCGTCACTTATAATGGACCAACATGGATCCAAACCAAAGGTTGTTTTGGGTCGGAGCTTTCCGGTTAGGGCTCAATTCCCCGCTTGCCGGTAACCTGACACGGACTTTATATGTTCAAAGCGTTGCTATATATTATAACCCAAGTGTCGCTACATTGTTGCACTAACGGGAGAAAGGTATATATAGGTAATATCGAAGGAGTGACTGCTTGAACTAGGAGAGACGAAACGAATGTTACGGGTACAAAATTCAAATTTCCTGATGGTACATGTGGTTAGTTATTCCCTTATGAAACAACCTATCACAAGTAATAAATGTCTCGAACTCCGAACAGTGTAACTGATGCACTTACAGAAACACTTTAAGGGTTGGAATACATATATGATCACCATGGATAAATCTTCCCTGGAGGCTGAACAGTGTCCTAAACGATAGATTAATCAATAACGGGAAGGAGTGCGTGCCCATAGTTCATACATTAGAGCTCAAAGCCGAGGGTAGTGAAGGGCTGCGGAAACTCGTTGACTGGAGTTTGAATTGGTAGTGACTCTGCTGATACCGTCCGTTCGACTGCTCAGTGTCCCTTGGTTCACGTGTGCGTTCGCGGGCGTTTAACATCGCAAAAAATGAACCAATGTAGACTAGATGGAAGCATTGCTGGTTAGCAGCTTTGGAAGTGTGAGTGTGAAAATTCTCCACGAACGCTTCGTAAGCAAGAATTCCACAGCCAGAAAAATGAGCGTGTTGGGTAGCAGAATATACTGAAATGTTGTATCAGACATTAGTTTTCGTCCGCAACGCCTGAACGATCCGACGTACAGAGAACATAGCCGAAAGGGAACAGGCACTAGACAGATGTGTAAACCACCTATCATTATCTGCCAATGAAATAACCGACCTGGTAAAAAGCCCAGAGCTAAGTATATACTGCATCAATCTTGATATTTTGGAGTTAAGACTGCAAGAGCATGAGTACATAGTGCACTGGGATGTAGTGGTAGCGAAACTCGCCGAGTTTCTGTGCCCTTGCTTTTTCGGAGATAAAAGCACATTGCTCCCGCGATAACGAAATCGATGGTGGTTGAAGCAGCTAATGAAGCGTTTATAGCCCACTGTAATAAGAAAACCAGCATTCAGCTATGGGATGGAAGGCGTAAAAGTAGGGTATTCACCCCAACGCTGTTCAGTTGTCGAAAAGTATCAACAGTATAGCTGAACACGGTATTAGAATCACTGAAGGTCGTATGCGTCGAATTTGAGAAGACTTACACTTTGTATGCGAGGACTGTAGGGTTTGATTAGAGAGGATATATATTTCAAGAAATGAGAACAACTGACTAATTCCAATCGCTGAGCATGACACAGAAGTGGAATGAGGTCGAGTTTCTCAACGTAACAGCATGAGTCTCATACCGAATCCGCCCGCTACTACTGCAGCCTGCAACCCACAATCAGTACACGCCTTTTTCAGGGATAGTGCGACTTACTACTAAGTATCCCAAAAAACCCCGGTGATAACCACCAACTAATTCGCGCTGTCAGTATCTCCAACAGCACAATGAAGCAAGGTGAACTAACGTATCCACACCCGGAAGGCATATAGTCTGGCGGAGACGACTTATCAAAATGGAAGGCTAGACAATAGGGCGAGATGCTTACGTCTGAACCATGAGAACAACAACAACCTTAAACGGAAGTTTAATGGAGTCTGCCTGCACCATGTGCCCGAACTTACATTAATAGATACCTGCAACTGAATTGGAGTTATATTAATACGAACGAAAAAAGAGCATCATCTGACATACCTTGATCGACCAAACAATATGTTCCAACCCGTCTCTGTTGCCAAAACCAGTAACAACATAGACATAAACCGCGTGTACAGTTAGAGCTAGATGGAATGTGTCAAGGGCCCTGCCGCTACACATTAGACTGGCACGATCCTGAGGAGCTTGACGTTCAACCCTACCAGAGAATACCAACCTTGAAAGCATTTTATGAGTCTAGAGAATCTCTGTATGACGAACTTAGCACTCACAGAGTACCTGTGCAGACGCGAATCTTTCGTGAAGCGATGGTAGTACCAGTACGCCTGGAGGGTGGTAACGCCGAAAAGACTAACAGTCCAGTTGCCGATCATTAGTTGAGTTGTGTTGATAGTGAAACAATAGGACATTCTTACAACGCAGAGCCCACAACGCCCAAAAACGCTGCTCCAACGGTATTGTCCAATGTTGGTTGTTGCAAGCTGGGCATTATGGAAAGTCGTTCACAGCGTGCAACCTCGGCGTGGGCGGTGGAGAAATTGAAAAGCAAAGAGAAACATATACCCCGTTTATTTGAGGCGAGGGGAAAATCAGGGTCCGATCGGTTAGCGATGGAGTCTAGGGTCCGTGCCTTGACTACGGAGCCTATATAGTCAATCCGGACGGCGGACTGTTGTATCCAGCGGAACCCACCCAAATATCTGTGCAGAATCACAATATGCATTTAGCTATACATACTCGGAGCCCACATGTTAGTGGGGTCTGCTGTCAAGGAGTTCGGAACGCGCACGGTTCCGATGCAGGGATGAAAACGTGCACTGCAGTGCTTGGGCATGTCGATAGATTATCAATGAGTCAGTCTATTTTTCCTCCAGATAATTTCAAATTGTTTGAGCTCCATCACTTGGTGAGCCCTGAGCGCCCGTATCTTCAGTTGATTCTTCCATGTCCCAGTTATTGTATACATAACACTTGAGTAAAAACGGAGAGCGTGAGTCTTGAGTGGCGAAAAGCCATGTGTGTCTGTCGTCGCTAAGCGAATTTAAAGTCAGCGGCACTGATCATCGATCATACCGGAAAGAGGACCTCAGAAGAAAGCCGACTGCAGAAATAAACTAGTGTGTACACTGTAAAAGCGCCGTGCGTACTCCTCGTTTCCGACGCGAAGCTTTGAGAACTAAATGGTATTCGTACTTCAGAATCATCACGACACTGGCGAAGATTTGGACGACAAAACAGCACGACGCCCAGAGCCAGAGCCGAATTTCACACGGGAGGCTCGGGGGTGCATGTGTTATCGACTGTTTCGAGCAACGGTTATAAGTAGTCAGCGCATAAGGTTGATGAAGAAGGAAAAAAAATCTGCTGACCAGGTGTTGCTTGATCATCGGGTCCCACCCATTCAATATGGGGTGTCCTTCACCTCTCTAATGTTCTTGAATGAGATGCTATTATCTGATAGGACGAGGTGGAGACGTTCCTAGCTTTATCTCCATACCCACATATCAACACCTAGACTTTGGACTGTCTCATGATCAGCAGGATGGGGAGAAGGGGCAAATACGGGCCGTCGCCTGGGGAAGATACGGCATACGATGAAGTCCTTAGTCGAAATTGCGAATGTACGAAGCTCACACGCCCGAAGGCTGTGGGCCTCATGTATGTATTAAGGGTATCTGAATGCTGGCTAGTCCAGGGTGGTGTATCCTGATGCGATATGGAAGCCTTGCGAGCAGATCCATGTTTAAATTTTTGGCGTTGCTTTCCACGATGCCCGATCCGGTCGTTCGGCCTGGAAACTTTTCCAAAAGAGGTAAGGGCGCGGAAGCATTTACCATGTGCAGGTGAAATTGACCTGTTCAGGACGTCTTGAGTCTTGATAAAGATAAAAGGCACCTTGGGGTTTCGATGATACAAGGACCGCAGCATATTCAGTGTGTAACTCGAAAGAAATTGTATGATTTTCGTACACTGTCTATTTCGAGAAGTTAACTTATCATTCCAAGAAATCCGTCTCCCCTTTCGCTATGAATGCGTCCAAGCCTGCTTTGATTGGGGTATCGCCTCCTACCAAGTCAATGGCGAGACCTGCTGCGTCCTCTCTTTCGAGCAAGAGCGCGAGCGTATTGGCAACATCTTCTCGCTGTGGACACGAATCAGTGAGGACTCTTCTGCCCAGTGGTGAAAACAAACCGAAATGGGGGCCCCCAGATGCGCCTTTCCTATCGACGCCTTGTGAGTTCCCGGACCATCAGTCAACGTACTGGGACGGAGGATGGTCCATTTAAACGCGACGCGGTTGGCCAAATCTTTGTCTGCCTCGTATTTCCAGTGCATATATGAGCCCATAGCCTCGCGCATCTTTCTGGATATGACCAAGTCCGTTTCATTCTACCAAGACTAATATATTAGTGCTGATATCAGTGTAGAACGGGTAGACATACATAATGCGTGGGCACCTTTTCGGGATTTCTAACGTCGATAGCTGAAACTAAGACTAACCGCGGTTTGGCCCCACTGACACCTTCAACGGCGTCAAACACTTTGACGGCCCCTTCGTAATCGACCGCCTTGGTTCGTTCGGCACCGCCTTTTCCACCCGCCCCCGCAGAGAAGTATACGACATCTTGTCCTTCAAAGGCCGCGCTGAAAGCAGATACAGGGGAGTCCTCGAGAGAAAGGTATACAGGTTCAGCAGATGCAGCCTTGATATCTGATTCGTGGTCGCGAGTTCTGATAATTGATTTGACTGCGTGCGTAGTGCCGAGCAAGCGTGCTAGACGCAAAGATATCTAGTATATGCGTGGTATAATTGTCAATGGCGACACACAAGTAAGGTGAGGTTCAGGCTCACATTGCCGTGGCCACCAACAATGATCACTTTCTTCGAATTCGACATTTCAGTCAACGTTGAAAGCAGACAGTATCTGGGTGCTGATGGTGGTGTAATAGAGGGAATGAGCGAGAGGCCCCAACAGAGCCGCCGAGTGAACATGAGATGAAGCTAAATTCTATCACGTCATTAGAAGACAGATAATGGGTGACTAATCCCAGTGCTTTGGTGAACGGCCATTCTGAATCTTATACAGAAATAGAAGCCCCATGCCACATGCTGCTTATAGAACGGTTGATTTGACTAAGAGGGACTGTTAACATTCTGCTTGTCATCCCAAAAAGTCCGTCTCGCCCTTCTTGATCGCTGCGTCCAAGCCTTCTTCAATTGGGACATCTCCCCCCACTAGATCGATAGCAAGGCCAGCCGCGTCCTCTCTATCGAGGAGAAGAGCGAGGGCCTTTGCAACGTCGTCTCGCTGCGGATTGTATCAATATTGTTTACATTTGAAGAAGCACTGATCCAAACGCACTGAGATAGTTGTAGTGACATGTGTCCTCCCTATCGAAGCCTTGCCTGTTCCCGGCCCGTTTGTCAGCCCACCAGGACGAAGGATCGTCCACTTGAATGCATCTCGTTTCACTAAATTTTTATCCGCCTCGTATTTCCAGTGCATGTATGGTCCTATTGCCTTGCGTACCCTGGTGACTACAGCAATATCTGCATCATCCTAGAATACTTTCGCATCAGTATCAGAAGATACGGATGTGATAGGGTAACGTACATAGTGCGCAGGCATAACGTCCGGATTCCTGACATCAGTCGCTGATACCAAGATCAGCCTTGGTTTAGGCCCTTTGACGCTCTCTATGGCATCAAACACCTTCACTGCTCCTTCAAAGTCGACTGTTTTAGTTCGATCGGCGCCGCCTTGGCCGCCTGCGCCAGCCGAGAAGTACACAACATCCTGGCCTTCGAAGATAGCGGCAAAGTCCGATACGGGGGAGTCCTCAAGGGAAAGCAAAATTGGTTCAGCGGATACCTCTTTGATATCGGCTTCATGTTCACTAGTTCTGATCACTGATTTCACAGTGTGCGTTGGGGTAAGGAGGCGCGTGAGGCGCAAAGACACCTAGAAGCCTTGTCGGAAAGAGAATACGAAGGTAATTCTAGTACTCACATTCCCGTGTCCACCAACGATGGTCACTTTCTTTGCCATGTCACTTGAACGATGGTATTTAGGTGGTGGGGTAAACTGTATGGGAGACTACGAGAGCCTTCGGATCGAGACAAGTAGAAGCCGGAACCCATCACATCACTGGAAATTGTGTTGCTGATGAGTTGATTTTGGGATATTGACATGTGATGCGAAAATCATGGACATGTTGCCCAAACTATGGTCAGGAGATATAAAACATGACCAAAAGTCAATCCGAAGACGGCTGGAAGAGGAAGACAAATGGAAGCATTGCAGAAGTCAATGTTAGAAGGGAACATGTTTTGAGAAACGCAACATTGGCCCAAGTTCGCCCAGCGTCTATCTATTCCGGCTTGTCCTAGCTCATCGGAACACTGCTCTATCAAATCGACCATGTACTATCAGGAAAGTATGCGGGATTTCGTCAAATTGTTCTATGAAGAAACGTGCTGTCAAAACGACCGGTTCGAAAAATACCACACCAAAATGACCTGTTATACAGCAATCCAGTTGAAACTTGTAGTTTGGTAAAGTCGACTAGTTGAGAAGGAGAGGGCCATTTGTTCACTTTTGACAGAGTTCTCGTTCTTCTATCAGCAACATAACCTCTCAACTGAGGATTGCGATTGGTTGTGAGAGCAGAGTCCTTGTTTGTACACGTGTTGAGGTGCCCTACTTGGAGATGTCCTTGATAAGTGCAGGTATTGATGAAGATCCTACGACAGGTGCATTACTTGGACCTACTGCATTATTGCCGATTACACGCCTAGAGCTAAGCTCGTTTGTCTTTAAGGTAGCTAACAATTCACTGGTAGTGTTGATCCCGTAATTGTCAGATACCCATTTACACATCTCCCGATGGTCATCCTGAATCATATCCCTCAATTTACGACAATATTATTCGCTTCGTGTATTCAGAATCAACGTGCAAATAGGATCGTCATAATGCGGCCAATATAAACATGAAGGTTCCCTGAATCACTGTTTTTCATCATGGGATAAGAGAAGCTTGTGCATAGCAACGATGGCATCCCAGGGCGGTGCTAATTCTCCAGTTGGAGAATCGTCCTCTCTTGGAAAAACTTGCTGCCTTCTTCACCTGGTGCCACACTTTGTAAGATGTTTTCCATGTCGGTAAAATTGAAGAAGGCGACAATCGACGTCTTCCGCTGCTCCTGGCCAATGCTCGAGGAAGGTCGGGAGGTATGTTCCTTTTGACCATATGTACGGTGTAGACCCACCCAATAAGATGAAACCTTCAAAGCCGGGTTCGCGAAACGTTCCGTCAAAATCGTACACTCCCAGTCCGGCCCATCGGTAATGAGCGCGGAGAGTGAGTTTCCGTCAGGGTGAAGGCCGATTCCTCTCCGTCGCACGGCGCAACGCTAGATCATCTTTTTCTAACCCGATAGCACGACTCCAGGAAAAAGAGCACCATCGAGGACATGCTTCAGGCACTCAAGCGTGTTCTTGACGTCCACATACTAAAGTGCTTCCAGGTCCGACGAGAGGCCATCTTTCATGTCACCGTCAAATCTGGCAATCTCGTCTTCGGTGATAAGACAAGGATGGGCAATACCACTTTATGCAAACCAACATGATTTACGCCAGGCTATTCTCTCATCAGTGCCTTCGTATGACAATACGGGTTCGAAGTGGCCTAAGTATATATCGAGGATTTTCATCGCATTCATAATTTCTTTGTGTTGGCCAGAGTCCCAAAAAAACACATTTCTTCCCCTCGATCGATTTCGGGTTTTCCAAAAAGCAATGCCTTAACCTTCTTTCCTGGTCACCCTTTAGTTCTTTCGGACCATTTCCACCAAGCATCTGAGGCCCGATGTGATGTAGAAGCGTGGCAGTTAGTGCGGTGACTCATGATGTTATTGGGACTCCCTTTTGAGAGGTATTGCGGATGGCTTCAAATGCATATCCTGCATATGGCTGTAGAGGCTTAGTCAGACGTCAAAGAATATGTTGTGCATAGGGGTTTAGAGCCAGAGCGCACATCGATAACAGCTACCACAGGCTTTGGTAATTTGCGGAACGTTAGACCTGAGCTCTTGCATGTTACGCCTTGATTATATTCGTTATAGAGTGCTTCATAAACACGGGAAAACTCGGATCGAAGTTTCCAGCAATATGTACAACATGAAGCCGTGCAGCAACGATCCATGGTTAGGGGGCGCGATCTTGAGTGTTTACTTGATTCGGGGCCTAGGGTGATCCCATTCCATTTTCTCCGACTTCTTCTCGAAATCGCCTATAATTTTGTGATACCATACCTCTGTAGTAATGAATGAGAAAATAACACTCGGACGGGCTGTGGCTATGAGCACTGCGAGCGCTACAAATGGTTTGTTGTGTCCTGATAAGGAAGGTATCCGTTCAGTACGGTGAATTGAATAGAAGAGATGCGAACCTGAGTGTTGTATAAAACATGTATTATGATAATGACTACGAAAATATTACTCGCCACAGAATGGAGGTGCGTGAAGAACAACATGTTTAGGGGTTGACGCGAACAATTTACAGATTGACGTCTTTGCAAGAAAGCTGGCACCTTTGATTATAAACGGAGCGCTATAGCGCCGGCGGGATTTTGAGCCTTGATGTGAGTCCATGCTGTCAGTCTGCTTTCAGTCGTTTTGAGTGAAGCGCTTTGAAATTGGAACAGTTGAAGCGCTCAATGGTGGTCACATGGTGCCGTGTGCTATAGTAGAACCTGCCCTAAAGCAGATTCGATCATCCATAAATACAAGAGGAAAAATTTATTTTCCACGCGGCAACCATGCTATGCCGCCGTCCATATCGCCAGTGGAGATGAACAATATTTCAAAGCCAAGGTGAGCTTGACCTTTTCAGTCCATTCTTGCCTCTATGGCCCGTATATGATGAGATTTTAAATCTTTTCAGTTATCCCTGTCTTAAAATCTATGTCGAGACTATGAAAATCCGATTCTTCTCATTCGAACTCGTTCTCAACATGAACTGATCTCGTCTCGTTTTCAGATATTGATAAGTGTGTTCCTCACCTCCTTCATGTTGGGTTCGTTGTATGGTGCCTTTAGTGGGGGTAAACGGTAAGCATTCATCTTCTGTGAATCCGTTGTGCTTCGTGTGCAGCGAGTGATGAGATTCATACTTTTTCAGTTATCCCTGTCTTAATGATTCTGTCGAGATCTTGAAAATCTGATTTTCTTTCTGTTGGCCTCTATAACCATCACTTTTTCTGACACAACCTCTTCCAGAAGATGGAACTCGTAAACGCTGCTGGAAAAGGGAAGGTAAGTTGTGTGATTCAACGAGTGCATGGCTTTAGCTTTTGGCTACCTCCCTTTGTGTCGTACTCATTTTTGTTCGCAATACACTCACTTGAAACAACGTCCATGCTATCGTCAGTACATTAAGTGAAGTTTTGAGATGCTGTTCAGATGTTAACCATCTCGTCTGTCAAGATGCTGAGCATGGGTCCGTTCCTTTCGTTTGATGGTCATTGAAGAAATGAAGGTCAGTCAGCAATCAAGATAACGACCGTATACTTGTTAGATATCTTAACACTTTTAACCTCATACGTTGAGGAAACGCCAAGAAATCACGGAGCTAGGGGGGGGCTCGTCAGAATACTGAATAAGTACCAGACTTCGTCCATATCTGAATCACCAGGTAAGTGATGTACCCACCGTTCGATCATTGATTAATATTGAATCTCTTCCATTTAGGTTCCTTTTATGTAGGCTTTAGCTTTCCGACATATCGATACTCTTGTTACACGGCTGCGGTCATGCTCGGTCATGGGATGCTTTCAACGTACCTCGCCAAACTAAAATTAGAACTATTTCCCTTGGCGTGAGTGCAAGCACTAAAACTCACCTATCCTAACCTTACATTGCGCATACTTCAGTTCATTCACCCCTCTATGGCAGGCACTTCATCGCTTAACCCCTTTTTTTTTTACGACCACAACGAATGTCAACAAAAAAGATCTAAGTATAGATCTGGGTCAGACTCGTGACGTGTTTACATAAATTCTCGACAGCGAATCCGAAGGGTACTGATTATCTTTTTTTTTCTTTCAACCATCATCCGAACGCAAAGATGTCAATTGGTACTCTCTGGACCACCCCTGGCCAGTCCAAAGGCAAAACTGTACGTCCATGATTGGATTGGCATTTCAGTCGATGTCCTGAACGTCGTATCTCCAGATCAGGGCTGCCGCTGCTTGGGGCAAGTTATCGATCGACCTCCCGACTGAATACGTCCACCATACAGACAACAAAAAGCCTGAATTTTTGAACAAGTTCTCGCACGGAAGAATCCCTGCATTCGAGGGAAAGGATGGCTTTTTGCTATATGAAGGCGCCGCCATTGCTCGCTATGGTATGTTTCTTTATCGATGATGTTATCGATCATAGGCATACTCTTGGTGGACCATCCATCGCGATCTTATTCAAAAAGGATACTTTTTTATTCAAAATGCTCAATCGTTTCCTGATTTGTTGGTTCTGAGTGCTAAATCATTTTCACAGTGGCTGGTCTCGCCCCCAACTCTGGACTCTTAGGTGGCAGCGCCCAGGAAACAGCTCTCGTGGACCAGTGGACGCATTTGGTAGAAGAGGAAGTTGCCATGTACTCAGATCTGATCTTCCATCTCACCAAAGGTGTTTTGACTCCCTACGCCAAGCCCGTAAGTGCGATGATGCCTTGACAGAATCGGATTCTAATCACAAGACTACAAACAGATTCAAATGACATTCCACGAGCGTCAACTCAGGGCATTAAAGACGATCGATGCTCACCTCGCGACGCGCACTTTCTTAGTCGGAGAACGTATCACGTTGGCTGACATCTCTGTCGCGTCTCAAGTTCAACGTGCAGCCCAAATGACACTCGATCCCGCTGCTCGTGCGCAAATACCCAATGCCATTCGACACATGGAGACCATTGTCAACCAGCCCAATTTCAAGGGAATATATGAGCCTACGGTATATGCCGAGAAGCTCCCTCAGTTCGTCGCTCCCCCAAAAGAGAAGAAGGAGCCCAAGCCTGCAGCACCCGCCGCACCCAAAGCGGCAAAAGCACCGAAGGCGAAGGCAGCCGATGATGATGACGATGACGAGCCCGCCGTACCCGCAGAGCCCAAAGTCCGCAACCCCCTCGACGACCTCCCAAAATCGACATTTAACTTGGAAGACTGGAAGAGAGCCTGGTCAAACAAGGATACTCGCGGCCCAGATGGTGCACTAGAATGGTTCTACCAAAAGTATGCGTGATCATTAAGCTACACTTTCGGGTACTGACTGCTCTATCCTTATAGTTTCGACAAGGAGGGTTTCTCTCTCTGGCGTATTGATTTCAAATACAACGAAGAGTTGACACAGACATACATGTCTTCCAACCAGATCACCGGCTTCTTCAACAGACTGGAAGGGTCAAGGAAATATGCCTTCGGTTCTATGGGTGTTCTTGGTGTTGCCAACGACTCGAGGATCGTGGGTACGTTCATCCTTCGTGGGCAAGAGGCGGGTCCTGTCGTCGACGTGGCGCCCGATTGGGAGTCGTACTCCTTCACAAAACTTGATCTCTCGAAAGACGACGATAAGGCATTCTTCGAGGCTGCTCTTGCTTGGGACCTGGAGATCGATGGTAAGAAGTGGGTTGAGGGATCCGGGAAGTCTGTGAGTATTCTGTGCCCTTAATTGCTTCGAGTTTCTTTCTCAAACATCCTTTGCAGCTCAAGTAAACACGACGGATAATGATTATGTTTCTTTGTAAGTGGAAACAACTATACTCTCACTTTATGTTTGCTCATTAGTCACCAGAAACATTACTACTTGATGATAGTGGTCGTGGAACGATGCAATTGATACATTCGCTACCAAAATAACGCGTATTTGCTCTTCTACGTATGTATACGATGAAATATATTTTCACTTTGACCTCCTTTGCCTTTTCCTCCCAATACATCCCTCGCTTTTCATCCCCCCGTCTATTCGACAATCCAAACTCAGCGTCGCGAATGCAGACAATATTCAGAACCTCGACGCGTCCAGAACAAGCCAGCCAAGTCAGGCGTCCACAATACATGATTAGATAAGCGCTGAAGCTGATCGATCTTCGTGACTTATCACGCGTAACAGATTGTGACACAACTACAAAAATTTAAATCGCCCATCTCTCGATATCTCTCTAACGTTTATCTTTTCTCCTCCAAAAATGTCTAACACACTCTGGACCATTCCCATGCAAGCCCCAGGCAAAACCGTGAGTACTACATGATAATAGTGTTCCCATTTTTTTTCAGCTCAAATTGTTAATTCAGGTCCGGGCTACTGCCGCCCTGGCAGGTATCAAGGTTGATCTTCCCGCAGAATACGTCCACTTTACGGATAACAAGAAGCCTGAATTCTTGGCGAAGTTCCCTCATGGAAAAATCCCTGCGTTTGAGGGTGCAGACGGTGTCAAAATATTCGAGGGTTCTGCTATCGCTCGTTATAGTGAGTCGTAATCTACCATCTAATCGATCTGGCGCATCGCTCTTCTCGAAATCTGCAAGACGTCAATGTTTCACCTCGCATCAATTAAGCCCTTGGATGAACTATGCCACAGTTTGATGAAGGTTGAATTGTTATTCATTTACTTTATCATCTAGTTGCTGCCCTAGCACCCAACTCTGGCCTCCTCGGTGGTGACCTCGTCGACTCAGCTCATGTGGACCAATGGGTCCACTTGGCCGACACAGAAGTCGACATGTACACGATGCTCATTACACAACTAGTTCGGGGCGTGATCACCCCTTACAACAAGCCCGTACGTGTTCTTCCAAAGAAGTCACATCCCCCATCTAACCCTTCTCAGATTCACACTTTATTCGCTGAACGCCAGCTCCGTACCCTGAAGACCCTCGACGACCACCTCGCAACCCGCACATACTTCGTTGGCGAGCGCATCACCATGGCCGACCTCTCCGTCGCCTCCTCCGTCCAGCGAGCAGCCGGAATGACCATTGACACCGCCGTGCGCGCCCAGGTCCCCAACCTCATCCGCCATCTGGAGACAATCACCAACCATCCCCAGCTCACCGCCATCTACGGCGTGACCCCTTCCATCGAGAAGGCCCTCCAGTACGTCCCACCTCCCAAGGGCGCCAAGTCCTCCGGTGGATGCGGACCTGCCAAGGTTGGGAAGGTCGAGAAGAAACCTGCCCCTAGCAAGAATGACGATGATGACGACGACGACAGGCCACCTCCCCCCAAAGTCCACAACCTCCTCGACGACCTCCCAAAATCGGCCTTCAACCTCGAAGACTGGAAGCGTGCCTACTCCAACAAGGAGACACGCGGGCCTGGCGGTGCTCTTGAGTGGTTTTATGAGCAGTATGTCCTTATCCTATGTCCTCATCCTATGTCCTGAGATAGCTGGCAATGCTGACTCTATTTCTGCTTTTTCTTTACAGCTTCGACAAGGAGGGCTTCTCTGTGTGGCGATTTGACTTCAAGTACAACGAGGACCTGACGCATACATTCATGTCCGCCAACCAGATCACCGGGTTCTTCAACCGCATGGAGGCCTCGCGCAAGTACGTCTTCGGCTCCGGCGGCGTGCTTGGGGAGACGAACGACTCCGTCATTGTGGGCGTGATCGTCATGCGCGGCCAGGATCACAAGGCCGTCATGGACGTCGCCCCTGATTGGGAGTCGTACGCCTACACGAAGCTCGACCTCGCCAACGACGCCGACAAGGCTTTCTTCGAGGCGGCCCTTGCTTGGGACCTCGAGATAGACGGTAAGAAGTGGGTCGATGGGAAGCTCGTGAGTTTTGTCTTTCTACCGGCTATTGAGGAAAAACCCAACTCCTTGTGTGCAGCTCAAGTGAGAAAAAGCACCGTCGTTGGGGGAGTGATAATCTAGAAGTCATCTTTTGTTTTGTGTAATGCCACATCTTGTATAGCGCACTGGAATACTCAAATATATGGAATCTCTGTATCAATGGTGCTCACCCACTGAACCCAGCGCTGCTGTTCCGTGGGGCAGCTGCTGACAGTTAACAACTTACAATAATAGGATTCCCGACTAATACACCATGATAGGCACAACGGGAGTGGTCATGCAGACAACTAGGAGGAATAACAATATTTATTATCGCAACACATACTACAAGGAGAGAAAGAACAGCGGGGATGCATATAGACAGCAGACAGTGTGAAGTGTATCCCGTACAGGTTCCATCTGCTGCAATCATCATACCTCCTCTGCACATAGGCTAAAACACGGGCACTGCGGTGGGTGCCCTAGTAATCGAAGATACGCCACAACCGAAGGGATGACCAATTTCCCTTGTCATTCAGCTTCTCTAAAATCACCTTCATCCCCACGTCATCCGGAAACGCTTCATTAGGCGCCAACACTGAGAACATACTTCGCTGTCCAACTCGCCCCTCCAGTTTGGCTGATCTCGAAGGCAATGCCCAGGTCGCAGCGAGAATTTCAGTAACACCATTTTTAACCATCAATCATGCAAAAGACATGATGACGGCGGCCAAAGACAGGATGAGTATCCTACTGGTCGACACCTGTATTGGATACGCTGAGCTGAGGGTTGCGAGGTGTACAGGCCTCCCATGCATAATCAGCCGGTGGACCGCTGCGGAGAGAGGTAGTGAGAATGTGGTCTGGGGAGAAATGGCAGATGCCAGAAGAAGATATATGGGTTTTACGCCCAGATTTCCCAGTTGAGAGATAACACCATCGTATGCTCAGCACCCAAGTCGGTAATGGGAGATTTCTTTTTTTTTTTTCGGGTAATAGAAATAGAACACCTTTCCCCATTCCTCGAGCCCAAAGCCACGAGGCCGAGGCTGAGCTGGCGCGAGAACGATGCGGCAGCCTCGAGGTCAATGTCGAGTGGGGGTATCGGAGCGGGGGTGTACGTCAGGATATCGGTAATCAATTTCTGGGTGGTTCTTGGCCGGTGAAGACCTTCGAGCGATGAAGAGGAGAAGTTTGATGACTGCAAGAGTGATCAGTATTTAGTGCAGGAAATAGGAGGATCTCGGCTCACGCTGAAAACCCGGACCAGACACTACATAGCAAATCTCAGGCCGCCTTGGAAGGTCTTTGCACACGGGGCAGTATCGCGCAGTTGACGGACGGCACCTATGTTGCGGCTCATTTGGCACTCCAGCTCCTGCAGTCCTTGGAGTTCTTGCGATTCTGTGGGATTTAGTCAACGCACAACACCACAAAATGTAACAGGAAACCCACGACTGTCTCCTCCTCGAAAGCGAGCAAGCCAACTGCTCCATACTTGCGGCGTCTTGGCGGTGCATCTATGGACGACATTGCAATTAATTTGAAGCGCGATATCGGCCGTCGAGTTGAATTGTGCTCGAACGTGCGATGAATGTCCATACAATGGTGATGGTATCGAAGCCCACGAGGAGGCCGAAGGTGGGTCAGAGTTGGGTCTGGGGCCTTGAAGTCTTCGAAGCTTTGAAGAATGGGCCTGACTAGAGATAACGTTGATAGGAGTATCAGGTGCTGACGCTGCTGCAAAGAACACCCAGTGACTTCAAATTTCGAAATGGGGTGACCAGTTTAATATGTTCTTGAGAGATACTTCGGCTGGGTGTATGGTCCAATTGCAATATGGGGTGCCAAAACGCAGGTGCTCAGCGCTCATGCACACGTAAGCGATGGTGGGTGATCGGGACTCGGAAGCGCGCCAAATAGACATCACTTTGATCTGAGCATCGGCACAGCTTTAAACGATCTTATCCTCTTTACAATCTTCGTAAATCTTGGTAACGTTAACCAATTACTCTGTGCTTACAGTATGTAACCCATCCAACCATTACATGACATCTATATATAAATCTAATTCCCGGATGTGAAGCTGTTACATATGTCACAATCAAATATCTCGCAAGCTCCAGCAACCGTCGACATGCAGGCAGTAGAAAAGAGGCGTGCAGAACTGAGGGAGCGAGCTGGGCGATTCCGCGTTCTCATTATCGGCAGGGCCAATGCAGGCAAGACAACTATCCTCAAGAAGGTCTGTAACACAACCGACGATCCTGAGATCTACACCAAGGATGGACAAAGGGTCAGTGGAGTGGCGATCTAAGTGGTATATATTCAAACTCACACGCAAAATATGCTACAGATTGACATAACAAATGTTGAACCCAGTGCGCAAGTGGGTTGTTGATATACTTCTCCATAGCAAATAACTAACTGTCATGCAGCGTGGGCTTCATGACATCGAGAGCGAAATGGTTTTTCGCAGCAACCCTACTTTCATATTTCATGATTCTCGAGGGTTTGAGGCGGGTGGTGTCGACGAACTGAAAAAAGTGAATGATTTTGTGTTGGCTCGCTCGAAGGCGAAGAAACTCCGCGACCAGATTCACGTTATTTGGTATGTCGATTTAAATTGAATCACCCATGGAAGTGCACAGGAGGTAATCAGATGTTCTTGCAAGGTATTGCATTCCGATGGATGATGACCGTCCTATCACACATGCCGAACAGCAGTTCTTTTCTCGGGTGGGCACAGGCAAGGGTAAATGTAATACTAAATCATCAAATGCCATTCTGATTGGTCCGACAGTTCCTCTCATCGCTGTGTTTACAAAGTGTGAGGCACTTGAGATCAATGCTATAATTGCATTGGAGGACCAAGGTTGTAGTTTTGAAGAGGCAACAGAGCATGCACTGGAGTATGTTCAGAACAATTTGAAGAACACTGATTTGGATCTGCAGAAGATGAGATATCCTCCTCAGGGTCATGTGTACCTGCAAAGTTTGCAAAAATTACAATCTGTTCAGAGAAAAATACTAACATCAATACAAGAGTTAAATAAACCAGACCAGCAATGCCTGGAGCTGGTAGAATGCACAGTAACAGTCCTTGACAGTGATATTCTGCAAGCAGTCTTTATTTCAACACAACAAAACAATTTGGAGTTGTCAATGAAATACTCTCTTGAGTGAGTGCCTTGAATGCAGATGGATAATGAAAGCTGATTATTACCAAAATAGGTGGGGTGTAAAAGAGGCCTTGAAGCCCAAAAAGGAGAGGATGTCCTATGCCAGCATGTTTCAAAAAGTAATGATATACTTTCCCTATTATGTGGTGAGTAATGCCAGATAAATCTTGTTGTCTGCGGTACACTAAAAAGCACTTAGAGTAAGCAAGCAAGTAGTGGAAGACAACTAATAAATCATGTGCTTTGTGGATATTACAGGCTGTGAGTGGCTGCACTTTCTAGTTGAGATATAAGCCTATCTTACTACTTGTAAAATGGATGGGCATAAAAGTGGGTAAGTGTTTATTAAGCTGAAGTGGAGTGCACCTCATTGCAGGCATATTGGCTTGATGTATACTGCAGGATGTGAGTAGCTATGCTTTTTTTGTATTTTTAAGCCCATCTCATAGCTTGATATATGCTGCAGCTTGTGAGTGGCTTTGCTTCTTTGTGTTTGTAAGCCCATCTCATGACTTGATGTGTGCTGCAGGAAGTGAGTGGTTGTGCTTTTCCAAATCCATGAGCCCCTCTCATGGCTTGATGTATGCTGCAGGAAGTGAGTGGCTGTGCTTCTCTGTATCCATGAGCTGCTCTCATGGCTTGATGTGTGCTGCAGAGAGTGAGTGTCTGCACCCCTCTGTATTCATGAGCTCATCTCATGGCTTGATGTATGCTGCAGGATGTGAGTTGCTGCACCTCTCTGTATCCATGAGCTTGTCTCAAGGCTTGATGTATGCTGCAGTATGTGAGTGGCTCTGCTCCTCTCTATCCATGAGCTTGCCTTATAGCTTGATGTATGCTGCAGATTGTGAGTGGCTCTGTTCTTCTTTATCTATGGGCTCATCTTATGGCTTGATGTGTGCTTCAGCATGTGAGTGGCTGTAGCTTCTCTGTATTCATGAGCCCATCTCATGACTTGATGTGTGCTGCAGGAAGTGAGTGGCTGTGCTTCTGCAAACTCATGAGCCCATCTCATGGCTTGATGTGTGCTGCAGAGAGTAAGTGTTCATGCTTTTCTATAGCTATGAGCCCATCTCATGGCTTGATGTGTGCTGCAGAGAGTAAGCTTGCATCTCCAAATCAATGAGCCCATCTCATGGCTTAATGTGTGCTGCAGATTGTGAGTGGCTGTGCTTTTTTGTATCCATAGGCCTATCTCATGGCTTGATGTATACTGCAGCTTGTGAGCAGCTGTGCTTCTCTGTATCTAAGAGCCCATCACATGACTTTATGTGTGCTGCAGACAGTTAGTGGCTGTGCTTCTCCAAATCCATGGACCCATCTCATGACTTGATATGTACTGCAGAATGTGAGTGACTGTGCTTCTCTGTCTCTGTATCCATAAGCCCATCTTGTGTGTGCTACAGAATGTAAGTGGCTGTGCTTCTTTGTATCCACAAGTCCATCTCATGGCCTGATATATACTGCAGGAAGTGAGTACTTCTTGGTATCCATAAACTTGTCTCATGGCTTGATGTACACCCTAGATTGTGAGTGGCTCTGCTCTTCTGTATTCATGGGCCTATATCATAGTTTGATGCCTGCTGTAGCAAGTGAGTGGCCATTCTAAACATTGTGGTTTTCTACTATTCTACTTGTCATATATCAATTATAGATACTCTCAAGTGATGAGGTTACTCAGTCCTTAAGAAGTCTGGTTTGTTGCACCAGTTTCTGAGTCATTTCAACCAGTTCAATATCTTATATGCCTTTCAATAGCTTGAACATCTCTCATCCCCTCTGGATATCCAAACCATGAATTATTCATGTGGTTTGTCATTTCTTTACTTTCAAATATTGCAGCACCTCATAAATTTCAAGCTCTTTCTATTATTGCAGAACACCTCATTATAATTTGTAACCAAGGGCACAAGTTATCTGTTGGAACTGTTTCTGCTACAATTTTTCTGTACCAACAGTCTGTGCAGTGTGGCAAAGTTACAGAGGCAGTTCAAAGGGCATTTTTTGAATACCAAATGGGCATATCTACTCTGCCAGAAATACTTGTTTCCACAAGTAAGAAGTTCAGGTTCAAGAATTTCATTCCAAAAAGGTGCAGTACATCTCTTTTCAAAATTAGCTTTAACATGATTAATTTCTTTATAGTCAAAGACAGAAAGCCAAGAATAGAGATGTTGCTGCCATAGATAGCTTGACTACTGGCATTGTAGGAACCCAGGCCAGAGAAAAACTTCTTGGCACACTTTTTGAAGTCATCTGGGCCAATCAATTAGGTTAACTTGATGTTACATTTTAATACATTTCTTTCAGCTAATCCATTTACTTTTTACCAACAGACAAGCAGATGATGGAAAACAAATTTACAGTGGAATAGTGATTAATAAACATATGTTTGATTGGTTGTCAGGACAGAAAACTCAATTGTATCTTTGTATTCAGAATTCAAAGGAGCTATTTACAGTGGCATCCAAAAATATTGCACAACAAATGCAAACAAATCAAATTAGATACTACAAAACAGGAACCTATTGTGAACATCTGTACTTGAGGTAGAGGGCTATTACTGGCAGATACAAGCCCTTATGTTTTTTTTTTGATTAACTTTTCTTTATATTTCTAGAACCAGGTTGTTGCAATAGAACTAGCTATCCAGAATCTCTTCAACTTTATATTACTTTTTGGTGTTGATAAGTTTAGTTCTGGAACACTTGTCAGGCATTGTCCTAGAATTAGGTTGTAGGGTACAGGGAGTAGCTTGACATCATGGAAGGCCTGATAGATCCACAACATGAAGATGTAATATGACCACAGATTTGAGCTTGTGAAATACTTGTTGCACTTCTGTAAGGGGTCATGTTGCCAAGAGGCTCAGACAGGAAGCAGTATACACAGTATGAACAACCACTATGAGTAGAGAACCCAGACCAAGTCTATTGCAAAGGTGCCCTTCCATGGAGAGGAAGGGGCACCTTATATACAGTACATTGTGCCTATGTCTCAAATAACAACAGAATCTGATATCAGTAACTCTACTTGGGTGGAGTGGGCCAACACACTGTGTGGCAGGTACTCATTCTTTATTTCTTTTTTCTATTTTTTTGTAGGAGAAATAAGTCCATTCCACATTCAGGAAGTTGTAACTGACTAAAAACAATGTAGGTGATAGTTTATAGAGGTCATGTGACCATAGGAAAATGTTGCCAAGTAAACAAGCAATGCCTGTGCACAAAGCCCAATGCCATAGCTTGCCTGGTTATGGAGAAAACACAAAAACCATCAGAACTAACTTTTACCAGGATCATGTACACTTAATAAGCATTCAGATTGTTGTCATGTATTTGGTATACTTATGTGGTGGAATAGATCATGTGACATGTGTCAATAAATAGAGAAATCAATCCTCTTTGTATTTCAGGTAAATATAGTAGTAGTTGTTGATTATTCCAATGTTTAGTGTAATTTCCCACAAGGGTCATGTTTGGTCAGGGTCATTATTGTTATAAGATGTTTGTTCACCCCTGGCATAACACACAGACCTTCAAAACTAGCTGAATCTGGACATTTCTGATATTTTGCTCAAAATGGACCATGGGAAAAATATGCTCAACAAGGAAATTGTAGAGCCATGTTTGTACATTCCAAACATATAAAAACAAAGTTAATAGCTTTACTGGTTATGGAGAAAAACACAAAATAAATTTTGAAACGCAACACTTTGAAATATTAGATATGCATAATTTTGATGGCATCATTAAAAGCATTATGTAAGCATCCCAAATACATGCAAAATATGTCACAATACTTTGTATTTGTGGAGAAATGCTATAAAAAGCCATAAGAGAAGAAAAATCCCATTATGGAAATATTTTCCCGCAGTGTTGAAATATGAATGAATGAATCACTCAATCAATCAACTTTTTGCCCGAAAACTGGGTTGATAAAGAACTCATAATAACAAGAGATTATAATCAAATTTGGAAAGGTACAAACAAATATAAATATACATTTCCTGGTGTACCCCCTCCATAGGTCTAGGAGTAGTAACAATTTCAATTGTCTCTGTTAGCCTTGTATTTGCTGAGATATGCATCATCTATATTGTGGGAACTTCATTAATATTGTTTGTTTGTCCAGATGTTGGCAAAGTAATATACAGATGATATTCATTTGTAATATGTAGTAAGAAAATTGTTGATAATGAGATTTGGAAGAGTACAACAACTACAAATACATATAAATATACAAATAATGTATTCCTTTACAATGTCTAGTAGTAGCATGTCCATCAGCTTTGTATTTGCTGAGATAAGTATCATCTATATTGTGGGAAATTTCTTTAGTATTATTGTTTGTTTGGCCAGATGTGTGATATACAGACAGTATTCATTTACAATATGTAGCAAGAAATTTGTTGTTGATGAGGTTTAGAAAGAGAAAAACAAATACAAACACATAGACAAGGTACTACTTCACCATATCTAACACTAGCAATTTAAATTACATCCATAAGCCTTGTTGTTGAGATATGCAATGATTTATATTGTGGGAACATTGATATTATTGTTTGTTTGGCTAGCTGTGTGGCAAAGTCATATACAAACTTGATATTCATTCATAACATGCTTATAGTGAGAGAGCTGCTTTTGATCATGATGTTTGAAGGTGTACAAACAAATACAAATACATATAAATATCTACATTGGGTAGCCCCTCACCATATCTAGTAGTAGCAATTTAAATTGCATCCATAGGTCTTGTCATTGTTGAGATATGCAATGTTTTGTATTGTGGGAAAAGTTTGACCCAATGCGGAACAAGCCTCTTGTAATCGTGCTTACGTTTGTCAACTATGCTGTTAGCTCTAACAGCGTAGTTGACAAACGTAAGCATGATTATGCAGTGGACAGTTATTAATTAATTGAGATATCCCAAGAAAAAGACCAATCAACTCGAATTTATATTATTAAATGCAGCTTATGTTAGTAGTTGCCTTTTTTGCTCGAAATCCGCGCGTCGGCTAATTTTGATTCCCACAGTTAGAAAAATATCTCCACGACTACAAAGTCTTACTGATGTACTTCAAAATGTTTACTGATCATATTCTAATGAAATCTCGGCACACTTCAAACTTACTGACCGTGGGAAAAACAACACTGGATCTTGTTGGGTACGCTGAATACTCCCCGCAAACCCAGGATGATGAATGAGTTACTTATGTAAACATAAGGACTTGTAATAAGGGCTTGAAAGGTAGCTAAAACAGTGCAAATTTATTGTAAACTATGTACAGAGTCAAGTAATAAAGAGGAAGTAATTTGATATTCTGTCAAAAAAGTGCTGGGCTTTCCTCAAAATTCTATACACCACTGTACATAACACAGATGCAGTTTAGCAAACTACAGTAAGTAAAGTCAGAATGTGCATGCATGAAAGGTTGTTGTACATGGCATAGTAGTTCTCCACATGGAGAGTCACCATGATGACCCCAGCAGGGGTCTAAGTCATTCACCTGGTAAGGGGCACTGGGGAGACAGATCCCTTGGAGCAGCTCACCACCCAAGGAGCACCAGCCTTAGCCAGCCCCAACTTAGCCTGTATAGTATGAGGGTGAGGAGGTGAGCCTTCTTCCTATCAAGGGAAACCTCCAACCATAACAGGTATCCCCCTCAGCTGTGCTTGGGGGGCTTGTGGTACATCAAATGAAAACACACCTGGGTTGTCATCTAGGAATTGGATCAGCCATTTATAGCCAAGTTAATGCCTGGGTCAGGATGCCTGCTTGTGTACCAGGTAGTTCCAGAGGATGTGGAGCACAGTCCCCACAGGGAAACTGTACTTGTAGGCACATCCTCCCTAGGGAAGAAGCAGTCCCAGTTACGAGTTCTTTATCAACCCAGTTTTCGGGCAGAAAGGTGATTCATTCATTCATTCATATTTCAACACCGCGGGAAAATATTTCCATAATGGGATTTTTCTTCTCTTATGGCTTTTTACAGCATTTCTCCACAAATACAAAGTATTGTGACATAATTTGCATGTATTTGGGATGCTTACATAATGCCTTTGATGATGCCATCAAAATTATGCATATCTAATATTTCAAAGTGTTGTGTTTCAAAATTTATTTTGTGATTTTCTCCATAACCAGTAAAGCTATTACCTTTGTTTTTATATGTTTGGAATGTACAAACATGGCTCTACAATTTCCTTGTTGAGCATATTTTTCCCACGGTCTATTTTGAGCAAAATATCAGAAATGTCCAGATTCAGCTAGTTTTGAAGGTCTGTGTGTTATGTCAGGGGTGAACAAACATCTTATAACAACAATGACCCTTACCAAACATGACCCTTGTGGGAAATTATCCTAAACATTGGAAAAATCAACAACTACTACTATATTTACCTGAAATACAAAGAGGATTGAATTCTCTATTTATTGACATATGTCACATGATCTATTCCATCACATAAGCATACCAAATACATGACAACAATCTGAATGCTTATTTAGTGTACATGATCCTGGTAAAAGTTAGTTCTGATGGTTTTTGTGCACAGGCATTGCTTGTTTGCTTGGTAACATTTTCCCAGGGTCACATGACCTCTATAAACTATCATCTACATTGTTTCTAGTCATTTACAACTTCCTGAATGTGGAATGGACTTATTTCTCCTAAGAAAAGAAATAAAGAATGAGTACCTGCCACACAGTGTGTTGGCCCACTCCACCCAAGTAGGCACCAATGGGCATGGCCAGTAATAGCCTGCGCAAATCTGGCAGTAAGTGTGGTGCTGTTGTGCACCCTGGCAAGCCATGGGCTGTAAGGGGAGTGCACACACCCCACATCTAGTCACTCAGATACACCTTACTTATCATATGCTCACTCATATGCCACTGCACACCTCAAGACATCTCAGCATAACCCTACCTATTCTGTGACACCCTCCTAACCCTTTCACATTTATTAGGTTACTCCTTATTGACATGTTACATATGTATCATTTGCACAGCCCTGGTGGGCTGATATAGGTTTCCAAAGTATATTTCCATAGTACAATATATTGTGGGAACTTTGATGGTATTGTTTGTTAGGCTAGCTGTGTGGCAAACTCATATACAAACTTGATATTCATTTGTAACATGCTTGTAGTGAGAGAGCTGCTTTTGATCATGATGTTTGAAGGTGTACAAACAAATACAAATACATATAAATGTCTACATTGGGTAGCTCCTCACCATATCCAGTAGTAGCAATTTAAATTGCATCCATAGGTCTTGTCATTATGGAGATATGCAATGTTTTGTATTGTGGGAAAAGTTTGACCCAAAGCGGAACAAGCCTCTTGTAATCATGCTTACATTTGTCAATTATGCTGTTAGCTCTAACAGTGTAGTTGACAAAAGTAAGCATGATTATACAGTGGCCAGTTATTATTTAATTCCTGAGATATCCCAAGAAAAACACCAATTAACTCAAATTTATAATATTAAATGCAGCCCATGTTAGCAGTTGCCTTTTTTGCTCAAAATCTGCATGTCAGCTAATTTTGATTCCCACAGTTGGAAAAATATTTCCACAACTACAAAGTCTTACTGATGTACTTCAAAATGTTTACTGATCATGTTCTAATGAAATCTTGGAACACTTCAAACTTACTAGACATGGGAAAAACAACACTGGATCTTGTTGGGTACACTGATTTTTCCCTGCAAACCCAGGATGATGAATGAGTTAACTTATGTAAACATAAGGACTCATAATTTCACTACTCTACAGGAGTCTTTTCCAACACTTGTTCAGAGATCTGTGGAGCTGCAATAGCAAAACCCTCTGCCCCAATATCTGACATCAGAACTCATCAAGTGACAATTAAGTTAACTTGGAGTCGGAATTCCTCATTCTGACCCTTGCACTAGTGTCAAGATTTTGTGTTTTCCACTTCCATATCAATAATGTCTAACCATGGAGCATATCCATGGTCAAATTCTTAAGGATGCAAGACATCTCTCTTCTCCCTCAACAACTCAATCCTCACAATCCTCATGGCTAAATTCTCAGCATTGAAAGTCAATAAGTGTGGTGGCAAGGTCAAGTCAGGGTCAACTCCCTCTGCCAAACATAAAGTATTAGGTAGTTGCCACTTCCTCTAGTAGGATGATTTCACTAACTGTATTACACCTGATCAGCAGCACAGACCATGACTTTACAAGCTAAGCTGAAGAAACTACAAGGTACCTACATCCAATTTATTTCTTGTTCAATGTGCACTCAACTTCATCAATACCATCAGCTGAGAATGACACCCTGCACAAATCCACTGCTGCAAAAGAGATAACATCGGACTTGATACCACAGCCAGCACACAGCTCTAGCAGAAAGAAATTTAACTTACAGTTTACAATGTGTTTAGAAGATGACCAGGATTTATATACATCAATCTGCATAAGTTTCATTTTTATTCACAGAATCTATCTGATTGTCTATAGTGTCTAGAGAAAAACAAACTCTACTTAAAACCAGAGAAATGCACATTTGAAGCAGAGAAAGTAGAATTCTTGGGTCTCATGATTTCAAATGGCCATGTGGAAATGGATCCAGTCAAAATTCAGGGTGTCACCCATTGGCCTATACCCAAATCCAAGAAGGATGTTCAGTCATTTTTAGATTTCACAAACTTCTACTGGAGATTTATAAAATCCTATTCAAAGATAGCACTGTGCACCTGGTGGGGGTGGTTTTCCCCCACTTAATGGATGAAAAGGGTTTTTCCTAAGTTTAGTGGATGAAATTAAGGGGTATGAAAATAGGATGAAATTTCATCCCAGATATTTCATCCCTTGAGAGGATGAATTTCTGCTCTTATAATTTCAGAAATTTTCATCCCTTAGTGGAGTGAACTTTCATCCCATTAGAGGTGAATTATATGGGACAATTTTAATCCAGTGAAAAAGAGGGGAATTTCATCCCATAAAGGGTGGGTTTTATTAGATGCTTTTAATCTATTAGAGAGTGAATTTTCATCCCATAAAAAGTGGAATATGTGGGATGATTTAAGTTCAGCATATAAGGTATTTCATCCCACAAATAGTGGGTTTATGCTGTACTTTACACTGAGCCACATGTTTGTGGACTCACTTACTTTTTTCTACTATTATAAATTACTTACTTTGTTTCTTACTGACAATTCTATATACATTGATAATAATACTATACATTGATACTAAATACCATACATGATAGTAAATACTTAACTTAATATGGGTGGGGGCCCCTGCTGCCCCTGTCATCCTCATGGCCATTGTTTTTGGCACCAGGTGGTGCATAATTGGCCCCCATGGCATCATCAGTGGCCTGGGTAGCCTGGCTTCTTGAACAATGTCAGGCATTGGGGTCAAGGCCTTGCCATTGTTGTTACCAGCTGTGTGGGGTGGTACTGGCTTGTTGCTGGCCTTCCCCTCATCATTGTTGTTATGCGCTTTGTCATTGCATGATTCACCTTTGTCCTCACCTTTGTTGTTGTTTTCATTGTCATCTTCATCCTTGTCCTCATCCTCGTCCTTGTTTTTGTTGTAGTTGTCCACTCTGTTGTTGTCACTGCTGCTGTTGTTGCTGTTATTGCTGCTGGCCTTGTCATTGCTGTTGCTGCTGCTATCTTCATTGTTATTGTTGTTGTTGTTTTTGTCTTCCTTGAGTATAGTCTTCATATCCAAGTGTTGCAGACACCTAGTTGTCATTCAGGTGACTTTGCCCTGCACTGGCAGGGTGGGCATGGTGGCTGATTGTGCATAAGGTGGGAGTGTGATGCTGGTGGTTCCTGCATTGAGTGCATGTTTGGTCCTGGGATGGGGAATTAGCACTGTGAAACTGAGAATAGATGAAATTCAACCCTGTGTTTCATCCTCTTAAATAAGAGAAATAATACTGTATATAGATTGGGCTGCCCAATTACAGATAACACCTTTGCAATGAACTAGGCCCAGGTGTCTTGCAATAAAGCCCAATTAGTCCTCTGGTGCCCCCTTCCCTGTGTGGCTCAACCCTGCTGCTCATATCAATCCCCCCTTCTATCACTCAGTGTGAAACTGATGCACAACCCTAGACTATAGACAACCCCTACCCTCTAGAATACCACTGTATACAGGAGGCCACCTACTGCAGCAGCATGCAAACACAACCCATCCCTTGCACATCCCACACCAGCAAGTACTGATGCAAAATCCAATAAGGGGGCCATGGTAACTGAGGACAGCAGGGGAGTAGCAGGCTTGTGTGGGGGACAAGTTCTTGAATAGACTTATATTTTGTGTGATGTAAGGAAGTAATATCAATCCAAATACCTATAATAGAAACAAGTTCCCACAGGATTGAAATATATATCAACCATTCAACATTTAACAATTTATTTCTAGCCTTGCATCCTGGGTTAATCAAGAACTTATCAGATATGCTAAAGATAGAAATGTAATTATCAAAGACAAACTTCAAACAACTGTACATATATGCCTGTTAAGTATTTTTTTTGTTAAATTATCACATACAATATTTGGCCATACTGATGTACTTCAAAATGTTTACTGATCATGTTCTAATGAAATCTTGGAACACTTCAAACTTACTAACCATGGGAAAAACAACACTGAATCTTGTTGGGCATGCTGAATTTTCCCCACAAACCCAGGATGATGAACAAGTTACTTATGTAAACATAAGGACTTGTAAAGGTGGAGTATATATACAACTACCTAAGGGGGGACCAGAGTAAAATAAATATGGAGAGAGGTAAACCAAACATAACCAGAGTAGTATACAGCATTGATCAAATGATAAAAGATAAGATAAGATTGAAAGATGAAGATAAGATTGAAATGCAAATTTCATGACATCCTTGTGGTACCAGGTGCACCAAAGATCAATGGCCTAGAAGTTAGGGGAGGGAATGTAGGCATCACACATGACAGCAGCAATACAAGGCCCAGTGGATGATGAATCAAATGCCTCTTGGAGGAGGGCTCTATGCTCAGAGAAGAACTTCTGCCTCTCATCCTTGCTACTTTTAGGGGGAGCAGAGAGGTCATAAAAGATCTGACCTTCCAGGCAGTCAAGGTGATGGCTACCTAGGCAGGTTGCAGGTTCAAAGGGATTGAGGTCCTCTGTGGTGGAGTCCTGGTTGGTCCAGGCATTGTTCACAGGGGACTTTATTCTCCTCTGCATAGAGGGAGAGAGGGAGTCAACAGAGTACTTGTGTGTAAGGGCAACCCTATGACATGCTGCACTAACCCCAAGTTGGCCAATGCATGATCTAGCAGAGGAATCCAAAGTTATATTTATGAAGTCAAGTATCAGGCTATCTACTTACCTAGCAGAGGAAGTCAAAGAGAACGTTCTGAGGATCCTCTGCCAGGGGTCTCTATCCTGTGTACCTATTCTAAACAATAGCCATGGAGTCCTATTGTTGCCACATGGCTCAGGGTCATAGTGTACACTATCTACAAGCAAATTGATGTACTCTGATGGGAAGCCAATGTACTCCAACTGGAATCTGATGTGCAAGTGCAAGTGCTGATGCACAAATGTGAGTGCTGATGTACAAACATGCTGATGTCCAATGTGTGAAGTGAGCCATGGGCATGGAATTGGGTATTCCCCTTACATTGTGGTTCCTGTTGATGAGGTTCCAAAATGCATAAGAATGCACTAGAGTGCAGGTGTGGGTTTGGCTCCTATCCACCAGCTTATGTATATGTAGGTGTATAGGTGAAAGGCCCACAATGTGTTGGAAATTTCTGGATTGAGTCACAAGGGCTTACAAAGCCTTGTAAGTATGTCAGCAGATTGGTAGCATACAAGCAGTTATAAGCAAGATGATTATTGGCAAGGGACATTGCAATCTTATCTTACAAAAGTAATTATAAGTTGGTTTGACCATCAAAAGGAGTGATCTGACTTTTATCAGATTAGTTATAAGTTCTTTATCAACCCAGGTTTCAGGCAAAAAGTTGATTCATTCTTTCATTCATTCATATTTCAACACCATGGGAAAATATTTCCATAATAAGATTTTTCTTCTCTTATGGCTTTTTACAGCATTTCTCCACAAATACAAAGTATTGTGACATAATTTGCATGTATTTGGGATGCTTACATAATGCTTTTGATGATGCCATCAAAATTATGCATATCTAATATTTCAAAGCATCATGTTTGAAAATTTATTTTGTGTTTTTCTCCATAACCAGTAAAGCTATTAACTTTGTTTTTATATATTTGGAATGTACAAACATGGCTCTACAATCTCCTTGTTGAGCATATTTTTCCCATGGTCCATTTTGAGCAAAATTATCAGAAATGTCTAGATTCAGCTAGTTTTGAAGGTCTGTGTGTTATGCCAGGGGTGAACAAACATCCCATAACAACAATGACCCTTACCAAACATATACACTAAACATTGGAATAATCAACAACTACTACTATATTCATATGAAATACAAAGAGGATTGATTTCTCTATTAATTGTCACATGTCACATGATCTACCATTGCATAAGCATACCAAATACATGATAACAATCTGAATGCTCATTTAGTGTCCATGATCCTGGGAAAAAGTTAGTTTTGATGGTTTTTGTGTTTTCTCCATAACCAGGCAAGCTATGGCATTGGGTTTTGTGCACAGGTATTGCTTGTTTACTTGGTAACATTTTCCCATGGTCACATGACCTCTATAAACTATCACCAACATTGTTTCTAGTCATTTACAACTTCCTGAATGTGGAAGGAACTTATTTCTCCTAAGAAAAGAAACAAAGAACAAGTACCTGCCACACAGTGTGTTGGCCCACTCCACCCAAGCAATCTCAATTCCTGCCATTTATGGTTAGCTGTTGACTGTTTAGTTTGTTGCTATTACCCAGATTTGAACCCATGACCCTGTAAGAGCCATTGTAATGGGGAGGGGCAATGATTACCTACTCCACATTCATAATACAAGTAAACAAATGACGAATTTGGAGAGATTTTGTGACCCACCAAAATTTTATGCTTTTGGGAGCACATCCTCATGAGACAAAACATGTTAAGCTAGTAGAAATTGAAGGGCAGAATATGTAAAGAGTTCCCATCTTGTTTTGAGCTCCATAGAGCACTGCATTAATGAGAATTAAATTATTTTCCATGAGGGTATAGTTTCAAGCTGAGTTTCAAATAACATGTTTCCATGTTCAGCTCACTTCTGATTAGATTTGGTGTGTATTTTGGTGACTTGATGTTTTGGCTATCTAAATTTCAGACCACAAGGTGAGGTAACAGACAACAGTGTGCCATCACTGACATCTTCCTTGGCCACAATACAGCTTAACTTCCTTGATCAATTTAGATATAGACCACTATATATATCTACTTTCTTAGCAAGTAGCACTCTTTAAGTCAGGCCACTGCTCAGATGTGTGCACTTAGGTTCCTCAATTACAGAAATAGTACTAATAGGGAGAAATATTGATTGTGGTTGGTATAGATAAATATTGGGGGGGGGGGTGAAACTAATCCAGCTGTAATATCCCACTGCTCAACTAGGTAGGCATGGCTGCCCTTTTTGAACACTGAGTTGCTCAAGTTCCAGGGATTGACTTGTCAAGGGTTGTCTTGGCAGTGGTGGGCAGGGCTGCATTGTCAGATCAATGTCAGATGTTGACCCCTAGACTCTCCTCTCACCTGCCCCCACCACAAGCCATGGCCCCAAACATTGTTTTCAGGGCCCTCTCCTCTCATAGGCCACCCCCACCATGAACCAAGGCCCTGAACTTCACATTCAGGGCCTCTTCTCTTGCCCACTGCCCTCACCACAACCCATAGCCCTAAACATCATGTTCAGGGCCCTCTCATCTCATCTGACCTCCCCACCACAAGCCAAGGCCCTGAACATGAGGTTCAAGGCCCTTTGTTTTCAGGCCCTTGTTGTTTCCCTGATGGATTTGTATGTGTACACACACCCAACACTGTTTAGTACTGGTAATGAAATAATAAAATTAATTCTGAGTCCATATATATTGACTTATACATTATTCCCTCCTCATCATCTTGTGGTCCAGTAGAGTGTGACATTGCAAAGTGGGATGAAGTTGTTGAGCAGTTCAAGTGGTATCAATCCCTCCATCAAGGTAGTGATCCCTGTGTTCTCACAATCAGATAATGAGTGAAATGATGTGCTTGCAACTGACATCTCACACTTTGTAAGGCAACCATAATCTGATCATAATTCACATGCCTTACAAGGGGCAAAATAAATTCCAACATGGTTCCAGAGGCATTATTTGGGGTCATCCTGAACAAACCAGTGATCCAGAGTGCAGCACATCTCTGCATCTTGCAGAGATTATCCAGGGGACCAGCCATTCGGGCTTCTTCAAAGTTCTAGAGTCTCGAACCATATGTAGCAATAGGGGGACAACAATTGTAACAGTTTACCACAGTATATAAAAAATTTTCCCCAAACCACACTGGATTTCCAAAGCATGATCACTCTTGCCAAGAACATATCAAGACCAAGAGCATGCCTCACTTCCTCCCCATCTAGATTTCCAACCGTGTAAAATCACTTCCACATACATGTAGAACACCACCTGTCCCTGAGCTCACATCCACATCACACTATGTGTCAAACCTGTATATTGCAATTGCTTAATGTACACATGCACTCTCTTCCAAACGTAATTCTAAAAAATGTGCACTACGAACCACATACATCCCACCCCATCCTGCCCCTCCAATGCCCCCACCTCACATATCCCCAACACCATCCACCCGCTCTTTTCCCCACCTCCAAAACGCAGTACCCCCCGCTGCAAGCACAAACGACCAGTCAAACAGCGATCCAAACACCTCAAACTCAGGGATCGTCGAGAACAGGTTCGTCGCGTCTGGCATGGTGGGAGACGTATCATGCTCAACTGGGACGGCTCGCCGGGCCAGGGCCAGTGGCGCGTCGCGAGTTGTTGCTGGGTCGAAGCCAGGTTTCAGCACAGCGTCCACTCTGGCGGGGACAAGTCCGGGTGTGGTGGGCAGGACGGGGTCGGGAATGGGAACGGCAGGAGTTGGAACATTGCTAGTGAGGGGCGGGGGGAACGACGTTCGGAGTTGGACGATTGTGGTCAGCAGGTAAATTCCCTATGGTCACACGTTAAAACAAACGGTTGGTAAAGTGCTAAAACTCCTACCATTAGTTGTGCAAGAAGCAGTAGCATGACCGATGCACCCCGGTTGCGGCTCGTCACTCGTAATACCTAGGTTGTTGTCAGATATCCGGGAATCGGTAGACCGGAATGTAAAGTAAGATCACGCACTCGGGTCACGCCCCGCAGGACGAGCCGGATGTTGGTGAGGATAATCAGGCCTACAAGGCCGAGACTGAGCTGACGCGAGAATGCCGCAACAGCCTCGAATTCAATTTTGACTGGGGAGACCAGAGCAAGGACGTATGCCAGGAGGTCTGTGATCATGTCCACATTGTTCTTGGCGGGCGAAGACCTTCGGGCAACGGGGAGGAGGATGTTGATGAGTGACTGCGAAAATATATCAGTATTAAGTGCAAAATATGGTATGATGGTCTAGACATACACTGAAAACCCGAATTAGACAGTATATAGCAAATATACGCCCTCCGAAGTTGACGATCCGACCTTGAAACGATTTGGCATACCGGGCAGTATCGCGCCGCTGACGGAGGACATCTAAGTTCCGGCTCATTTGATGCTCCAACGCCTGCAATCCTTGGAGTTCTTGCGACTCTGTGGAAAGTTATCAACACATGATGCCAGAAATGGAACGGGAAACTCACGACTGTCCCCTCCTCGAAAGCGAGTGAGCCAGCTTCCCTGAACCTGCGGCATCTCAGCTGTGCGCTTATGTATGTCGCTGCGAATGGTCTGAAGCGCGTGGTCGGTCGTCGAGATGTCTGCGTCCGTTGGGGCGGTTCTCGAACGCGGAATAAATGCCCATACATTAGTGATGGCACCAAAACCCGAAAGAAGGCCGAGGATGAGCGTTCCCAGCACGAGGAGGCGCGCGAGTGTTGCTGCCGCGATCGAAGTGGTAGCGAGAGCAGCGGGGAGGGGCACCTGGGACAAGGCGGCGAGGTACAACGCCACGGGGAGGATGCTGAGGAAGACGCGGCCCATGATCAGGACGCTGAGGCACAAGGGCACGAGAATGAGGATGGTAGCCATGAGGATAGCGAGGGAGATCCTCCAGTGCAGCAGGCGGGTGGCCGGCGTGAAGATGTCGAGGGCTTGGGCCATGAGTAACACGAACATCGTGCTACCCTCCGTGAAGGATAGTGCAAAAACCGAGCGCGCGAGCGTGGAGTGAGGGATATCATTGGGTGTGCTAGCGCTTGTGGGAGATGGGAGAGTGGCCTTGGGCGTCGAGAGGGCCTGCAAATCGGAGTAGAGACTTCGTAGAAGGTATTTGCGACATGCGAAAAACAAAATGCCTCTGTGAGGTTATTAGAGAATTCAGCCAGTCATCAGGTGAATGGATAAAGGAATTAGAGAAAACGTACTGTAAGCCAAGGAGAATAACGCTTTCTGGCACCGTTGGGTTCATCTTGTCGAACCATTAACATTAGCGGTTAGTCGGGCGGTAGCGTGGCTCATCGTGGTTCCTGGTCACGATGTTGTTGACCAATAATCTGCCGTAAATTTCGCCGAACCGCATTGGGATTGAATATTGAATATTTATTGAATCTCCATTCCTTCGCAATGCATCTGTCCATTCAGTGGATAGGACATTCCACAGTAGCTTTTGGAAAAATGGTGGACCCATTCTTAGGCGATCAGGACGGCATTTTTTTGACCAAGCTTCTGGCGAGTCAAAGACCCCGCCCCAGAAAGCCTTTGCAACCGTAAACGAGCTCACTCTGGTCCACCAACAACACCATTATCAGCACACCAAATCGAGATGTTGTGTTCCTGCTCCATTTCAATGCACCGGGCCTCTTCTACCTCCTTTGCTACCTTCTATCTACGGTTCTTGCAATCGACATGATAACCGTCAGTTATGACAAATGTTCCAAACCCTAAATACTGGGCCGCTTCTCGAAAGGGTTTGTGCAGAGTACTCAAGGATCGGAGCACCATTGGACTGGTGGTCATCCATATTGGTGTGACCTAGTAAGTTCCTAAGTCACGGTAGCACTGCAAGCGCACAGTGGTTGTCAAGATACCCTTAGGGTCCAAGGACACTGCCCACGATTACAGGTCCCAGTAACTGTCTACTCGCCTACTGGACCCTCTTGTCTTCTCCCCGACGTCACAAAGACTTTCCCCCAAAAAACCACAAAGACCTTGCAGGGCACCGTTGCACAGCCTGCCATGACGTGTTTCACAACTCTAATGTCCTCGGGTCGATAACCATCAGTGGTTGTGTCTCAGCTCGATACACTCACATCAGTCTGTTCATTGCCATGTACCTGGGCGATACCAACCTCTTTATGGCCTAAACTACGCATGTTGTTCCGTGTTGGGTGAGGGAGTGCACAAACGATATTTGCAATGCAGTATGTTGCATCGACCGTTACAGAGCATCGCGATCAACTTTCATTCTCACTTGGGCGTCTTAGGAAACCCATTCTTCGACGCCCATGCGTCGGAAGCGAATATGAAATCTTCATAATGGAGATTCAGGAGCCCGGATCTCTTGAAGCTTTGCATTCGAGTAGCTCTTCGAACAAAAACTTTGTAAATTCCAAAAAGAAGTGCCCCTCGGATTTCTCGGCTACGCACTCAATAGAACTCAGATTGAAACCGTGAAAAGTCGATGCCCTCATCCCCTTTGCTCGTAACGCTGATATCATAATGCTACGGCGCCAGGATCTGAGATCCAGAGCCGAATATAACAGCCTCATGAACACTAATAGACTCGACCCCAACCGAGCAAAAACCGAAAAGGAACAATTCAATTGGAATCTCGAAAACAAAGATGTACAAAATAGGAAACTAAGCAAATATCAAATGACTCGCCTCAACCGCCTTCGTCTGTCCGTTATCGCGTTATGAACCACCTCGTCGTTCTCGGAATAATCACCGATCGCAGTCGTCGTGCCATCTGTTCTGTATGACGAAAACGAGCAGCCAGATGACGACAGCCGCGATACGTTCACCGGCCTCTCGTGATTAGCCCCATCCTTCTTCGCGGCAGGGCCAAGAGGATCGATCGTCATGGTGCTATGCCGCGAAAGCGCAGGGATACGCGGCGGGTGCGGCACAGGAGCCTCGCTTCCAGGGTACGCAGACGACGTCCCAGACGCCATCGAATACACGCTGCTCGCACGCGAGACCGACCCGGCGTTACAGCCCGCAGCGAACCTCGCACCCCTACCGTAATTCGACAGCCGGCTGTAGATGTCGGGCCTGAGGAATGCACTCTTGGGCTTCTTCGTAACTATGAGAGGCGTCTGGGAATCCTGCGAAGGGGGGCGATACATGTCCGTCCCGATATCCGATCGGCTCTCGTTTTGCAGCGAGAGCGAGGAGCCAACTTGGGGGGAGAAGGCGTGATCAGCGCCGCGATACCCCCCCAGCCCCCGGAAATGAACGGTACCAGAGCCGTTACCACTGTCTTCTAGGGTCCACGCGTTTGAGCTTGTCGTGCCCTCCCTGTCCATGCCCTGCATGCCCCCGGTGAATCCGTTCCATTCCCTTGATGGGTGCCGGCCCGATCGCGACCGATCGGCGGCTTGGCGGGACGGGGTAGGCGTTAAGCGGTCTTCCTGTGCCTCTTCCATGTTCGGGCCGGATGGAAGATTGGCAGCAACAGCGTTGAAGGCGTTCATCAGGTTAGACTTCAGCGCCGCGGTCCATCCATCACGGTCTGCGGCCTCCTGCTCCCGCACAGACTCGCCGGGCATGGGGAGAGGGGAGAGGTGCTCCCAGTTGCCACCACCACTGCCCATCCGGCTGCGTCGACTCCCGAAACTCCTCAAACCCGGGCGGGAAGCGGGGGCGTTCGTCCAAGGTACTCGAAGGCCTTCACCTTGTAGCCCTAGAAATCTGGGTCGCGAGCCGGTCATATCTTCCCGAGGGGTGCCGCAGCCATGCTCTCCAGAACTGGCAGGATTCATGCCCAGAGCAGTTGGCGCCCGGCTTGATGACGCAGAGGTGTCGCCAGGCGTCATGTTGGCTACTTGCAATGGCCCAAGTGTGGACGAGCTGTCATGATCATCAACGCTCCCCCTTGCATCAAAGTCAGAGCCAGTCAAGTGGAATGGAGCTCCGCGGGTTGTCATGTAAGGGCTATTGTACGCCGGCAGGGGGTACGCAGCGCTGTCGGCCAGGTGTGGATATTGCGCGTTGTCCGAAAACGGGTCGTATGTCGGAGTGACCTGCCGATAGGGCGAAATAGGCGCAGTCACACAGCTCTCTGCTCGCCTGGGTTCACCGACGTCGCGGTCGCCGCGAGGTTCCCATGTATGGGCGTGCGCCATCGCATCTTGACTGCTGAAATCCAGCGCCGAGGTGTCGACTGTAAGATTCCTGGACCCCGAGAACGCGAGATGCCGCCCCTCTTCCAGGACCCCGTCGTTGTTTCCTGGCTTCGCCCATGGAACGTCGAGACTGCTTTCTGATCGGCGTCTTGCGTGGGTGCGTAGCCGGACCCCCCATGCAACTAGAGCAGCCAGAAGAGCAACGACAACGATCGTACCGAGGACGATGCCGACATAAAACGGAGGGCCGTGACTGGAGCCTGAGGAAGACGAAGATGCTGAGGGCGAAGGTGTCTGCGAGGGCTCCGACGTTTCACTCGCTGAAATTGCAGCCACGGCGGCTGACGTTTCTAGGAGGACAGAAGAGCTCGAGTTATCTTCAAATACATCCTCGGGGGTACTGGTGGACGTAGGCAAGACCGTTGACACGGATATAGATGTCGACAAAGAGAGTACCATCGAGGTAGAGACAGACGTCGACACAGGCATCATCACTGATGTGGAGATAGACGACGGTTGGATAGGACTTGTGCTCGATGTGCCGATAGAAGGAGGAATTGACGTCGAGGATGCCAGGGGAGTAACCGTAAACGTAGAGATTGTAGGTGCAGGAGCATTGGAAGACGATAGCTGTGGAACTAACGACGTGCGTTGTGGTTGGCCAGGTGAAGAACTAGGAGTAAAGTTCGGAGTACTTGGAAACGCTGCTGATTGAACCTGCAAGGGGGCTTGGTTTGGCAGAGCAGGGGCGGGTTGAGGGGCATTGTTATCCGGGGCGACTGATACTTGGCCTCCAGGACCAAAGCTGAAATCCGAACCTGTGTCAGGTTGAGGGGCTTGCCTACCGTTTGGGGGTTTATGGGATGGAAACCCGTTCATAGCTTGCGCGTAGAAAAGAGGATGCTACCAGAGCTAGAACAAATGCGACTGTAAAGAAAAAAAAAACTTGACCAGCAAGTGAAGAGAGTGAAGAGATTCAAAAATGGCCACCCGCTTTTGCCTCCATACCCCTATTTTTCTTTGCTTCGACCGGACCGTCGATGAGGCTGGCAGACACTTGGAAGACGCTTTTAAGTAGACCGACGATCCCGGTCCAACGCCACTGGCCTAGTCCAAAAATTCTCAGCAGAGTTGCTTACATAAACGGGTCAAAATACATTGTACAAAAGTAAAGCAGTGATTGTTCCTCACCGTTCACGACTGCTACCAAAATTAAATGTGTATTTGGGAGGCATTGCCCCCGTGGCTGACCTGGTTGGCTGTGTTTGTCAGATGCGCCGCGGCTTGGGGCTGAACTCCGCAAAGTTGATTAAAAGTGTGGATAGGACTTGATTGCTGATGATCCCTAACGATCCAGTTTGAAAGCTGTAAACCCACAAACGGCATCTTTTTCCAAGCCCAAAATAGTAGCGATTGCGAATCCCCGGGAAATGTGGTTATACCATCATGTTTCGCTCACCCGGTGCGAGCCTCATCACCGTCCCTGTCGGACCTCCGTGACTGAATTGATAGTAGCCGTAACGGACCAATGGGCGACGATCAATCATCTATCCAGTGAAACACCACTTTGTGGCGGTACCCATTTCCCTCTCTATCAGCCGCCCGTGGTTCCTGGCCGCAACGTGGCCAACTTTGTGATCTGAGAAGTCAAGAGTAAGTGGCTTGGTCGAAAACGGTTATGGATTGAGCGAATGATTGGGCGCGTATCATGCCGAATCTCGTAACAACCCCAGAACCCCGGCAATTCAATCCTATCATTGGATACTTGTCCGTTTCATCTCCTGGATATCCTCCTTATAAAAGGATGGAAGGTAGATGCTATCGTGTGCTTTCTCAACTACTTCCTGGGCCATGGTCAGATCCCATCTCTCTCTTCTCGACTCCGGCTCCGAGCGCTTCTCTTCTTCTCCTGTCTTCAAGGTCCCTCAGCTAGATTCCAATGGCAGCGTAGAGAGTTGGAAGTCGATCTCATACAGCGCGTTCAAGAGCGACGTCGAGTCGTATGCTCGACACTGGTCTCGGGTGTTTCGACGCGATGGGATCCCTCCAAGATCTGTAATCGGCATATGGTGCGTCCAACACATTGCTAACCACCTATGTGACTCATTCTAGTACAGGGTCGGCGGGTTCACCTACACGGATGTCCTACACATCTACGGCATCTCGAGAGCTGGCTATATCCCCCAGCTTTTCAGCCTGCGATTACCCAACCCGGTGGTGATCTACGAGCTCTTAGAAAGGGCGGACGCGAAGGCTCTCATCTACGATGCCACCTTCGAGCACGTCCTAGACGAGAGTCCCGTCCCCATTCATTCGGCAGTTGTCGTCGAGGATGACACATCAGACGAGACACTGCCTGACGTCCCTTCGCCGAGTAAAGATGACATAGCGTTCATCTTTCACACCAGTGGATCAACTTCAGGCCGTCCCAAACTTGTACCCTGTAGCTATAGTTGGGTTGAAACTGTCGTCCACAAATCAACTCAGATTTCGCGGCCTCAAAACCCGAACCGTCAGGATGTCACCGTTTGCATGTACGTTGAAGATCATTTCCTGCGCCCAAAAAGCCTGACATATCTATCATATTATAGGGGAAGTATGTGCCACATCGCCCAATCATTCAGTATGTCCCTTCCAATACATCTGCCAATTTTCTTTTTTTTAACGTTGAATTTTAACCCAGTGTTCATCGGGACGCTTCTATATGGGTCTTGCGTAATACAGCCGACGAAGATTTCGTTTTCATCTGAAGAGCTCATCGATATGATAACCCGTTGTGGCCTCAACCGCTTGAACCAGTTCGCCTCATTCCTCGCAAATAATCTGCGTAATTCTCGATCCGACCCGAAACTATTACATCTACTCTCTAATCTGGACGACATAGTCTACAGCGGTTTGCCTTTGGTTCGTGAAGAAGAAGAATGGGCATACAAGAATGGCATGAAGCTTCGGGTAAGTCGTTGCAACCTTGGGGCGAACTATGGGTAATAACTGTGGTTCGTAGAATTTGTTTGGTAGCACTGAGTGCGGGGGAATGCTTTTGTCTGTCGGGGCTGCTGGCCGCAACCCTGGCTTACTTCGATCCCTGGATGGATTTTCTTACCGTTTCGTTCCCACTGATTCAACGACTCCGGAATCTGGCCCGCAGTCCACAGCCCGGCTCCTCGAACTCATTATCCCTGCCGAATCCCCAGATTGCCCTGACGTCTCCCTGCGACACGCTGATGGTGATTTCCATACTGGGGATCTATTCCAGGAGGCATCACCTGGACTCTACATCTCTCGGGGCCGCGACGACGACTGGATTAAGTCCGAAAATAGCCTGCGGTGTGATACCAAGTATGTCCTCTTTCACAATATCTTGTATTCCTCGTTATCAACCAGCATCAATTTACGCAGGGCGATCGAGGAAAACGCTTTAGCGATGTGTGGGAACCTGATCGCTGAATGTATTGTCGTAGGGTCAGGACGCCCATCGCCTGTGATGTTCATCGAGCCAGCGGTTGATACCGATCACGCCAGACTGAAGAAGGAGATTATTCGCAAGACGCGCCACTTCCACGCGAGACGTTACCTCCACGAGCGTATCACCTCGGTTGATATGATCGTCGTTGTCCCGCGACAAACCTTACCCCGTACGGCGACCAAGGGTAACATTCGACGCAAGGCCGTCGAAGAGTCTTTCAAAACACAGCTCGACCAGATATTCGAGCGTGTTCGATAATTCATTTCGCTTGGAACGCCCATCACCAACTCAAACTTATCATAACTATAATGGTACCTGTAGCACTAGCAAAACCTAAACCAAAACCACTTATACCGCCTATAATTATACTCATCCCCTATACACATAACTATATGTCATATATTACACCCCTTATTCAATACGATTAATTCTAATCACATTTAATTCAATGTTCGTCGGCAACGAATAATCATGGGCGGACTACGATAACAACCTTCTAGTGCCAAGTATCGTTGCTTTCAAGGCATAGTCTGTGTGTAAAGATGGAAGCCCATCGGCACAACGGAAACCCCGATAGTGGTGAGAAGGGTAATGGCGCATTGGGAATAGGAAGGAGTGATCAAACACACGTTGGCGCCTATACTTCCCATCTATCCAAAACTGTGATTGTTTTTCCTGTGTAACCCCGAACGTCACTGATCTGTTTTGGCAATGTTTCTGAAAAACGGAGGCGCAGTTGACAAGATTTGACAGTCCCTGTCCAAAGTCTGACTAACAGTGCCTCAAGGCCCAATTATGCGGTTAGGGGTGACCATCCGACGTTTAACTGCGAAATTTAATATAATGCAGATGGCTATGAAAGGTACAAGTGAGACGGGGCCTTAATCATCCTGGTGATAGATTGATTCTTCCTGCATCTGCCAGAGGATTAGCAGAGTTTCATGTTCGGGCAAGTGGCCGTGATGGTTCACTCACCCAAGGTTCGTCATTGCCACGTGCGTACTTCTTTGGGGGTCTCTCCCAACACGCGACCCGATTAACAGCACTTTCGTCCTTCAACGGAAACATAACCCCGAGCTCGTAATTCGATATCTTGAGTTGCCGGTGAAAAGAAGCGAGAATGCCGGATGATTTATGCTCACATTTAATATAGGGTTGAACCCCGAACCTGAAAGGGTGCCCCACGCTGAAGGGGTAAAATTGTGTGAGCCGATGTACGCCCACCCAATTGCAGGCTGAATTATCTGTATGTCAGAGTCTGAGTCATCCTCAGTTTCGGAGTCTTCTAGCTGAGTCGTATTGCTCGAAGAGGATGACGCCTTGAAGGTAGCGATGATCATCTGACCACATATGAATGAACTCAATCAAAAAACTACCCACTGAACGGGTCTAGTACCTTTGAATGCATGAGCACGGGACCGCCTTTGCTCTTTGAGTCATAGAAGTGATCGCGAGGGAAGTTCTTCGCGACCCACTGTTTCCGTCTGCAGAATATTGTGCCACCCCCCTGTTCTCACGGATGTCAACCTAGCGTACCACGAGGCAGAACAACGGACCTGTTCTCCAAGCTGACTCTTCTGAACATTCGCTTTCGTCGGAAAGACGACCTTCACGGGGGGAAAAGGAAGCTTCTCTCTATACTTCTTGGGCTCATCCAACCAGTCTTCAGCCGACTCACCCCGCGCTGACCAATGAAATTCATTAAGCCATTGAGTGGTATAGTTGCCGAGACTGGATCCCTGTGGAATGTTTTCCGTTGTAAGGGTAAATGAAAATACCTTGGCGAGGCAGACACATACCTGGCATTCTAAAATTAGCTCTTTGGAACCTTTGCCCTTGGCTCCTCGCATTGCCATTTTCCGTACGACAGCCATAAGCCGCGGATGACCTGTTCTGAGAGAAAGTTTTGCTTCCGTAAGTCGAATGAGGGTGGAAAAGGAACTACGACGCGGACTTTACTACCGCAGGCCATCCTTCATGTTTACCAGCTATTGAAGGGACCAGATGAGCCTTAACTTTTGACCAATCCCAACGCATCCTTAGCTCTTCGATCGCCTTCAGTGGTAAATCAGGGTGCTGAGAAGAGAGTAAAAGCTGTGATTCGAAGCATCGGCATGACAGAAAAGTGCCTGACGTTATCTTTGATCATGATTTTTAACGCTGGCTGGACATTCACGGAATGAAGCACGCGCTGTAATACTGAAGCGAAATCATCTACGGCCTTTGGGTCATGGGGGATTGGCGAAGAACGCAGTGGAAGGTCCTGAAGCCATACGGTCTGTATCTGTGTTACTAGAAACTCATATATGGGAACGTCATTTGAGACTGACATTTTCCATGTCGCGGTAATCATATGCTATAAGATTTGCCGTGGATACGACAACCCGTAGACGTCCTGTCTTGTAAAAAAGCTTGTCTGAGGCGTGAGCTGAGAAATAAGGCGCATATGAGAACAGCCCTTACAAGCATGAACTGAATAAAAGGTAAGGTGAATACACGTAAAAGTAAAATTAAATTAAAATATAAACTCTTACCTTCATATGCATACAACCGCGACCACCCCGAAGCAAAGGAGTTGTCTTTATCCAGTGTGGAAGAACGTTTTTCAAGCTGGGTTGACCAGTTGCATCGGGCTGCGCAACCATGATAACTGGAACTGAGCGGTCAAAAAATTCATAGATCCACGAGAAATCCAACGAATACGACGACATGATAGCGAACGATAAATCGGATTTCTGCCCATCTATTAGTGACCCAGACGATTGAGGCAGATAGTGTATTAGAATTTCTACCTTCCCCAAAATTTCCGTAAGTCTGAAAGTTGGCTGTCCGTCTTTCCGAGGTTCGGCATACCGTGTTGCGGTTTGTCGGAATTCTCCATCCCAGAATACCTGTTCAATGACTGGTGTGTTCGCAGCTGACGCGCTGCCACTTGCACTGCTACTGGGCCTGTACGAAGAGGAAGCTGGGTTAGCTTTGCCCTTATCAGCCCGCACTCCAGACGAGGACGAAAGGCGTTGCCTCTTGGCAGGTGGCTCGTCATCCTCACGCCCACCATCTTGATCACCGTCATCGTCGTCCCGTGCTGCATCCGGCCTGAGGCGCTTCTGGCGTTCGCGCCGCTCCTTCTCTAGCTGTGCCCGTTCGGATAAGAACGCAGAGGCTGGCACAGTAATTGGAAGTTCTGACGCAGGATTCTTAGCGTGTTCTTGAGATGTTCGAGACACTTCAGTTTTGGAAGCTTCGAGAGCGCGTTTCAGCTCAGTTTGAAAGCGTGCCTCTTCATCGTCTTCTTCTTCGGTGTCACTGCTAAGATCTATCACCTCCGGTCTCGTCTTATCGGTACGGCTCAATGCGATGGCTCTGTTCGAGTCATCTGGTTGACAGCTGAGGCCTTGAAAAGAGGAAGACCAACCTGGCGATGTCGTCGTCTTCATTGACATTCATTCAGACTGAGTCTTGAGGGTAGTCGGGACTGCCACAAATCTGAGGATCAGTTTCGATGAACAATTGCAACAAGGATATCCGAGCGTGACGTTTTTCGTCGCGTGGCATGTGCTGTAGTTGAGTCACGTGTCTGCGTGACTTCTACGCGATCCGTGACTCACTCTTTCTCGCTCAAAGAAATTTCCGAGGTTGTGCCGCTACTGAGACCTGTTATGAATCCCCTGGCCATGGCTTAAATTTACATATGTCAACGTCAACGACAGCTTATTATAACTCGAAGAGTCGAAATATGATCTATATCCATAAAACAGGGTCCACATCAACGTCAGCTACTGACTTCGATCAAGCTTTACATGTTCCTAAAACCGCTACTGTATAGTCACTGATTAGTTTGTGCGTTGTTGACGATGGATGGCCAGCTAAAGGTAGAAGCCTGTCAGAGTTTTGAACAAAGTGGAGCGGCCACCAATACTAACGTATGTAGAAGACACTGTGATCTGGATCTGAGCACCCGCCGACACTTGTTGATGTGCTAACAAGGCAGGTTGGGTTACCCCGGTAACCAAACGACGCGGAATCGCTTGATATTGCCGTAAAAAGGCTTGTGGACGTTGATCAGAATAACCGATCAAGGACTAAATATATGTGAAACGGAGATCCCACCGTTCAAGATTGACGAAAGCCACAGCTGTACCGTTCACTACATGCGCATCCCGCAAGTATTCGAAGATTCTATTTTGCAGGATGTCGCTATTCGGGTGGCTCTTGTACATCTAAGTACGTCAATCAAGTAGCTAAATAACTAGACTTGATAAAGGCGCTTACTCCTTGAATCAAAATATTTTTCGCCCCACTCTCCTGTAGTTCGCCCAGTTTCCTCGTCTTTGATGGGGCATCAGCGCAACCTAGAGACGTGATGTTGAGATAGACGCACGTATGTATTGTACGCCAAATTCCAATCGCCGCCAGCTGGCATAACGTTAAGTATATATAGCATACGGTTATAGGCAGTATATATACCTATTTCGTATTGCCCTTCATCACTAAAACTCGTTCTTCCAACCCGGAGTGTATGAGATAGACAGTTTTTGACTCACTTGATTCCAAACGATATCGTATACAGGGTTTGACTCGGGACCAACGAATCTAGATATTTTCCTTGAAGAAAGAAAAGGTTCGTCTCAGCGACAAAGTCAGTCCTTTGCAAACCCTAATGGGTCATATGAGCCATGATTGAACAAGGTGAGGAACAGGCGAGGCTAACCGTTCTGTTCAACGGCGAAGTTGTATTCCATGCGAAGTTGTCTATAATTGCACCTCCCCAAGCGTACTGAGCGTTTCGAAGGTCGCGTTAGATCCAAAATATAGAAAGTAGGTGACAGCTTACATTTAACAGCTTTGCTCCGAGACTATTGGCCAACACTTCAACCCAAACAAATCCATTGGAAGCCCTTCTGTTTGACGTCACGCGTGAGCCCGCAGACGGCGACGGTGGCCAGACTATCGGAGGCACCGGGACAGAGCCGTTGGCTGGACAGTACTTTCATGATGAGATTGGTTTTCCGTGGACAAGAAGTGTGTGTACGAACCACCATTCGAAGTCCAAGAGTCACCAAACGCGACGATTGTTCTGCGAAGGGGGAAATGCTTATTTGAGGCCTTTAAGACAGACGAACTCGGATAGACCTACCTTGTCGCACCCAGATTGATTCCTGTGTTTATCTCGGCGAATGTGGACGAGCCCAAGGTTCCGCAAGCGGGCTTTATCGCAAGAGTGAGAGGAGATGTCACATTAACAATTACTGGGAAATCCAAAGTCGTTAATACCGTCTGAACTATCGAGGCAAAACAAAAAGACCAAAAGATCCTTGAACGGAAAACCATAGCTTGGTTGGGTCAATTTCAAGTATTACGGATGTGAGTGGGGTCTTTTCAATGTTATGAAGTATGACAAGTGATAATCTCGGAAGCGAAATCAAGTGCCATAATCGCCGCATAGAATACCAGGTGACTTCAATCTTCAACATGAGGTGGCCAATTGGATGCATTACTATGAGGTGCTTCGGCTGGATGTAAGGGGGAGCGGTCCGACCTCAACTGCCGGAACACGGGTGCCGGTTTGGAGTAGGGCTCCCGCGCTGAGCCAGAGTGGTGTGAAGACGCAGGCGTACGTTATTAGCTTGATGAGATGCCTACGGGTTTGTTGATACGGTAGACGATGATCAACACCAGGGGCTGTACCCTTTGCATTGAAGTAAAGATCTCGTGATGGAAATGGACTGTGTTAACAAATCAATATGCCCGATAGCCTGAACTATGTGCACTTGCAGAAAGGGTATTTATGTAGTCATGCATTGATCATGGGTCAGGAAGATACTAAAATATTTTGCATTCGCAAAGGGGGGTCTGCGCATTATCACGTGATCGTGTGCCCATCCAGGCTGTATATAAACCCGCTCACAAAATTTTTCGTTTCTCTGATTCTTCCACAATCAAAATCGCCAATGACGATAACTTCAGGTGCAGAGAGTTGAGCACAACCCCCTTCGGGTTGGGTCGTGCATTGACATCGCCCGTTCGGCACCCCATACCTTGTTTACAAAAAGGGACGGGCTTGGACATATCTGACGGCGTCCATTTTTTGATTGTGCGGGATGATGGACATATGTAATATGCAATGCGTCAGTGCGGGCATGGGGATGTTGTGCACATCGCTTCGCGGATGAATCTTCTACACTACACTGCATATAGATTTCTGTGGTGTTTGTAAAATAATTGTGATTAGCGCGATGTCAGCGCCTTCGAAGATCGATCATCAGAGTGGTGGTTTGATCTTCTGTCGAAACCTGTTGTGATGGGTTGGTTTTTTGACTTCATGCCAAGGGGGATGTTAAGGTTCGCCCGAGAAGTTGGGCGTTGGTCGTTACACACTTCAAGACTGGTGAAATTACATGTCAAAAGGACAGTGCTTTTACTTACAAACAATACCATGGAATTAGATGTAATAAATACGTGGCAGTGAGGTATTGTGCAAACCGTGATGCATCTAGAGTAAGCGCAATCACGAGATGGATGTGTGATATGCTTGTGTGGTGCGCTCAGGGGGCGGATGGTGTCAGGTTCGTTGAGTAGTAAGGTAGGAAATGCCTAAGCAAAAACTTGTCTATGTCGTGAATGAAAGGAGCAATGAGTGTCCACTATGTCACCAGGATCGACAGATACGTCCAACTCGAGCGCAATTAACTATAATGTAGAGGTTACCAGATTGTCCATACCGCACCCGCCAAACAGCCAGCCATTACACTTGCCAAGCCCCAGGCCTGACCAGCGCTCCCAAAACTTGCAAGGACGCCATTTGCAGCGGCCGGGAATGTCGTTGCAAACGGTCGTGTAGGATTGGGGGCTCCACTAACCGTCACCGTCGGTGCATTAGGTATTGCCGTTGGCTGACTAGCCTTTGCAGGAGAGGAGGCAGGGAGAACAGCGAACCGTGGGGATGTAGCATGCATGACTCCGTGTGTAGAGTTGATAAATATAAGGAAGTAGTCGTCGCCAGGCGGTACGTCCTGCAGTAGAATATTTAGCGAGGTGCTCGTTGCAGGGACTGCGTGGGTGCACATTGAGAAAATTAAGCGTCGGTTACAGGGCAGGGTATATTGTGTTCTCACCATTTCTCGCAACAAACGTAAGGCCGTCTTGACTTAGGCGCGCCATTTCCACATCGAACCCAGCGATGCCATCGAGAACGCCTTTTCGCCATGTAACCGGATTCGCGACGCCATTTGTCCATTGTGACTCTCGCGTCGGCTCCGATATCACGAAATATGCTGAACAAGTCGAACAACAAGTAGAGTTTATATGATGCATACTGTCCAGAATTATTTGGTGCTACTCACCCGCTGCCCTCGCCGCTAAACAACCCACAACCACAGATACGCTGGTGCACGTCCTTATTATGTTCGACAAACGCATGGCAAGAAGAAACCGCGTTTTTCTCGTCGTGCTGGTTCTCGGCCTAAAGTGTCCGGCTTGTTGTTCCGCGCTAAAGTTATGAAAAGTCGTCCAAGGGGCGGCGGGGAAGAACGAAAGTTGGGGTGTAAGGTAAAGAATGCTGTGGTCTGTCAATAGACCCGTATTAACAAGTCGGAGAGACGAAGGTGGCAGATGGACACTGGCAGGTGGTTGCGGGCGGCCAAAACGCCTAGTAAGAATCGTGACAATAAACGTGACAGCCCCTCTGTGACAGGAACGATCAGTACTATTCTGGGAGATTCTTGGGACGCGAAAATATTCAAAAACACCTAGCTTAGCAGGCATAGGCAGGTCTGGGTCCTACGGACTCTGTGTCTTATCGAAGGACCAATCGGAAATGAAATCCTCCTTCGTGAATCAATACATCTAGCAGTGCTGTCTGGGTAGATTAATTGGATTTGCTTCCGACATCACATTACGATTATTTAAGCGGAAACGAAAATAAGCAATGACTGGTTCCGTGGAAGTAAAAGTTGTATTTCCACAACTGCCGCCGTCGAACTCATAGATACGGGATGTCGTCAACAGGTTTTGACAATCCTTCGTGGATGACGGACCATCACGGACGCCCTCTCGTTGTCGTACATCAGTCATAAATAGTGTTTCGCCAAGCGATATAGCCGAACTTTTTCTTCAGCCGCCACTTAAGCATTCGTCGAAATCACGTGGCAATCCCAATGAATATTGGTCCAGTAAATGTTTGAAGGGGCTAACAGAGAAAGGTTCGATGATGTTCGTCGTGCCCTACATCGAGACCGAAGCGTATCCGAAACCGGAGCCTTCTAATCCTCTAGCAACAAGTGTAAATTGTTGCGCAGCATCCCGCGTCCTCTTAAGGGAACGCGACCTATAAACAAGAACATAGTCAAAATATGCATCGCACGAGATCCCCGAGGCCGACTGACCCCATAACGGCCTTTACAAACTTCTCTTTGACTTCGGGTGTCGCCTTAGACGGAACGAAAGTGTCCTGTCACAAATGAGCTATGTGACCTCTCATACACGACTGGAGGGTGACTTACAGCAAATAATATCTCCGACATCCAGGTTGCCGCTACTGCCCCTCCCGCTCCTCCCCCACCCCCAGTTCCTCCACCAGCTCTGCTGAGTAGCGTCCCCAACAACTCGATTAAATTCGGAACAACACTGATCACGCCTTGTTAGTAAATACGCAGGTGCAAGGGATCACGATCAACCTTCTGGGCGCTACACTTGCGAACCCTTCCAACACAGCTTTCATAATGCTTCGCCCATGTGTTTGCATGAGGCGGTCCTTTTCCAATGAGAGATTTTGATGTGTGGATGATCGATGTATTAGATATGACTATAGTAGGCATGGAATGTCGGAAACAAGGCACCAAGTAAAAAAGATTCCTACGAACCAAGAAAGTACAGGCAGAGACTAAAGAATATCGTTCTTGGAGGGCCAATCCGGCAATCGCACAGTGTATGAGGGCATCCAGGGCGGCAGGCTGTAGGGAGTGATAAAATGAGCTTGTGAAGTCTTGTGCCACCTAATGCAAAAAACAGATTAGCAAGATGTGTTTCATAAAAGAGCGTAATATTCACTCTTTCCATGCACGCGAAGAACTCTTGTACCACATCTGGATTCTATAGGTGCAGCCATTAGCAAACCTTGTACCCACAGTAAACAGGAAACGACGCACACTCTCCATGGCACCTGGAACCCCGAGCATACCAAGTGAGCATTCCAACAAAACCGGCAAGGCACTACCGACGATAGCCTGCGCTTCCACTGTCGGTCCCGCCTTGACAGTTGCTTTATTAGATGAAAGTAATATAGAGGGAGGCGGGTTGAGTTGCCCAATCAAGATGGCTGCAAGTGAAAGCCACGTGGCCGTTAGCTGACGCCTAGAAGCAAGGCAGACAAGCTCCAGAAGAGGTCCAGCAGGTAGAGTGATCAGAGTTGTATCAGTTGGGAGGGAGGTTATAGACTTGAACAGATCACTGAGCGCCTGTGAGATTGTGTATGACTAACAACCCTCAAGCGAACACTTCAAAGGGAAGACTCACATGAGAAACCTCCGCGTCTGTTGACCACCGATCGACGACACCCCGTACAGCAAGGAAGATTGCGTCGCGTAATTTGACCATCCTCACATCCTCACGTGCACGCATCATCTCTTCCAACTTTACTTGCGTCTCAGAATCTCCTTCCAAGAGGATTAAAATTCCATCTGTACTCCGTGTCAGACCTTTAGCAACTCCCGAAAGTGTCTCGAGTTGTTGGATTGCTATTATGCGCGCTTCATCAGGGAGCTAAGCCATCGTATGAGTACACATGTCATGAGCTAATGGGTCTCGAGATGATACACACCACGGTAGATGGTTGCAACGCCGCTGCCAGTCTCTGAACAATCGGGTCCACAATAGCCTGAAAAGCGCAGGGGCGTAAGCATCTGTATCAAGCCACGGCAGCGTAAATTCTACCTCTATCGGTGGTATCTCTTCACCAGGTGGCAAAGCCTGAATGACGCTCGCAATTGACTGCAACACTTTGCTTTTCTCTGTATCCTGAGCTTTCACGTCGGTGGGTACTGACTGCGGAATCCAAAACAGTGCCGTACCGGTATGCTCCCCAACCCTGCATGCAATTCTGCAAACGCCGCGATCTGAGGCGCAAGCACCTTGCGATTCGCATCACAGAGATTCCGCAAGGCGACCGCAGCTTGTAGACATAGTAGTGTGTCGGTGAGAGCCGGAACAACGTAGGAAACAACATTCATGAGCAGAGCTGAAGCATCAAGCTTGCTGGCGAACCAAGAAGAGTAGGTGGCTAATAAAGACGATGAGATTTGCCGTGAAATGCGAACAGATCCATACCAATCAGGGTCAGCATCGTTCGCCTGATACGACCGTGTCCGGTTGAAGGCAAACGTCCAAGGATTTCTGGGGTGAATAGTCTTCGAAGATGGAGGCTCTTTGTCATATCCATTGCTTCTTGAATGGACACGACACAATGGAGCGTCGCTTCGATCTCCTATGTTCAGTGGAAAACATAAACTTTTGATACAGCCAAGATAAGGACCTTACGCACCTGCCATCCGTCGTTCTCCTGTCGCGAATTCAGCCGCTGAGATACATCATCCACGTAATATCCCAACATATCGTCCCGCAGTATATAATATCTGGTTACGATCAAAAAAAAAATATGAAAAGGGATAGGATTCAGGGGCCTACGCATTGATGAGTGTATCGCCAACATCTCTCCGATAACTTGACGAAATGTGAGTTTTACGCATAGCTGGCATGTAAATTGACTCACACTTGGAACTTGTCGATCTGATCTAGTAGACAATGATATCATGAGCATAAAGACACGTTAAAAAAAAAAATAAGAAAAGCAAAACCTTTAGACCACACATTTCCCTTCGAAGGGAAGGCAACCTTTCTCCTCAAGACCTGAACGAGTTCACTATAGACCGCCTTTGCCATTGCCACCTGTTTATTCTGTTGATCTGCTCCTGGATCCGCAGGATTGTCCTCCCCGTTTTCCGCAGAATCAGCACTCCACAAAGCCTCCTGGAAAAGGTACCAGAAACTAAGGGTCATATCGCTCTCCTCCTCATCAACACCATAGTATCCAGGAAGGCCGGTATATGCGAGTAGTGTACGTAAGAAAGCCTGGGTAAGATAGCCTTTCGTTTTTGCTGGGCTGGGAGGCAAGGAGGAAGGTACAGGCGGGGTTACAGGTGCTATCGATGAAATGTTGCTAGCCATGTATGATGTCGAGTGATCCCCAAGGGCAACAAGCAACTTGCAGAATGAGTGGGAGACTTCGTCCACATCGCCCGCGCTAAGCGATGCCTCGACGATCCGACTACCGGTTAAGTCTATCCAGAGAAGTAGGGGTTCTGTAAGCGTTTTGCTCCCTGATCCATCTGACAGTGCTGATTTCGACATGATCTCCTGCAAGGCATCTGACGCTGCTACAAAAATGTCGCTTTCCGTAGAAAACCGGTCCAGAAGAGTAATGAGGACCGGAATCAAATGAACGATATCACTGCAAAAGAATAGTTGAACTGCCTTGAATAGAACAAAGGGGGGTGGGTACCGACTCGCTTCGAATCTGTCCCATCCAAGCTTGCAAACATTTCAGCGCAGAGGGAATCTGTTGTGGAAATTTCAGTGCAGACCCGATGGCCTGTAACACCATCGGCATCGCGTCGGTCAACGATTGCTGTATTTGAACTCTGACATCAATCAGCATCCAGATATGAGAGCGAAGGGGAAGCAGTGACTTACTTACTGGCGCCGAGGAGATCAGCCCCCGCCACTTCTTCAGCGACGATCGCGAGGAATTCATGAATCTGCTCCGGAGGCGCACCACGACCAGAGAAGGTAGTGACGCATGCCATGATCCAATCTGGCCAGCGTGAGGGATGGCCGGGGACGAGTTTAAGTGCGAGAGAGGTGATCTGAGCAAGAGTTGCATAAGAGTTGGGGAGTTATCGGAGAGGAGAGCGTACAGCAACGAATAGTTTGCGGAGGATAAATTTGCTTCGCCCGGTTGACATAGAGTGTGCTGTCAGTTGCATGATGAGATCCCGGAGGCGTTGGGCGTGCTCCTGAGGGAATGAATCCCTGGAAAAGAAGTGATGAGTTTGTGATGAAGTTTGGCTCCAGGAATGAAGATATGGTTGATGTTGGCGCAGATATTTATCTTCATCGTCTGACACCTCAACGTTGGAGGGGATTGGAAGACGTTACTTTCACAACCATCTTGACAACCCTTTGCGATGATTCTTCTACAACAGGCCAGAGACTTCCACAACCATATCACCACCCAATAACCCTGACTCGACAGCCCTGACCCAATATGGCACCAAAAGCACACTCACCAATCCCTCACAATCTTTACTTGTGCCGTGTGCGCGCCAAAAAACTGTACGTTCTGATCATGGTGGTCCAACAATGGAATAACAAGACCCCATGCTTCAGGCCGCTTCTGTAGCTCAAAGAGCTCGTGCTGCAGCCTTTTAAGATCCTCTGGAGTGGTCGTAGGTACTGGGGGCGCGTAGGCTCGTTGGATTAGCTGAGGGAGAACGATAAGACTCTTGCTAGGGCTTGTGGCAAGACGAACTGACTTCGGCGGCTCGCTCAACATCGAATGGTGAAAGGGCGGGTAAAAAGCTGGTGTCCACCATGATCTGATTTGTTTGAGTGAGGAATTAAAACGGTTTTCAAGTAGGGTATGTATAGGTACAGGAGATGGGATGAAAGGAAGTGTAAAGTTGATGATACTTTGTGGGCAGGGTTCAGAGTCGATTTCCGGGTATGTTACAGGGTCATTGTCGGATAAACAAACAAAGTCTCTCAAATTTTTGGATTTCAGCTTCCCAGTCCGGTAATACCACACTATGGTTATAAAGACATAAACCTCTCCGCTCCGCCCAATTTTGTTCAAAGCTTCACAAGGAGCGGGCGATCATCGATGATCACTATTACTCCAAGGATATCAACCATTAATACAGCCAGTGAAGATGGATATTGGTTCCCAGTCCCACTCCTGCCCCTCGCAATAATCGGTTATTACACGCCAATGTGCAAGTCCTAGCTTCCCCAAGGGATACAAATATCATGAGCCTCTCATCAGTTACCCTCCGTCCCAGGATCAGAAATACGGTAACGACTCATAATCCGAGGTTCTATCCTACAAATCTGGCAATCCTGGTACGATTTGGTATCTTTATGTGCTGGACGGCGGACGCAGGTTGGCCAACCACCGCTAGATTGAAACAAAACATCGGTGGGACGGCCGAATCCCATATACGACGCGCCCAATAATCAACATGACCCCGAACTATTCGCACCTTGCCTCCGTCATGTTTTAAAACCCGGGACATATCTTTCCATTAGTTTCACGCTCGCTCAAGGCTTCATGTATACGCATAAATTGGCGAACTGCGCTGTTGCATTATTACTCGGATTTCCACAGCTTATGGATGTACAAGACTGAGACGACACACTTGGCAGCTTAGGGATACAACACGCGCTTGTGATTACTCTCACCAGAAACCTTCAATGCCGTTACTACAAGCGCCACTGCGGAGCTCAAGACATCAATATGATGATAAGACATGGCAATGTTGTTCTGAGGGGGAGCGGGTTAACAGAAGCTTAGGGATGTAATTCCACACCCGCCAGTCATATTGCGATATGGAGCATAACATGGGTATCCGTCCCACGGCTCGGACACAAAGGCGGCCCACCCTAGCCTAAGGATTCGACGAGAAAAACCTCAAAGTAGGTATTGCCATCGGATGGGAAGAGTGTCCATTTGATGACCATAACGACCGCAAGCCACCCTCGAATCGGCAGAACCTGGAACCTTTTTGTCTATGGGTCATGCCGCATGATTGGGTACGCCTGCGAACCCCTGATCCAACGTTTTTCCCAGCTTAGGTGCCACAGAATCAATTACCAAACCCTATTTCACTTGTAACGCCTAACAGAAACCCTCAACCAAAAGATACAACTCACGGAAATCACATGTGTAAGGGGTTTCTCGGCGTTGTGACTATATTTAGGTTCCTTGGGGCAGCAATCCTCAAGATCCCTGGAGTGTTAGTTCACAACAATGTCGTTATGAATTCGCGTGACTTACAGAAATAGCTGGAGGGTTGACAAGAAAGAGAGTGGCACCTAGCTTGATGAACCCACCAGTCATGCATAACTCTATAAACACCTCATTGACCGGTAGACTCGTGACCAGCGTTATAGATGAGGCGAAACCTCTATATATCGAGGCTTGCCTCATAGAATCGAGGGATCGGTCACCGGTCTATGGAACTGGCCTGATTGATGACAATTCCGTGCCGAAACCAAGAGAGACAGTCGGTAGGGCGGTATAATTTGAAGGGCCAAAGGTAGCCTGCCTCGTGCCAACCTCAAGGTACAAAATGGCTCCTATAAATGATCAGATGCACATCACAACTCAGGTTCCACTATGTAAGCATAGGGCTTTATAGGGCCTGGTGGGAATCTAATTCGATGGATTGAACAATTATGGGGTTGCGTCCGGCTGATCTTTAAAGTGGGAAAGCGGTCATTTTCGACACTTCTGGGATTGCTACCGGCGGACATTGAGGGTTGTCAGGCCAATCTAGACCTGTGCATGAGGTACCTGATCAGCAACAGACTTTGGTCTTGATTAGGTCTGACATAACAGGTTGACTGGGTAATCGAGCTATAGAAATGCAGAAGGTGACTGAGTATGAGTCAATTTTTAATTGATATGATAGATGAACATGCTCGCTGTTGGCCTTCTGACATTTGTTTTTTTCGGGTCAGAGTGGAGAAACAAACGGAGAAGTTTCAGTTGTGGTAAAAATGATGGGAAGATGGGAAACGCCGAGCCAATCAGAAAACGAGATTGGCCGCTCTCGCGGCTTTGCGATTTTCGTCGTCCCAATTGCGAGGCGAACGGTGGAAGAAAAGTGAAAAAAAGGACGCACGGACATGGGGGTTTCCGCCAAGGTAAAACTGGTGCCACATCACCATCGAAGTTACATTCCCCCCCTCCCGCTCGTGTCCTTCCCGCAGTAAAAACGGGCGCCTTTGGCTCAATCCCCCCCTTTTAAGCTCCATCTCAATTATCTGAGTTCGTAGGATAGCTTATGGCCGAATCAGACATCGAGATGCTCTCAGGGGATGGGGAGGAGCGGGCAATATCGGGATTCGATAATCCTCCTCAAAGCCCTAGCGTCTCCGCCACATCCAGCCGTCACACACCACAGCCAGACAACAATACCAATAATTCTAATACCATCCACATCGTGGATGACAATGAACTCCAACCTGTCCTCCCCGTCGCCGCCGGTGACAACGGCGACGACAACAACAACAAACCCTCCACTGCCTCCGCCTCCAGCCACAAGCCATCTTCCAAGCCACCGTCTTCTAAGCCTCCATCTTCCAAACCCCGCTCATCGAAGCCGCACAAAGCCCGTTCGCCCTCCCCGACCCCGCCCCCACCGCCGCCTCCCGCCCCGCCTCTCCAAACAATCCGGCTCGAAATAAAGCTCGGCGGCCCGAACAATTATGCCGTCGACATCGCTGAGATTTCCCGCTCTACAGGGCAGCGGCCCCCCACCCCGACACGCGCGCCCGCTGGCCATGTTAGTGATAGCGAGGACGATGAAGACGACGAGAAGGGCGCGAAGAAGGAGAAAGGCAAGAGGAAAAAGGTGAGTTTATGGTCAAGCCCAGCGACCAATCAAATCTTACTGTCTTGTAGAAGAACCCCACATCCGAATACTACGACGTCTCGGATCCCTTCATTGACGACTCTGAGCTTGCCATCGACGAGCGCACCTTCTTCGCGCAGACGAAGCAGCAGGGATTCTATGTCTCGAGTGGTGAGGTCGCCCTGCTCAAGGACAAAACTCCCAAGAAGCCCAAGTCCAAGAACCCGCTGCATGGGGGGCCCTCCGCCGCAACACACCCCGCAGTGACGGCCAGCAAGAAACTCGCAACGGTGAAGAAGGAGACATCGCACGACTCGCCGGCGGCGGGACCGTCTGGGAGTGGGTCAGAGGAGGAGAACAAGGCCGGTGCGCAGGCGGAAGCAGGAGAGGACGAGCGGGCGGGACAGAAGCGGAAGCGCTACATTACCGTAATGGAAGGTGGGAAGAAGCGCAAGGTTGTCGATGTCGTGAGTACGCTCGTTCGTGCACGAGGGAGCTCTGATCGATCTCCTCGCAGCATGCATTCCATCCGGATCTGCAAGCCGCCATCGAAAATATTAAGGTCGCGATTGCAAACGAGTCGTGGGACCAGAAGGGCAAGTTCCCGCCGCCACTCAAGCCCTTGCTGTCGCAACTCGCCATCCTCGCCATCAAACTTGACGAGTATGATGAATACTTTTTCAATCTCATGCCGGCGTTGTTCCCCTATAACAAGTTTACGATGAGTGTACGTATAATAAACATCCCGGAAGCTACTGTCTGACTCGTCTACAGAAGCTCATCAAACGGACAGTATTTAACGACCACCTGGAGCTCCTTATGCAGCGACAGGAAGTGTTACTTGCTGAACTTGCGCATTTAGCAAAAGAAGGGTTTGCCAAGGCCGAAGAGGAGTGGGAGAAGAGTGTCATAGCATGGGGTGTGTGAACCACCGAAGCCCTCTTTGTCCCGTTGCTCACTCATCCCACCAGACAAACGACAGGAGAAGCTGCGTGCAGAGACTGCGTCAGGCGTCGACACTACCGTCGGGACAGGGACAGACTCAGCCGGGCCGACGCGGCATCCAACGGAGGAAATGGACGTGGACCAGCAACCGCCATCAACATCGGCTGTGGTACATGACAAGGACGGGAAGGAGAATAAGGATGGGACGCATGGACAGCACCCACCAGCGAAGAAGTTCCGGATGACGGAGGCGATGAAGGGGATTGTGTGGCAACTGGTGCTGCTGAGCAATGAGTGCTGCCGACTGGAGAATGAGAAGAAGTGAGCCCCGCGTTTTCATCGTTATTGTGTAGGCATTGATGGCGTCTTTTTCAGCTCGCTTGAGGGGTCTGTTTTGCAAGTTAGCGAACAGGGTCTGCGGAAGGTGTTGTACCAGAAGGTTCGCATTTTTGTGGTTTTGGCTTTTGTGTTATGTACAGTATTGACGTGGTTTGGATAGATCGTCGCTGCTTTCCCTGACGGGTGGATGTCATCGGGGCAGATCTCGCGGGATGGTACGTTCTACCTATCTCTTCACACGATAACGCTGATCATTTCTATGCTCTAGTGAGCTCGATGAAGAAGAAGTATGAGAAAGAGGCAATGGAAAACGAAGCATAAATCACCCTCCACCACATCCCCACCCACTCAAACCCGACCTCAGACTTTGTTCTCGTTTTCGTTTTGTATTCATAAATGTGTTTACACACCTTACCCATATTGTTATTCCCTGTTGTTCGCTGTCTTGTATATCTCGTGCATTTATCGTAGTATTTCCCCCCGTAGGCTAGTAATACATTATTCGTTTATCTACGATGACGTCATCACTAGACTTAAAAATATATTCTGATGTCATGGCATCATTTGGACAGTTAGTATACAGTTGCGGACAACTAAAGCCAACAAATTAATTATCTCGGGAACCAGATTTTTTGGCAGAAATCTGATAACGAATCTGAAATCAGACGGGGAAAAGGAGCTCAAAAATGGTCTTTTTGTATTATTCCCATGGCTTTTTGGCCGCGCCAAAATTTCGAGCAAGATTTTTCAAAAGTTAGGGTCTACAAATGGCTAAATCTCGGTACCTAGGACTCGGCCAACCCAGCAACCGGGGTTGCCGGGTTCATCAAAACATCGATGGCCATCATGACCGTCTGGTTGATGGCACGGTGCTGCTTGTGCTTGCGCACCGCCCACGCAGCAGCGGCACCAGTCAGACCCTTACGGTAAGCACTCATAAACCGCCACGATCGGTTTATGAAACGCTGGATCACCTCTTTCGGGCATTCTTCAAGGAAACGCTGGGCTGCCTCCTTCACATCCTTGAAAGTTTTCTTCTCGACCTCGCGATAACGGTATTTACACCATCCCCAGTACTAGTAGCCAAAAAACATGTCAGTACATATGATGGTGGTTAGAATAACAATTCCATACCATCTCGATAGGATTAAGTTCGCAATGGAATTTTGGAAGAAAGATGCACTCATGCCCTCGGGAGTGAATGTAAGTTTCGAGCATGGAAGGCTGATTCTTGAAATCATCTTGTTGACTGAGGAGACGGGCCATACAACAATCTGTGTTTTCAATGGGGCATACCGGTGAACATTTTGCACGTAATTTTGAGACATTGAAACCGCGTTCTTGAAGTACACGTTGCATTCCCTTTGGCTGACCATTTTCGAGGGTCATCTTTTGGGTCTTGCCGCGGTGCTCTGGGACTGGATTTGACTCGGGAATGACAGTGTCACGCTGTTTGCGTTGCTTCCCGCCATCTGATTTATTCATCTCGAAAGCTTTGAGAGCATCAGGTGGTAGAGAAGCATGGGCAGAGGATTGATCAAAAATGAAAAGTGCCTGTTTATCTGGATGTGCAAGCTCAAAGACTTCAACGGCGTCTCCCATTTGTGTCAGAAGTTGGTCGGTGTCCCACCATGCATCCCCTTGGGATCCAGGATAAATGATTTTGGTCGAATCACGGAGGACATGGCCAGCTTGGTTGAGGTGGATGAGATGACCATTTTTGGGGTTAATGAATGCAGATACATGAATGAGTCTGCCGCGACCTTTTTTCCGCAATGGTTGTTCATCCTTTCGAAGCCAGGCACTGCGTGATTCCTTGTTGGCATGAAATGAGCTTTTGTCATGGAAGTTGGGGATAATTTTGCGTTCACCAGGAGCAAGATTCGGTGCGACGTGCTTTAGTTCTGGTCCCTCATAATGAGCCATCCATCTCTCAAACTCTGCCATGGCCAGAAGAAAAACCTGCTGCCAATATTCCACAACATCCGCACGCTCATGCCCATCCATGTATACACCCTTTTTCACAAGTGTGTTGCGCCATCCCAATTTGATGAGCCATCGATGTGCCGTCCACACACATAGGGGTTTCCGAGTGGTGATCCCAAGGTCAGGCAATATAATTGTGTTGAGGGTGACCTGTAGCTTTTTTGGTGTGACCTTTCCTGTAGGTAAACTCTGCAGATATGAGAGTGCTTGCTTCTTCACGTTCTCATCCTTCAAAAGTGACCGTGCATTCTTGTAACCACCTTGCCGCTCGACTGGTAGCTGCTCAAATACCTGGTAATGTCAGGCCAGTGCACGCACCCGTCGTGCAAAATATTTGCCAGCTCCGTCATGCCATTGTCGAGCAATCTCCTCACTCGCTCCAATCTGTGATGCCCCCTTCAATCTAAGAGTCGCAAAATTTGATAAGATCATGTACTGGTTGATTGTGGCAAGCGTTAACAGTTTGCTACGCTTTTTCAGATCTTTCTTGATTTGTGTTCGAAGAGTTCCCCAGTCTTTGGTCTCGGTGGGAGAGGTCTGAACACCCTCGTCTAGTTCATGCTCCCATGCCTCTGCTGCATCCTCTTCGGCTAAACCATGGATGTGTGCGGCTGACTCCAATTCTTCAATATCCTCATCCAAGTCTTTCTCAATCTCCTCAATACTGGAGGCAGCAGCACTCGACGGTGGACGAGTCACAATCTCTGGCGATCCCAATCTCTCATCTGAATCTGTTTCCCACTCGGAGATGCATCTGATTTGTGGAATTACAGGGCTTGTCACATCTGGTGACTTGCAATCGTGATCGGATGGAAGAATTTCGATGCTCGCGTCATTGGAAGATATGGTGATGGTGGGCCCAGCATCAATGTCTATTACAGGCTGTGACTTCTGTAGTGAAAAGAATCCATCAAGACTTGTCTGTCCCTTCCAAGATGCTGCATATCATTGTTGCAATCGCAAGGACTTGCTCATAACATCTGGGCCTTTAGCATATGTTGTTGGACGCACTGCATTGAAATGTAAATATATAATACTTTTTAATTGAGCAGTGCGTTACCTTTTTTGGTTGCAGTTTGCCTACCATGCACTTTAGCTGGCACCCAGTCCAAATCATTTGGATCATCTTCAACTGCCATCACAACTAATCTCTCAGCAAATTCCTGATCCTCGAGCTCATCCCAATCACTCTCTGCATAATCCTCAGCATCCATCTCTTCTCCCTCAGAATCAGAATCCTCAGCTTCACTGCTTGCCTGATCCTTCATGACTGACCCTTCAGATCTCGCAATCACTGCATCGCCCAATCCAATGACCTTCCTGATGTTGTGACAGGCTTGGGAATTTGATGTTCCCAAGAGAGAAACATTCGAAGATGAGTTATTTTGGAGTTTTGTGAGATTGCGACACTTTTTGGGGGGGCGGCCTCTGGGTTTGGGCGGCATAGTAGGAATTATTTTGTGGCAGGAGGAAAAGATTATCTTATTTTTTTTTGGTGGCGTCAGATAGTACTCATCAAGATCTATTCAAAAATGATTTTATCGGATTTTTTTCGAGTTTTTTCGGACCGCGCCAAAATTTTGGACCCCTTTTCTAAAAAATCTTCACTTTTGGGGAATTGGCTCATACCAATCGTTAGAGCAGGTCAATTCCTGGCTATTCCAATGGTTTCCGGACTATTTATCGGCCTCTTGGGGTGTCAATAAATCAGTCAATAAATTTGTTGGCTTTGTTTGTCTGCAACTGTAGTCACAGACAAGCAAAGCCCTCCAAAAATTCTCACACATTTACCAGGACTAGACCGCTCATGGGAAGGCCGTGAAACTGCATAAATATCATATTTAGGACCTAATGAGTTTATCTTCACCAGCCAATTTCTTGTAATTCAAAATTCAAAAAAGGGACCCCAAAATTTTTGGCCAGGCACGAATAAATACCTAAAATGACAAAAAATAGTGCAATCAACTCCAGTCCTCAACCCAAATATGATTTCAAAACAAAATTTACATTTCCATGAGTGGTTCAGTCAAAAAAAAAATTAATAAGAAAGTCCAAAATTTGCCTGCTGTAGCACTCTTGAGCCTAAATCTGATTGAAATGGTGAGTTTTTTTTTGTACTATCATTGATCTTTTTTTTGACTGAAATAATATCTAGTATTGGGGATGGGTGAAGTACAGATATAAACAAGTTCCCAAGTGGACTTTTGATGATGCAAAACAGGCTGCTATCACTGCACTTGATTCATACCCAGTCAACGTCATCCGAAGGTTCATCAATCAAGCATGGTGGTTCATGAGCCCCAGTAAGAAACACATATATTAGTTAACATTTTCGGCAATTATTTCATATTAAATTTATTATCTCACATTTATAGACATTATATGTCACTGTCAACTTGTCATTTTGATGTCTTTCAATGCTTGAAGATGTTCAATCAATGCAAAAGAATCATCAGATATTGTTTTCATAATTGTCAATCTTGCATCAATCCTTTGACTTCAGATTCATGTTTCCTCTTCACCCTTGTTTTGCTTTCTTTGTCCAGGTGTGTGTGAAGTCCCTCTTTTCCAACAACATCACTCTTACTCCCAACTACCATATTCTCCCCATTGGCCCCCTCCCCACCTATATCTATTCCACCTTCTGCCCCACAATGAATCAACAACTGTCCAGAGATGTGACATGCTGTCCTTGCTCTCAGGACACAAAAGCCTTCTCACACACAAAATCCCAATTCACCCAATATATGTATTTACATGTATTCATAGCATATATACTGTACATCTCACATAACCCTCAATTTTCTGAGAAATCTTCCCAAGCACTCTCCCCTCCTTCTACTGGATCTGTTTCATTGATAGCCATATCTTCAGCCTCCTTTCTTTCACCATAAGGCACCCAGTCCTTGCTGGTGAACAGGTCTACAGCCTTCTCAAGTGCTTTTCTCATACTATCAGCTTTTGTGTTGCTTGGTAGGGTTTTGATAGTTGTAGCCCCAGCAGCTTTGAAAGCCTTAAACTGAGCTTGTAATGCCTTTCCTTTTAGCTTGCCAACCTGTTCTCTATCCAAAATAAGCTCAGTCCTTGATATTCTTCATCCCTATCCTTTTTTTTTTCCTCTCTTTTTTGAGCAGCAGTCTCTTTCTGGGCTATCTTTTCTTCATTATGTTCAATGATTTTCAATTGCATCTTTTGATCTTCACCCTTCATATTTCTTGCTTCTGTGTGAAGGAGTTTATAGTTCTCAGGTGTATTGAGCTTGGCTTTCATAAAAGCATCTGTGTTGTTGTGGTGGTACATGACCTGGGCATTATACTGAAGGACTGTGAGTTGTGGTTGTTGTTGCATAAGTACTCTGAATGATCCCAGAGCTCCTTCATTGACATTATTAGTAGCTGGTGTCTATATGGCATGGTGGATTTCATTCTCTGTATCTTTTCAAAAACAGCCAGATTTTCCCACATTTCCCCATTCAAGGTTCCCATTTCATAGGATGCATTGTCACCAATAAGAAAGTTGGGATCATTGATAATCCTTTTTATGTGGCTCTGTACACTCTCATGTAGCAGGCCTAACATCATCATATTCTCTGCAGAGCAAACTGCCTTCATATATGGGTGGCTAGTTGATTGACCATATAGTGCTATAACAGCCAACTCAGTCAATGTAGCTTGACAATGGAGTGCTTCCCACATTTTTCTTCCATATGGTTAAATTTTCTGTTGGTTTTATGTTGGCAAGAGAATTCAAGGTATTCAAGAAATTTGTCAAAATATAAAAGCAGTATTCCAGCAGCTTTTTTTTTTTTTTTTTTTTTTGGTCATATAATAATATTAAGCGCATGTAGGTTTGACCCAGCTACATGCAGGCATAAACACCTATTACCACTAAGTAATCTGTAATGGGCCATCAGGGTGGAGCTGTACACTAAGTTGCTCTCCAGGTCATATTACAGGTCTAGACTGAGGATACCTGCAGTCCAATGGTATTGTACTGTATCATGTCTGAACCTCCCAACACCTTAAAGGTTTGCCTTTGCTTGTTGGGGCATGGTCCCCTCCCTTCACATTGGTACCCTGTTCCACTCCCCTCCTGGCATTTTCAGGTTGCCCTGGAAACCCATTACTCCCCCCCAGTGTCGAAGATGAATGTCCAATCTAAATGAATGACCCATACCTCAAATTTACTCCCCCTCTCCTGAATCCCCCCTATTACTTTCCCCCCTGTTCCACACTGCTCTCCCAAAGCAATGACTCCCCTCCAAAATGAGGACGCCAAATCCCACCATTGGTCAATAAACTGGCATTCTCCCCAAGAGGTGTGCTCTGTGCAGGGACAGTAGCTGATCAGGGGCCAGACCCCTTCCTCCTTTTGTATTTGGGTGTAGTGGTTAAGCAAGTATGAATAAATCATCGAAAATGTTGGCAGTGACGCTCCCTAAGGATCTGCGCGAAGCAGAGTGTGAGAGTTGTGGTGTCCTTGTGTGGCCTGGTAGTTGATGAGGTGGATGTGAATGGATTAGTGAAGCCCCCAGTACAGGCAAGATGAGATGACCCTGCAGATAGTCAGGATCAGCTCTGATAAGTTAGAAATTTGGATATGGTGTAAAAGGATAGTGGCCCAGGCCGAAAGAGTGGTCTGATGAAAGGCAATGTTGATTAGGGATGAGGTGTTAGGTAGTTTAGGGATGACCTAGTGCAGGAGGGACGAATTCCCACGGTCGGATGGTGGTGGTAAAAGATCAAGAAGTGTCGTTTTTGAGTATTCCAGCAGCTAAACAGTAGGTTCTAAATTGATTGTTTGATGTATCAGGAAATATAAAATTTGTGCCAACATGTGCTCTCCACCAAAACCAGAACAGGTTCTGGTGTCCTTTCTTGTCATTTTTATGGTTTAAAATTGCACCAGTAACTTGTACAGCCTTTATGGCACCTGAAACAGTTTTTTCAAATGCTCTTTCCTGGGCTGGAGTCATAACACCATCTCCAGGAATTATATCTTTAAGTGTTGCTGCATTATCTCTGTTGGCAAGTTTCACTGGCCCTTCAATACCATTCTCAGCCTACCAAGATGACATTGCTGCATAGCCTCCTCATATAGAATTCAAATCCTTGTGGCAACCACAACCAGCCCAGATGAAAACATCAGGAAAAATGACATTTGTCATTCTTATCAAATATTGCAATATCTTGTAAATTCTCAAAATTTGGCAAATAATGATCAAGATTTTGATAAATTGCCACAAATTACATGGTGAGGCATGATATTTTATCCATTTGTGTAACTTCTTGTCAAAACTTGATCCTTCCTAACAGATTGTGCATAATCCCACTCCAGACAAGGTACTGGAGAATTGGCTTGTGTCATTAATTCCAGGAGATAGTAACCACATAATGAAAAAAATTATGCTAGATTGATGACAAAGCCTGTCAGGTTCAGATAATTACCCAAGTTGAGTGCAAGGAGTATCACATTGGACAGTCACCAGTAATAGTAGTAATGAGTACTTGTTCTGGATAATCACCAATTACACAGGCAAATAATGGATGGCCATGACAGGTCAGACCATCACTACCAATGAATGCCATACCATTGTGTCCAGCACTCTCAGGAGGAGAAAGAATATAGTTCATGCATACATGGTATAAGTAACATGTCCTACTTATAGAGCAAGCATTTTGTGGGCTCGGAATTGATGTGAAAACTGACTTGTCTTTCAGTACTGCATCTTGGCATCTGAGTTTGTTCAGCTCATTTTGTACATGTTTGTCACCCTCTGGCACCTTTCAGCTGTGACCGGCAACGGCTGAGTATTGATGGGTGATGCGGCACTGATCAACCTTGTTCTCAACCACCACAATTCCCTTGGCCTCCCCTCCTGTCGCTCCCACACTGTACAACAATACTGCCAGATGCTCCAAGCATTCCACGGACCCTTTTCCCCTTGTCTGAGGGATGTGAGGGATGTAGGATGATGAGGGGCCAACAAGGACAAGAAAAAGGTGACCCCACAGTTGGGAGGCCCACCAGGTGCATCATTTGCACACACCACCCCCATTCCATGCTCACCCCCCCACCACAGACCACCGCCACTTCATTATCCCCATACAAACTCCAGGCACACACCAACAATGACAACAATGGCCCATGACAACACTGGCCATGTCCCAAACCACCGCCTGCCCACATCCACTAGTGCTAGTGCGAGGTGGACATGCATGGTGCAACAACAGGACCATCATCCGATGGGTGGGCACCCTCCATCCAGGTGCCCCCATTGGAAGGTGGCATCTCCCTGTTCCTAAACAGGGTGGTAGAGTGTGGGGGGGCACCTGAACTCACTATCCTGATACTCACTAGCAGCACAACTATGGTCAGTGGTCTTGTCACAATTGGCTACATATCTGTTCACACTCTCTAGGCTTATGCTGAAATCCTGGAGCAGCGCACAGGAGTCCAAATCAAGATGAAATTTGATGCTGATGTCCATATCAGGACCTATCAACACCATGTCTACATTCTCGAAGGTATAAAAGCTTCAAACATCCACCTGTCTCACTGCTTAATGGCGAAATTGTTCAAATTGGCTATGTAAGTGGTATGTTTTAGAATTGCTTCTCATTTTGACCAGCGTTTATAACTCTGGTTACCAAACCAATGTACCCAAACTTGACAATAATCAAACCCTCACCTTCATCAATTTCGACAACATGAGTTGCTTCTAACAATTCTTGCTACATTTCACAACTTACACACATTACACTACATAAAGTACTTACTCTTTGATTTGTTTACTATACCCTGCTGTAGATACTTTATCATAAAGGTTATTTGATAATGATACCTATAATAATATGGCTTCTTACTGAATGAAATGTGCAAGATGTAAAGCAAACTCAATCATTTCTGATCATGATTGCACAACAATATGATGAGATCATGCACATTCCTAATGCATTATTGTAGTATCTTTCAAAATCTTGCAAAACTTGACAAAATCTCAAGGGGATGTAGAATTTTTTGGAGATGTGGCACATTTGGTAAATTCTGAAAAATTTTGCACATTCTTCTGTAAATCTACAACATTATGTAGTTTTCCAAAGATACCTTTTTCCTGATGAAGAGTTAGAGCATGCTGCTCATTGTCAGACAATATTTCATAAGCTTCTTTGCCAAGTTGTTTTATCAAGGCTTCCATCATCTTTGCTCTTCTTTGGGCCTGTTCTTCCTCAGTAAGAGTATCCCATTTTTTCTTCCCACCAGCTTCAGAAATCATGTTCTTGTTGGCCGCCATGAAACCTAAAAGTAGTTCTTGATTGGAACTATCCAGCACAAGACCTTCACCTAGTGTCTGGAAGACTGCATCTTTTTTCATATCCTTCAGAATCTCAGCATCCTTTTTTTCTTTGGCATAGTGATCAGAAAGCAAACCAAGTAGTTTGATCAGGATTTCCACTAGATGTAGTATATTTCCACCATGCTTTCCAAATGGGGATCAGTCAAATATGTCTATAGCAGTTCCAAGCAATTTTTTCCAAGCTTTGATTGACTCTTCACTAGAGTTGTCAAGAGAAGACATGATACCAAAAAAGTGTGTTCTTTTCTGTTTGTCTTGGTTATCAGAGCTATAGTCCTCAGCAGTCAGATTCACATGGTGAGAATTATAGTTAATATTCCTGTGTCCTGTTCCATCTGCACTGAGGGTCATGGCTATATGTTCTATTTAGTAAATCTAAGTGTTTGTGAGGAATCAGTTCAACCTCATCTCATATCCTAGCTGTATCTGTGCTGCAATATATCCCTCAACAAGAATCCGTGAGACTGTTCACTGGCTGATACCTCCAGTTGTTTTTATACCAGCACAGTGCAAAACAGCATGAATGACTTCACCAACACTGTCCTTTGAGCAGCCAGCTTTAACAAGAAGTTGGATCAAGTTTCAAGCCTGTTCAGTATACTGTATACACCTTTGTGCAGTAGACTGGAAGTTGATTTCTCCTTCAAAGATTTCTTGTTTGATTCAACTTGTTTTCTGAGTTTCTGAAGTTTTGAATGACATTTCTTGAATCCTTGTTGCACCATAGTGATTTTGTTCTGATATTGTTGTTGTTCAGATGCTGAACATTCCAATAAGAAAGACAGTTCCCACTGCAACTTGATATTTTCTTTTTTAAATTTCATAAAGGATTCTACAGTAGAGAGTGCATTTGATATGAGAACTGCCTTTTCCTGTGTGCTCTGGGTAGTTGATTCATACTGTGTATTTAGCTGCTGCTGAAGTGAGGCTTTCTTAACCTCAGTACACTTTTGTGTTTGTCTCTCAGCACATAGAGCTTTATACCACTTATCAGCCTTTTTTTCAGCACCAAGGAGCTTCTGAGAGGTCTCAGCCAGTTTCTTCTTGGCTGTTGCAAGAGCAGTAGTAAGATGCCTCAGTTTCTCTGGTTCTTCAGCCAGCTCTGTCTCTAGCTTTACATTATACTTTTCAGCCTGTTGGAGGGCTTCCACTACCAGGTGATGCTCATGATACTCATGAGCCTTTAATCTTGCATGAGCAGCCCTCTCTAGCATTGCCTGAGCTTGCTTCTTGGCTTTTGGCATATTGTGATCAATGTGTAACTATAGCTAATGACAATGTCACTTTCACTAGATACTATAGCCTATATAACTCATACTTACCTGAGGATAGGCTCACCAGGAAGGTAGGGCAAGCAGAGTAGAAGGTGGGGGTTTAAGAGTGGATGAGTTTGTACCATGAGGCATTGGTGAGGCATCCTAAGGCTGTGATCACACTCTGTGACACCATGTGACCCAGTGAAACCAGAGGTCAAACTTGTATCCTAATCTCCTCCTTCAATTCTCATCCAATTGCTTTGGTCCAAGGGGCAAAATAGCACTACTTTTTGAGCTCTACAAACCTATTAAGAGATATATTAAATATTCCTCCTCCTTCACCCAGGACTTCCTATTTTACCACTAAAAATAGGCTTTCTTACATGAAGGAGATAAAAAATTAAAAATCCCTTCTAATGAGTTTGTAGAGCTCAAAAAATAGTGCTATTTTTCCCCTTGGACCAAAGCAATTGGATGAGAATTGAAGGAGGAGATTGAGATACAAGTTTTGCCCTATATGAATGGTGCCATTTGGCAGGCAAGTGATTGGTTCTCATAGTTCCACACTCCTCCAGGGAGAATCTATCACATCAGGATGTTAAGACAGTACTATAAGCTATATTTACACTGAAATTTCTATCATCTGGAAGTGGTGCCACTCACAAACACAATGTATCAAGGTTTGGTGTCACAGCGTGATTATCTCACGTCTGTGACGCGCGTCACACTTACCGGGAATTGCCCACCCCCACTAGTAATATCCTGTGGGAAAAACTTCGGAGGTGCTTTTTTCGACGTATATCAACATCCTGAGTTCGAATATGAAGTCAGAATTTTGATAGAAATCCTCCTCTCGGAGATATCGGATTGGAGGGCTTTGCTAGTCCGTGACTGTACCTGTGTGCTAGATCTAGTATTGTCCGAGTCATGTCATGTCGTGTTACGAGGTAGAACTATACCAAGGTTAACACTACTTATACTTTGGGAAGACCTAGTTTATGAACTACGCAATAAGCTATTGTTGTATAGGAATCTCTAAACCTCGTTCGATGGTTATTATTACTCCATCCGTTTCATCCTGGAAGCAAGATTGCTTCACTCTCCAATCAAGCACAACTCAGTACACATGAGGGTGACCTGGGTCAGATCCGCAAGATTCTCTTTGTAAATTTCTCCTGCAAATGCGACTTCCAAACCTATCACAACAAAATTGTAGCACTCGACATTAACGACCCCTGTTCGCCTCTGCCTGTTCTCTTCATCATCCACGAAATGCGTGCCCAGATGTCTCGTTCTTTTTTCCTTATTCAACAAGACCTGGCCAGAAGTATTCCCTGACAAGAATGGATTTCAGCTGAGCCTGGGACGGATCTACTGGCACTTCAAACGGGCCTGGAGACTGCCGCCAAAGTTGTCTCCACAACCGACACAACCTCACGCTCCTGACGAAACGGACAACGAACCCTCAAATTCAGGCCGAAAGCTTGGCTTAATTATTGCTGAATTTCTCACTGCAACTCGGGCATCGCCTTCATGGAAAACCTGTCAGATTGAGGGGACAAGCTGGGCGGGGACGTCTAAAAAGAGTATAGAGAAGTGCATTCCTCCTATCGGAGTTCTATCGAAAAGAGCGGTGTTTAAGAGGGATCAGGAGATGAAACGCCAACTACAGCTTCCAGTGAATGGTTCTGGGCGATATGGATGGATGAGATCATATAGAAGCTTATCCCGCTAGCTTATTCTGCTGAGCAATAGGGAGATGAGAAGAAGTGAGTCATCCTTTATGTTATTGTAGTGTACGCTTTGGTAGTGATTGGGGTTGTGGTTATGGTTGTGTATGACCAGCACCATCCCGTTGAGGAACAACTAGCTCACAATTTGCAGGGAGACTATTGTTTGGGAGAGTTCGTTTCCTTATTCGTGGTACGATTGCGGTGCCACTCACCATGTGTACGTTTCGCCTCTCTTGTTCTGGACTCGACTATCATCAACCTTGTCATTCACTCTCAACTGTTGCATTTATGGTGGTGTTCGCCTAGGAAATTCTTGCTGCGCATATGGTTAGTCCTATCCTCACCAATTTCTCGCGGTGTGACACTGACCTAGTCTAGTGTGTGAATACGAAGCGCGTGAGTCTGCATCACACACAAGTTTTATCAATATTGCGGGAAATGCCGGCGAAGATCTGATTTCTGGGTGAGCCATCGGATGCACATCGGATGCAGCGAGTTGATCTTACCCCATGACCTCTTCGCAAACTCTTGTATTCAATTTTTTTTCTGTCTAACGATACATTTTGGTATTCCTACAACGAGCCTATAAGGCCCAGCCTTCTGTGGGCGGAAAAGTTAGGAATACATTCCAGCTGCCCGTCACTTTGTCTCCAGTCCATTAAATCGTTCAAATCAGACAAATAGACTATTCTACTCAGCCTGCATTGACGCTGTCACCTGTCAAGGTAAGCTACTCACCTTGAAAAATAGGCGGCTTTGATGCAACGCCGGTATGACGGCTTGCCATGATTGCTCAGGGTCCATATCATACCTAACAATGCATAGATGAGCCTTTTTTAGCACATACATGGCGTTGCGAATACCAAGAGCGGCGACCAGTTGCATAGAAGTCAGCAAAGTGCGAGTAAGGCAGTCAATATTCTGTTTCATGCTGGGTTCTCTGACGTTCACTAGTGTCGACGATACCGGTTTCTCGTTAGTGCGTCGTCTTTATTCAAGTTGTCATGAAGTTGTCAAATTTTAATTTCGTGGGCAAACTAGTTGAGATACCCCAGGTAATCAGGGCAGTTCTGCTGTGATTTTTGTTGACTCAAGTGTTCCTAGGTGAACGATATCTAGGCTCGGATGTTGTATTGTTGCGTGCAGATTAGTGACGTCCTGGCTTTCCCATGACTTTCAGCTAGGACCGGCGCGTGTTTAGTTCAGATGTAGTAATGCGCGCGCAAGAAACGCGATGTCCATAATGGAACTCAGAAATTATGGAGAAAGGCTTCGATTATGTGTCTCAAGCTCGGTTCTCCGGTGATGGCTGATGCAGTACCAACATAGGACCCTTTCTAGCTCAATTCGGACTGAGCTTCATGGTATAAGTACTAGAGTCTTTCGCCTTTCTTTCTCCAGACGATTTTCATACAACCGTCTATCTTGGCCTACTGAAGAGATGCATCTTACCAATCGGTTCTTGGTCGTTGCCTGCATGCTGGGCTCTGCCCTTGCTGCGACGCGGAGGTATAACCTGACGCTCACAAATGAGGTCATTCACCCCGATGGCTTCAACCGAACGTAAGTTCACGCAATCATGATTTCGCAGGGCTGACGCCCTCGTTCTCTCCATGCAGTGCAGTCCTTGTCAATAAAAAGCTTCCAGGAACATTGATTACGGCGAGGAAGGGCGATCGACTCCAGGTATTTATAAAGAACACCGATTATCATACACTTTCTGATTAGCTTGTTATAGGTTAATATCATCAACAAGCTCACCGATAACACCATGCCTCAAGGAACCTCAATTGTATGCTGGTTTTTTATCACTTAAAATGTGCCTTTAACAACTTTGATGATTTGATAGCATTGGCATGGGATCCTCCAACACAAGACCGCCGACCAGGATGGAACTGCATGGGTTACCCAGTGCCCTATCGCGCCGGCTGACACCTTCATGTTTGTTACATTCTCATAGCGGTTGTTTGAATATTGGCTGATACACAGTATAGGTATGATTTCCCTCTCGGAGAGCAAACTGGGTACGCAAAGTCGAATGTTATTACTACAAGTACTGATCTCGTACCTCCCTATTAGCACGTACTGGTACCATTCTCATGTTACTACCCAATATTGCGATGGATTGAGGTCAGTTAGATATTCTAAACTCTTCAAGGTATCGCCTTTTTGATATGTGAACAGGGGCCCACTCGTTATCTATGGTAAATAGGGTATTCACTCAGCCAGATTTTCATCTGATTAGAACATCGCGACATCAGACCCGCTCGACCCTCATAGGCTCTTGTACGATGTTGATGATGGTATGTCAAAATCTCAATGGCTCTCTTCGAGACTTACCTTCGTGTAGCGAGCACCGTGATAACCTTGGGCGATTGGTATGCGCAAATAATCCAACGTTGAGTTATGATAGCTGATTACCCTCAGGTTGCACAAACCGTCACCCCAAGGGTGGCGAGAATTCGAGTAAGCTTGGACGCATCTGTATCATATATGCCCCGCAGACTAATTCCTATACTAGGAACCCACAATCCACGCTCATCAATGGATTGGGACGCTTGCCAGGTAAAAAGACTGCCCTGACAGTTATGAATGTCAACTTTGCGCGTCGTTACCGATTCCGTATTATCAACACCGCCTGTATCTCATCCTTCAACTTCTCCATCGATCAGCACAAGTTGCAGGTAATCGAAGCAGACGGAGTCGAGACTCGTCCCGTTACAGTCGACGTGCTTCCGATCTATGCAGGTAGGCGTGATGACCAGCATACCCCTGGTCATCGTAACTAACCCATTATTCAGGCCAACGATATTCCGTTGTTGTTCACGCGAATCAGAAAATCGGCAACTATTGTGAGCAAGACCCATCCTTCAAGGGACACCTTCGACCGAGCTAAAATTGGAATAGGGATCCGTGCCAGGCCTGAATTTGTTGATGGCACAGCAAGCAATGAGACTGGTTCGTTGGAAGATTTGACACGTCTTGCTTCCACTGACGTTGACTGAAGGGGTCGACGCTGCTATCCTCAGATACAGGGGAGCGAGAAACGCTGAGCCGACCACATCAAAGACGGGCAATGTCGAGCTCAAAGAGCAATCCCTCAAGGTAAGACTCGGCGATTTCTGCGTTTTTAAACCGACTTAAACCGCTATATTAGCCTTTGAAACCCTCAAGCGTAAGCCGCAAACTATATCCACACAGTTCCTTTGCTGACCGCACTACAGTTGAGCCATCAGAAGCCTGACGTGAACATTACCCTAACCATTGGCAGCGTGCGTCCATTTCGATGACTATCTCAATTACGCTGATTAACAAATTGTTATTTCACCCCCAGAAAAATCATGATTTCACCATAAATGGCCAAACATTCGCCCCGCCCTCTATCCCAGTCCTATTGCAAATCTTGAGTGGCAGCTTGCAGGCTTCCTCGGTCATGCCCAATAGTGTAATTTCACTACCCAGGAACAAACTAATCTCCGTTACTATTCCTGGAGGTTTGGAAAATGCACCTGTAAGCGCATCATGCATTGCTTTCTGCATCCGAGGCTGACACCTGTTCTATAGCATCCTTTCCATCTTCACGGTGTAAGGGAACTTTGCTTTTTCACAGCTTACACTAACTATCATCGATATAGCACACCTTCGAGGTTATTAGAAGCGCAGGCAGTAACACCACCAACACGAGGGACCCTCCCATCCGAGATGTTGTCAACACTGGCCTGATTGGCGACGACGTCACCGTTCTCTTTAGGACCGATAACCCGGGCCCATGGTAAGTCCACGTTGCTTTGATGCTGGCATCTAATGAAGCCTGACCGCAATACCATAGGATCTTCCATTGTCATATCGATTACCACCTTGAGGCGTATGTCTTTATGTTTTATGCCGCACACTCCACGCTCACATCATTATTCTAGTGGTCTCGCCGTCGTCTTCGCCGAGGACATTGCAGGACAAGTGAAAGGGCCGGGCGCTGTCGACCCCCCAACTCCTTGGGACAAGCTTTGCCCTAAATGGAACGCTCTGAAGACTGGGAAACAGTACAGTGTTACTGATAAATTGCCGCAACCAGAGTAATTCGTTATTATCTATTACCTAGTACCTAATTCGAAATTGGACATTGCTATTCTATCGAACGTATTTGATTGTTTTGATACCCAACTTGTCCCCAATGCCTGCTTCCTTCTGAGGAAGGCAGTGTAAGTCCTGTTTGGTCATCACCATCGAAAATCCTGCGATTATGAAATTTATGCCTGCAGCTGGATTCTTCGGAGAATCTTAGGATCGCGACAATAATCCACTGCGGCGTTCAAGATTTATTATCAATTTTAAACCACCATAGTTCTCTGCACTGGTAAGCATATTTGCAATCTGAGAGACTTTACCCTCGAGGAAAGGTTACGGCGCCGGTATAAGCGAGGAAATAAGGGTAAGCTAAACCGGGGTATTGGACTATTGATACATGATTGTTGATGTTACGCAGTAATCATCAGTGAGTGAGACTATGAAGATTAGTACACTCCCTCATGATCCGAATCAATGGCCCCGAGGTGCTGGCGCCTTGATCAGCGACGGGTTTGCCACAGCCGTCGTATCACACGTATGACATCCACCATCTGTCAATGGCTTGGTGATATGGGATATGCAACCTTATTTTAAACACCTGTAATCATAACAGTCAGCAACCCATTGGCAGTAAACTAGACCTTTATTCAGATTATACCCTCAATCTGAGGCCATATTGCGTAGAATGAGGCCAATTGAAGGCCCACACATGCCTTCAGTCGCGAAATTTCATAGTCGATCAGTTCTCAATATACGCCCTTACACGCGTCCCTTCCCGATTCTTGGTAGTTTTAGATGCTTTCCCACTGTCAATTTGCTACCACACGGTAGATCAGTTATAGCCTATAACCCGCCTTTGCCCACAAGCGATTACGGATCCAGCCCTCTCGTAAGAAGGGCTATTTAAATTGTTCAAGGGGATCACAGGTTCGTATCATACTTCGCAAGACATCATTACGACGAACATGCCGTGATACGTATCGAAGGACCGCGGTCCATAAAAACCCCAGGAGTTTGGACGTGAACAATTCCAGGACGTGAGACAAAATGAAAACCTTCCTTGTCCTGACGTTTTCCCTCTCCCTCTTTGCCAACGTCCAGGCCTTGTCTGACCCTCAAGTAGACGCCTTCTTGAAACAGGAGAAGGCATCTCTCAAGCCGCTCACCCTCGCTCAAAGAAAAGCAGCAGGGGTGAAGCCGCGTCACCTCAGGCCCGCTGTGAAGCGCGACTCCATTACCCCACCTGATGTTGGTCAAATTGGGAATTTTCACGGCGCAGACCCTGAACCACAACGAGGAGGAGCTGGTGGTACCTTCGGAAGCTTGGATACGAACCTCGAGATTGACAAGCAGAACATCGACAATGTCGCACCGCCGACGACTGATAATGGTAATGAGTTGGTTTGGAATCACTCCTGCATTCGTTTATCGTGCATGCAGGTATCGTGCCCAATCTCAAGTGGAGTTTCTCCTTGTCACATACACGCCTCTTAAAGGTTTGCTTGATAATTTTCAAAATTGAACTCCGAGACTGAAAAAAGTCAGGGCGGTTGGGTTAGAGAGCAGGCCATAACCGATCTTCCACCTTGTATGTAAATTACCCGAAAAAGGAGTCAAATGGCTGAGCACTTATACTCCATAGCTATTGATATTGCAGCGGCAGAACTTTCACTTGGCCCAAACGCTTACCGGGAATTGTGCGTATTTCGAGCAAGGTTTCGGTATCAAGACTCATCCCCGTTCGGTAGGCACTGGCATCGTGTAGCAGAGTGGGGATATATTTTGAACGGCACTGGGCGAGTGTCGGCCATTGATGAAAATGGTCGAAGTTACATTTCGGACGTTCGTGGACCCGAAAACGGTGCTGATCCAGATCTTTATTAGTAAGTTGTCTATGCAATTACTTTGCTTGTATTGACGAGCTTACAGTTTCCCACCTGGAGTCCCCCACTCTATCCAAGCACTTGGTACAGGATTGGAGATCCTCATTATCTTCACTGATGGAAATTTCGATCGTTCGGGGACAACATTCATGCTCTCCGATTGGCTCGCCCACACCCCTCTTGAAATCGTCGCACAAAACCTGGGTCTGAATGTTAGCCAGTTGGGCGGGATCCCTCAGAAAGATCCGTACATCGTTCAGGCGACGGTCCCTCCCCCGCCATTGGGCCAAGGTGATGACTCGGCACCAATGTCTCCAGAGGGGACCGTGCCCAATCCATTTGTCTTTAGAATTTCGGAGCAGGAGAAAACGGTCGCGAAAGGTGGTGGTGGCTGGGTCAAAATTCAGGACTCGACAAATTTCAAGGTGAGGAAGCAGGCCTGCAATTGCACACCAGGTGTGAGTTTACTTTGGCCTGCAGGTTTCCAAAGAAGTTGCGAGCGCCTTAGTATTCATCGAGCCAAATGGTTTGCGGGAGCTACACTGGCATACAAAAGACGGTAGGTCGGCTGAGATTTGGAAGGACCTCTGGCTGATGTTATTTTAAGAATGGCTGTATATTCTCCATGGTCACGGTCGGGCGACTGCGTTTTCAGGGTCCAGCACGGCCCGGACGTTCGATTTCCAAGTAGGTCCGTTCGGGTTGGTTTCCAGCTTTGCTAATCGTTGGTTAACAGGTTGGCGATACGGGCGTATTCCCGGTGTCGTACGGTCACTATGTGCGCTTTCGATATCATTTATATACATATGAAACACTGATGCATACCTACTCAGATGAAGAACTTATCTCCAACTGAACCTCTCATTATGCTCGAGATCTTCAAATCAGATAAATTCGTCGATTTTAGTGCGACACAGTGGTACGTGACGCACCAATATTAAAATAAAGGAATTCCGCTAACAATGCGTCGCTCGGCTGGTTCTAGGCTTGCGTTGACTCCTCCTCAAGTGGTAGCAGACCTGTTAAATATTTCGGTCGCGACGGTGCAAACTTTCAAGAAGGACAAGCAATTCATTGTGGCATAGAGTCTTGAACGCATTGTCCAATTCTGTCGAACGCAGCGTTTATTTCTATCCCGTCAAATTTTGATAAAAATCGATTTTGAGCGGAAACAGCATGAGCATTTGATATATTATGGAGTATTTGCCTTTAAATATTCACAGCGACAGATCTGACAAGTACAGATCCCGGTCAGCCTTGAGATAAAATTCCGCATATGGAGCCTACCATGACACTTAAATAAAAGAAAAAAGGCTTTTTTGTGTTGCTAGTCATCATTGTGCACAGCGCTGGGCTGTGTATCGTCAGCTGACGTAAGCAAATTGTTACACATCGAATTCGACTGCATCGCCTTCAGGGCTCCCGCGGTCGAGGTTCTTCTCCATAACCATACCATGGATGACCCAACAACACTCGTGAACACCAAGTCTGAACCGTCGACATCGCTGGTAACGGCGGAGTCAGCGATGGCGACCAACTTGACGTTTGCTCAGAGTCAAGAAACTTCCAACACCCCAGACGTGAGTGCAGTTCAATAGTAATTAGTGGAGTCTAATGGTTCTGACCACCACTTAGGTAAACATATTTGTGGCTGCACAGAGGGGCGACGTCGCTCTTATTCGCGAGCTTATTGAGTCAGGAAAAGCCAGCGCAACCGATCGTGACCCACAAAATATCACACCCTTGCATTGGGCGGCCATCAACGCACATGTTGCTGCATGTCGCTACCTTTTAGAACAGGGTGCAGAAGTGGACGCCCTGGGGGGAGACCTCGTCGCAACACCGATGCAATGGGCGGCGCGTAACGGCTATCTCTACGTCATCCAACTCTTAATAGCTCATAACGCTGACCCCACGATCAGCGATTCACAAGGGTATAATTCTCTTCACCTAGTCACCCACTCTTCTTCTATTATGCCCCTTTTATACCTCTTGCACCAACCCATAAACGTCGACTCTCGGGATTCACAAGGTCACACGTCACTCATGTGGGCCGCATACCAGGGTGATGCGTTATCCGTGGAGCTTCTGTTGAAGCATGGTGCAAACCCAAATACCAAGGATGATGCAGGCTTGACGCCGCTTCATTGGGCCGTTGTGCGGGGAAATAGAGTAAGCATTCGGAGACTGGTGGAAAAAGGCGCGGATCTTACAGCAAAGGATGGGGAAGATAGAACGCCGAGGGATATGGCAGTTGAGCTGAAGAGTCTGGGGGCCTGGAAGAGAGCTCTCGAGGAGGGCGGTATGAATGAATATGGTGTGAAAAAGGGGAAACCACTCAGTGACGTGAGTCACATACTAGACTCCACATCCATCGGCTCTGACGTTTTTCTCAGCGCAATACAAAAATTGCAATATTTGTGTTGCCGACGCTATTTTTCTATCTTATGTTTATGACTTTGACGATCTTGCCCTGGTATACTGGCATTCTCCTTGCCTTTGCACTATTTTTTGGCATGCACCATGTTCGTCCTTTTTCGATATCGCTCTATCTCTCCCCAAAGCTGACCCTTGTTTAGATTGTAACACGAGTCCTTCTCAATAAATCTACTTATACCGACAGCGTAAATTCTACACCTTACTTCGCCGGCATCATCTGTGGGTCGATGGTCTGGGTCCTATATTGCTGGTTAACGCGGCTTGTTCAACGTATGATTTTCTTTAAAAAGCGGTTTAAAGCTGACATATTACTAGAAACCCAATCCCACTCATTTAGCCACTTCTTCTTCGCCGTGACCGTTGGTCTTTGCGCCTACAATTTTTTCCGCGCCGTCACTCTCGACCCAGGAACATGCCCCAAGCCAGCCAGTGATGGTGAACTGAAATCTGTCAGTTACTTCGAGTAGTCCAGGGCGCATTAAACTGACTATCTATACAAAGATAATCGAGGATTTAGCGTCAGAAGGACGTCTGAATGGACAGACGTTCTGTATTCAATGTATGGTAGGTCTTGCCAATTACTCTTACTAGTTACACATAGCTTAACTGATTCTCGACAGGCACGGAAACCCTTACGGTCGAAGCACTGTCGAGTTTGTGATAGATGTGTTGCCCGAAGTGATCAGTCAGTGGAACGGCCATTTTCGGGCGATATATGCTGAACCCTCCCCTTTAGCCATTGTCCATGGGTATGGAACTGTGGTAAATTTATTTTTCTGGAGAGGATATGACACGATTGGAATTGTTTTTCGTTTATAGTTGGTTCGAATAACCACCGTCAATTTGTCCTTTTCGTATCAACTTTGGTCGTGGGGATTATCCTCTTTGACTATCTAACCTATGCATGTACGTCATTGCCCTCCTACTCCCCTCTCAGGCACCACTCCCTCATACTTAATGACATCTCCAGTCTTCTCAAGTATAACAGTTTCCACCAACCCATCAGATATTTCACCATCCTGCCCTCTCCCAGGAAACCTTTGTGCACTGACGGCATACGATTCTTTCCTCGTTGCAGTTGCTGCATGGGCGACCCTTCAGCTCTCCTGGACTGTTGTTCTCCTGGCTTCCCAACTTTGGCAAATAGCACGACAAATGACCACTTTGGAGGTTTCGAACTTGGGACGATATGGATTCATGGGAGGCCGGGGAGGTGCAAGTCTCAGTAGCCAAATGGGTCACCGCCATCAGCACCGACAGTCCAGTGTCGTTCCCGGAGTGGACACGGAGGATACTGCGCTCGTCGGTTCGGACTCGGCATCAACGGGATCCGCGCACCAACACTCTGGCGCATGTGGTGGATGCGGTAGCGGATTCTTAATGAACCTGCTCGGGTTCGACCGATTTACGCGAGGAAAGGCGGCCAATGGACTTGCCCGAGCGAGTAAAGCGAGCAATCCATTCGATTTAGGAACTGTGAAGAACTGCAAGGACTTTTGGACGGCTGGGCGGGAGCTGGGAGTGGAATATGAGAAGCTTTACGATGTGCCCATAGAAGGTTTTGCTGAGGCGAAGCGGAGACGCGAACAGGATGAGGAAGGGGATGGTATTGCGCCAGGGAGGAAGGGGTCAAGGAAGAGCATATTTATGGGTCTTGGTCTCGGGCGGGCAGGAAGTAGTCGGAATGGATATGAGCCTGTCAGTCAGGTTTAAGTCCCGGTTACGACACTGGATCTCCACTTTGAATGACTGTAATGTTAACGATCTCGGTTTGCGATCATGGACTATCCACTTATTTATCCATTTTCTCAGACTGGGTTTACAAAAGCTTTTGTTAGATCTTTGTTTTAGGGCGACAATGATTGGATCCAGTGTTATAGCAATGAACCTCGGGGGGCATGTTGTATCAAGGTGGCTTGTCAATCAGTGACGGTGTCCATGCCACACGTAACGGAACCCACATAACTAGCACAGCACGGAAGTTTCAACAGTTCGCCGACTTTTTGTGGCCAAATCAAGGATCCCATCGGCCAACACATCGGTGTAACTCCGGCATAGTTGGCCGCAGTTAGGCCAAGATCTTATCAAGACGCTCTTCCTCCCATCTCGTCATTGCGAGCAGCTCTTTATTCGTCCCGGTACCCTTAGCCTTTAGCTCATCAGACTATCTAGAAAGATCGAACTGCAATTCGGCCAAAAATCCATGCAATTCGTCATGAGTGATGCCAACCACAGGCTCTTTTACGTTCGTCCGAAGCTTTGGCATGGGCTCAGCCCGTTCGGAACCATCGTCTGTTCCAGGCCGGGATGCAGTGACTCCGCGTCGGGCGGGGGGCATTTCTGGGCGCCCATAGGCGGTAGTCTGTACCTAACCGCAGCTGTCAGATTAGAATATCCTCTATGAGAGTAAAATTGATAATGACTGCGGCAGCTTCTTGCGGCTTCCTAGGACAGTTGCTACCTCCACAAGTTTGTCTGCGATCATCTCGATATCCTCGTTCGGGAGGGGCCGCTTGGTCCAGCACGGCCTGAGATGCTACACCGCTCCATGCAGGCGGAGCTACATCAGGATCATCTGGCTGTGTATTCTTCTCCGAAGAGATAAGTTCGTTGCCCAAATTATTGTTAGATGAACCGTTTTCCTGTAGGCTCCGTGTGCCGCTGTTCATCCTACGTTTCTTTGCCCTTGCTTCGCGAGTACGGCCATCCACATATTCTTGCCCCGGGTTAGCCCTTTCAAAGGCTCTGCGCCGTTTCATCCGACTGCGCTCCCGCTCATATACTTGTCCCTTGACTGTCTGACCACTTGAAGACGTTTCGAGGTGACTAATATGACACAGGATGTCTCTCAAATGACTCACGGATATGGGGGCACCACCGTCTGAAGCCTTCCATCCACGTAGTGAACCATGGCGAAACCCCGGACATACATTACAAGAAAAAAAAATTAGAAAAGATGCTAGGAGACTTCACCGCTCTGAGGGAACACGGTGGAAAGGTTAAAAAACAATCCAATGCCCGCAACTGACACGATAGGTTGCGCTCGAAAATACGATCAAATTTATGGGTTGCGTCAGAGGGGATCCGCGCCCAAACGGAATTTAGCTAAAATATTTAAAGTGAGCCGAACAAGAAAACAAAAAACAGGACCACTACATCAGATCTAAAAAGAATGATATGCTGCTCACCTCCACAACTTTCATATCATCCGCGGACGAACTTTCATCTAACGTTATTCTAGAGACGACATATTCTCCGCCGCCCATGTTTTCCATGATGTAACACCCTTAAAAGGGCTGGACTCTTTAAGTCGGTGCTCTCGGCCCATACAACAGCTCGAGAGCCTTGGAGCTTCAGGTTTCCAAGTCGCATCACATATGTGAATTCTTGAAACCGATATGATGGACAGGGGCGTCTGACTCCCCCTCCAGCTCTGCAACCAGGCAAAGTCACTTGGACTGGTAGTAAGTATGAATCCGACTAGCTCTATCCTCATAACCACTTACAATTTACATTCAATGGACAGCCCATACCAGTGTAATACCAGCATGTTTGTCACAAGCTTATCCAAGACCTTATCGAGGGGTTCTCCCTCCCACCAGGATGGGGACAGTCATGCCCGCCATAGTGAAGAATGTGGGACTGGACACCGGAACTGTATCCAATTTTCGTTACTGCCGTATTTCCGGTGTGCGACAGAAATAGGTTTAAAAGTCTTCAGGTTGTTCTTCAATTATGATTTTGAGATTACCTCGTCCACATAATATTGCGTGGTTTCTTCCCTTGGGATCCACGGTCCTTGACTCCGGAGTAGGCTCAACTTCAGGCTTGAGTGAATGGCCAGTTGTGACTGGATCAGAGATCCAAGGAATGCCAACCTGCCGTCGAAGTCGAGCGATATTTTTGCATGATATGTTCCTAATGAATCGTAGTTTAGGTCCACATTTCCCGCAGCCTGATAGTTTAGGATTTAGGGAGAGGCGGCCAACATATGGTTCTGTAACAGTGTCTTCGACCTCATCGCCTTGTGTGGACCACTGCGGTCAAGGATTTAATATTCGGCTCCCGACGGCTGGTCGGTGTTAGCCCGTTTATCTCCGACACCACTGATCGCGACTTGGGAGCGCTGAGCTCCGGGACGCAACAACATCATCCCAAATGGGCCGTTTGCGCGACCAGCCAGTGAAACAGCATTTGTTGGCCCTGGTGCCCTTCCTACAAATGGGATTTAAATAGTCAGCAATCTAGTCACAATTTATCAGGCCACCCCATGGATTCCCCTCAGCTTCGAGTACTCCAAGACATCCAAATTCAGAATGTCAGTTGTGAGCTTTAACTGCGCGAACAGTTCACAAAATTCACAGGTTTTTTCTTTGCGAAAAGTATATGGATGGTGGGTGTCACAACTTTTATGCACAGGCATGTCTTACTGATCGGTGAGGCACCAGCAGCCTGCCTCGCGTTATATGTTCGTGAATATATTAACGCTTGCTTCCTGACTGACCTAGAAATCAGGCCTATGATTTTTGTTGTACCATCATACCAGAGATCTCGCTTATCTGGTCTTCCCCTTGGAGTATCCCCAAGGGACTATATATTGTCACAAAATACTTGCCCTTCTTCACGCTGAGTGTTCTTTTATACTGTGAATACAGATCTGCGATCTTACGTACGGATTATCTTATTAATTGAAAATGTAGACAAGGTGTCTCCATCAGACCCCGCAGCCTGTTTGGCAGCAGAAAAACTCGTCGATTGTTCGTAACAAATCATCCCATCCAAGGAGAATTATTCACGTTCGGGAAACACACATAGGGATGATCATCGCATCCATGTGCATTGCAGAATGTCCTCCAATCTCCGTTACTCAACCGTTCCAAGGCTGATCATTGGGGTTTGCAGTAATTTTTACGATTCGCACCTGGGTAGTGTGGGACAGAAGCCCTAGAATTGCGGCTCTTCTGGCTGTATGTTCGGTAGGTGTGTGGATCCCAGGTTTTGTCTTCATGGGTTTGTGGGTAGAAACTCTTGAATGTGAGCTACGATCTTCCAGTAACATATCTCGGTTACCTTTGATCTGACTTGTTCGTTAGATATCCCTGTCTCCATTCCATTCACTCCGAGCGGATGTCAAAATACCCTAAAGAGCCCTTACTTCTCCTATAGTTATATTCTTATCGTAGCATTTTACATCAGTAAGTTGGCCGTGGTACATTTCACACACGTTCACTCAATGTTTCCCTTTCTCAGTTACCCTTTCCCTTATGGCTATGAAAGCATACAAAACTCGTCAGTCGATGCAGGGTAACGGCTATCTTCATCAAATTGTATATCGTGACGGCAAGGGTAACAACTGGTACCTACTATCATATAGCTGACGTTCTATGCTAGGAATTCTCTACTACGTGTACCTCCTAGTATTCTCGGTGGTAAACCTAGCCACGAATCTCACATCGTCTGTGCGTTAGTGTTCCCTCGATAATCTACGATGATGATAACATAAAGATCCTAATCATAGTCAGGTAACGCCAACCTGATCTCAAAGTATGGCACCAAATACGGTATGACGGCGAATTGACCAATCCTATATTTACAGATTTCAGCAAGCAACATGTTCTATTCTTGCTTGTAGAATGATGCTCGATCTGCGATACTATCACAAGCGAACAACGATAATGCCTGGGGATCCTTCTGAGCTAAGTCAACGCATCGACACACTCATGTTTAGGCAAGCGTCGGGCACGATTGAGGACAGGGAAATCGGTTTCGGTAGATCATATGGACCTGGAGAAGTTCCGGTTGATGTCATTGCGGAAAAGTAAGGCTATGGGTTCCATGTCACCCTCGTTCCGACTGAGGGACTGACCCTTCTTGTCCCCATTACAGGTGCTGATTGAACGATGCAAGGCTTTTTGATTACAGTAGTTTTTGGACTGAGACTGAACTTATCGGTTGACGCTTTATGTAGTTTATGTTTTGAATACATCTACTTACAGTATTCGTATCCAGATACCCTCCAAAGGACAAGGCTCAATCTGATCACGAGGCATTCTAAAAATATCTTGGGCATCTTTGAGGCTGCGTGCTGCGGTGGCGCCACAGCACCCCTCGGTCTCACTCGACAGCCGCGATGAAACGACAACGTCGGAGTGCCCCAGGCCGTCCTGGCACATGAACTTCAGTGCTCGAGTCAAGGACAACTGTATTCCTGTGTGGGCGCTTATCATGGGGCGATATGTCAAATCGTGCTGGCAGGTGCGAAAAAACTATCATACATCTTTGGATTGTGAATCCTTGAGTTCTGCTTGGCAGTTACATCCGGATCCGAGTCTGCACCTCAGGCTTCTCAGGCCGTCACCCTCAATATCAATTATTCCATGAAGCCAGCAGCCATTGGCCAGTATTATTAGGGATGACTCAAGTTCTACCCATGTTACAATGAGAAGAACCCGACCGAACAATGCGCCATATTCTTGATCTAATCTGTGATTCCCGAACATGGTAGTCATCATGCCTTGCGAACGAGTATGAGTCTGCGATGACCTCGGAAAAGTGCTGCGGAACCGTCCTATTTGACTCGATTGACGCTTCCCGATTTTCAACCGCCACATCGAATCAGGGTTTCATTGCTTCAAAGAATATTGACAGCGTAAACGTATAAAAACATACGGGTATGACAGGTCAATATCATAAAAATCCATCTCCTCAATCTTTCGACTGCGACAACAGCCACTACACTGAACACTTCTCGGACTATTCAGACCACTCAAACTATTCAGACTACTATCTACACTATGTCGAGCACATCGTTCAACTCGTCGACTGCCTCACTCGTCCCTAAAAAGACATCACCCAAGAATTACGAAGCCGCATTCGGCAACCTCGCCTCTTCATTCGGCTTTGGTGGTGGAGTACCCACTGTTCCTCGGAAAGTGGTGCAGACGCCCCAGCCTAGCAAATCGCCAGCAGCTTCACAGGCTTCATCACATCCTGCACAGAAAAACTACGAAGCCACATTCGGATCCTTATCTTCATCATACGGATTCGGCAGCGGTGCAGTAGTGGCAGTGCCGACGTTACCCCGATCAAAAGCACAGTGATCGATATTTATACCTTCAACATATCATGTTACACTTGGTACTTCAACTCCCATCTCTTTTCTTCTAAAAAGTACTTACTAAGTATCCCGCAGATTAAATCATATCATCCAAAGGTTCTGCCAGTGAAGTCAACGCCCATACCCGGTTATACCCTTACTCTATTTTCACCTTCATAATACAATTATCGGCGCAAATATTTACTGCCAAATCTCCTCCTAGGGCTAATAATTCCTGCTGGTTGGGTAAATGGCTATGGTGGGGCGAAGGGACGCTGGGGCCCTAGTTATATTTATAGGGTTGGACTTATGTAGTATTTTTTTTAAATCGTAATTTCTTGATGATGCCTTGTCTTTTGTGACTGTGAATGGGCTTGGATAGTCATATCGGCTTTATTTCTGGTTTGCGTCCGCAGGCTACTGCGTACAAGTAGAAATTTAAATGTCTTTTCGGCTCAGGAAATTTCCCAGGTGATAGCTGCTGCGCTTAGGTTCCTGGTAGCTGCCCGAATTCCCCATACAAACATACCATTTTACCCTAGTTCCTTCAATAGAGCAACAATGAATCCCGTTATACCTTTTTCTTCTCTCGTGGCTGACGAAATCTTACTTTGACACTCAGCTTCGTTCTAGTTATTTTCCGGGGCTCGCCGCAGCTGACTGTCTATTGCCTTCGTCCTATTAGCTACAAACTTCGTTGCTACCAAAAAGGGGAAGCGGTATAACACCTATGTACATAGTCCCTAACTTTGCTTGGCAATGGAAAGTCTTTGATCCGTTCTGGTTGCTTGGCAGGCGGTACGGAACCAAACATGGGCCTCTCCCACCATTGTCACTACACCTTCAGCACTTCAAATACAGTAAGCGTCAATCTAATGGCTGTTTGCTGCCACCCACAAACCGATTCGCATCAATGGTCATTGCCGGTGCGTCAAAAAAATATGGATATCCGGTTGTGCCCTGCAACGGGGAAGTACCGGGCCTACGGGGTTGGGGGGACTATGTCCTTCCTGGGTAGGTTGGACTCATTTCCATCTACAAGTCGCCTTAGTCAATCCTCCATCGAATGCCTTACCCGGTTCGCCGCCAGCGGTACGGTCAACGATTTTCATCGTTCCCAGGCAGGTATTCCTCCAAATAAGACGGCGTATGCGTTAGGACGAGCTCAATCAGGGTATACAACCCTAGGGTATTGCGTATCAGCGAATAGTACCGAACACGTTCCACCAATCACCCTGAGACGACAATCTCTAGGATCAAATGAAACGAGGTGGAGTTGGTGCGTCTGTAGCGTTTCAAGAGCTGATCGTTGATCCACTCAATCAAGCAGGGATCAGGCCAGCGCGTCCGCGTCGAGAAACGTATAAAAGTCCAAGGATTAATGTCAATACTCCAATTCCTCGGCTGGTCCTGAAGAATCACCTATTTTTTCGCCTCTCGAAAGCTCAGTCATTTCCAAGGCTCTCAATACATCCCTTCACTATCCCGCAGCCAAGATCATCATCATGAAGTACTCCCAGACCGTTTTTGTCGCTTGCGTCGGCGGTGCTGTCCTCGTCTCCGCCTTTCCTGCTCTACTTACCGAGAGTGACGTTGCCCTCCCCGCCCAACCTTCAGAGGGCACCCAAGTGTCTTCTACTTCGACGTCAGCCCCCACTGATTCCGTTACGCCGTCACCTCCTCCCCATAAGAATATCAAGAATCCAGAGATCACGAAGAAGAAAAAACAAGGGGACGCGAGGAAACAAGGGACAGAGAGGAAGCAGAGGACCTAGAAGAAGCGGCTGAGGCAAGGAAAGGGGAAAGGAAAAGGAAACCTAACGCTGCAAGCGGGCATTAAGCCGGCCCACCCTCACTCTCATACTCAGGGCCCTCAAGGCGCCCCTAATCGTGATGGGCACCACGAATCTTCGTCTATGGCCACGCCCCCATCTGGTGCCCCACCCGTGTTGCTGCTCAGGACCAGGAACAAGGAAATGGAAAGAAGATCCCCGCTGTGGGCCAAGTTCTGCTGACCCATCACCACTCTCAGCACTCCCAGGACCACACCGTACCGCAGGTAAAAAATGATCGTCCCGGTTCTTATCAGGCCATCACCCTATCCGGGACCCCTCTTCTCCCAAATGCATCGCCTGCCACCCACGCTTCCGTCATCACTCGCGATTTCGGGGATGACCTTTTCGTTCGGGACTTCGAAGAGGAGCTATCTTCCCGAGACTTCGACGACGATCTGGCAGCGCGGGGTCTGCCCGCCAAGTTCTCCGAGTGGCGGGCAAACAGGAATGAGAAGAAAGCCGTCAAATTACAGGCAGCGACAGAGAAGGGCGCCCAGAAGGCGGGTAGTTATTGTTTCGCAGCTAGTTCTACTTTCAGGCGATTAAGCGGTCATGATTGCGCGAGATTTCGACGAAGAGCCTTTCCTCCCATGAATATGACAAAGAGTCGTTCGCCCGAGATTTTGATGGGGAAGTCTTCACCCGAGATGTTGAAGATGGGCTGTATGCGCGCGACTTTGATGAGAAAGTGTTCACCAGAGCATTTGAAGATTAACTTGAAGCGCGTGCACCTCTCCTCGAGAAGATCACTCAATGGCTGCAGAGAGGCATGCCAAGAAAGCAGCGAAGCTCTAGGCTGAAGCCAATAAAGCATCCCAAAAGGCAGCTACCTGCGATGCTATGTCGGGTATCCAGCCTGCAGATTCCGAACATGTTGTCCGGGACTTAGAGGAGGAGCTTTTCGCCCGGGGATTCGAGGAGAAATAATTCGCTCGGGGCTTGAACGAGGAGTTAATACCTTGTGACCATGACGAGGAGATATTCGCGCGCGACCTCGAGAACGAGTTGGCTGCGCGTGGCTTCTTCGAGAGGATCAAAAGATTGATTTCAGGCAAGGCGAAGGCGGCCAACACTGTAGCAGGCATCGACCCCTCTGTTATCGCCTACCGCGACATCGACGACGAACTCTCCATGCGCAACCTTGCGGGCTCCCTGGACCCCGTGACATCAATGAGCTCGATTAAACATGAAATTCTACATTCGTCTTGCTAGGCCCGTTCCTGACAGCTTCAAGGGCTACACAGTCCGCCGTCGCCTTGTCTCACTTGTCGTAATGTAGATCAGCGTTGTAATTTGGGTATTGACAGAAGTGGATGCTTGTTACAACCCCTATAAAGTTTTCACTTCTCTAAAAACTAAGCTGCGTTCCCAGCTCCTTGTACATTTGTACCATGATCCCTTTATGATATGTGTGTGTTAAAATTAAATAATTATCTTTAAGCAAATTTCGGATTTTGCTATGCCATACTTCCGCAGGGGCCCGTCAAGTGTCCCACCTCGAATTCTTTTCACATCTACCTTCCTCCTCAACTGACGCCTTAAGTTCTTCGGTTTTCATAACCTCTGATTCCTGTGGAAAAGGATATCAAAATCACCCTACTTCCGGTTTTGTAATCGGTAATATGTCAAGGACCGAAGAAACGGTAACTGGAAAGTCATCAAAAGATTTGGTTCTTTCTCATCATACCACAACTGCCATGGCCCCGTCATGTCCCCCCGATGAACTTACGACCACTGTTTACGATGCTCTGCACTCATTATCCCAAACTAATAAGGCCAACTTTCTTCTTGACACCGCTCTTTCTCTCATTCAAGCGGGACGGTACGCAGCTACTTGAACCTTAATAAGAAGATTTCCGTCTCATACCCGAACTCAGTTATGGACCAGACGTCGAAAACTACCTCGAGGTATACCTCAAAACTCCAGATCTGCCAAAGGCCGATATAGCAAAGGCTTTGATTGCTCGCGGGAATGCTCGTAAATCAGGAGGTGAAGCACTCCTGGCGAAGGCACAACAGGGTGCGTCAAGTGTTATATATGTGTCTGCTATCATGCTTATGAACGCGAGATAGACTTTCAAGCTGTACTTAAACTCGACCCTTCAAATCGCGAAATCCAGCAACACATCCGTCGGGACAAGCTGGTGAGCGTCCCGCTCCTCTGACGTTGGGTGATGCTAATGACAACAGATTCGTTTTGCGGCCGAACCCGCATCACGTCGTGCCCCACCTGAAGTATGGGAGCGGATCGCGTTACATATTCCACGTTATTATTTGAGAACATGGCTCTTTATCTCCTCATTCCATAGAGATATCGCTGTTCGTCAAATATTCCACACACTGGACCTGTATTTTGGCGAGGACCAAGAGAACCTCAACCGTGGCCTAGATATCTTCGACCGAGCCAAGGCCGACCCTATCTTTGCAAGCCGCGTCAAGTCCCTACGACTTCATTGGGCATATGAGGAAGGGGATATGTTAGACCTTATGGCTCGTGAGTACCAACTGTGATTGATGGGCATCAACGCCAAGATTTCGCAGGTATCTTCAAGACAGCGCTACCTGAGTTCAGGGCGCTGATTGATTTCGAGTGGATAGGCTACCCAGAGATGCGAGCCGAGATGGTGCAGGCTGTTCTCGGCAGCCATCCCCGCATCCGTGGCTTGGGACTCATGTATGCACCATGTCATATCACGAATTCCCAGATTGTTGACGACTCCCCCCACAGTGGTTGGCACTTTGATGCCGTTGGTGTGTCTGCGTTCCGCAACTTGCGAAAATTCACGCTGCGTGCAGAGGACGACGACGGCTTCGCAGACATGGGTGAGGTGAGGACGGTTCTGGACCAAAACCAGAATACTCTGCGCCACCTCGTACTCGGGGCCTACCTCGAAAGACACCATTCTTGGGATTCGGCCTTTCAGTCTGTTACCATCAAAAATCTCACCCATCTTGACCTCGTTGACACCCGGATCTCCCACATCGTCTTCGCACGTATTGCCCATGCTCATAATTTACAAAGCTTGACGCTTCATGGCACCTTCGAAGAGCCAGCGTCGGCGTCGATCGTCTTTGGCAGTGACCAGGTCATCGATGGCCGCCATACCTTTTTGCCTCACCTCGAGGCGTTTAGATTTATCCTTGTGGGTCACGACGACGAGCTGGCACTTTATCACAGTGTCACCCAGTTTCTGAAAGGGAGGAGCCGACTCCGCAGGCTGGATCTCGGAAATTGCCCATGGGACATGGTGTCGAACGTGCTCCCAGAACTCTCGGGATTGAGAGTTTTGGGTGTAAGGATCTCCAACATGACCCAAGTAGCACTCATGGCGCTCACCAAATCCATCCCCGAAGAAATGGCCGCCATCAACCTCTGCACTGTGGTCTCTGATAAACCCTTGGTGGGTTAATCAATGTCCTTACTCTTCCTGACTTGATACCTCTTGATTGTCATTACAGAACGAATACTCCCGAGCATTCACTCGCTTCCCCTCGTTGTCTTTCCTTCACCTGCAGTGCGCCGGAAAACGTCGACCCAAGCCTAATCTCATGTCGGACAAAGACTACCAGGTGCAAACGGATATTTGGAACTCGAGTGCGCGGAACATTGCCACAACCCTTCCCTCCGTAGATTTTGTCGGCTGGCACGGCGAGCACTACGTCGTTGTGCGGAGCGAAGGCGCTTGTGGGGGTGGTGGGCAGGTGGAGTTGAAAGAGCTGCCTGCCAGGCGCCGGCTGGACTGCGGAAAGGGTGTCGACCTGGGGAGCGAGGATGCGGCGTGGCTTGAGAGGAAGGATGTGCCGATGGATTACGAGATGCCTGGACTAGAGTGATCCGGTCTCTTTTGTTGAACATGACCATGTCGCCGTGTTGCGACGATGCCGAAAAAGATGTTATATATGATACTCGACGAATGTATGAGTAACCTTTAGAGACCCTTGTATTGTATCATGCATGTACATTAATACTGTATACTAGCGGCCATTCCTGGCCCCTGCAACCGACAGCCATACAGGTGCCCAATTTCGAATTAAAATTCAAGACCTAGAGGATTCCAGGAGGAGGATATTTCGCGAAAGATAGATTTACATGACAAACTAGATAGACAGTGTACTACTATACAGTTTTGTATGTAATACCTCCTGGTCGTACAATGAAACTCAAACTAATTACCACAAGCCACAGATCCGGGTCATCGATACAAGGTAAGGATATACAAAACGGTAGAAAAAAAAAATACAAACAATATTCGCTGAAAGATCACATTCATACACGAAATCTAGTCAGGCGTGTACTTTCAGCTTCTTTCTGAGTCGCTCCACATCAATTTCACGGTCCTCAGAGACAGATATAGTGCGTGAAGGCTTAGAACGAGTCTGAGTTTGGTTCTGGGCTGAAGCTGCGGCTGGGATAGATTGGGCCCTAGCCTGAGTACCACTAATACCAGTTTTAGCGCCATTACGGGAAGAGTTTCCTTCCTTCAGATTATTCGTTTTTGGCCGGAAGGATTTATGACCCCCAGAAGCATCCGAAGCCGTATCAGCATCTCCGTCAGACGATCCGGACTCGAGAGTTGAAGTTTCGCTATCCGATGACGATCCTTGAAAGTCGGCTAGAGTAAGAAAAGAAAAAAAATTGGAATTAAGAATTGAATTATGAGATAACCCGACTACTCACTATCTTCCTCGCTATTTTCACCATTTACAGTGCTTCTTCTTATCGTGTTCGGTCTGCCCTTGGAGCCTGCGTTGTACGCGTCATCACTGTCGGAATCCGAGTCTCCAGAATGTAGGTCCGCATCGGACAACCGCACATCATTCTTGATCTTTATCTTGCTTTCTTTCAGGTACGCTTCAATCGGTTTGTGCTCGTCCTGGCTGATCAGCGTGAATACAAACTCGGGCCCCGATCTCGTTTCTATCTTCAGGTCGAACGTCCGCGCTGCCGCAACCCCGGCCATGCGGCCCACGCGCGAGAACGCGACCGTGTAAATGTCACCCAGCTCGATCAGAGTGGGCTGCTTTGCCACGAAGAGGATGTACCTCTCAAGCATGAAGAGCTCCCCTAGTACTGCTTTTAGGTTAGCTTTGATTGCAGAATTGGTGCCTTTGTGGCTGTGGAGAGGAGGGAGTTGAGTTGGAGGGGGGTGAGTAGGAAATTGGGAGTACCTCTTGAAATTACCGCCTCTAATAATTTTCTTTCCTACGAGTGCGCGGAAGACATCAGCAATCACTTCAAAAGCGGGACCGTCATAGTTTTTTTTTAGTAGAGGGTGCGTTTCGAAGTCCTTACTGATATTCATGGCATCTGTGAGTGTAAACTCCGCAACAACCAAAAATGGTCGGTAACTGACTCGGTGATGTTAAGCTTGGCGGACATTTCTTGGGAACGTTCATATTGAATTACGAGGTAGTCATAACATGTCTGGCCTTGACGAATAGGAGACTTCAGACCAATCTACGAGAAAATCAGCGCGGGTTGAAGAGGAGGCAACGATAAACATACAATGAATAATAGATGCACGTTATCCTTCGGAAGAAGGAACACACGCGATATGTTCGAATAAAATACTTTGTAGTCGTAGGTTTTTCCATGGAGGCGTAGCGAGTCCGAGTACATGTTCATGCCGTATCGACCACGCGGGGTCAGGAGAAGGACTTCGTCGAAGTTTAGGATGACCGCCGAGGTACCTTGGCCGTCCGCGCTTGCCTTCGCTTTGACCGCCTTGTGGAAGACCTCTGCTGCGTTGAGGTTGTCCCCGCTGTCTGATTCTTTGGCCCCGTGCTCTTCCTCCTTCGACGAAGCCGGGATATAGAAACGAATCTCCACCAAGGCATCGGGCAGCATTTGTTGCGATGCGTTTGTGCTCAAACCTTTGAATTCGAGAGAAACTTCGTTCTTGCCGGACATATTCACGTTGGAGACGTTGGATAGGGAAAGTTCAAAAACAGGCTTGTTTGAAACTGTGAACACGAGCTCGTCTGAACCTGGATTAACCGTCACATGTACGTGAGACGTTTCGCTTGACATCCAAGTTAAGTAGGAAATCTACCCTGGAAATGAGTGGCACCCCAGTTCCACCCTTTGAAAGCAGTTTCCCTGGACTCTAGGGCAATGTTGAAGTGCTTTTTGAAGAGTGCTGCGATTTTGTCGTGGTGCTACATGTCTTTTAAGGTCAGAATGCCCAGCCATTGACCTGTGATACGAACCTCACGTGCAAACCCGTCGAAAGTTTCAATCCCGTCGCCTTTGGACGTCCCCACACGAATCCGGAAGCCTCTAGCTACACGCGTCCATAGGGCGTGTTTTATGTTGTTCGCAGGGATTGCTGCCGTGACTTCGCCAGCTCGCCACGCCACGCCACTCGCGGCGACGCGGAATTCTAGTCCTTGAAGGTTCAAATCTGGAGCCAAACTGGAATTCAAAGTAAAATCACTTACTTCCCGCCTCGTGTGAGAGACCGCAGTATATCGTGTCAAATTGGGTGGTCATCGCGGTAGTATCGGTTGAGACGCGACTTGATCAAACGCGTTCCAATTTCGGAGATAACTCTAGACCACCAAACAGAGCCAAGCTATGGCACAGCCACTCTCGGAATTCAGGCCGAGTTGATCTTGGAGTTGATCGAATTCAAATTGAATCACAGAAAAAAATGTGCACTTTCTATATATCGACTCTTACGCTCCAGCCACGTGCACTTATTCGCTGTATCACAATTATTAACCAACTGCTCTCTCATCTTCACTATATTTCATTCCAATGGCCCATTTGACCGAGGTCGCTCATCACACGTCGACTAAGAGTCAAAGACCGCTGTAGAAATGAAGGCAAATGAAGAACTGCATCGAAAGGCGATGGGTTGGAATGAGCATTTGCACCGGCTTGCTTGGAATCTCCAAAATCATTACCTATGTTGCGCAGAGAAAGTTCAACCTCTGGATCCCCCACCGTCATTGCGTGATTCTTATCCGTTTTTTTACGTGCTCTTTTTGCATTTTTCTCAACCCTCTTCCTTGTCCGGTTCCTCGCCTTGTCAACGAATTTTGACTCTCCTGCTCCACTGCTGACTTCATTTCGTGGACAGGAACGGTAAATTTCGCCGACCACAGTCCTGCTGTATGAGGTTGCTTCTCTCCGCCGAAAGTTCATTACGGGTGCATCCACAATATTAACGCGCTGGACTAGGCTTATCCGTCGCATGTATCAAACGCACACGCATTATTTATTGCCGCGAAAATAACATGGCCGAGATCATGGAATCGCCAATCTTTTTTAGCACAAAGAGTGTGAGTTCGCTCAATTATGCCTTCCTGACTTCCTAGACATTGATGAATTACAGATCGCTCATGATTATTAACCTCCCAATGAAACCATTAGTACTTCGAGACTATCTTACAAATAAGTGCGTACAGGGATTTAGTCGTGCACATCACCAGAATCACTTTTCACCCAACGATTATGTCCTCAGGACTTCCCAAGTACAATCAATAACAACGACGGTGCAGATGGATGCCATGGAGAACGAGAATTGATCAGGATTCGAGATTGAAGATCGTGGCTGTGACCATATCAATCCGAAGGCATGACAAAAGACATGCCTGTATCTCATCATAATCAATCCACAAATCATATGCGAACTTCATTCGACGAAGGGAAAGAAGCTCGAAGAACAAGACGTGGGTGATCCAGAAACTGGGTTCACCATGTGCGACATATACCTGCCATCACACGCATTCGGCAACCAGTCTCTTCGTCAGTTTCCGTCATGCTACTCGTTCATCGGTTAGCACCTGTACTCCATGTGACTGACGAAGCACATGGTGCCTGCCAATGCGTCTCATAACACATGCCATGGTCTATATAAGCTGGTGATCGAAGCTCACAGCGTCGTTCCACTACTATCATTTTCGACTAAGAGACATAAAAGCCTCTGGTCACTTTTGACTCCGAGTCTTGTGTGGTTCGGACAGCTCAAAGCTCAAAGCTCAATTTCACCACTTGCTTCTCCGCCGCAAACTCTCGCCGTCTAGAACTCTAAAGCTCAAGAGTTGGATAAAAGCAATTGAAGATGCGCTCTCTTTTCCTGGTGAGTCCTTCTTTGTCTAATCTTTACGGAAGCAGAGATCGACTCGTCCTTTCTTTCACGTCAGGCCATCTGTCTCGCCTCTCTTTCCCTTACTGCACTATCCGCAATCCCGGTATGGACTCCACCGCTGAGCACAAGAGGTCGCTTCGTTGTTGATGCCAATGGCAACCGATTCAAACTAAAATCTGGCAACTGGCACGGCGCTAGTGGGACATACACCGGTAGCGGTGACATCAACGACGACGCCAATCACCATAACAGGGAGAATTCACATACCATGCCCCTCGGACTTCAGTATGTGCTTATCGACACCATTCTCGATGCATTCGAGGATTACGGAATCAACTCGATCCGCTTACCCTTCTCTAACGAGATGATCCACGATACCTCCATCGTCAAGGATGAATGGATCACGGCCAATCCCCAGTTCAAGGGCTTGACTCCGCTCCAGATTTACGACAAGGTTATCGACGCCCTTACAAAGCGAGGGTTTGCCGTTATACTTAATAACCACACCAACAAGTCCAAATGGTGCTGCGGCGTCGCGGACGGAAATGAAAGATGGAATGAGTCGCAGAATCAAGAACAGTGGGTCAGTGACTGGGTTACAATGGTGCAGCGGTATAGGTCGAACCTTCGAGTTGCCGGCGCTGATTTATACAATGAGGTATTTTTTATTGAACTAAGTCTCACCAATTTGTTGCAACTCCCTTAAGGTTCGCAGAGACCTTTTGACTGATCCCACGTGGGGAGGTGGCGGGAGCGCCGACTGGTATGCAGCCTCCCAAGCAGCAGCGGACCGCATCCAGATGGCCCATCCTGACATTCTCATCATGGTCGAGGGTATAAACTGGGTTGGACTCCCAGTTGATGGGTTCGCCCATTCACGGCCGACACTTGAGCCTGTGAGGTTCCTCTCCCATACACTCCTGAACCCAAACAAGGTATGTCGATTGACTTTATACGTACGGATCCGGCTGACCCTCCTGCTATCGCAGTTGGTCTACTCAGCTCATTTCTACGGGTACACGGGGCCAAATCACAGTGGTGCTACCGGGATTGGCGAGACTTCCGATCCACGCTACCGCGACTTCTCCAAGAGCGATCTGTTCAATACCTACACCAGACAAGCCGGTTACGTCGCAATTGATACTAATGCCCATTATGTGTCACCAGTCTGGGTACGTCTGCAAATTATCCATCCACCCCAAACCTTCTCAAAGAGCCCCAGATGAGCGAATTCGGCACTACCGGTCGTGGAATATCCGACATCGACAAAAACTGGTTCCTCAACACACTCGAGTATCTCAAGACTAATGACCTCGACTTCGCGGTATGGCCACTCGTCGGCTACCTCGGTAACGGTGCAGGCGACGGATGGGCACTCTTCAACTGGGATCTAAGCCGAAATGCCTGTGATGGGCTTCATGACGGAGGAGATTGGCGTGCATCATCCTGGGATGCTCTGGTCTCAATCGGCAGAACCGGCACAATCGCTACCGTGAGCGATTGGACAATGCTCAATCTTGATAACGGCGATTTCGTGCAATCAGCCACGCAACGGAGTCGGGGAGATTGGGATAGCGGGGCGAATAAAGCGATGTGTCCTGATGGGCAGCGGATCCTCGGGCTTTCCAACTCAAAGAGGAGGGGCTTGTGTACGGACGCGGTGTTTGGTGATATGTGGAGCCCGGACAAGGCGACGACGACTGTTTGGACCGAGGAGTATGTCGACAACGACTGGGCGGGGGGATACACGAAATACCAGTGTCCTGCCGATCACTACCTCATCGGGTACGCAATGCGTGGCGCGAAAGTGTCGACTGTCCAGTGTGCGCGATCAGCGAGATCACTGGGCAAATCGACCTCAGTCACTGTGTGGTTCGACCAGGGAAACAATCAGCGGGAGGCGATTGGAGGTGATTATGCGCAGGGAGATTTCCATGGATCGTGTGCTTCTGATGAGTACGTTGCGGGAGTGGCGTTCACGACGAGGATTGGGAAGCAGGGCAAGCCTGATGCTATCCTATGCCGCAAATAATAATCTAGGAGACTACGATTGGAAATACCTTTATACCCCCGGTGGGGACCTTGCGACTGGAATTTGCAGCTACACCAATCCGAAATTATAGACAAGAACATGTCTATATTTCGTTAACAGGTCATTTCTAATTACATGCTACGATGGGACACGTAGGATAAGTAAAGCTCGTTCGTAAGCAAAGGAGTGAGGAGGATGCAGCAAAGAGTAAGATGATGTGTACGGAAGGAAAAAGGTAATGAAAGCTCGTATTTAATCCAGCTCATTGATTTCACGAACGTCAAAAATCTCGAGCAAAAAGCTCCGCCTCCAAATCCCGAGCGAAGATCATATCATCACAATCCCGCATGGACAGGCCATGATCTTCCAGATCGCGATATGCGAGCTCCGTGGGTGGGGCAGCAGCACCAGCACCCGCAGCTGCGATACTGCCATACAATCCGGCCTTCTTCTAGTTCCGGTTCGCCCTCCAACTGGTGATCTTCGTGATGAGGCTCCGAGAGGCGAGCTCGTCATCATATCCACGAGCGTAAAGCTGGTAGATCTTCGTTGGCGTCTCTGGCGATGGGTAGCATGTCTTCGAGGTCGCGGAGGGCGAGTTGCTCATCAAAATCGCGGGCTGTTAAAGGGACCTCTGCTCCTGCTCCTGCATCGGCTGCAGGGGCATCAGGTGGCGGAGCACTAGTAATTTCACTAGCAGCGACAGCCGCAGGACCGTCACCGATTGATTCAGGTGGTGTTGTCCCGGCCTCGGTACCAGATCCCCCTCGTCCGTCCCTCCCCCTTCCTCTACCTTTGCCCCTGCCCTTTCTCTCCTTTTTTCCCTGCCCCTTCCCTCTCCTCTGCCTCTTCTATTTCCACCGCGTCCTCTACGGTGGTGACGGAGGGCAAGATCAAAGTCATCAAGATCGCGTGCTAACATCTGATGGTCAGCATGCATGAGCTGGAACTGCTGAGTTTGGTCCATCTGTTGGCTCATAGCGATGGCAGAGCCAAGGACTCCAGCAATACCTGGGCCCCCACCACCCTGGACCAAGGTCTTCCCACCGGTTCTCAGGTTTTGCTTGTTAACAACACCGGAGAGGGGACATTTGCTGGAACTGAAATGGAACTCGTAGAGTGTTTCGACTTGAATATGCCGGATAAGCAGGGCATTTTGATCTTCATAGGTTCGCGTCTGGTTAGACCCTCAGAAACCTGGTCATCGGCAGGTAGTGGGAGCATTTCCCATAGTAGTCAATGACAAAACGCCAAGGTGACTTGTCGCTTTACCTGCTCAGTGGCCATACTTCTCGGCTCGGGCAGAAGCTGGTGGAGGTACGACGACACCTTCACCTTCACCACCTGAGGCAGCTTTGGCAGCTTTGGTGCGACGGCGGGCAGCACCGCTCTTCTTTTCACGCGCAACAAGTTCGGAGGAATCCCCTCCATCGGAGGGAATGGCTGACACCACAACAGCGCTGCCGATGCAGACGAGAATGATTGCTTGACCGTATTTCATTTGAATTATGTAGACCGACTGGAGGGTGTAGAGTATGAGCGAGTGGGAAGGATCAGACCAGCTGAGCGTTTGAATAGATGACGATTGAGGGATTTCTCAGAACCTGCCGAGAAATTGGAGAATTGGAGATGGGGAACATGGTCGATTTATAGAGCAAATAGTGTGCCGTGATTCACCGGGATTGAAGTGATGTGTCGATCTTCATTCTCTTACGTTTCCATGTCGAACCGGAGATACCATACCGACTCCGCCGCAAATGGCTGCGAAATGATTGAAAAATGATTCAGACAGGAAAGCTCCCTTGGCACTTGCCATTGTCTCTATTGCTGCAGTATGTTTTCCTGTTTTTTTTTTTCCAAAAGAATTACTTGCTGAGTGGTTTGCCTCCTAATTTTTAACTGAGTATGAGCACCTTGGTCAGGATTATGCGGTTTCACCCTTCATTCTTCGAATTTCCAACACTTTTCGAGGTTCAACGATCAACGTCCAGACCCATAGAGTCCAGCGCTCTTGGTCATATATGATACAATACAAGTCAGCGACGAGGTGATATACCGCTTCTCACCGCTACTACACAGCCGGCTGTTGTAATCCTTGCTTATTCTTGTTTCACAGGCCATTTCACTGGTGAGTGTATACTAGATAGGCCAATAAACTATTCTATTAAGTGATTCATTCAATATAACAATCTATTCCAAACAGAAAGCAGGAAAAGCTGGATTTACTGCTACTTGAACGCTCTTGGAACGCTTAGTCAGCCATCATGCTTTGTCATAGTCCAAAAGCGGGTTAGTGACACTGATTAGGTGTTAGTCAACACCCGATGGGGCCTGCTCCTAACGGAACTGATTATCTGCACTATTTAAGAATACTTGGGAGTCACGATGCCCCAATACCTTCGTCAGCCCAACCACTGTTAGTTATTCTTCAATGGCCGATACCGTTCGCTACGGCTCTTGTTTGTGCAAGAGCGTCAAGTACGAAGTTACTGGCGATCCTTGGGCATTCTCCGTATGCCATTGTATCAACTGCAAGAAGATGACCGGTTCTGCCTTCATGGCGAACAGCTTATTCAAGCCAGAGGTACGTACAGAGCCCCCACACTACCCCTCAATACATAATCAGTTCAAATAAATTTCCCAGCAATACAAAATCACCGAGGGAGAAAGCCTTCTTACTCAATATCGCGACAGCACCACAGACAGTGGCAACACAAAGATTATTTCATTCTGCTCCAAGTGTGGCTCCCCTATCAGAATCACCAACGATGCGCAGTTTGTGATGGTAGTACCCACAGGCACCTACGATGGCGAGCTTCCTTGGGGTAAGAGTTGTAATACACTATTCGGAGCACGAATCTCACCAAAAGAACTTTAGATCCTACTAACGAGGTTTACTTGGACAAGAAGCGAAGGTGGCTTCATGAGATTACTACTCATGAGGATGGGTGTATTGCTAAAACCACCTAAAATATCATTTTACTCGTACCAGACGAGATCACAATCTTTTCCAATAAGAAATCGTCCACGACATCAGCCTTTTCATCTGAAGATTACCAAAGCGCCCGCAGATCATACACCTTGTAGGCCATTTCACTGTGATAGTTCTTAGATGGAACTTCGTCGCCTGTTATCCCATAATTGCGTTGTCGCAATTGGCGCTCAGGTCCCCGGACGCTAGGCTCGTAACCAGCCTGCGTCCACGAAATCTTGTCATTTGTGTAGAATTTTATCCCATACTACTTACATTGTCACAATTAGTCTTCGGGTCCCGGACGCGTCGGGGCCCTTCCATAAAAACAAATAATGACAATCACCAACATCGGCTAACATGATACATTTCAACGGCGTTTAGTTCATAGATTACGAGGTAATTCGGAAAAGGTAATCAAGAGCCATGTCAGCAAAAGCGATCCACCCTAGATTACCATTTGACTGTCCACAGATGAGTATGAGTATGAAATGAATCAGCGAGATGTAAAATTTCACACACTTTAAATTTTTTCCAACAGTCCACTGGTATATCAGGTTTCAGTATCACCAGCCGCCAGATGAGGTGCAGCGATGTGCCATCAACGCTAATTGCAAAGTACGGCAGCCCCTGCTGATTGAGATGACCAGTATATGTGATGGCGCCGACAAATCTGCAAGCAAAGATGGAAAAGGATCGGAGGAATGTCACTAATCTCCAAAAAGAAGAGATGTGGACTTGACAACAGCCTTCACGTCGTCGACTGTATCCTGTAATCAAGCGACGTTGATGAAATGTCGCCAAGGCCACTGACGCAAGCACACTAACCTGACAGCCATATATCGTGTCGTAAACGATCATCCAACTGGAATTCAAATTGTAAACGAAGTCGTAGCTCAAACAGAATAGTGCTCAAACCAAACGGTGCCCAATAGAAACACTGTTGGAACCGAATAGTCCTTGCTAGACACATGAATCACCCAGACAAGGACGAATTCCCAATTCATAGCGAAACTTCATTATGGCCTCTCGACTCGATGAGGGTAGAATGGTGTGCTTGTATTGGGAATTCGGGCAAGCCGCCACCCGCCAGGGACCTGTGCGCAGCAGCTACCACCCGGGAAATTTCTGAACCGAGGAAGCGTTTATTCTTGTACGCAATATCCTGTCGACCCAAACCAGAATTAAGACCAACGTGATTATCCAAGCCAAATCATTTAGTAACAAAGGGTAAGGTATCATCAAGAAAATATGATTTGTATACACTGCGTAAGTCCAACCCTCTAAGTATGGCTGGGATCCCAAAATTTTTGCGACGATAATGTATTATGAAGGTGTAAATAGAGTAAGGATATGGGCGGGTATGGGCGTCGAGTTCGCCTGGAGAAAATCTTTGAATGATAAGATTAAATCTGCGGGTGGTCGTAAGTATTTTTGGAAGAAAGAGATGAGAGCTGAAACGTACCAAATGTATCATGATATGTTGAAGATATAGATGTCGATCATGCTTTTGATCGGGGTAACGTCGGCACTGCCACTACTGCACCACTACCGAATCCATATGATGAAGCTAGGGATCCGAAGGCGGCTTCGTAGTTTTTCTGTGCAGGATGCGATGGATCCTGTGAAGCTACTGGCGATTTGCTAGGCTGGGGCGTTTGCACCACTTTCCGAGGAACAGTGGGTACTCCACCGCCAAAGCCAAATGAAGAGGCGAGGTTGCCGAAAGCGGCTTCGTAATTCTTGGGTGATGTCTTTTTAGGGACGAGTGAGGCAGTCGACGAGTTGAACGATGTGCTCGACATAGTGTAGATAGTACTCTGAATAGTTTGAATGGTCTGAATAGTCCGAGAAGTGTTCAGTGTAGTGGCTATTGTCGCAGTGAGATGTGGTTTTGCGATGCTTGACCTATCACACTCGTATGTTTTTATACCCTGACGCTATCAGTTTTCTCCTGAAGCCGTGAAACCCTGATTCAATTCATCTTCCCATCCGTGGCGGTTGGAGCTCGGGAAGCATCAATCGAGTCAATTACAGTGGCGCGCAGCGCCTCGACGGTTCTGCAGCACATCTCCGAGGTCATCGCAGACTCACACTGATTTGCAAGATATGACTAGTATGTTCTGGAATGACGGATTACATCAAGAAATGGGGGCATCGTTCGTTCAGTTTCCACGTGTTGTAACATGCATTTATACTTGACTCATCCCTAATAATACCGGCCAATGGCAGGTGGCTTCATGGCAGAATTGATATTGAGGGTGAGAGCCTGAGAAGCCTGCAGTGCAAACGCGGATCCGGATGTAACTGCCGAGCAGAACCAGGAGGTTCTCGAAACAAATATTTATGATAGTTTTTCGCACCTGTCGGCACTGTTTGACAGATCGCCTCCTGATCAGCGCTCACCTTGGAATACAGTTATCCTTGACTCGAACGCTGCGGTTCATATGGGCCAGGACATGAGGCGCTCCGACATTAACGTTTCGTCGCGGCTGTCGAGTGAGATCGAGGGGCGCTACGGCGCCACCGCAGCCTCAAAGATACCCAGGATATTCTTGGAATGCCTCGTGATCAGAGTGAGCCTCGTTCTAGGGATGGTGCCTGGATACGAATACGGTGAGTGGATATATTCGAAGCAATTTTACATAAAGCGTCAATTGATGTTCGGTCTCAGTGTCTGCCTCGAACCCCAAAAACTAATCGATAGTAATCAAAAATCATTGTATCGTGCAATCAGCGCCCGTAATGGGGACAAGAAGAATGAGTCACTCACTCAAATTAATATATCCCATTCCCTCAGTGGGAACGAGGGTGGCATCAGGCGCGTAGCCTTATTTTTCCGCAATGACCCTTCTCCGAGTTAACCGACTTCCCTGTCCTCAATCATGCCTGATTTTGTCTGAACATGAGCGTGTCGATGTGTAGACTTAGTTTAGAGGGACCCTTGGGCGCCGTGATTGTCCGCTTGTGAGAATTTCGGAGATGGAGTATCGTTCTGCAAGCAAGAAAAGAACATATTGCTTGCTAAAATCTGTAAATATAGGTTTAGTCAATCCGTTACATGCGATTTTGGTAATATACCTTGAGAATGGGCTGGCGTAATCTGGCTATAAATAAGATCTTTGTGTTATCATCGTCGTATGTTTTCAAGGGAATACTAATGTACAGATAATGTGAGATTCGTGGCTAGGTTTACCACCGAAATTATCAGTAGGTACACATAATATAGAATTCCTGGCATAGAATGTCAGCTATATAATAGTGGGTGCCAGTTGTTACTCTTATCGTCACGATATACGGTTTGCTGAAGATAGCCGTTACCATGCATGGACTGACGAGTTTGGCGTGCTTCCATAACCATAAGGGAAAGGGGAACTGAAAAGGGGAAAATTTGAGTGTGTCAAATGTACTACGACCTACTTACTGATGTAAAACGCCACGATCAGGATATAGCTAGAAGAGATATAGTGACTCATTGGTATATTTTGACATCCACTCAGGGTGACCAGCATGGGGACAGGGAAATCTAATAAACAGGTCAGATTAAAGGTTACCGAAACACGATACTGTAAGATCGTAACCTACATTCAAGAGATCCTACCCACAAACCCATGAAGACAAAACCTGGGACCCACACACCTACCGAACATACAACCAAAAGAACCGCATTTTTGGGACTTCTTTCCCACACTGCCCAGGTGCGAATCGTAAAAATCACCGCAAACCCCAATGATCAGCCTTGGAAGGGTTGAGTAACGGAGATTGGAGGACATTCTGCGATGCACATGGAGGCGTTGATCATCCCTATGTGTATTTCCCAAACGTGAATAATGCTCCCTGGATGCAATGGTTCGTTACGAACGATCAACGAGATTCTCTGCTGCCATACAGGCCGCAGGGTCTGACGGGGACGTTTTGTCTGCATTTTCAATTAATAAGAGAACGCATATGTAAAATCGCAGTTTGTACTCTCAGTACAAAAGAACACTTAATGTGAAGAAGGGGAAGTATTTTGTGACAAGATACAGTCCCGTTGGGATACTCCAGGGGGACGACCAGATAAGCGAGATCTCTGGTATGATGGTACAACAATAATCATAGGCCTGATATCTAGGTCAGTCAGGAAGCAAGCGTTGATATATTCACGAACATATGGCGCGAGGCAGGCTGCTGTTGCCTCACCGATTAGTTACGACACGTCTGTGCATAAGAGTTGTGGAACTCACCGTCCATGTACTTTTCGCAAAGAAAATATGTAGGAATTTTGTGAATTGTCGGTGCAATCAACGCTCGCATCTGACATTCTGAATCTGGGTGGCTTGGAATGCTTGAATTTGGGAGCCCATGGGGTGGCCTGGGGTATTACAACCGCAATCATCGACTATTTGAACCTCATCTGTCGGAAGGGCACTAGATTCCACTATGTAGTGGGTTGTATAAACGGTCCATGTTGTTGGGTCCCGGAACTCTTCGACGACCGTTGTTGCTGGACAAAAGGATAACAAAATAAAATAATTTGAGTTTACAGCGTCCTCCGTGAGTCGAATGCCATTCTTTTTCTAAGAGTGTCAGCGTCAGAGTCTCCCTAGAATATATTATTTCTCCATCAACTAAGTATGGTATTTATTAGCGTGTAATTTTATGTACCGTGAAAAACTCTGAGAACCTCGACAACAACATAGTGGCATTAACAGGTCTGTTTTGCACTTGTGACGTGATTCCGCCAGATTGTCCTTTTGCAGATGCATATTCAAGACCCGGGTAAAGTTTCGGGTGGAATTAAATTCAGTTTGTTCAACTTGAAAACCGCGTTACAGGGGAAGCTTGAGGAACGACAAATGAGGAAACTGAAGAAAACCCGGGTGAGATAATCATTCTGGCGACGCTACCACCTGATCACGTGATAGCGCTAGCCAGCATCAATTCGAAGTTGCCACGACTCAGTACGTAGTATGTACTACTAGTATATATTCTATGTACATACAAGTCTGCCAACCTGTATTTACACCGCCGCATATATGGTGCTGTTTGAACACCTGGTCGAATTAGTACGATTTGTAATGCAGCTCTATTCCGTCGTTCATAATCAATCTTCGGCTTCAGGCAAACCAGAGATTAGGTTATTGACCGTTTTGAGTGGGCCGTTGCAAGCACGGCATGTCCGAGTTCGAAGTTTGACATGCAAAAGGTGATCCAAACGAAACGACGCTATGGCAGAGAATATAACATGCATGTCATCCTCTTCCCTCGACAAAGCGAAACGAGAACTTTTGACATAGGAACACGTGGCCATATGTAAAAGGAAGTTGCAAAAAAATTTGATGAGCCCGGCAAACAAACGGCACAAACATTAGCCGGAGGCACTCGGGAATTACCGCAACGAAATTGTAAATAATTTCCTACGTTCAAATCCGTCTGCTCATTCGAAATAATTCGAACTCGGAATTAACTCTGAACCTGGCGGCTGAAATTCAACAGTACTAGTACTACTACTCCATCTAGCTCGATATCTCACTTGAAACCACTACATATAAACCGGAGGTACCCCGTTCGAAATACCCGAATGAATTTCTTGAACTTGCAAGTGGCTGGAAAACCAGTATGGATGATACAGAGGCCCCGGGAAGCTCCCCTATATGTTCGGAAATTTTTTGTGGATTTGAGACTCCTAAAATGACGATTTTCCCGGCCCAGAATAGCGGATCTGAGGTGATTTTGGCAAAATCTTTGGCCTATATATAGCAGATTTCAGACCTTCCTTGGGGATTTTTTTCAAGAAGTGGGTTGCTGGTTCATTTAATCTGTTTCAATTTGAGAAGAGCCAGAGCCCAGATTCACAATCCTTGAAGAAGCACAAAAAAAAATTTCTTCTGCCTTCTGCCAGTCTCAACTAGTACGAGTCCTAGTATGGGTCCTCATGGAAAGATAGCTGTAGATGACAAGCTTCTTAAAGGTCTCTGTAAGATCAGAAATGTTGTAAGATAGAGCACTCATAACCAGCTACATCTGGGGGTGGGCAATGCTTAGTAATTTCGCATACTGATGCAAATAGCCGCCAGTAAATAAACTTAATCGGACTGTAAATAGATTAACAAATTCACTGGAGAGAATGATTTTGCATTTTCCAGCTTCCACAATCACTTTAAACACTCAATTCAAAGACAAACTAACTCAGAATTTTACTCCCAACAAAATGTTAAATACAGATCTTTTGAAATCTTTTTCTTTTGTAGATAAGTTGTGCCAAGCAGGGCTGTTCTGACACATTGCTGCAACAGCCAGAAAATCTGGTTTTAACAAATTGTAGTCTTAATGTGTAGGAACAAGATTGACCAATGACTCAAGACCTAAAAATGAGCCTCTGACAATATAAAGTTAAAGGACTACTTGCAAGGATCTACATTGTTTTTGACTTTATAAGATAGTGGTTCAATAAAATGTATATCTGTATTTAAAAACATATTCTCCTAGTGTATATGGAAAAGTTTCATTAATGGTATGAGAGGTGGCAGTAAGTATCTGCAAAATGCATTCCACATCCACTCATGTGCGCTGCAGTGCACATGCGATCATCACGGCACAGCCACATCTAAATCAGCAAATCAGCAGCTCCTGCCATGCCAATGCTTTCCAACTGCCTGAACAGTGGAAATCCTGAACAAATATAAAGCATGTACTCCATCACAAAGGACAGACAGCCCTCAGTGTGTGTTAAGCACTGGAATATATACCAGAAGAGCTGTGGGTCACCAAGTTTAGCTGAATTATTAATGAATTTAATTTAATCAATAATATTACTGATCAGTGAAATTTCATCAGTATGCAAAATTACTAAGCATTGCCCATCCCCACTACATCACATGACCAAAATGTTACAAAACCGTGACAAAGTCAATAATTTGGATAAGGCTTTTCATTGGGCACATTTGCAGAAAATTGGGGATTGAGCGATTGTTCATTAAGTACTTAGCTAGAATTCCTTGATCCCGGAATTTTTATTTTCAGCCAAATGAATAAGTAGTATGCAAAATGGAAGTTAAGTCCCAGCTGCAACATGTCAAAATTAAAATTATACAACATGTGTCACGCTGGAGTAGAATCAATGCCCAGCCTCAAAAAAATAAACTTCCTGAGAAATCTTTAGTTTTTATCTTCACATGCAGTTTGCATGCTCCCTCACGAAAATCCCCAGGGGATTAGGGGTTCGGACCAAGGGCAGACCAATGTGCACCACACTAAAAGTAACGCCACGTGATGTAGCTGGTTATGAATGAGCTCTATCTTAGTTGACTCGAAGGACCTGAAATCCCTTACAAATGGGGACAAATCTCCAGCATCAATTGTTGATGCCTACACGGCTTTAATCCAGGAGGGCACCGAGAACATATATTGGGGAAGTTCTAGACATTTACAAAGTTGTAGCAAGTAGCCGCTATGGTTTGCTGGAACTTGCAACTAGTGTGTCAGGTGTGTCCGCACTTTCTTTGCAGGTGCTCCTACCTCTTAGCATTATGGTATGCACACTTGTCTTTTCACTGCAAAACCTGGTTACTCATGATCATTTCCATAATATAGAACACTGGCAACAAAGATGCCATGGAAGATTCTGAATCAGATTCAGACACACACTCCCCAGCAGCACCGCTTTTCTCATGTCACTCAAGCTCAACATCGCGGTCCCAGATTCACACCTATGCCCTTGTTCCAACAATTCTCTATAACCTTGGGATGTTTACCCTTACCCAGAGTGGTGTATCGCCATGATTCAACTGGATGTTAACTCCTGTTGCTGCCCAGCACTGGTTGACATTAAATAAGCCCCAGGTCCGAAAATTTCGACCAAAAATCCAGATTCCAGGAGGTATAGGCTATAGCATGGGTATGGGTAACCCATGCAGGTTGTGGGTACAGGTACCCACGGGTTAGGGTATGGGTCATACTCTAGCAACCTGTAACCCGTACTCAACCCGTACCATAGATAGTGCTGCCAGATCTTTGTATCCTGTACTCAACCCATATTGTAGATAGCGCACGGTTCCTGACCACGCATGTTTAAAGTACGCAAGCTTGGGTCAAGGATGTAGAACTGAAATGAGACAATGATCAGCAATTGAGCAATCGTAGAATAAAGAAGACTCACCCATAGCAATCCGGTAAGTTTCTGAAGCATCCGTGAGCGAATAATAACAATTAAGTGTCTTCGCGATTCTCATGGCTGCTTGGATTGCTGGGTTGTTGCCACTAGTTTGCTTGATTGCGTTGGTGAAGTACATGTCAATATGGTCCATGGCTGGAATTACTGTTGAGATGTTAAGGCCATTGCTTTACTGGACAAAATCCAGGGGAAAATTGAACTAGAGAAGCTGGGGGAACTGTTAAGGATTCGAGCTTAGTTTTACTATATGTTTTTGTCTACTGCAAAAACCCGCACAGGAACCCTAACCCGTCGCTACCCGCCCATACCCACTCTGATTCTACCTGCGGGTTGATGGGTTGTGTTACAAATTCCTTAACATGCCCCATTACTTCTTATGCACTACTGATTACCGGATACTTATCGACTCTTATCTTTCAAGACCCATATATGCATTCCCTTTCCCATGCTTATTCATCTTTTGTATTATGCTTACTCATTCTCACTTTAGCTTACTCATTCTTTTATCTATAACAAATAGTGTAAACCACGCTTATCGGACTCTTACATATATATAGGGATACTTTAGCTTAGTTAGTTCTTTAGCTTGACCTAGCTGAATCAACCTTATTCACCCACTCTGATCTCTTGATGCAAACTTGATCCTACTTGCCTTATGAAGGGAGTAGTGCATCTTTGATTCAACGATCTGACTTTAGCCCTATTGAGGGAGTCATTGGACGTTATACTTATGAAGTCAATGGTCTATAGTGAATGAACGATAAACCGGATTGATCTAAAGGATAAGGCCTAAACAGCCGTAACAAAAGGTCAAGCTGATCAGAATCATCAACCTATTAAGGTTCAGATGCAACGGCACCACGATATGGATTAAAGCCTGCGAGCAGCAGTGAAAGCAGTAGAAGCAGCAGTAGGCAAAGTGCCTTTAGCAACGAAGACTTCCAAGACGCAGAAGAACAACCAAGACTCTCAGTAGTCACACAAACAGTAGAAACGCCCCCCACGCTGAAACCAAAGGCAGAAAGTTCCAAAGGAAAGGAACCAGAGAAACCACTGAAACCCAAATCACCAGATTCCCCAATACCACCCAACTCAGACATAGAAATGGCAGACAAACAAAAACCCACTGAGATCAAACTCAGTTCACCAAACATCTTTGATGGAAACCGAAGAATGACAAAGGACTTTGTCCTCAACTGCAAGATGTACTTGCAAGCAAACGATAGAATCTATGACACAGAATGGAAAAAGATCCTTTACATGCTCTCATACATGAAAGGAGGAACAGCAGGACCATGGAAGAAGTCCTGGTATGGAGAAAATAGTACCCACCCAGGAACCTTTACAGATTTCATAGCAACAGTCAAAGAAGCGTTCTCTACACCAGATGAAGCAGGAGACGCCAGACAAACCCTGAAAACGCTGTGCATGACAGGAAACATGACAGCAGATGACTATATTGCGGAATTCAAATCAGCCGCATCAGAAAGTCAGATCACTGAAAGCAAAGCACTCATTGAATACTTCATGGAAGGAATACCTCCTTCCTTGATGCAGAAAATTTTGACGATGGATAACCCACCTACTACCATCAAGGGTTGGTACCAGAAAGCATCCATATTTGACACCCAGTACAGACATGCAAAATCAATTGTAGCACGAATCCAAGGAAACACAGGAAAGCCAACAGGAGGAAACAGTGGAAAAAAATATAATTTCCAACAAAACAACCCCAAATATGTTCCAAACAAAGATCCGAATGCAATGGATATAGATCAATTGACCATTCAAGAAAGAGACGAACATATGAAACGAGGACTATGCTTTGAATGCCATAAATTTGGACATCAAGCATCCAATCACAAAGCAGGAGGTTCAATTCCTCAAACTCCACAAAAGGAAGAACCAAAACTACCAATGAAAGGCAAAGATGCCTACATGAAAATCAGATCTCTTATGGCAGAATTAGATGAAGACAAAAAGGAGATCACCTTAAAAAATATGGAAGACAAGGGTTTTTAAAGAGGTGGACTGAATCGACGTCAGTACCTGCCGAGACCTATTCTGTTACATTGTCACCTGTAATTTTAGGAGAAATGAATCGACAATCATTATCTATTCCAATTACAGTAATTGAAGAACAGAAAAACGTCAAAATTCCAGCAATTGGACTCATTGATTGTGGAGCCGGAGGAAACTTTATCGACAAAACATTTGTCAAAGAAAACAAAATAAAGACAACTCCATTGAGAAAGTCAATTTTGGTCAAAAATGTAGATGGGACAAAGAACAAATCAGGGAACATCACAGACTGTGTATGGACCAAGATTCAAATTGGAGATGAAGAAATCAGAATCCGACTATTAGTTAGTGGACTCGGAAAAGAAAACATCATCCTCAGACTACCATGGTTAAAATGGCACAACCCCAAGATCAATTGGGAGAAAGGAACACTCGACTTTGGACCAAGCATCAAGAAAGGAGTTCTATCAGAAGCAATCCGAAAGAATTTAGAAATCCAATAAATGAAGCAAAAACAGCAATACCCCAAGGCAACAGTAACAGAAATACAGGAAGAACACCTAGAAGAAATCCCAAAGAATCAACCTCTTGAAGATTGGCAACCAATTCTTCTAGGAATCAACAAAGAAGATGATGAACATGAAGTCAACTTACTTAGGACATACATCCATCCAGAAGACAATGAAGAAGAATCCATCTGGATAAATGCAAAAATGTTGATATCACAGGAACTGGAACACAAAGCAGAAATCGAAGATCAAAAGCTGAAGAAGACGCTACCAGAATTTGACCAGAAATACATGTCATTATTTGACAAAACAAATTTGGAAAGAATGCCAATACGACGATCATGGGACCATGCAATAGATCTAAAACCAGACTTCATTCCAAAAGACTGTAAGATCCATCCCATTAGTCCAGTGGAACAAGGAAAATTGGACAAATTCATTGACAAAAACCTACGAAAAGGATATATCCGACCATCAAAATCTCCACAAGCATCACCCTTTTTCTTTGTATCAAAGAAAGACTCAGCAAAACTCCAACCAACTCAGGACTACAGAAGATTAAATGAAGGAACAGTAAAGAATGCATACCCTTTACCACTTGTAGGGGAACTTCTTGACAAACTAAAAGGAGCCAAATATTTCACAAAACTGGATTTACGATGGGGATACAACAATGTCTGGATCAAAGAAGGTGATGAATGGAAAGCAGCATTCAAAACTAACAGAGGATTATTCGAACCTCTTGTTATGTTTTTTGGCTTATGCAATTCACTGGCGACATTCCAGAACATAATGAACAATATCTATGCAATAGAAATTGATGAAGGATGGATCCTGATATACATGGATGTCATTTTAATTTCCTCTGACAGCATTGACAATCTATGACAAAAAACCATGAAAGTCTTGGATAAATTAAAGGAAAATGATTTATACCTAAATCTGGACAAATGCGTATTCAAAGCCACAGAACTTGAATACCTTGGATTAGTTATCAGAGAAAATGAAATAGGCATGGAACCAACAAAGTTAGCAGGAATTGCAGATTGGCCAGCACTGACAACAGTGAAACAAGTCCAATCATTCCTCGGATTTGCAAACTTTTACCAAAAATTCATTGGACACTACGCTGAACTTAGCAGACCATTAACAAATCTGACAAGAAAAGACATCGAATGGAAATGGACTCAAGAATGTCAAGAAGCATTTGATGGATTGAAACAGAAATTTTTGAAATTGCCTGTCCTCATGATGCCAGACAAGAACAAACCATTCCACATCGAATCAGATGCTTCGAAATGGGCCACAGGCATGGTACTACGACAACAAAATGACAACGGAGAATGGCATCCATGTGGATACATTTCACACTCATTTACAGAAACAGAAAGAAACTATGAAATCTACGACAGAGAACTATTAGGCATCATTCGAGCCTTGAAAACATGGAGACATTACCTCAAAGGATCACAATTCGCCACAGTGATTCTGTCAGATCACAAGAACCTGACATACTTCCAAACGGCACAAAAATTGAACCGACAACAAGCAGGATGGAGCTTGTTCCTGTCACAATTTGATCTGAAACTTGTACACACACCCAGAAAAAGAACGATACAGTCTGATGCTCTATCAAGAAGATCAGACTATGTCAGTACAGAAGACACAGACAACAAAGACCAGATCCTTTTACCAGATGACATTTTTATCAAAATGATTGACATAGGTTTACAAGAAGACCTAAAAAGATCAGTTGAAGAAGATGAGTTGTTTGCAAAATCAATTGAAGCATTAAAAGAGACAGGGACACCACCAATCAAATCAAACCTGTCTGATTGGAAATTCAAAGACGGACTTCTGTTTTTCAAGAACAGATGTTATGTAGGACCAGACGCAAAGCTGCAATGAGAAATAGTGCAAAGATATCATGACACAAAACCAGGAGGACACCCAGGCCAATACAAAACACAAGAGTTAATCAGTCAAGAATATTGGTGGCCAGGAATGGGAGTATTCATAAAGAATTACGTTAATGGCTGCGCCACATGCCAACAAATGAAAGTCAACACACACCCAACAAGACCAGGGTTAATACCAATTGCAACAAATGGAGAACCATGCCCTTTCTCATTTATCACAGCCGACTTTGTCACAGACCTCCCAGAAAATGATGGAAAAGACAGTCTCATGGTCGTGGTAGATTATGGCCTTATGAAGGGGGTAATTTCTATCCCTTGCACCAAAACAATTGATGCTCTAGGAACAGCGAACCTTTACCTGGAACATGTCTACAAAAGATTTGGATTACCCAACACCTTCTTATCTGATTGAGGCCCTCAATTTGCAGCAAAAGTCTTCAAAAAATTAGGAAAACTCCTTGGAATCAAGCTTGTAATGAGCATGGTGTATCACCCACAAACAGATGGAGAAACAGAACGATTAAATCAAGAGCTCGAAATCTATTTCCAAATGTTCTGCCAGAACAACCCAGCAATATGGAAGGATCTTAACCCAATTGCAGAATTTGCACATAATCAAAGAACACACTCCACAATGAAAAGATCCCCATTCTTCCTTATGATGGGATACGAACCACAGGCAATTCCAGCAGCATTCCAGAAGACAAATGTCCCAAGTGTGGAGCAATGGATGATCGAACTTAATAGAGCAAGAGAAGAAGCCATGGCAGCACACGACTTGGCAAGAAGAAAAGTTGCAGAAAGGACAACACGAGGTTTCACTCCATTCAAACAAGGAGAACACGTTTGGTTAGAAGGAACAAACCTTCAAATCCCCTATCCTTCAAGGAAATTAGCACCAAAATGAGAAGGACCCTTTGAAATCCAAGAAGTCCGCGGACCAGTAACATACAAACTGAAACTTCCATCACAATGGAAGATCCACCCTGTGTTTCATGCTTCCCTTCTTACACCATACAAGGAAACCAATACTCACAGACCCAACTTCTTAGAACCCCCACCGGATCTTGTGAATCAAGAAGAAGGATACAAAGTAGAAGGGATTATCAATCACCAACGATGAGGCCAAGGCTTCCAATACCTCGTGAAATGGAAAGATTACTCATCCACACACAACACGTGGGAACCTGAAGATCATTTAAAAAGAGCTCAAACAATACTCTAATCCTATCAGAAGCTACATTGCCTCTAACAAACTATTGTCTAACATCGCTCTCAACAAATTCCAATCACCAACAAACATGTCTTCTTCCACCACTAACAACCTTTACATCACCACTGCCATTCCTCTCACCAACCCTCCCAACACTCCTATCATTAACATCGCATCTCAAGAATGTCTTGAAATTGCAACAAAGATCATACGTCATCAGAGGTTCCTATCATGGTTCATGCACGAAGAACATCATGAACAAATGATTCAAACATTCAATCAACCACCACATGATCAACTCATTAAACTAGTCGAAAAATACCTGGAAATCAGGGATATGTTATACAATCAAACTGCAGATATCAGTCGGGCTCTAGATCAAACTACCAAAGAACCAGTGGATACACAAGAATTTCAAATTCTAGAAGATCTAATTCCATTATTACAAGATGGAATTCGACTACCCACATCCACACCTTTGACACCCACAGAGTCAACCGAAAGAGTCGACACAGTTGATGAAGAAGTACAAACATCCCCTCCCAGAACACCCACACCTTTGACTCCAAACTCTCCTATTTATCAACCAGAACCCCTTCCAATCCCGCCTTTTCGCGAATCATCTCCTTCACCATTGCAACATTCCACTCCTGATCCAGCAGACATGGTTCCGAACAAGGAAATATCTAAATATTTAAAAGGTCAAAAAGCCACTAAATCCGTCATCAAAAAGAAGAAAGCACCCAAACCCATCAAATATACAATGAACCCTCTCAACTACATTGGAAGTCGAGAAAAACCTATTGACCTCACTCAAATAGAACGAGCACTCATCTATAAAAACGTATTATGCTCTCAATGTCTCAACTTTGGACATTCATCAATAAACTGCGAAAAACAATATTGTCCAATATGTTTTCAACCAGCACCAGGACATTGTTGCGACCAATGCCCCGAAAGACCCATGACTAGAACGGCAGGGTATTATCAAAGCTGGCAACGAATTGGAGACAAATGAGAAGAAGTAGATGACAGGATTGACAATCCTTTCAATTACCCGGAAGCCATCGCAAACATGACAGGGGAGCCAATTGAGTATTAAAGCTGGGATGCTTTAAAGATAGAGAGGGGGTAATGTTACAAATTCCTTAACATGCCCCATTACTTCTTTTTCTTATGCACTACTGATTACCGGATACTTATCGACTCTTATCTTTCAAGACCCATATATGCATTCCCTTTCCCATGCTTATTCATCTTTTGTATTATGCTTACTCATTCTCACTTTAGCTTACTCATTCTTTTATCTATAACAAATAGCGTAAACCACGCTTATCGGACTCTTACATATATATAGGGATACTTTAGCTTAGTTAGTTCTTTAGCTTGACCTAGCTGAATCAACCTTATTCACCCACTCTGATCTCTTGACGCGAACTTGATCCTACTTGCCTTATGAAGGGAGTAGTGCATCTTTGATTCAACGATCTGACTTTAGCCCTATTGAGGGAGTCATTGGATGTTAGACTTACGAAGTCAACAGTCTATAGTGAACGAATGATAAACCGGATTGATCTAAAGGATAAGGCCTAAACAGCCATAACAGGTTGCTACCCGTGTGGGTATGGGTACGGGTCAACCTTGTCATACCTGTGGGAGTACCTGTGCTATAGCCTAAGGAGGTAGAATGGATTCCAAACCTCTCAATTGCAAATCTACTTGATGTAATACCCCAATATGTAAAGTTTGCCATATAGATGGCCTTCCTTGTCCAAGAAATCTTGAAAACAAAAGTTTCTCATGTTTATTTTTTCATATGTTTTATGTTTTATGACATAAACCCCGGCCCATATAGCGGATTTGAGGCCCGTTCTGCTGAACTTTTTTTCCAAACATATAGGGGAGCTTCCGGGGGACTTGACACAGACGGGAAATTTGTTCTTCAGATCCGATGACAATCGATAATAATGAATACTTCGACTTGAGTAGAGCCTGTTTATGGTACTCCGATGCAAAACGTTACTGTTCCCTATTAGGGTCGTACAAAGTTGAACGCAGATTCGCAGATGCAGACGCTTTCCCGCATATGCACCGGATTATGTAAGAATTTTTCGAAGTCCGTTTTGTGACACAGTGTGACTATTGCTATTAGGATAGCGAGCCGCGAGCGCATCGAAAGTTTACCCAGCGACACCCCCCACCGCCATCGCGGTTATTCCACACGGTCATTACGTATACATTCAACTCGTTATACACGAAATCTGCTCCCAACTTGACTCTGGGACACGCCAATTAATACCCATCACCTTCGAATGGACGAGATTCTTCACCCCAGAATCTATTCAAAGGCTCCGAATACAAGTTCAAATTCGTGCTGAATTTATCCCTACAAATCATTGTCATACTTGTTTACAACCTATAAAGTCTTTTTAGGTGCTCAGGTCCTCATAGAATGACAAAAAAATATTTCGTGTGATCATCATAGTAAGGTAGGCTCGGGTGATATCCTTGCGAGTAGAGATTGGAGGGATAATCACATTGTACTGACTTGAATCCTGATTCCTGACTCGACAGCGTGACACTCAGTAAAAAATAAAGTCAAATGTTAGTCGCGAGTTTTGACATCACCCAAATGTAATGGTCAAGAGCCAGCCCAAAGTAGTCAAAATCATTCATTTCCTCCCAAATGGCCAAACCCACATTGAAAGTTGACAAAATCATAAGTTTGAATCACCATTTTTATTGACTCTTGTAAGGCTTTTCGTTGACTTTGTCATTACTGCTGAGTTTACACAGACTAAGCATGACTTTATTTTTTACTGAGCGTGACAGAGCGGAGTATAGATTTTCCCCTTACATAACGGTGCATATGCGGGAAAGCGTCTGCGTCTGCGAATCTGTGTTCAACTTTGTACGTCCCTATTGGTTGACATAACTTTTTTCCCAAACGGCAAGGTTTCAGCCGGTCATCATGAATCGATCCTCCCAGAATTATCCTTATCACTTTCTGTTCGTACAGTACTAAGGGTACCCAAATGTGCGACGTATGTAAGTAAATCACGGTAAGCCCTATCTCGATTGACCAGCGATGCTGGGCACTTCATGTTTCATTTGAAGCGAGCCTTGAACAAGAGTCTTTCCGAACGTCCATATGAACGGCTAAGAGATACGATCGGGCATTCCGGTAGAATGTCAAGTTGTACCATGGTGGTCTTGAGAGGGGAGGAAACTGTGCCTGTGGTAATGGACCCACAAGTGCTAAGATCTGCTGCAGCTGCTAAGTTACTCGTCTTTAAAGTGGTTCGTCATGGATTCGTCAAGAGTTGCGGAAGGCTTTGCGAGCGATGGGGCACCCTTTTGCAAAGCTTGTCGTAGCACTACATAATCCAAGGCGCAGCACTCGAGTGAAGTGTAGCGCTGTAATAGAATGCAGATCCCAGCATTGTTTACGCCTCGGGTTCGGGTCGACGACACACCCCATATCTTAAGAAATGTATGAATACCAATAAGGGTATGTTCTAACAGTCATATCTCGGAAGTCGGATTCTCTTCACCTGGGACCCGAGAAAACATATTCCTAGCTCTTTGACTGCCAAGTGGGGCTGGCAAATATGAAGATCATTCAAATCATCCGATGAATGGTTAAAAAGGTATTCTATAGACAAAACTCGGTGCTAGCTTTGCTCTTCCCTTATCCACACTCAAAGTCCTAGTTCATCGGCATATGGTAGGGCATGCACGTCTCCAACGACGACGTATGTTGGTTTGCCTTTCACAAGAGCGGCAGCAGCCTGAAGGGGAAACGATTAGGTTCGCTAAGGCGAGATGAGGATGGGCGACGAACCTTGGAGAACGCTGCGGCTGTGACCCCGTCAAACGCAGCCAGGGATTTATCGAGCGATGCGTCTGATCCTACCAAAACCTAAGATAAAGGGATCAGCACAATGAATGAAAGTCTCGAACACCAGGACTAACGTTAGAGCCCAAGACGGACACCAGACCATCTCGGCTGTCAAGAGAGCTAGCAGCGTTGAATTTGGCCTTAGCGACTGCTGTTTTAAGTTCCTCGGCGGAAATGCCTGCGGATGCCTTCTTCAGCGCCTGGACGGCAACCTTACCCGCCTCCTTGACGCCAGTCACAGTCGTGCCTTGCACGAGGAGGCCTATTAGGGTTGCGTCAGAATAAGGCAGGTAGACTGATTGCACAGTCGTTCCCTGCGGGAGAGATGCAGCAATAGGTGATAGACCCTGCGACCATTTAACAGATGGCTGAGGGGAGAGATGAGCAGCTAGGGCCGCAAGCCCCGCGTTCGGGGCTCCTGTGACACCAAACCCAATGAACACGGTTTGGGGGCCTCCGTGAGCCTCAATTCGGCTCTCTCCTCCAAAATATGAAGATGCTGACGAAGTAGTAGCAGCAGTGGTAGGTGCTGAGCTTAGGGATTTCTCGACTAGTTGGGCAAGGACAGATTGATCAATGCCAGTACCGAGCACAGCAATGTTATCCTTGGCAAATGCGGACGCAGCAAAGGATTTGACGTCTTCAACTGTGAGGGAGTTGTGAGAGGGTGCGAAGAGTGAAGAGCCGAGCCCAGAGCGGAAGGCAAGTGCATGGGCAAGTTCGATCGCACGTGTGGCGGGGTCAGCATTAGCTGCAACAGCTTCTCCTTCAATGATTGGTGTGACATATTCTTCATACTCGTGTCGGGTGAATTTGGCGGATGTGATAAATGAGGAGAGGACGTCAACAAAAAATTGCCTAGTCCAGTTCGGTAAACTATTCGGACTTCAATGCTGCACATGAACTCGGAACTCACTCATCGCCACGAAGGAATTCAGCCGTCAGAGCGAGGTGCTCCCGCGTCAAGCTTGCAGACAATGCTCCTCCATAGAGTTCACTCTCGCGAACTGTTCCGAGGGCCGACCGTTTTGCGGTGCTCTGTTCCCTATGTTTTCTTGAACCCAGATTGCACAAGTTTTAAGCCTGCTTACCTTAAAAGCAAAGTTTTTTAGGGCATTGGCTACGCCTGGTTTCGACTCGAACCTGCTGCCAGCCTTAACAAGGATGGTCACAGCCGAAGTGGGCTGGTTATGGTCTACAGCTGCAACTTTGAGGCCTGCACTGTCAACAACAGTGGAAAAAGAGCGTCCCAAGCGCTGGACATTACGAACGGTCGACGCCCTGGCTGCAAGCATCGAGAATTTTAAAGTAAGAAAGACAGCAAAAAGTCTAGTGGAGGTTGTGTTTTGTGTGCACGCGTTGATTTCGGAGTTGGCGTTTCTTCCCGGCTTTGTCCGGTCAACTGACCAATTCCCACTTTCGATATGTATTGCAAAACCCTCCTCGAAATGCCATTATCCGTTCCTGTAGCCTCAGGAAAACATAGTAAATACATCAACTATACGATGATACAGCTATGCGACAACACTTTATAATGAACGTAGATCTCTAGTAATATAATTTGGTAATTGGAAGTAATTCGATAGCAATAGGAAAGCGCGGGAAAGCAGAAGCAATGAAAACGAAAACAACTCTATATCCTCCTTGCATGAACGGTGTGGAGCCTACAAACCATCCCACGGACAGTCTTCATCTCATGGACATAATCCCCCGTAATCTCGTTGACCTCCTCTTCCGTCCATCCTGCTTCATGTATTAGTGGCTTCACAGAATCTGCGTATCGTAGCAGGGAAGCCCGAAACGCCCTTCCAAGCATTTTCAACTCGTCATTTTCTTGCCACGGTCCTACAGGCATACTGAAGAACTCGGGAGAAATGTCTTCGAAGTAGCCAGAATTTATCAGATATGAAGGTATGTGAGAGGCCATTGGATGGATGTCTCGGCAGATCTCGAGCGCTCTTGCTAGGATTTCAAAAAATCGTTCGACTCCAGGGATGGGTGTGCGGGTAGTGACTAAAGGATGGAATGCTGGGTATCGACCCCATTCGTAGGAGATGAAAAGGCCGCCGGGACGCAAAACGCGTGCTATCTCTTGTAGGACGGCAGGATAATCATGGACCTAATTCGTTGGAGGGTTACATAGAATAAACGAAGGCATAATGGTGAATTTGGCTTACCGCCATAGATATGCTCCGTGCATGAACCAAGTCTATAGATCCATCCTCCCATCGGTATCGACCATTCACATCTTGAATCTCAAACTGAACGTTGGCAGGTGGATATCTTGTGGCGATAGGAACTATGCGAAGTGGGATGTCAGGCAAATCGACGTAGTAAAAAAGAATGATTCTATCGGACCGATGTCGAAGCCTCTGAAAGAGACATGCGGGAACTCCCTTGCCATGTCGATGACCCTGGAAGAACACCATCCGCTATCATTTGGCCGGTTTTTCACTTAGGCAGGACGAACATTCTTACCATTTCCCAGTTCCTGTGCAAAGGTCTAAGGCAATTTTCGGACGTTGGGGTTCTCGCGCCAGGATATCGGGCACTGGCCCAACATAATTTGCGCCAATCAGCCGGTTGAGGGCAACATGTGTGACATTAAGGCGCTGGAGAAAGGATTAGATTATGAGCTCCACGTATGCCACTGATAGGTAGAATATAAAGTTTACTTGTTGTTCCGGTGTGTCGGCGGGCAAGGGGTAAGGCGAAGACTCATCGGAATGAAATAGTCTACCGTCGCGTTCTAAAAAATATGTTGGAAAATCATCTGCGGCGATTTCAACGAGTAGGGGTGTTGCGTCGGGTGCACCCATCGACGCGATGTTTGCCGGTGTCTGGTTCGCTACCAAACGGGCCTCATCGTCACCGTCCGAACCATATCCCAGAGGATCAAGTAGGTTTTCTAAAGACATAAGGTAGAAATTGATCTAAAATTTTCTGGTGGTACAGAAGCGCGGTGTGTCTGAGTGGGGGGGATAAGCGTTGGAGAGGTACCCTTCGATGAATTCAATTATACAGTTTTTGACGAAGAGTAGCATCAGGTCCGGTTATTTTCGTGGGCTCCTATGTCAAACAAACTTAGCACGTGGAGCAGGCGGTGGCGGAAACCTACTTGGGGACCCTCCCACGAGTCTAAGCTGGGACTGCATGTCCGAAGCCGCTGGAGATAGATCTGAATCCATAATATGATATGGACCAAGGGAACGGCCGGACAAAACATAAATATTGTTGAGCTGCTGGTTCAAGCCTGTCCTTAACCTCGGAGATTCTGAATATACGGGTTACAGTATCAGAGAAAGGGTCTAGGCCATCCGTAGGCACTGTGCTTGTTGATTAATGTTGATTGCTAGAGATGCCACAGCTTCAGTGGGCTCGGGAATTTTAACGCGAATATTTTGGGCTGGTCACGTGACACGCGACACGGCATGACTCGCGCGTCGTCACGTTATTTTTGACTTGTTACACTCGGCACCGAGAGTCGAGACTCAGATAAATGCTCAGGCTTTCAGTCTTGACTTCGATGTTGGACGCTTGAAATCCCCTACAGTAACGCGCAGTATAGGCTGATACACGGACTACAATGGATCTGGACGCCTTCTTTTCTGAACAAGACCAAAGAATGAACATGCCAGACGACGACTTTGATGAGTATCTGATTCGCATGGGCTACAAGTTGAGGTGCGCCCATAACCACAACTTAATGATTGTAAATATTGAGGTATGTTGGTGTAGCGAAGAGGCACGCCGAGACCCAGTCACGTCGACTCCTGTTGCATCCAATGATTCGCGAGAACCAGAACGCTTCGGACCCCTAGCATTGCATATAGACTCCCAAGCCGCGGGAGGAGATGAAATACACGCCCGGGAAATATCACCAAGGTAGCCGCTCCCGCTCATCCAATTCAAGCGGTTCTGACGCAGTCCGTTGCACAGTGATCAACACGTCAGCATTGTTCACTCCCCAGAAGCTCATCGTGAAAACCAGACTGAGTCCACAGCACAGGCCTTAACGAGTCCTCATGATCCTCCATCATCAATTTCTTCTGGAACCCTTTCGCTCTCAAACGCAGTTGAGAAGCATGATTCATCCTACTTGGAGAATGAGAACACCCTTGGAGTTCTCAAACGCAAGGCATCCCAAGATAGCGAATTATCTGGAGCCGGAGTGCCTCAGAAGAAGAGAAATATATCTCCGACACCGCAGCAAGTTATGTCTCCGTTTTCATCGATCGAAGAAATCACATCGTTCGTCTCGTCTACACACCTGATCCACGCTTTCTTTAACTACAACCATCAATAGGTTCGGGACAAGCACCAGCATAAGTCCAAGAGGAGAGAAAAGGCCTATCAATCTGCAGGAAGAACAACAGGAGCCTCAGTTGCGGCGATCAAACAATAACCCGAAGAGTCCAAAGAAGCGCAAAGTCAACGCGTTGAAGTTGCAACCCCTCGCGCAGGTGCCTATGAAAGTAACAACACAGGACGGACCTTCAACATCTCCGATTGAAGATGCCTGCAGCTCGTTTGCCAAACATGAGTCCGCCGAATCGAGAGCTGCAACAAAACTTACTAGCCTCAAATCTGGTCCTAGCCGATTGTACCTCGAGGTCAAAGAGAGAGTTGCTAAACATGCTACATCAAGGCGGCGAGACAAGGTAATCAAACTTGCTACGAAAGATCCTGCGACAAATATAGCGCTTTCCCCTGATAAATCATCCGTCATCTATGCATCCTCTGCGCCGTCTTCTCGTTCTTCATCTCCTGTTCCTGCTCCCAGCGGTCCTACGGAGGTAATATCAAAGAGACCGTTCCCCCTGAAACCCGATAAGAGTAATGCCAAAGTAACAAAATCAAAAAAGAAGGCAAAACCTCCACCAATGACACCAGTCGAATATGTTCGTCATCTGCAAGAGAGAGCTGCTCGAGAGTCTGAGAAGCCGGACATAGAGAAACTAAATAAACGTTCTCCGTTTAAATTTCTTCGAGGGAAATCCATATGCTATATTGGGGGAGATATGACTTATGCTTCAGAGAGGACTCGTGGAAGAATGGACTGTGTACGTCTGTTTCTATCGTCACGACCATTTTATCCACGACGCCATTCTAGATTGTTAAGTATGGTGGAAACTTGCTCGCAGCCTATGATCCTGCGGTGACAACCCACATAGTCACTGATGCACAGGCATCGTCAACGTTACGTGCACTCGGGTTGAAGAGATTAAACGAAATTCCAAATCATATACCAACGATCAAGTGGGATTGGATCGCCAAGGCCATTGGGAGAGCGCCGATAATGACTAAAGAAGGCGGGTTGAAAGTACGCATGGACGAGATGTTCATGCATGCTGCGTTTAGGGAACGCATCGATGCCGGATCGGAGCCTGTATTTTCTTCATTCAAGGGTAAAGGAAAGGGGGAGGTTATTGCAAATGAAGACATCAGCCACATTTCGTAAGCACTATCTATCTAGTCGTGTTTGAGGTATCTGACTTTCACCACAGAGAGTTTACTCAAGATAAATCACGCCAAAGTATTTCTCGTTCTATACACGACTCGGATGGCGAAGATGACGAGTCAGACGAAGGGGGGCTTGGTTACAGTTCAACAGGAGCACCGCCCTCCCCTCCAACAGGAGCACCGCCCTCCCCTCCAACATCACCTCATCGCCCCATAAAGTCCGACCGGGCTACTCCAAGAACATCATCAGACGTTGTGGGAAAGGGCCAACCGACACCGGGCGATCCTTTGGCTGAATTTTACGCCAAGGCGAGGGCAGAGCGAGATAGCGGGGTAACATAGCTTAGCTTCCTAAAGATGTACAAGGCACAACTGATTTTGCATTCAACTTCTTCAGTGGTCGCGCCATGGAGAAGTTGAAGAATCCGACATGGGATCAGACGACGAGACCAATGAGCCTGCCTCTAAGGCTATTGCGAAGCGAGTAAGTTGTCCCGCGCGCTAAGGATCCGCATACGATGCAGGTATCTGACCTTTTTCAAGGGTTGGACCTGCGATGCGAGGGAAGTACAAAGGAGAACCTGTGTGAACCAAGACATCATCGATAAGGTTTAAGCGCCCGAGATTGGGAAAAAAGGACGCTTGCTGATAATTGATTTATGCAGCTTCAGGAACTCAAAGATCTTCACCAATCTAAACCTAGCGACGATGACCGATGGCGAGTGTTTAGTTATAGTAAATGTAAGGTATTTTGAATAACGTCGACCGAGTACATTCATCGTATTTTAATATTCCCGCAGGCATCCGAGCTCTCCGAAACCACCCAAAGCGTATCGAATCCTTCGCTGAAGCCCGCGCAATCCGCGGCGTCGGAGAAAAAACAGCTGCCAAGGTATGTCCAACGTCTATTCAGGGGATACACATGTGAACAATTGTCCATTCAAGATAATAGAAATCATTGAAACTGGTGGTCTTCGCCGAATTGGTTACGAAAGGACTGATGATGTAAAAGCAACGCGTCTGTTCCAGGGCATCTATGGTGTCGGTGCGTCTACAAAAATCCAGATATGAACATATCAGCCAAATCGACCTCTATAAGGCCAATCCACAGCCTTCAAATGGTATGCAGCTGGGTGTCGGACATTGGACGATATTCTTGGGAAGAAAGGCGGCGTCAAATTAACGCCTGCCCAAGAGATTGGTATACGATTTTATGACGGTCGGACAAAAATCTTCTCTGCTCGTTGAGATTTACCGATTCCTCCTTCAGACATCAACAATCGCATGCCTAGAGAGGAAGCTAGGACTATTTTTGACCTAATCAAACCCATAGGTAACCTATTAAATCCGCCTTGCTTGCGTAGCTGACTGCGTTTCAAAGCCCTCGAAATTGACGCCAAACTTTTTGTGGAGATTATGGGCAGCTACCGAAGGTGGGGATGCCTTGCGTAGGGATTGTTTGTTGGGCGCAGCTAATAAATGGATTAGAGGAAAGGCCGATTGTGGGGATATTGACATCCTGATTACGCGTCCGACAGATGATGGGAAAACACACGAGGGTGAGTTGGGCGTTTACGATGCATGTAAAACGTGTTCATCTATGTGTAACAGGTGTGCTTCCTCGGCTACTCCGAAATCTCCACGCGGCTGGTGTATTGACCGAGGACCTCGCTGTGCCCGAGGATCCAAATGACCTCGAAGCCATCTATCGTGGTTTATGTCGTGTTCCGAAAGAAGGAGCGCGGAGAAGAAGAATTGACTTTTTGACAGTGCCGTGGCAGTCAAGAGGCGCCGCCTTGCTTTATTACACGGTAATTGTATATTCAATATTTGCTTGTCATGACGCTTATTATATGGAACAGGGCGATGATATCGTGCGTCCCCCCGCTGTTTTCGTATTATGTGATTTTTCAGTACCTTTTTCTAGTTTAATCGTGCTATTCGCTGGAAAGCAGGAGCGATGGGGTATTCTCTCAACCAGAAAGGCCTGTTTAAAGGCGTTGTGCGCGATCCTCGCGATCGACGCGTGAAAATGAATACAGGTATGGTTGTGCCACACTTATTCTGTAGGCTTGTGTGGTTGAAAAATGCCCTCAAGGGACACTCGTTGCCTCTGAAACAGAAGAAGAAATATTCAGAATCCTGAATGTCCCGTGGCAGGAACCCCGAGAACGAGTGAGGGGTTGAGATTTCGTGGTTTTTGTTATTGTTGTGGGGAACGGTGATTGCTTACTCTTGGGATCTTGACTTGTTCTATTATCATCTCAAACGCGGTTTTAAGCAAGCGCGACGATTCCCCAGGGCCTTCCATCCTCCATCGGAATAGTATTGGGCACCTAATCAACACCGAAAGATCGTCTTGTTTCGTCAGTGTATGATACGGTATGGACACAGACATGTACCTGGGTTTAGTTTATCGCAATTCCATTGTACCGTTTACTTTTTTCCCTCCCTTCTTCGTTCAAGTCGCAACGGCGGGTTGATACCTCACCCACGGTAGAGCGAGCGTTTAGCCCTGTATCATTGCTGTCATCGATGAGTGACTTGGCTTCGATTGGGATGACCCTCGCACACATTGAGCATATTATGATGTCCACGACTACGAACACGGCGTTCTGAGAAATGTAGTGGAGCCTTGGTCTCAACATCCCATTCCAGCGACGAGTTGTGTAGAAAATAACTGGGATATATAGTCTGGTCTCATCTTCAAGTTTTACTCTGTTCATAATGTATGATGTCCCACATCTCCCCCCGAGGCTATAGCTCGCCTTACGAAATCGAAATCAAATAACCATTCTCGGTCCATCGACCACGTCGTTCATCGTGGATCTCCAATATACCAGATCGACAAGTTCCCAGACTGTTCACGTCCATTCCTCTACACACAAACCACGATGATGGTGGAACGATGACCCCCTTTGACGTTGAGACGTTCGTTGGGCTAGCACGCAGGGTTCGGGGTGCTTCTCGATGTTTTTTCATATCGCGGCTTTGCATCGTCGGCTCGTCGTCCTCCGAGCGCATTTTGAGGGGGTCAAGTAACCCTTGGAGGTGCGTCCGTCTGGCTGGATACACGCGTCGGAGAGTCGGTGGTAGCGCAGTCTTGCGCAGAAGAGCTAGGGCAAGATGGGCATGCTGTGTGCCACTTTCTCTCTCGTGACCTAAGGGACGAGACGGGCCAAATCACTCCTCACACACCACCACACATAGCTCGTGCCGGACCCACCATACATACATACATACATGACATCAAAAGCGCACCAACCCGCCTCTCGCAAGCCTCGTCAAAAAGATTCCATTATCCAACCATTTCGGACCTCATCACCACACCATCAACAGAGCTCCGAACCCGAGGGGGAAGAAAACGACCGAGTTGGTGATCACCATTTGGCACGGATCCTGATTCGTCCATCAGCCATACGTACTTCGAGCCACGGGGGATATATATACGTACGGTTCAAAGCTATGGGTCCCTTTTTGTAGCAGTGTCGTAGCCTCATCAGTTGACCACAATGTAGAAGAGTGCGTGGGGAGTTGGAGGTGCTCGTTGTTGTGGTGTGACATACTCGAAGGTTTAGAGTTCAATCGTGAGGTTGAGGTTGAGCTCGGTGCTGGGCTCGAATCGCGTGATCAGCTTGCTAAGGTCATGTGCATGCGAACTATCTGGTTGAAAAAGGAAATTCCAAGGGACTGGGTCAGGACCCGGCAGATCGGCGCCCGTGGATGGTGGTGTGAGAATTGCGGCAAAAGCCGAAGCGTGGCGCCAAGGGCTCGGTTGGGTTTGGATTCGATTCTGTTGTGTCTGTGCATTTCCCTCACGCCTCCACGCTGAATCCACGAACTCACGAATTGAGAGGGACGACAGCAAGAGATAGAGTCGGTCGTATACGAGACTGTTTAAGATTGCGGAGGACCTGCGCTTGGACTGGACTTGGGAACCCGCGCTTGGGTCTTGGCATATATTTTCTTTTTTTTTTTTTGGGATTGAGTTGGATAGAGGACATTATATCGTTTCGATTGAGGAGGGCAGAGATGGCGATGCACCATCGAGACAGACTGTGAGTCGCACTCTCGTCGTCTCCTTTCGTTTTTGCGATGGGCGGTGCGCTCTTAACCCGAAACCGTGGATATGGCTCGCCCCGGCTTCCCGTTTCCTGCGCTTCGATTTCTCCCCTCAGTCTCTACTTTTACGTCCCATCCACCACTTCCCCCCCCATATGCACCGCGACCTCCACTTCCACCCCCATCCCCCGCCACCGCTCCCCTCCCTCTCCCTCTCTCTCTCCCTCTCCTCATCATCCTCCTCGTCCTCCTCCTCCTACCCACCCCCCTCCGCCTCCCCCGCTTCAGCACGCACGCTAACCCTCCCCCACAGGCAATACGAGCTCACCGTCCGCCAGGAGCCAAAGCAGGCCCGCATGTGCGGCGTCGGCGGAAAGGCTGACCGCCGCCCCATCGACCCGCCCCCCATCGTCCAGCTCCGTGTCATCGATCCCACCTACGTCCCCGGCCCGACCGCGGGGGCGTCCTATACTCGTCCGTCGTATGTTCCGTTCGTGTTCGTTCTCACTGACCCCTGTCTTTTTCGTAGGTGCATCATCGGGCATGGGACCTACACCTGGCCCTGGATCGAGCACCCCCCGCAGGCGTAGGACCAGCTCGGCAGTGAGCATGGAGAGCCCAAGGGACGACCGCGCGCGCGGGAGGTGAGTTGCTTTTTTTCGTATTTCTCTGTCCATCGTGTGTGGCGCTCCACGTACCCGATCGACCATCCTTCCCCCCTCTCTCCTTGCCCAAAACTCAACCCAGCACTGACGCTTGCCTCCCACCCACAGACCCTCCACACGCACCCCCTCGCGCAGCCGTAGCCGCTCGTACTCGCCTTCTCCCTCGCGGGGCCGCTCACGAGATCGTGACCACGACCGCGACTGGAGCAGGGGCCGCACCCGGAGCAGGAGCCACAGCAGCGATCGGGAACATGATAGGGAAGACCGCGATGTGGAGAGAGACCGGGAACGAGGCAAGGAGCGTGAGCGTGATCGTGACCGCGATCGAGAAAGGGATAGAGAAAGGGACCGTGAGCGGGATCGGGAACGAGACAGAGATCGAGAGAGGGAGAAGGACCGCGAGGACGCGGCAGCGGCCGCCGCGTATGCCCAGTCATTCCTGCAGAACCCGTATTACTTTATGTTTGCGAGCCTGGCAAAGCCGGACGACGATGCGGAGCTCCATTGGTTGAAGGTCCGTGGTGCGATTTCGTTCCTTGTTGCCATGGAGGGCACTGACGCCCGTGCATAGGACGGCCGCACGCGGTGCACGACGGGCTCCGTCGTGTCGTCGCTGTACCACCTCAAGGATCCGCAGCGCGGGAACGAAGGTGTGTTGTCCCTGCCCCGAACGAAACCTCCACTCATTGACTCTCCCACCAGACGCGGGATTCTTTGTGTTCCCCGATCTCTCCGTGCGCACAGAGGGCTCGTACCGGCTCAAGCTCTCTCTCTTCGAGGTAGTGGGCAACAACGTGCGTCATTGCAAGAGCATTTACTCGGCGCCGTTCTACGTGTACACGGCGAAGAAGTTTCCCGGGATGGAAGGTGCGTTCGATGTCTCTCCCTGTCCCCCGCCCCTCCATACACATACTAAGAGTGAGCCTGATGCTGATACCTTTTGCGTTACAGAATCGACCCCGCTATCGTGCTCGCTCGCGGACCAGGGCATCAAGATCCGCATCCGCAAAGACATCCGCGTGCGCAAGCGCCCTGAGCTGCGCACGCCTGTGCCTGTCCCGTACGCCGGCGAGCGCGAGCGCGAGACGGACCGGGACCGGGACCGCGAGAAGGACAAGGACCGGGAGCGCACCCGTGACAAGGACCGCGACCGGAGTAGGGGGGAGATGGACGTCGATGGCGAGGGCGAGGGCGGCGATGGAGATAGGGACGCGGATGGGGACGGGCGGGAGAGGACGCAGGGGCGAGAGGGGCGGAGGAACAAGCGGAGCCGTACGGACGATGGGAGCGCGAGTGCAAGTGCAAGTGCGAGTGCGCCGGGGCAGATGGTGCAGAGCCCCGTGGCGGGCGTGGGGGTACCGATTGGCGCGGCGCCCGTGGGCGTACCGCAGCAGCACCCGTGGCCGCCCCTCGCGTCGCTCGACCCGACCCTGGGCCCGACGATCCCGCCGCCGTCCCAGGTGGGCGCGGTGATTCCGCCGCCACCGCCGTCGGTGCAGGGACAGCAGCAAGGGGGGTACGCGCCGCATGGGATGCCGCCCCCGCCGATGCATGGGGCGCCGGCGCAGATTATCCCGCCGCCACCGCCGCCGTCGGCTGCGCCTGTGCCGGGGCCGCCACCACCACAGCAACAGCAGCAGCAGATGATACCGCCTCCGCCACAGCCGGGAGAGGTGTCGGTGTATGATGGGCGGGGGTATCATCCGTATGATGGGGGGTACCAGCACCCCCAGCAACCACCGCATCAGCAGCAGCCACAACCGCAACCGCAACCCCAGCAGCAGCAACAGCAGCAACAGCAGTACATGCCCCCGCCGCCACCGCCGCATCCACACCCGCATTATGCGCCGTACCCGACCCCAGGCCCTGCGCAGGGGTGGGGCGCCCCGCCGCCGCTGCAGCACCACCCGCAGCAGATGTACGACCCGTATGGGTACCACCACCATCACCACCCCCAGCAACCGCCCCCGCCGCCGCCGCATCATGGACACCAGGGGCAGATGCCGCCTCCGCCCCCGCCGCCGGCGCATGTGCACCAGCACCACCAGGGGCAGGCGCCGATACAGTATGGGGGCCAGCCACCGCCGATGCACCACCACCAGCCGCCGCCCCCGCCGCCGCCGCATATGCAGGGCCCACCGCCACCGCCGCATCATCAAGGGCATCAGCAGCAGATCATGCCGCAGCACCAGCATTATGCGCCTCCGCCGCCGCATATGCAGCACCACGTGCCGCGGTATGACTATGCGGGGGGGATGTATGCGCAGCCGCCCCCGCCGCCGCCACCGATGTATGGCGGGTATTATGATCAACAGCAGCAGCAGCCTGGGCCGCCACCGCCTGCGTCGTATGGGGGGGCGCCGGGCGCGGGTACGGGTACGGGGAGTGGGAGTGGCGGTGGGGGGGCGCCGGGGAGTGGGACGCCGACGCCGACGCCGGTGGTTCCGTCGAATGATACGGCGCCGAGGACGGGGAGTGTCGGTGTCGGTGGCGGTGGCGGTGTTGGTGGGAGCGGGGCGTCGCCTACGTCCGCGTCCGCGTCCGCACCTGCGCCAGTGCCAGTGCCGGCGCCGGTGTACCCAGAATATGCGGGGTATGCGCCGGGAGTGAGGGCGCCGTCGTCTCCGCAGCAACAGCAGCAGAGGGGGGCGTACCATGTGCCACCGCCTGTGCCGGTGCCGTATTACCCGCAGCAGCATCAGCATCAGCACCAGCACCAGCAGCACCAACACCAACACCAACACCAACACCAACACCAACAGCAGCAACAGCAACAGCACATCCAGCCGCAGCAGAGGGGGTACGGCCCGCCGCCGCCGCCGCCGCCTGCGCCGTATGGCCATGGGTACGGGGGATATGCCCCGCCGCCACCTCCGCCGCCGCACGGGCCCGTGCCTGTGCCTGTGCATCCGCACCCGCATGCGCACTCTCAGCACGCGCAGCATTCGCAGCAGCCGGTGATGGGCGGGAGCGGGGGCGGGGGCGGAGGCGGGGGCGCGGGGGATCCGTGGGGGACGCCTGCTGGGTTTGCTGGGTTTGGCGGAGGGGGCGGGAGCGGGGCGTGGGGGGATGTGTATGGGCAGACACCAGGAGCGGGGGCGGGGTCGGGCTCGGGGACTGGAGCTGGAGTTGGGATAGCGGGCGGGGCGGGGATGGTGGGCGTGGGAGCGATGGGGAGCCCTGGGGGGCGGATCCAGCTGGCGCCACTGAGGGGGGGGGAGGGCGGGTCGCCGGTGCTTGCGGGCGGGGGGGCGTACCCGGTTATACAGATCCGGAGTAGTAGTCGGGATGCGTATGGGATGGGGGTGTCGAGTTTGAGGGAGGAGGGGCGGGAGGGGGTGGGTGCTGGGGTGGGTACGGGTGTGGGTGTGGGTGTGGGTGTGGGCCGGGAGAGGGAGGAGGAGGGAAGGGGGAGGGAGAGGGGGAAGAGGGGGGATAAGGGGAAGAAGAACCCGTTGAGTATTGGGAGTATCATTTCGGACGAGACGACGTAGTGGGGCTGGGCTGGGTTGTTGATGGTGCGTTTGTTAGCGATGTTTTTGGTTTGGGCAGGCGTTGGCTGATTTGCGTTGGGGTTTGGTGTAGATGGTTTTGTTTGTCGTGTTCGTGTTGGGCTCCCATTGTCTCGCTCTCCGGCTCTTGTGATTCGTGGCTGGTGATTCGTGATTCGTGACCTGTGCATAAAAGGACGGTTCTTTCGTCGATCCGCTGCTAATGTGGAATTTTGTCTTATCGTCTTCTTTTCGTTTTTTTTTTCTCTGTTTTGCTATGCTGGTATACTTTTTTTTATTATCGGTCTCTGCTCTGTTCGATGCCTTGGAGGATTTTTTTTTTTTTTTTCGCTATCTCTGTTTTCCGCAGATGGAGTCTTTCTACATGGTTCCTCGTCGACCCGCCCCACCTCACCCCGCCCTAGCATTTATTTTTTCTATCCTTCCTTTGGCTGCTTAAATCCAATCTTTTTTTTTTCTTTCTTTCTTTTTTTTTTTTAACACGCACGGAATGAATTTTGTATGCATCCTACATATGTACTTTTTGACTGACTTTGGGAGATGTCCTGATTAATGATCTGAAAGTGTGTTTGGATGCTGGATGCTGGAATGGGAATGACAAGGGTGGTTGCGCATGGGTTGAATCGTCTGGGGACTTTACAGGACACGTCGCGTCGTGTGGTTTGCTGCCTAGATCGCGCCATTCCGAGCTATCAAACGTGTCGTGGTCGAACGTCAGAGTCCTTGGTAGTGAAGGGTGAGCTCGTCTACACCGGGTACCCCGCACGCGAGGTTGTGAGCTGGAAGAGGGTTTGGACGCGTTGTAAAGGGGGATAGACTCGCTCAGACTCGGAGATGGGGGATCATCTACTTGAAATATACGCCGAGTATGTGCTGAATTTGGCTCCCATGCTGTTGAAAAAACAAAATCCATTGGAAGAGCAAGGAGAGTACATATCAAAAGCCAACTACAAGGACAGACCAAAGTGAAAAAAGGGTTCCGTGATTTTTATCCTCGAAAAAAAGAAATAGTACTTGGTAAGTTGGTATCATATACGTATCGTCCGTTCCTCTATGTGTACACCATCAGAAGGCAGAGAGGAATATAAGGGAAGCTGTTATAAGGCTCGTATGCAATGCTGGATGCGTCTTGAACCCCGCCGATGCACCGGCAGAGCCTACGCAAGTCTTCCCGAGAGGACAACAACCCTTTTGGCCAGTCGTTGGGTCTGTGGCACAAACATCGCTGAACAAGAATGAACAATCTTGTTTCTTGGACCACACGAAAATGAGCACTTACGTAAGCTCGCAGCAGCCGCCACCTAAGGGAATGAGTGGTCAATATAATATGAACTTGATCGGAATAAAAACATCACTTGCCTTCGCAGCAATGCTGGGCGGTATCACAGCATCTGTCTGGAATTAAAAAAATCAAGTTCAGCACGGGCATTTTTCGATTCATGAAGACGTGACGAACCATCTGAGCAACATTCTCCGCCAGCTGGGCAACAGCCTTCTGTTGAGCATTCGAATTCTCCAATACTGCAAGTGGAGGTTTGCCTGACCAGCAGGCCACGCAACTTACTCTCCACTCGTTCTTCGCGCTTGGCGCGGTTACCGCTGTTGAGGAGTGGTTTTAACAGTGTATTCGGGGTGGCGACGTCCGTATTTGTGCCGTTGTCTCCAGTGGCGGCGCGCGCGCTGGCAAGGAGAAGGGAGGCGACGAAGATGAAAACTTTGAAAAAGTGCATCGCGTTGATGGAAAACAAACTATTTGATACAACAGTGTGGGTTTCTCTTGTCTTTTATAAGAACGAAGAGGGTATCATAAAAATATTCACTTCCATTTGAGGTTTTCTGGATGATACTATTCATGTTGTACGGTAGTCGATTAGTACTGGCGTTTAACACAGAGACAGGTGATCCACCAACCTTAAAGTTTGGGGCAATATAATTGCTGATTCGAACTGGAACAGTCAAACGTCGTATCGCCATTGTTGGACAGGGTTGTTGCGTAACTACTCATATCATAGTTCCATGCCAAGCCTGAACATTCGAATGTCGAAGAGGATCCGAGATTATATTGATAAGGTTGCATCTCCCGATATTGGACAAAACACACAGGTGAGAAATGTAATTCTGGAGCCCATTGATTCACCTGATCGGCTGTGAATACGCCTTTGGCGACTGGACATGACCGGGAAATACGATGCCTGCGTGCTCGGCGAAGCGATCGTCCGCTATGTCGAGGGTAATATAAGACCTAACCATCTGATACTTGGGATAACATATCCATCTGTCAAAATCCGGGTCCTGTCAAATCCAGCACAAGAATAGGCTGTAACCGTCTGTCTATGGTGAGATCGGGCTTATCGGGGGAAAGTTTAAATTTGCCTCCTCTTCTGAGCGGTGATGGTGGTCACGGGGCTTGGAGTTGAATGTCTCTGGAAATCCAAACGCTCCCCACTGGCCTCTCACTTTTATATTCACAATATTTGGCATCCTATCCTCCCACTTTGACAGTTGTAGTGCTAAAATAGTCTCTGCAACAGCGGCGCATGTACCTTGATTTGAAAACTGACATGGGAAGCTTGCGGCGGGAGAACGTTTCACGCTTCCAGGCGGCCGATGGTTGCATATGGTCGGAGTGGACTCGATGATTAATGGTGGAACTATGCCAGAGCTTTGGAACCACGACTAGGTAGTACTGTTCGGCTATAGTGTCAATATTATGTTGCTTATGAGAAGCTGTGGAAGAGCTCCAGACACCGTTCGCGACAGGGAGATTGAAGAGTTCCGGAGGCGTCCCGCGTTATAGTTGACGGGCACGAAGGGCGCAAGTTCGCTCATACAAGTGAGGACCAACGAGAAAGCTGCCATTAGGGGCATAGCTTTTTGCGCGTTAATTGAGGGTGGATGCACACGTTTTCGGTTGCAACGAATTATTTTCCCCTTTGCTTTGAACAGACTTCTGAAATGGGGCGTTTTGGTGTTTGGATGTGTGCAGCGTAAACAGCGTAGTTCCTTTCATAGCCAATGAACCATTTGTGTATGAATGCTGCACTGATTGTGATAGGAAAGAGTGGGGTTTATGCATGTTAACGAAGGGTCGCTTGGTGTGCTTAGGGGTGGATGTTTGATATGGGAAATCGACATAACAGGCGTGGCCAAGGCAGGAGGCCTTTCGGACAATGTTTACCACTATTGATTTCGGGTGGGGTGTCACGTGGGTGAAATTTCATGAAAGGGTAATCACAGGTGGATGTCAGACTTGGAGGCGTTCGTTGTGATCTGTTGTGATGGCTGAGAGACTCGTTTTATACTGAATTCCTGTGCGAAGGAAATGAGCCACCTACGCACCTAGAACCGAATGACGCATCCTCAGACCTTTCACTGCTCACCTCGCATAACGCCGTGTTTTGATTGTGAGGCCACCCTATGCCTACATGTCAATCCCATCTATAACTGTGTCTTTGGGCCGTGTGTATCTCTGCATGATGAGAAGCGTTTCATATCATTGTACAGGGAGTGGCCGATGAACAATGAGGTAGGATTCGTCCAATACTAAGCCACCGTGAGCGACGGCTAAAATTTTCTTTTTGAGCACATGAGAGCGACGCACAATTGAATAGAGTGAATGTTGGCTAAGGCTGCCGCACCTTCAACTTCTATGTGCAAGGACCCCTTTCTCCACTCACAATCAAAACCGCGTTTTCATCGAGTGTCATACTAAGAGCCTGTAGATGTTCGCCTGCTGACAGATATTCCCCAACACTTACCGCAGCTTACCGCATCGTCCAGTTTGCCCCCGTTCCTCCGACGAGCAGGCGAGTTTGCATCGTGTTCAAGCATCCTGTGCAGAATACTAACAAGCGCCTAGGACCACCTGATATTCGGAGCTTGGCCAAATGCGAGGATTATTACCATAAGCGACATCAATTGCCAACCCCTGCCCACAACTGCGACTGGGAATAGGTGCAGCAACATGCACGGGCAGCGCATATAAACGACGCAGAATCTTATTTACTCCATCGTTGGATAAAGCAACTGTCGCCAATGGCAGGACTCATGCTGTGGGATTTCAATAATCGTGACATCCCTCAACATCATTGCAGACCAACAACGACTTGAATCAGAGTCTTGAGGCTGTTGGGAACTCTCATTAACACCTGACCCTGTGGGCGAAAATTGCATGGGTTTCAACTCGTGGAAGCGCTCAACTGCCAATCTAAGCCTTCCATATGATCGTAGGCCATAACCCGAGGATTATGTCTCCGAAGAGACCTGTCAAAAGATACATAGGGCCGATCAGTGCCAGAGTTGCGTTTGCCTCGCTAAACCAACGTGGTCTCCTGAATCAGCTGGTTCAAGAACTTTTCTACACTCCCTCGTAACGGTACGCCACTTTTCATGTGCGTGCATGGTGACTCGAAGTGATACCGGCTTGGAGATTCTGTTCCACAGATAGTCTGCCTTTACTATTTGTATTCCTACTTGACTGTTCTCGAAAGATGTTCGACCACATCTGATGCAATGCTAACGCTCATCTAGGTCTTTGGCAGCCATGAGCTGAATTCAACAACCGGACTCCGCCAAGTTATTCCACTCTCCAGCTGATAGACTGTTGACATTGTAGTCACAATTTTCACAAATCTCACATGGAATTACATCCCTTCTCGTGAACCCATTTGGAAGAGTGTTGCGTTAAGGGGTTTACCCAAGGTCTGCTGCTGTGCTGAACGCTACACTCTTTATTAACACTTGTAGATGCTTGACTGTTGGGCGCGATCATGGGAATTCATAATGCAACCTTGGTATTCGACTGACTCTATCACATAGGTTCCTCATGTTCACCATGTGCCTACTTCAATAAAATCAATAAATGAGTGGCTGTAGAAACATTGCTATCGCCTCCAAAATGCCTGACATTGAAGCACAAAACCCGCCAGCGAACGTTGCGAATCCATACGAAGGTGGGTTTTGGGCATTCGTGTGCATACTAACCCCTTACTAAATACTTTGTTGTAGAGGAAACAAAGCTGGGAAGCACGCGAGATAGGATGTGGACACTGTACATGAAACAGGCAGGTGCCTTTGACCGTCACATGGTCGAAGATTGGAAAGGTGTGATGGAAGGAACATTGATCTTTGTGCGTCAGCTTTCTTTCTGACGAAATACCTCTGAGGCCTATCTGAAATACTCAGGCTGGCCTATTCTCAGCTGTCGTAACGACGTTCATGGTTGAGTCTCTCAGGAAGCTAACAAGGGATGGGTAATTCGTCTTAACACCCATATTTCTCTCAGCTCACTTGAATCACAGATCGCCAAGTAACCCACCCCTTGCAAACTATGAGGTCCTCAACTCGTCCCCATCATATATTGCTATCAACGCTCTCTGGTCTCTCAGTCTTGCCTTTAGTATAGGATGTGCCATTGCTGCAACCCTGGTGCAACAGTGGGCCCGAAGTTATCTTCACGCTGTTGACAATCAGCATCAACCCCCTCACAAACGAGCTTTGATACGGGCATACATGTACGAAGGACTGGGAGCATCTCATATGACCATTGCCATTGAAGGGATTCCAATACTCCTCCACGCTTCCCTCTTTCTCTTCGTCATAGGCTTGATCATCTACTTCCATGGCATCAATCCATTAATTGCCTACCCAATCATGGCCGTCTTCATTGTTTCCATCACCATGTATCTTATCCCAACATGTATGCCTTTGGTCCGCTCCAATTTTCCTTTCCATACTCCTCTGTCAGTCCCGTTTTGGTGGTTTTGGAGGATGGCATGGCATAACGACAACTGGAAAACCGCTAAAACCATGGAAACAATACGGGAGGCTGACGCTACCCACACGAAGCGTAGAGAGAGGAGTTATGACGCAATCTCGTGGATTCTGAGGCAATCTGATGAAGAGCGCGAGTTCGCAGAATTCCTCGATGCCATTGCTGGATACAGGGGGAAAAGAGGCCCCAGCTATCCGAGTGGCAGAGTTGTGGTAGCAGACCTAGTGGAGCAATATCCAGCTGAAGTACTCCTAAGAACGTACACGATGCTTCACTCATGTGGCAGGTTTTCCAACAAAACAGATTACCGCGCCACCGTAATCTTGCACGCCATCCCAGCATTGGCAGTCTCGTGGCATACTATCAGCTGGAAAGGCTCCAAGGCTGTGACCCCCCAAGTCGACGCTCAGATATTATCTCAATGGCCGCTCAAGATGCTTGAAGTCATCGACGAAGCAGTTGCTGGCAGTAAAACATGTCTCGCCGAGACAGATTTGATCCTATCCACTTACCGTATCCTTCTCCAAATTATGATTTGGGCTGCGGCTACGAGTGGGAGGGAAATGGTCAAGGCCAGCGACTTGGACGATAACAAACTGGATTTTGACCATAATATGGATAACATCAAAAGGATGAAACAGACAGAAAAGTCAAAATTTGACTTTGTCGTCAACATATTAGTGTCTGGCGCCTTCCGTATAGCCCTCTCTCGCGTTGCCACGGAGAGCAGTGCTGCCATCGTTGAACCTTACCTCGGTATCCTGGATTTCCTGTTCCTCTCCAAGCCAGAGGAATCACCTGCCCAACAATCACCTGCCAAACAACGCTTTTCTCAATGTATTCACGAACTACAGCCACTACTGAAAGACTATCCCGGCTTACATCGCATAGCCGCATCAATGGGTGGTAAGACTTCCCTTGCTTGTGCTTGAGCACCACCTAAACAGTTTTTTAGATGATCAGAAACCGACGAAAGACTCCTCGAAAGAGCGATCACGCTCGCAAGTGCCAACTCCCGTCAAAGAAATTGTGGAGAAGGCCACGCCCCCTGCGTCCCCGACTAGGCCACCACTGAAGCGTGATGGCTCAGAGAATACGTTAACAGACGACAGTTCGACTCAGGTGACAAGCAATACCCTCAAAATATGTGTGAATGATTCGAAGCTACATGATCATGACTCGCAAGACAGAAATTCGGTTTCTACAACTTCCAAAGCCGACACCAACACTAAATAGCCACCCCAATTGCCCGAGTTTAACGGAAACAGTTAAATTATTCCGACGACCTTTGTCATGCATGACCTTACCCTTTGTCTTGTATCGTGTCATCCCTTGCAAAGTTAGCTGTACCTGTTAAGTGGTTGTACTCAGAATTTATTTATGCTGCACTTTCAACCTCATTGTCAGATATCGTTCACGGTCAATGTCCAAATGAAAAATTTGATCCCATACTGCTAGGTATGACCATTCAATAATGATGATGCAAGCCCTCATAGCCTTGAAGCCTTTGGCCATGTACACGTACCAATTCAAGTGAACAATTTATCTCGACCACACATTCAAGTAATGTGTACTGCAATGTTCAATTACATACATAGCAAGCTCTCTTCAACACGTTCCATTCCCTAAACATTGCCGTGAAGTTTTGGTTTCGAAACGCCCGACTAGTTTGAACATTACTTGAAGAAGCGTTGATCCGGCCCGGACTCCCACATCAGCAAAGGACCGTTTGCGAGTCCAAAAAAAACCCCTTCATCAACCCACCATGCCATCAATAGACGACAGTAAATCTGTCCTCGTCACGGGTGCAACAGCTGGGATAGGACGTGCTCTGGCCCTAGCCATTGCTGACCTCCCTTCACATCCACGCGTTGTTGCAACAGGGCGGCGAAAGGAGCGGCTTGAGGAACTGAGAAAATCCAATCTGGAGACCATCGAAGTTGATCTGGATACCGACAAACATGGGCTGAAGAAGTTTGTGGACACTGTTTTACAAAAATACCCCGATGTGCGCCCAAACCTTTGCTCGCTAACCTTGGTTTCAAGATTAGTTTCTGACGCATTTTGTTCCAGTTAGATACTATTGTCCTCTGTGCTGGGATACAACATGAATTTACCTTGACAGAGCCAATCGACATCGATAGTGCGTCTACCTCTGTTGATGATGAAAAAGTTTAATGACGAATGGTTGTGTAGAACTGACCAGTGAAATAAACATCAATTATACATCCGTCGTCACTCTAATCTCGCTCTTCATGCCCCATTTCACGAAACTCGCGGTAAGCGACCAAATGGTAAAGGCTTGGATAGTATTTCATACTGCAGCCGATTGGTCGTAGGCTCAAGGCCAGCCTTGTTTGATTATACCAGTGACGTCAGGACTTGGAATTACCCCTGGACCTCCCGTGCCAAACTATTCGGCAACCAAAGCAGCACTGCATAGCTTCGCCATTTCTCTCATAATCCAGCTGCAAGGAACAAACATACATGTACTTGAGGTCATCCCACCGTAAGTAAAGGACTCCACCATGACACCTAGATGTTGCACTCACGGCCAATATAGTCTCGTCGAATCGGAACTGCACGATCGTACGGTCTCATTTACAACCTCAATCTATCTTACACTAATATTTCCCACTTTCCAGCCTATGGGACAACAGAGGTGCTCTCGAAAGTCTGGATGTCTCTGGACGAATATGTTCCCCTCACGATGGATGGACTCAGGAAAGGAAACCGGCACATTGCTGCGGGTGGTTCGCTGGCAGCCTTCCAGAGGTTCGAACTTGGCAAGATGGAAATGGCAGAAGCATTCCAGAAAGCACGGGCAGATTGGTGAGAGGTTCCCCCGTGCCCGACGCCCCTGCCACAATACAATTGTTTTTGGTTCACGGGATTGCTCGTCAATGTGAAAGTTATCGATTAATAAACGTCAACTACATTGAGATTGGCCGATGAGAACCTCATTTAAATAACGGGACATATTCGTCGCTGTCATCCAATCTGGATGACTTCAAGTTCCTATGCAATCAGACTGGATCTCAGACTCTGCGTGACCTTTGCCGGAAGCCTACAGATCGCAAAGGTTAATGACTTAGTACTGCCCATTCGTCACAACTCAAACGCTATCAAGAGGTTTTCAACTACTCTACTTCAGGTATATGTGCAGTATGGGAGCCATAGATCCTCCTTCAGACATTGCGAAAAATAATGCGTCAGGATGAATTTGGTAAGAGAAACTGTACTTCACATTACCACTTATCTTGCATCCCAAATTCCCAATATATTATCGACTTGAGCATCGATTTCCGCTCCTCACGATGGCATTGTGGTAAGATCTTTCAAAAATCCCCTCTGTAACTTTAGGAAGAGAGAAGAACCTCGGCCCGCGTGCAACAGGTCAGTAACCGCCCCTTCCATGACGTGGAATAGCCACTGAATGGAAAAACAGAGTCATCTCCCCTATGACTGAGTCAGCTGGGGGATGGAATTACACTGCGAGATGCCAGTCAATGTGTCCCCCATTTACTGTGTGGTTTTCTCTCCCAGTATATGCTCCTCAATTGGTCGAGCCCTTCAGAGGTCTGAGTACGCTCGTAATAGTATCGCAAGCAGCTAAGTTACCATCCACCGACCCTGCTATGGTTCTATATCAGAGAAACAAACCCCGGAACGAAGCCCTGCCTTGAGGAGAGCTTGACGATGAGTTCACTAGTTCTATCCGTGATCTTCTTGATCGTTTCAAGACCCAGATGCGTGTAAGAGTGTGTCACTGACCAGAAGCCAGTTTTAGCCGGGTATAAAACGTGTCTTGAGATGGTCCGCGTCGCCTGATACACATGGTTCTACATTGACAAAGCTTGATAATGGGGCCAGAGCCCGGGACGGTATGGCCAATGGTGTTTGGTAATATCTAGTTTCCAGACCGCTGCAGGATTCGCGGTGTTTAGAGAGTCCGGTCGGATCTGTGGATTGTAATAGGCAATGGGGAGGAAAGGCGATGTTTCGGATATGCATCGAGACTGAACTGCCTATCGCATTTCGTCTTCTGGGGTTCTGGTTTGCTCCGCATGGCCATAAATATTTGCGCCCTAAGTCCCCACAAATAGTTATTTCCGCTTAATCTTCGTGATGTAGTAAGATGGAACGATGGGTACGGAGTGGGTGTTTTTGTTGATACCTACGTTTGCTTCGAGCATTCGGCTTGCAGCTTGTGATCGCGTTACTGAGTCGTGCAATGACAGGCTGCATATTGTGCCCGATCAACCGCAAAAAAAAATCACGTCTCGCCATTATCTATGGGAGGTCTGTTAGTCGTATATATGTAATAACCCCCAAAGCACGAGATGGCCGCGACTCGAAGGCGTACGGATGACCTTGAAACTTGCAACAATATCATCCTCAGACGCCACAAAAATGCATTTCAGGATCTTGTGTCCTTGCGTAGTCACAATAAAAAGTTGATTTTTTCAATGTCGTGATCTAAGAGTACAATTTACATATAGATTATGAGCGACGTCATGTTTATTCAACAAGGTGACACATTTTCCGAAACGCACCTGATATTACGAGGGTCGATGATTATCTTAATGTTATATAAATACGGCCCGGGCCAAGCAATCACCTCCCGGGGTGAGAATATAACAGAGGTCAGAGTTGTAGATTGTCATTCGGTGAAAAAATTCGATTGGGAACTGCGCAGTTCGCTTGAATAATGCTGTCACGGTTATGAACAGGTTGAGGATTAAAATTAAAATATTAACATTTTACACAAATTAAAACGTTTAACGTAGATCCGGAAGCCAAACATATTTATGTAAATAATCCTGGATCTGTGCAACCCAGGCCAAGTTTCGCGATGGCTGATCCATCAACGCGACTTCCTCTCTTGGGCTTTTTTCCCCTACATCGTGCGGCTTGTGATGTTACACGATATCACGCCTTGTAGACTGGCTGGGAGTATGCCAACGGGTCGGATAACAATCGCGGCAAAAGCAGATGCCTATAATTATTATTAATTACCCGATTACCAACACTGGCACAAGCAACGTCGAGACGCCGTACGCGAGGCCTCAAGGTTACAGCATACCAACTTGCGCCTACAATAGTACAATTCCTTTGGCACTCGGTCTGAATGAACCCGGAGATCTAAAAAAGCCAGTACTTTGCGTCTCACTCCATGACTTTGCATTAGTGGCGACGTCTCTTATCTCAACAGTGGAGCGTCGACATGCTCCATAAGGTCACTATTGTCTATTACAAGCGAACATCAGGAAGAGAAGAAGCGGGAGTCATCTGGAGGCGCAAAAATAATGCTCAAGCGGGTGCGCAATCCCCACGCGACCCCGAAGGCAAGGTAGGATCCATCCGAAATGGTATATAAAGCACTACACATCACCCTAACCCCTATCAATGATGGACAGCCAACCATTCCTTTCTTCCCAAGCTAAAATTTTCCGTATACCTGACACTCTCACGAAATGGCCATGGCCTGCTCGCACTAGTCCTCACTTCGATTTCGTCAAGGCGGATTTGGCAGCGCTGATGAAAGGTTACCCCGAGCTCGAGCCCAAGGCCCTCAAAATGCTAGCATATGCTGATACAGGTACTCATGCATAAACGCCGGCCCAAATTGTCTTCACGTTTCTTGTTCTCAGAACTTTTTACATGTTGTGTGTATCCCGGCCTGAACGAAGGTGTGTTGAAACCTAGCACCATACAACATCTAATAACAATTAATTTGGTAGCTCAACTCGGCGTTGTCACGGCATTTTGTCCCCTCGGATGGCTTGTGGATGAAGCTATAGAAGAACTTTTGGTTTCTCACGGCGCTCAAGCTGTCCCTAATATAACTATGGGCATACTCAGAGATCCTTTCAAGGTTCGGCCACCCGAAGGACACCCAGTGGGAGAGATCGCTAGACAGTAATTGCACTTTACACTAACGGGTATGAAAACGCTAATCCGGTCGATTTTAGGTGGTGGCTCCGGGTATTGAAGGAAATGAAGCCCATTGCCACCAAGCGATTATTTGATGCCGTGGAGCAGTGGTTGTTGTTCTCCGCGCGGCAAGCTAGAGTTTCGCTTTCCCGTTGTGATGAAACGATCGAGGAATACCTTGAAAGGAGGAACATAGATGTCTGTATGTTGGTCTGCATGATCTTCGCCGAGATGGACGTGGACATTCCACAAGACGTCTGGGAACATACTACCTTGGCATCTGTAAGGTCACTACTGTGCCACATAATCTTACTGGATAATGTCAAACTTCCACCCGCTCTAACTTCCCCGATTCCAACTAACAGACAGTCCAGGACATGTTTTCTTACAACAGGGAACAAGCTCGTGGCGATTATCACAACTCCCTCCACATCATGATGCGAGACCAACGTCTAGACCTGGAGGGCGCGTTAAAATGGGCTGAAGAGCGTCATCGGGCGTTGCAAGAAAAATACTTGGAGACCCTCGCCAAAATGCCATCATGGGGACCAGAAATTGATGCACAAGTCGACAAGTATATTGGAGGACTGGGACGTATGATAAGCGGTAATATCACGTACAGCGTCCTCTGTAGGCGTTATGCGGATGGGCGAGAAGGGGTTGGTCCCCGGAACAATAGAGTGTTTGAACTCCTCCCACCATGCAGGCCTCTTTAACTTCCTTACCGTAGCCATCGAACACATACATTCTTTCCTTAAAGTAATACATACATAAGCACTCGGATTTGCAGTTTGTGGGTGATATTATCATTGTGTACAACTCGGAATGAAAGCGATGCCTAACCCCACGTTTTCCAGACATGGCAGTCATTACAACGTATGTTATTCCCAAGACCAGCCGTAGAAATATGGTACCTGATTTAGGATCTCCACCTACACAACAATACCCCGAGCAGCCTCGATTGCCTTTAACGCAAGTGCTGTGGTCAGTCCACGGTTCCCGACCGAGATCAATGTCGAATAATGAAAAACCCATCCTGCTTCCCAACCGCCGTCGATGCATTGCAACGAAAGGAGTTTAGGAAGATCAATCTCTGTGCTGAGCTCAACGACATCGCACACTAATATACGCATAGCAATTGCTAGGGCGTCACCATCCGCACCAATAGGCTCTTTTACTCTTTCTTTCAAGAGCGGCTTGAATGTTGTATGAAGCTCCGGGTCTTCTGAAGAAGCAAGTAGACGGGCTAGGAGCCAGAGGAAGCATTCTGGAGTGTCAAAATACCTCGTACCCTCTAGGTACGCCCTATGCTGTAGGATGTCCCTCAACCATTGGAAGGTCGACTTCACATCGCTACCGCGCCCGTAAGTATAGAACGAGGTGAGCACATTTATGCATATCCCAGCGTCGACACGAGACCGCTCGTGATCAAAGTATGTCTGCAATATTCTTTTTAATTCAATCGCAATCAACGAGATTGCCACCACTGACAAGGAATATGCCATCCGAATTGACATAGCTGAGCATTTCGTCCAAGAGGGGGTTGGCGATCTCCTTGTTGACTTTGAGGTAGGGCTGCACACCGTACCGTCTGACGGGTACGGCCGTACAATCAATGGTCATGAGACGGGTACGGCTCGACCGTCCACCGTCTGTAGTGTTTGGTCAGTCAAACCCCAACGGCTACGGGACGGGTACGGAGACGGCCGTTGTACGGTTATGTACGGTAGACGGTATCCATTGAAAGTAAAAAAAAATTACATTCCATACTGTACGCTAGGTATTCAACGACGTAGGGCTGCGTTTGCCTTTGCGCGGGCCAGATGTAACCGTTTCTTAACTAGCATTAGAATCCGGATGGTATCAGCGTGGAGGCTTGCACGGCGGAGGGAAATAGTGTCCCGACCACTGGATTTTCGACGCGTCGAGTAGTTGGCCATCAGGTCCTCGAGCGGGCTGATCTGCCATATTGAGAAGGGGTCACGGTTGGGGGTTTGAGTTGTTTCTGCGAGCATTTTATCCTGCCTCAGCCTCTCCATGAAAAATCTTGCTCGGCGACACTGTGAACGCGTTTCGATTTTTTTCAATTACGCGGAGTTGTCCTTTTGTTCCTCTTGCACGCCCGCAATCGATGATGAAAATTGAACCACAGATATTATCACTATTGGCTTGTGATACAATGAAAATATACTCCGCGTCCATTCTTGACTCGTCGATGGCCCGCCCCGTGTGAGTACCATCCCAGGGACATTGTCACCGAATAGAATGGAAGAGATGGTAATTACATGAATAAGGAAATCTGAAACAACAGGATATTTTTTAGGTAGGGTGGTGCGGTCTGCATGTGCTTGGCACGGTGTTCAGCAGCGTTGGTGCGACAAGACATCAAAGCTTCACGTTGTGTTGTTACTGAACCTGTGGCATGTGGATGCGAAAAATAAAATAAAGTTTGATCGGGGATACCCGTCTAATACCGTCCAATGCTGTGGACGGCCGTCTTTCGACGGCAATGGACGGGTGTTGACCGTCCCGTCAATGTGGTGAACCTGAGGCTGAACGGCACGGGTACGGTAACCGTACTATGGGTCCGTACATACTGTGAGGTATGGTCACGGCGTGCAGCCCTACTTTGAGGATGGTAGGCCAATCGAAGTTGTATCTAGGTCGACAGGAAGGTCCTTAGTTAATTGACACGTGCTCCCTGGTATGAGTACAATACATTAGATATTTGATAATGTGGCTACAATTCACCATACCCTTGAAAAACTGCCATTTTCCCGTATGTACTACGAAATTTGCAAGTGTTCTAAACCTCATTATGTATCCAGCAAGCACATTATAATGAGATCCTGAATGTATCTTTGGCATTTATCAAATGTGATCTCAAAGTCTTCCATGGGTACATTATTAGAACACTATAAATGAGATCAGATTGTACTCACCAGGTATACTCTTGCCAGATTTTTATGGCATTCAGAATGGGATGCTGGACATGATATATGTAAGGGGAACACCCAATTCCACACATGCTATCACAACTCCCAACATCAGCACTTGCTCATCACTCATTGGTTATTCCTAGGGCATGGCAGGGGTAACCCTTGGGTTTTTTTTGCTGAACCCGTACCCGCACCTGTAAACATCGTACCCATAAGGGTAAGGGTACGGGTACACCTACAGAAATTGTGGGTACACCATAGAATTGTGGGTACACCATGATTAGCATGGGTACACATATGAGGCCATGGTTTTGCATTCCCTCGGCAAGGCAGACAACTAAGCTAGTGAAATTTGATACTACAAAATAAGTCCTATTTGCTCTTTGCTGACACAGTGGCTACCACATCATCAAACACTACAAGGCCGCACCATGCCCAGGAGCCAAAGCAAAGAAAGGCCCAAATTGAGGAAGGCGAGAGGCTGTTGCGCATAAATGGGAGTAGGTGACGGCCTTGTGAGAACACACGTTCGACAGCAGTAGAAGTGGCTAAAACAAAATATCAGACTTCTTCATGTAGATTAGAATAGTCTGACTTACCAGGGATGCTCAAGTAATCCAGAGCCATACAATGAAGGTTCAGATAGACAAATTTGTTATCAGTCCACCACTTCAAGGGATCTATCACGTTCTTGATGGGGAGGCTGAGGTATTCCTGGATCTCACTGGTACAACAACGATTGGTAACAGAGAGGTTGCCAAAAGATGCAAATCCAACAACATTCTGGCTTGAATCCTCTGTGGGCACTAGGTTTGGTTCATTGGCCTTCTTCTCATACTTTTCTACATACTCCTCTCGGACCAGAGTTTCCACCTCGTCAATCCATTCTCCCTCCCACTTCTGATTACGGAATATTCCAGTTTCATGCCAGGGTGTAGAACCATGGCAATGCAATAGACATTGGAGGAATTGGTGAGCAAGTAGTAACAGTCCATTTTCTTGCAGGCGAGCTTCATGGCCACTGAGAGTGCGGGGTGGTATGCTTTTCCGGTCTGGTAGTTGAGGTTATTTGTAATTCGGTCCATGGCAGGAATGATGGTGGCAACACTAGCAGAGTCCTGGGAGAAGAAAAGTGTTGCATTCTTGTATTGCTACAGAACGACAGGGACAAAGACTTACAAGTAAGATGGCAACGAGATCGTCAGTGATGGCCCACTCCTCGGTCTCCAGTTCAAACTTCTGGAGCTTGAGGGACTTGTCTGCGGTCATGGCATCGATGGCGGCACAATATTTGATGGCGAAGCATAGCATATAGTATGTAGAATTCCAACAAGTGACAACGTTGCGTGGGAGGACACAAGACTTCAGCTTGAACTCCGCACAATAATGACGCCATGCAGGAAGAGCGATAGTTGTTGATTGTACAATTGTGAAAGCGAGGCTTCGAAGCTGCAACAATACATCAATCAATTGTCATAAGTTGATGGAAATAATATGTACCTTTGATACTGTTTGACGAACAGCAGCCGTATCAGCCATGAGCAGTTCTCGCTCATCCTCACCCAGGGCTTCCAATTCGTCAATACCATCATCGACGTCGTCAACATCGGGAACATCTGGGAGGTTGTCATCATCATTGTCATCATCTTCAAGCTCGTCGTCGTCCAGGAGATCATTGATGTCGGCATTGCACCGTCTTCGGTTGTTTTGCCTAAGCCAACGCTGAAGGGATGGAGGAGTTTTTTCGCAGAGAGCTGTAAGGTGTGGTTGAAGCACTGCATGTGGTTCTCCAGCTCAAAAGAATTGGGCATCTCAGCAAGTGTTTCTCCTTGAGTATTGTTTGATGTCGCATTGTTGGCATTCATCGCAAGAATCTGCACAAGTGATAGGTTTAAAAGTATAACAGTAGACTATGAACGTACCCATTCTTGAAGCCCAAACGTCTCAAGCATCCTCTGAAAGTGTTACAAATTCCCTATTCACATGTTCTATTCATTCTTTTCTTTACACATCACCAATTATACATGCTTACTAACATTGGACAACTCTTATCTCTAAAAACCCATATATGCATTCTATTTCCCATGCTTACTCATCCCTTTATCTATACAGCCAATGGCACTAATCCCTCTTATCTATATAGCCAATAGCACAAACCACTCTTATCTATGCTTATCGGACTCATACATATATATAGGGATATTCTAGCTTAGATAGTTCTTTAGCTTGACCTAGCTGAATTCACCTTATTCATCTACTCTTGACTCCTTGACGTGAACTTGATCCTACTTGCCTTACGAAGGGAGTAGTGCATCTTTGATACAGACAATCTGACTTAGCCCTACTGAGGGAGTCATTAGATGTGGGACTTACAGAGTTGACGGTCTAGAACAAACAAACAATAAACCAGACTGATCTAGAGGATAAGGCCTAAACAGCCATAACAAAAGGTCAAGCTGATCAGAACCGTCAACCTATTAAGGTTTAGATGCAACGGCACCAGCATGATACAGATTGAACCCTGCAAGCAGCAGTGGTAGCAGCAGAAGCAGCAGTAGGCAGAGCACCTTCAGCAACAAAGATTTTCAAGATGCAGAAGAACAGCCAAGACTCGCAGTAGTCACACAGACAATAGAAACACCCACGACACCAAAACTGAAGACAGAAAGTTCTGAAAGAAAGGAACCCGAAGAACCACCAAAACCCAAAACACCAGACTCACCGATACCACCCAACTCTGACATAGAAATGGCAGAAGAATGAAGACCCACTGAGATCAAACTCAGCTCACCGAATGTTTTTGATGGAAACAGAAAGATGATGAAGGACTTTGTCCTTGATTGCAAGATATACCTGGGAGCAAACAACAGAATTTACAACACAGACTGGAAGCGAATCCTTTACGTGCTTTCTTATATGAAAGGAGGAACAGCAGGATCATGGAAGAAATCCTGGTACAGAGAGAAAAGTGACAACCCAGGCACTTTTACAGATTTTATGACAACAGTCAAAGAAGCATTTTCCACACCAGATGAAGCAGGAGACACCAGACAGACCCTGAAGACGCTGCGCATGCAAGGAAACATGACAGCAGACAATTACATTGTGGAGTTCAAATCAGCCGCATTGGAAAGCCAGATCACTGAAAGCAAAGCACTCATTGAGTACTTCATGGAAGGAATACCACCTTCCTTGATGCAGAAGATTTTGATGATGGATAACCCACCTACCACCATCAAGGGTTGGTACCAGAAGGCATCCATATTCGACACCCAGTTCAGACGTGCAAGATTGATTGTAGGACAAATCAAAGGAAATACCGGAAAACCTGCAGGAGGAAACAATGGAAAGAAATATAATTTCCAACAGAACAACCCCAGATACATCCCAAACAACGCCAGGGACCCAAACGCAATGGATATAGATTGATTGACTATCCAAGAAAGAGATGAACACATGAAGCGAGGACTATGCTTCGAATGTCACAAGTTCAGACATCAAGCATCAGATCATAGAGCTGGAGGCTCTATTCCCCAGGCCCCATGAAAGGAAGAACCAAAGACACCAATGAAAGGCAAAGACACCTATATGAAGAGAAGGAGATTGCCTTGAAGAACATGGAAGATGAGGGTTTTTAAAGCGGCAGCCTGAATTGACGTCAGTACCTGCCGAGACTTATTCTGTTACACTATCACCTGTAATTTTAGGAGAAATGAATTGACAATCTCTTTCTATTCCAGTTACAGTGATTGAAGAACAGAAAAACATCAAAACCCCAGCAATTGGACTTATCAATTGCGGAACTGGAGGTATCTTCATTGACAAGACATTTGTTGAAGAAAATGAAATAAAGACAACCCCACTGAGAAAGTCAATCTCAGTTAGGAACATAGATGGAACAAAGAACAAATCAGGGAACATCACAGACTGTGTATGGACCAAGATTCAAATTGGAGATGAAGAAATCAGAATCTGACTATTAGTTAGCAGATTAGGAAAGGAAAACATCATCCTTGGATTACCATGGTTAAAACGGCACAACCCCAAGATTGATTGGGAGAAAGGAACACTCGACTTCGGACCAAGCATCAAAAAAGGAGTTCTATCGGAAGCAATCCGAAGGAATATAGAAATCCAACAGATGAAACAAACACGGCAATACCCCAAGGCAACGGTAACGGAAACACAGGAAGAACACCCAGAAGAAATCCCAAGGAATCAACCCCTTGAAGATTGGCAACCAATTCTTTTAGGAATTGACGAAGAAGATGACGAACATGAAGTCAATCTACTTAGGACATACATCCATCCAGAAGACGATGAAGAAGAATCCATTTGGATAAATGCAAAGACATCAATATCACAGGAACTGGAACACAAGGCAGAAATCAAAGATCAGAAATGGAAGAAGACACTACCGGAATTCTATCAAGAATATGCGTCACTATTTGACAAAACAAACTTGGAAAGAATGCTAACATGATGATCATGGGACCACGCAATAGATCTAAAACCTGACTTCATCCTAAAGGATTGTAAGATCTATCCCATTAGCCTGGCGGAACAAGGAAAACTGGATGAATTCATTGATGAAAACATGCGAAAAGGATACATCAGACCAACAAAATCCCCACAGGCATCCCCTTCTTCTTTGTATCAAAGAAGACTCAACAAAACTTTGACCAACTCAGGATTACAGGAGACTAAATGAAGGAACAATAAAGAACACATACCCTTTACCACTTGTAGGGGAGCTTCTTGACAAACTGAAAGGAGCCAAATATTTCACGAAATTGGACCTACAATGGGGATACAACAATGTCCAGATCAAAGAAGGCAATGAATGGAAAGCAGCATTCAAAACTAACAGGGGATTGTTTGAACCCCTTGTTATGTTTTTCAGCTTATGCAATTCACCAGCGACATTCCAGAACATGATGAACGACATCTATGCAATAGAAATTGATGAAGGATGGATCCTGATCTACATGGACAACATCCTGATTTCCTCCGATAACATTGATGATTTACGAAGAAAGACCATGAAGGTCCTGGATAAACTGAAGGAAAACGACTTGTACCTGAATCTGGACAAATGTGTATTCAAAGCCACAGAACTTGAATACCTTGGACTAGTCATCAGAGAAAACAAAATAGGTATGGAACCAACTAAATTGGCAGGAATCGCAGATTGGCCAGCCCCGACAACAGTGAAACAAGTCCAATCATTCCTCGGATTCCAAACTTCTACCGAAAGTTCATTGGACACTACACTGAACTTAGCAGACCATTGACAAATCTGACAAGAAAAGACATTGAATGGAAGTGGACTCAAGATTGCCAGGAAGCATTCGACGGATTAAAACAGAAATTTTTGAAATCACCCATCCTCATGATGCCTGACAAAAACAAACCATTCCACATCAAATCAGACGCTTCAAAATGGGCCACAGGCGCAGTACTATGACAACAAAATGACAATGGAGAATGGCATCCATGCAGATACATTTCACACTCATTTACAAAAACAGAAAGAAACTACAAAATCTACGACAGAGAATTACTAGGCATCATTCCAGTACTTCACACTCCCCCACATCCTGCAGAGGATTCCAATCAGAATCCGGAATTCTGACAGGAATCCGATTGGAATCCAGAGGAATGCAGGAAGATTTTGAAAAAGTTTTAAAACAGAAAATTCCTTTGAGGAATTCTGCAATATTCTGCTCGGAACACAGAATTCCGATTGAAATCATCGGAATTCCGCAGAATTTTGAGGAATTTCTTACAAAGTGTGGAAGAAGAAAATTCTCAAAGGAATTCCGCAACATTCTGCTCAGATTCTGATCGGAATTCATAAGTTTTAAGTCAAAACAGTCAATAAAGTCAACAGTATATCTAACATTTTGAAGTACTAAATTACTCTCTTTCAGCCTGTCTTTTTAAAATCTGTTGAGTATGATAAAAAAGCATAACATGGATAAACCAATCAAAGTTTTCTCCAGTCATTCTTTTCATGATAGATTCAAATCCACCCAACCATGCATTGAGTTGTTCACAAGCCTGTTTTAAAATTAATAAATATTAAAGTGTGTATAAACAATACTTACTTGTGTATTGAATGCACGCTTGTAGTAAGGATTGCCTTGATTGTCCTGAGCCACAACAAGATTTGGTGCAGAACCATTCAAGGGTGCTGGATTACACCATTTTCAACACAAGTAATCTGAAGTACGATGATTCTTATAATGATAAACATCAACAATTAATCTTGATGTATCCAGCCAATCATTGTAAATGGGATTGGCAAGAGCAGTTCAAAGTACCAAGCAAGCTTTGTCAATGCAGATATAGGATGGTCTTTTTTTTTTTTTTTTTTTTTTAAATTCAACATTTTATATACCAACTGTACATAATACATGTGCTGGTCACTACAAGTAGTAATTGGGAAAGGGGGGAGAGGGGGGCAGGAGACAAAGCGCTGCAGGGCTAGGGTGCTTGCCCGACCGGGGTCGGACTAGCAAATGGAGCCAGAGCTCGTTGTACACAGGCCGGAAGGGCCAATCTATGCCAGGGGGTGGGCCCCCTGCTGCGGCGCTCCACAGCAGGTGGTGGCTTCAAGTCCACCGATTATCCAGGTTCGCATGTTCGGGCAGGGAGCACCCTATGGCCGTCACTTAGAACACTGAGTACCGCCCCTAGCCTGTTTAGGACTAGGGAACATCGAACACAAAAGCACTTTCGTTCTCTGAGAGGAATTCAACCAGCCATGCATAGCGCAGCTGGCAGCTGGGCTTGTCTTCCCATCCGTGTTGTGGACAGTCAAATAGGACATGTTGTACGGTTTCCAAGGGAGCACCGCACCTACAGGAGACAGATTCTTCCTTGAAGAATTGCAATCGGAACGCCCCAATTGGAGCGTGGCCGGTGATGCATCACACCAAGCGGGCAGTCAGAGCATGGCTGTGACCAGTCTTGCGCATCCACGGCCCATTGTTTACATGGGTTGGAGTGAGCGGGGTGTCCTTTTTCGCATAGAGCGTCAGGAAATTGGAGCCAATGTACTTCTTGGACTGGAAGAGAGACTTCCAGCCATCAAGCATGCGTGTAACTGCTTCGCGTCATGCAAAGTCAGCAGATATAACCAGCGCTCCACCTGCCTCAACACAAGTTGAGACGGCGCTGATGTGTGCCAGTTGGTGGTCTTCAATCTCCACACCACTTGTAATATGGTGGAGGTGAATCTTGTGGATGGTGTGGAGCTGCAGCCAAGGCAGCAGCACATTGCACACTTTGAGGGCTGATGCTTGACCTGAGTGGTGCGACGCATCGAGGGAACGCCTGAGGGCGTTGATGGAGTTGGAGAAGATATGGACATCATGGATGTCCTCTAGTCCAATGTCGGCTGCCTGTTGGGCGCCTTCCGCAATCGCTCGCAGCTCGGCGTCATCAGACATAGATAGGCCAGTAGCAAACCAGTCCTCATACAAATCTCCATCGTGCCAAACACGGTACACCGTGACTGACTGCATGGGAGGAGGGGGGGTGGATGCATCAGTGATAATGCAGATGCTCCATGGGGAATGAGAGGCCTCATCGACAGCGCTCTTCAGCGATGTGGTGCAGTCTTTCATGAATTCCTCGCGGTGATCACTGCCCTTAGGTGGGGGGGTGACAGTGTTGTAGACAATGCGACCAGGGAACAGGTCCTTGGGGCGCATGCCTGGTTGGTTGAGTGGGTGGACAGGGTCCAGATCCAGGGAAGAGAGGCCAAGGTTAGACCAGGCCTCTACGATGGGTGATACTAGTTTACCGAGCCTACGGCTTGGGTTGCGGGCATTGAGGGTCTCGACAGAGAATTTGTGGTTCCCATTGATGAGGCGTCGAAAGGCGTGTGAGGCCTGGAGCGCATGGGAGCGGACATGACTCCTTTCCACCAGCTTTCTGACATGGAGGTGGATAGGGGGTATGCCTGCGAGGGTCTCGCCAGCCCCATTTGGGGATGTCTTGAAGGCGCCAGTGATCCAAAGGCATGCTCGTCTTTGCATCTTCCGGAGGTTATTGAGAGGGCCTGCCATGTGGGCCCCTTCGTACATCCAAAGCCTGCTCCCATATGTAGCAATGGGAAGAACACAGGCTCGGTATAGCATTTGTTTGTGCTTGGGCCTAAGTCCACGCACCGAGTTGCCAAGGGAGAGCATAGCCTTTACAGAGGTGAGGGCTTTGTTCGTGTATTGTTTGACGTGCTCTCTGAATGTGAGGGGACAGTCAAAGAAGAATCCGAGGTAGCGCCAAATGGTGCCAGGGCGGAGGGGGGTGTCCCCAGTATATGGGGCATAGCCAAGGTTGATGTCAGGGTTGATATTGCCATGTTTTTGAGAGAAGTGGAATCCCTCTGACTTGCTGTGTTCAAGAATCAAACCCATAGCCTGGGTGAGCTCAAATACGACTTTGTAGGCCCCTTTGAGCTTAACAAGGTTCTGTTTGAATGTGTCCGACTGCACTATAATGGTGCCATCGTCCACATAGGAAATTAGTGAAGCTATGTGGACCCTCCGTTCGAATTCCTTGAGGAGGGGTGCGAGGCATAGGGCAGAGAGGATGGGGGACATGGCGGAGCCCTGTCCCAGACCCACGCTGGATGGGAAGAGCGGGGACACTTCGTCATCCCACGCGTATCTAGTATGATGATCAACAAGGTATGACCTGAAGAACGCAACCACTTCTGGCGCGAATCCCTGTCTCTCAAGGATGTGTAAGAGGACCTTGTGGTTTATGGATGGGAAGAACTGAGCTAGGTCAAAGGCAACGACGCTTGTCTTGAGTTTGGCACGCCATCCTGAGCGGACAACGTGTGTGAGAAAGCAGCCAGCATCCTTGGTGGAGTTCTGACGGACTCCTCCGAACTGATTGGAGTGAAGTACACCATGTTGAGCAGCTTCAAACTGCATCCTGGTGGACAGCATTTTCTCTAGAAGTTTGCCCAGTGTGTTCAATAGAACTATTGGGCGAAACGACTTGGGAGTGTCATACGATGGTTTACCCAGCTTGGGTATGACCACTGTAATGGATGCTTTAAACTTGGCAGGCCAATGGCCTGACAAGAGGCAAGCGTTTGCAAGCCACAAGAGTAGTTTGCTGCACAGGTCATCTTGGATGATCCATTTAAGGTGACGCCATGAGATGTGATCCGGCCCAGGGGCGGATTGATTTGAGGTGCCTGAAAGGGCATCCGACATCTCAGCAGCAGAGTAGGGGACCCACACCCACGTTGTGGGTGAGGTCCAAGCGTTGCCCAGCTTGTCAAGGTCAATTGGCCTATCAATAGCTGAGTTGAAGGTGGAGTGCAATGCGTTCCATAGCAACTCTGTGGTGCTGCATGGCATGCCTTGGTACAAGATAGCCTCAACCGGGGGTGTCTTGCGTGGGCCTACCCAGTCCATGAGATCCCATGGTCTGAGGTTAGTATTAGCAATTTCGTCGATGCGTTCGTCGAAGTGCTTTCGTTTTGCTCTATGCGTGGCGGCCTTGAAGGCCTTCCAGTCCTCTGGGAGATCAGAGCTCATGGCCTCAGACCTTGTCCAGGCGCAGTCCGAGTCCCACCAAGACTTAGACCGGGCGCAAGCCCGGTTAGTCTTAGTGTGATGGGACCACGCCGTTTCAAAGCCCTTGGCTATCGCCTGAGCAACTAGTTGAGTTTGTTCCGCTGATGAGATGTCAGGGATTTGGATGAGCCTGAGAAGTGAGCACACTTCCGTGAGGAAAGCGGTCTCTTCTTCGGAGTCAATTTTGATTGACATCTTCCCTTCGGGGAACTCAACCCTAAGGGGAATGTCTAGGAGTAGAGGAAAGTGATCAGGTTCACACTGTGAAACTGAGAATAGATGAAATTCAACCCTGTGTTTCATCCTCTTAAATAAGAGAAATAATACATTAAAAATATGAAATTCATTCAATTAACAATCCTAAAATGTAATGAATTTCATCTCAAAGATGTTTGAAAACACACCCCCTGTAGGGGGAAAAATGGAGGGAAAACCCCCCTTTAAGGTATAATTTGATGGATGAATTTCATGCGAAATTTGTCTGTATTCATACCCCTCATAATTCACCCTCATGGGATGAATTTCTTACTATCAAGGGTGCTATACTAACCTTTCAAAAAGGATGAATTTCATACTATTAAGGGCAGAAATAACACCCTTGCGAGTCTTACATGAGGGATGAATTTCATACTATTAAGGGAAAAAATACTGGCATTTTATGAGAGATGAAAATCATATGTTCGAATTCATCCCATTTTCCTCACTTAAATTCATCCTCTTTTTCATCATTTTACTGGATTGTTTTTGGATGAAAGTAGTACTAACTTTTCATCCATTGAAAGGTTGAAATGCACTCATTTTTATTTGGATATTTCATCCTCTTATAGATGTTTAAATTTGTGTGATTCAACATTTAACAATATTCTAATGATTAGTAGGCTTCTGATTCATTCCCTTCCTCATCCTCCTGGTCCTCACCCTCCTGGTCCTCACCCTTCTGGTCCCCATCCTCTTCCCCCTCATCACTACTATCTACTTCATCCTCATCATGCTCATTTAAGTCAATGTCAACATCCATTTCCTCCTCATCATCAGCATTACTGCCCCCTACTGTATTTCCAGTCTCATTTGTATACCCACATTTACAAGCATAGGCGCGTTTGTTCTTCAAATGTGACTTGATAAATTCTTGAGTGGCCCAGCCATTATGGAATTTTTTGAGGTATGTATGCCGACTTTCGGCCTGAAATAAATTATTTAAATGAGTAACAAAGCAGCAAAGAAAAGACTTACCATGCGGATGATTTGACTAATGACTACTGTAGGTTGCCTGTGCCAAACAACCGAGTAGTTAAGGCCTGCGTTACCAACTAAACTACGAACGCAGCGCTATTACTTGTAAAAAAAAAGATTGGAGCAAAGGGTTTTAAGAAGTAAAACTTACATGAATGGCCTTGTATAAATTGGAATCATCTTGGAGTTGCATTTCAGCCTGGAGATTGAATCCGTTCCCTGCGACACCGCGTGGTGGGCGTGGTATGTCATTCTTCTGCTGTTCTTTAGCATGGGCAGCTTTGCGAAGAGCTACAAGTTCAGCTAGTCACATTAGTATGGTATAGGAAGTATGCAAAAAAAAAAGTAATACCTTTCATTTTCTTCATTTTTGCTTCCATTGCCATTGCCTCTGATGTATTTATCCATGTACCTGGTGAAACAAAATGTAATAATAGGTAACATGTTTCCATTTGAAAATCACAGTATCCACCTTTAACTCTCTGGGATGAGCCCAAAGACAATGCCACCTTGCAAGATTGCTTCGCTTTTTGAAATGCGGTAGACTTAGCCATAGTTTTATGGAAAAGGGTGCGTTGGAGAAAGAGCTGGTGGCAAAGGTGAAGAAAGGCAAGACCGAGCGAATGAGGAGATGCTGGGAGACACAGAGAAAGAGGGTTCTTTTAAATTTGAGGTGGAGCAGGTTCCGTCCCCAAGGACAACAGAACCGAGCTCAAATTAATTCGCACAGGGGATGAAAAAGAAAAAAAAATGGGTTCTGGGCTTTGGGGTGGGCAAAGGGATTTCTATAATCTGACTAGCTTTGGATTCCGGATCTATAACTGTACTTGGGTAGAACTGTTGGGGTTTGGGGCATGAGCACAAAATAAAACATATAAAGGACCTTGGAACTCAAAAAAATAATCACAACGTAATGGCCACTGGCCTCACACCCAACCCTCCAGACACTTCCCCTACCCACTGTGTGCTGCAGAATGATGATGTTTCTGGTCACGTTGTGGAAAGCACAACGGAATCCGAGACTGAATCAGACTGTGGACCATTTGATTGTGCTTTCTTTGGTCCTTGCTCACCGGAGAATCAACTTGGTCTATTGGAAAATAGAAACTGGTTTACAGAGCTTTGCAAGTCCGAATCTTCAAGCCATGGATCCAGTGTACCCAAGGATAACAGTAAGCAATAATCTAACTCCACGTGATGCTGAAGGAAAAACTCTTACCTAGGTGATATTGAGATGGAGGCAGACATAGTCCCTGAAGAGTGTAAGGTGAATATCAGCACTATCAACCCATTGGAGGGGAAGGTATGTGAATCGACTCACATAACCAGTTTCCAACAGTATCTTATTAATTGACAACAAAGTTTATTATTCAGATCTGTGTCGAAGGTGGCAACTTAATCAATCTGGTATTCAATTTTAACTTCCAGGAACAAGTAAAGAGCAAAAAACGGAGATGTAAATTGAGTAGAAGGGACGATGAGCAGGGAAAATGGCAAAAATTATGATGTGTATATACATGTGACGCAGTAGAGTCCCAAAAGGTATATGCAAAATTGAAAGTAATGCCTGTTAATTATTTCGCGTGAGTTTTACAAGCATCCTTTCGAAGAGCAGTCATTGTTCCCTCATTTTGTGCCTTTTCTTCTTTGGTTTCATGGCCAATGCAGAGTACATCAGGGCTTAGTTCCAAATGATCCCCCGAAAGTGTTTCGTGGCCTCCCTCAGTCCGGTTGATGATGGCCAATATCATAATTGGCTGGCCATTCTTGTAACAATGGTGAATTTGGCAGACATATTGGCCCAGGTGGTCACCTTCAACTACAACCAACAATCTGTTATCACGTGTAGGATTGGGACGTTTTGGTGTGAGGTCTCCTGGAGGCAAGGATCCTGATGTCTTGTAGTGGTTGAACTGGACTGATAATGCTCCCTCTATCCGCACTACAGAGACCACCATTTCTTTACCTTGATATTGCCCACCTGTAACCAACACCTTTAATTTAATATCAATAAGCCGTGGATCTAATAATGGGTGAGCAGGTCCCTGCTGTTGTGATATAGTTGGTGGAGGGGAGGCTTGAGAGGAGGATCTTACATCAGGCGTTCGAGATGAGGGGTTCCAGGCCGGCGTCAAGTGGTGAAAGTCAGGCATGGGCGTGCTACCCCCCACTGCTGCAGTAGTGGCAGCCGTGGCAGGTTCCTGGGGAGGGGGGAATTTGGCAACATGGCCTGGGAGGGGGACAAATAATTTGTTCTTGGGTGGGGCGAATTCGTTTAATCTGAGGCGAGACCTTGGGGGAGAAATTAGCTCATAATGGATATGAAGAAGAATATAATATTTACGAAGATTCTACAACATCATCGTAGTCCAGAACTTTGCCACTGAATGGATGTGCAGGATTCAAGTGAATAAATTGAACAGTTACTCAGAGTCCACTGAGTGTAGTTTTCGAGAGTTGAACATCTTTGATTACTGCACGAGAACCCTTCATTGCATGTCCTGTTTTGACAACCAAAACCTCAAGCCCTATCCAGGGAACTTCCTCACGTCTAATTGGGACAGTTGGTACGTTACTCAATGTTGGTGGTTGACTGTGGAGTATTATCGGAGGGTCAACTACTTTCACCCAGTTCCTATGGACTTTGAGTGGCTGTTTAAAAGTAAATTACAACGTGACTGGCATAATATCTTAAGTTTTTACCTTGAGGGAGTTTGGACTGATGTAACTCTGCGGTCCTTGTGTTTCAAGACGTTCGACAATGTAGACATATTCCTCCGTCACCTCAACTACCCATCCCTTTTCCCCTTGGAGAGCCCCACTGATTACTTCTGTGAAATGGCCATGAGCGATGTACTTCCACATATTGGACCACAGGACCATGTGTAAACCCTCCCCCATTTCTAGTTCCACCTCTGCCGAATCAATACCGACGGACTGGATGATACCCCTCTTAGAGGATTCCTTTATGACCACCTGTTCGCCTTCAAAAAATTGCCATTCTGAAGGGCATGGGAATCACGCGCTTTTGATTTCAGGGTGAGGACAGCATAGAAACAAGTCCATCATCTTGCTTTGTAAGGAAACAGGGACACACGATACCAAACCAAAGCCATAAGTTCTGCGTTCAAGGAAAAATTCAAATTTGCGACCAAAAGCAGCAAAATGGCCCATAGTTTTGCTGTCGACAATAGTGACTCTGGGGTGAGTTTTGATGATTTGGTCCCGTTTTTCATCGTCAAACAAACCCGGCTCAGAGCGGAGGGTACCTCGTTTCCTTTTCTTGGAGGAATCTCCGTCTTGAAGGGGAGGGAGGCAAGGTAACAGCAGGACTTCCAGTTTTCCCCAATTCTCTACTGAGGAAACATATCCTACATCCCCTTTGTAGAGCCCCCTACAAATCGTGACCCAACCTCCAGCAGAAGGGGTCTCTTCAGATTGCCTTAAATTCAACAGAGACACCCATTCCCCCAGCTTCACCCCCATAATACCATCCCGAGGGCAAAAAATTGAGGGTGATGATTTTAGAAGGGCTAAAAGGTCAGCATTCATTGTGCCCTTGATGTAGAACCAGCCATGTATGGAATCTCAACAAAATGCTGATCTGAGCCGATGTCGAGAGTCTGTATTATTGAGGAGAAAGGAAACGGCGTCTCTTTCCCTCCCCTCCTAGAATACATTGCGTCAAGTCTCAGTCATAGTATCAGTAAGATGCAGGTACTGATGCTCACCACACAACGGACTCTCATTAATGGGCTGTCTTTGCCTGTTGGAAGTCGTTCCACATCCAGACCAGGGTGTCTTGAAAGGCCTTCATTGACTGGGGGTTGTTCCTCGTCCGGATCGCGGGGTTTTGGCGTGCCTTCATCAGAAAAGTATCCGTTTGCAAGGCGATAATAATAGTCATCTTCATCGTTCCCCTCCATATCGCTGTCCCCGTCCGACTCCTCCTCACGACTTGCCCGTGATCGTCTCATTATCCCATGAATAAATTTATCAAATTTGTCATCATTGTTGAGAGGGCTGTTGGCGGAAGTTGACGGTCTTGGTGCACTGCCTGACTGCCCGTTGTCCTCGTTGACCTCATCGTCAATGAAGTCATCTGTAAAACGGGTTGGTATTAACGTGCTTTGAATCTGAATGGGTAGATTGGCATACCGAGTCCCGGCTCCTCTCCAAAGACATCGTCCTCCCCCTCGTTGTCCACCTGTGCTTCGAGGTCAATGAAGCGGTGTACCATGTTGCGGACATCGTCGGGCATGGTCTTGTCCTGCATACCGGTGATGTCCTTAGGTTTCCTGTAGGATCATTATTAGCTTTTATTAATGTTCTTAACAAAGTCTTATAGTTTTGTATTGGAATTCAATTAACTACTACAAATTCTACTATACTAATCGTAATCTATCAAGAAAAAGTACTTACAACGAGGGGGAGGGGGCCAACAGGCGATGGTTGTGGTACAAGAGCAAGAGGGAAAGCGTGCGAAAGCGGGCTGCCAACACATGATACAGCTTGGAATGTTCAACCATTGGGCATCTCGGTCAATAAGGCCATGTGATCAAATCGGGCATCTCGGTCATATCACTCTTATACAATGTGACTTGGATTTCTCAGGTAACAATTTAGCTGTAAAGGCCCGATGCCCGAGATGCCCGACGGCTGAACATTCCGAGCCGTATCATGTGCTGGCAGCCTGCTTTCACATGCTTTCCCCTTTGCTCCCGTACCACAACCATCGCCCGCCGCAACTTCTGCCCAGCCTCCTGGCCCCTTCCCCAGCCTCCCTCCTCAGTATCTCGGTAAGTAAAAGACATTTTTTAGTATATAGTATATAGTAGTTCTATACAAATGTAGTCAGTATGTTATAAGTACTCAATATTGAATACAATATAAGATTTTGCAACCTGAGCTAAAAATAAAGAAGCTAATGATCCATTGTAAATAGGTGAACTAGGACTGTTGCCGCAGGCACAACGTGCGCAACGCCCCACGTTTCATAAGACTGAGGAGGTCATTGCGGCTTTGTAGGGGCCTTGAGACCTGGTGCGTACACATTTGCCTCGTTTACATACCAACTTATATATTTTACTCTCCAGGTGAACACGCATTATGGGCGGTAAGACAGTGCTTTGTGCATGTGGCTGCACCAAAAGGGTCAACTCCAGGACTGAGAGCCGGCACTTGAAAGGGAAAGGGCACTCTCACCTCACGTCAAAAATCCTATCGCAGAACCGGTCTCTTATCCAGAGCCTCAACCAGGGAGATCAGCCCCAACGGAAAACATTGTCCTGTCCCCATCCCAAGCATAAAGTTATTGGATCCACCCCCCACCCACGAGCCCGACTAGCAAAGAAACCGGCCCCTAGTTCTACAAAGGGCAACGCCTCTTTCAGCTCTCAAAATAATGCAGAAGAAATTATTGATAATTTGACAGGCGAGGCAGGACCCATCTGGATTTCATGACAGCTCTCCCGATCCACCATTGGCGCCATCCTTACCTCCATTGGAGGATTGCTCAAACAAATACGGCTTGTCCAACTTACGCCGCTCTCCCCACATTGCAGGACATATCAATCAGCTCAGCCAGCAACAGTGGGGGCTTAATTCAAGACAACAATTTACTGTTGATGAGGATGATGGGGATAGCAACGACGACGAGATTGGATCTGGAGAAGACAAAGGCAACGACAATATGGGGGGGGACTTCAACGGTTCCAACAAAGACTTTGGGGAAGACAGTGATGGATTTGAAACGCCAATCGCGGAGGCAAGCCAGGCAGGAATCTCAGTATGGGATCTCCTTGGGGAGGGATTTATGAAGGAAGTCTCGCAATTAGGTATGTACATTGTTATCATTATGTGCATCATATTAACTAGTTTACAGACCAAATGCTAGATATGAGTGATATGAAGCTCATCCAGTTCTTTGCCCTGAAAGTTCAAGATGGCCTAACGGATAGAATGTTCCAGAAAATCCGCTATATAACTTCAACAGAATTGCTGAAGAATACACAGAAACATATTCAGTTTCTCTCTGGTTTTCAGCCTGTACGCTATGACTGCTGTCGTTCATCTTGTGTCTGCTACACTGGCCCATATGAAGCCCTCAAACAATGCCCTAAATGTAATTCTGACCACTATAAATCTGATGGGACAACACCCTATTCATATCTAGAGTATCTCCCTATTATTCCCCGACTCCGTGCAATGCTTGGAAATTTCTCGTATGCTCGAAAAATGCAGTATCGATCCAATCACAAACATGACCCAAGAAAAATGACAGATATCTTTGACGGCACCCATTATCAACTACTCCAGAAGACATTCGTTACAATTGGTGACAAAGAACTTCCAGAGTGGTTTTTTTCTGATCCTCGTGATATTGCACTTGGGTTATCTACAGACGGCTTTGGTCCTTTCAAGCGCCATACCAAGACAGCATGGCCTATAATCATGTTTAATTATAACCTCCCTCCTGAGGAACGCTTTCTCAAGGATAACATAATTTGTCTAGGGACTATTCCAGGGCCCAAAAAGCCTGACGACGCAGATTCATTTTTTTGGCCTGTAGTTCAGGAGCTTCTGCAGCTCAAGATTGGGGTTTCAGCCTTCGATGGAATCAGCAAAGAAATCTTCCTACTTCATGCTCACCTCATTGTCGTCTTTGGCGATATTCCTGCAATGTCAATGCTCATGCGCATGAAGGGCCACAATGCAATATATCCATGCCGAATGTGTACTATTTGGGGAGTTCGCATTCCCTTTTCACGAAAAACGACACACTACGTTCCATTGCAACGAAATGGCTTTCCAGACCCTCAACAACAATATCATGCATCCACACTTCCACTACAAGACCATGCAACATTCTTAAGACAAGCAAAGAAGGTCCAATATGCCTCAAACACTGCAGAATCTGAATGCCTTGCTACTAAATATGGTTTCAAAGGCATTCCACTACTCAGTACTTTGAGTTCCCTCTCTTTTCCAGTCTCATTTCCCTATGACTTTATGCACCTTATATGGTCCAATCTCATTCCAAATCTGATTTCCCTGTGGACTGGAAATTACAAAGATCTTTCCCATGATGGTGCAGGCTATGTGTTAGCACCAACTGTATGGGAAGCTATTGGTCAGGCCACAGCAAAGGCTGGGGATACAATTCCTGCAGCATTTGGTTCAAGGGTCCCAAATATTGCATCAGAAAAGGCACAGATGATTGCTGAAACCTATTCAATCTGGACTTTATATATTGCACCAACTCTCCTTAAAGGACGATTTACAAGTCCGCAATATTATACACACTTTATTAAATTAGTTAGGTTATTAAACCTTTGCCTTCAATTTGAGATTACTCAGGATCAAGTTGATGAACTTGAAAGGGGTTTTAATAGCTGGGTTGAGAAATATGAAGAGCAAGTATTTTGATATATATTTAATTTTGAACATGATCTGATGATTTTCCAGGTTGTACTATAACCATGATCCAATGCGGGTATCTACATGTCCTCTAACCATCCATGCCCTTCTACATATTGCACCAACTATTAGGGCTATGGGGCCAGTCTGGGCATATTGGGCATTTCCAATGGAACGTTATTGTGGTGACCTCCTCCGCCACATTAAAAGTCGAAGGTTCCCCTATCCAAACATCAATAGCTATGTTACTTCTTGTGCTCATTTAACACAAATAACTCTCCTCTATGACTTGCATGGAAAGCTTGACCTCCTCCCCCCTAAATCTGATGAGAGGAACATCAGTTTTCCCCTATGTATGTTTCCCATCATAATCAAGTACTTATATACTCATTAGCTTGATTTAGACCCATTACATATTTTCACCCCACCCAAGGGACTAATATGTCTCCCCACTCCCCTGTGGAAAGTACTTACAGCAACACTAGCTACTCGATTCAGTAAACCTGCATCACTTATCAGGAAACTTATACCTCAGGATACCAAATTTATCCAATATGGCCGGATGCATCATCTAGAAGGAGGTGATACAATACAAGCACATGAAATTATTCCACTTAGATCAGACAGCCAGGATATGTCATATGTCCGGGTAGGTTTCTTTCTAAAATGCTCAATGCATATTGCTAACTTATCTTAGTACCAGCTTGAAGTTGATAAGTTTGCTCATCAGAGACATCGAACACCTGTGTTTGAGCTTCAAGACTTCTATGGACAAGTCCTTCGCCTGCTTATAGTTACAGTTCCTGCATCTCCTAAAAATGGTATTGAAGCAGGTTCATTTGTCTATGCAAGTATCAAACAGGCCAAACTATTAGACATAGCTACTAATACCCATCATAAAATCATCTATTACAAAGATTTGGGGGCAACAGAATTTGTTGATATTGATCAAGTACAATGTTTAATTGGTCGGATTAAAGACTGTGGCAAATGGGCACTTATTGACCGAAGCCAATTATTGACTCAAGTACATAGTATGGACCAATAGTACTGGTTACACATATATATATAGATCAATTAACACAGTCATTTTATACTACATATAACACTTCATTCTAAGCTAACCAAAATCTCAATTTCTTCTTTTCTAAATGATTCATCTAAGGCAGTAAAGTCATCCCATAAACCCACTATTTGTGGGATGAAATACCTTCTATGCTGAACTTAAATCATCCCACATATTCCACCTTTTATGGGATGAAAGTTCACTCTCTAATAGATTAAAATGATCTAATAAAACCCACCCATTATAGGATGAAATTCCCCTCTTTTTCACTGGATTAAAATTGTCCCATATAATCCACCTCTAATGGGATGAAAGTTCACACCACTAAGGGATGAAAATTTCTGAAATTATAAGAGCAGAAATTCATTCTCTCAAGGGATGAAATATCTGGGATGAAGTTTCATCCCAATTTCATACCCTTTAGATTCATCCACTAAACTTAGGAAATGCTGCTTTCATCCATTAAGTGGGGGAAAAACCTCCCCCACCAGGTGCACAGTGATGGGCAAAGGTGTATGGGCCCTTGTCTGTGCATTTGAGCCTGTTGGTGTCTGCAATGGGGCTGAGTCTTGGGGGGTGCCACGTGGTCCGGGTCCAAGGAGTTCACATAATGCCTTAGTACATGGCCTATGTGGACTGCTCCTGGCTGCTCTGCTCACAAATGTTGATAGTGTTTAAACTCACATTGCTAACCCCCTCTACTGGCCATTGATATCTTTCATTGAAGGCATTTAAGGCAGGTACAGTCCTACAATATAAAGTCACATTGCTCTGGCATCATAGAAGGTGGCTTGGGTGGAGCACATGATGTTTTCAGTTTCACTTAGTCTTTAGACCAGAATATAAAATACATTGAGCTGCAGAACTACTCTAAAACCTTGTCTAGAAACTCACTTTACTGAATCTCAAACACAGACCATGTCAACAATATTACTGATCAGTGATCAGTACACAAAATTACTAAACATTGCCCATCCCCATGTTAGAATTATGAAGAATCGAGCTTTGAACGGACTGCAAAAAGGGGTCGGTCAAAGTTGCCAACCGATTCTGCATCGATTCATAAGTCAGAATCAGGCTCTTAATGGACGACCTAGATATCGAATTTGGGATCCGAATCTTGAAAGGGACAAAACACCATCGAATCGCTACTCGGATGAAATTCATTGAAACATGGTCCCTTGTTGCTGAGACTGCAAACAGCAAGATTTGAACTTTAATTCTGATTGAACTTTCCGTATGGGGGGTTGGGGGATGCGAGAAGGAACATTGTAACAAATGAATCACGATTATTGAGGTTGATGAGAGGAATTGTCAGACTAAAGAAGGACAGCGGGCAACCAATCAGGCAAGTGAGTGTCAAGTGACGGGGCAGGGCGAGACAGGAAAGAATACGAAACGTGGGAAGGATGAATTACCATTGATGATGTTAACGCAGAAATAACATATGAGAATCAACTACCAGACTGTGAGGATGGGGTCGCGGCATTTTGATTAGCAGGGACGAACTGATTAGGGAAATAGTTTCCAGATGGATGCCAGTCCTGGTTCAAGCCGCCGCCAGGCGTTGCGTTGCCCCAAAGCGAGGGCTGTGGATGATGGTTGTTCATAGGTCCCACCGGCGGAGGGGGTCCGCGGGGCGAGCTGAATCCATGAGGACCAGACGGCGCACCCCATGGCGCTCTATTATCTCCCACTGCACTCCTTGGGCTTGCAGGACCCCATCCTTGACCGACAGCGCCCACACTACCCGGCCCAGGGCCCATTGAGATGCCGATCCCAATCCCAATCGGGGCAGTATTTCTCCTTCCGATCGATGTACGAACAACCTCATCACCATCCTCAACTAACGCTGAAGAGCCCAGGATACCTTTCGGGCTTGGGGACCGCCGGATGGGCGATCCTGGCCCCGAACCGGGTTCAGCAGTGGTACTTGCTGCGGTTGGGCGAGCGATGGGTGCGATGGGACGCGCTACCGGTCCCGGGTCACCGCTAAGGAGCGAGGCTCGTCGGCCTTGCCCGGGGGCAAGCGAGAGCATGGACAGGCCCGAACCAGAAGCTGACGACGACGCCAGAGTGGATTTAGACTTGGGAGGAGGGCCAATAGGTGTGGCGGAAGGTGGAAGCCCGCCAATGCCGAGTCCACGGTTGAATGCAGGATCGTAAGAGGGACCAGAGCTGAAGTTTCTGGGAAGGGCCGATGGCGCGAGCCCACCCGGAGGTCCTGGATGTTGCATTCCCTGATTCCCAAATCCATATCCCATAGGAGAAAAGCTCTGAACTCGAGGCGACATGCTTGAGGGGGGGAGCATTCCTGGACCACCTTGTTGGTACATGATGGGCGTTTGGGGAGGGAGGTGGGCAGGTATGTGCGGGGTGATGGGAGTCTGTGGTTGGGACACTATTTGCGGGCCTCGGGATTGTTGTGGTTGCTGAATAGGATGTTGTTGCTGCTGCCCTTGCGGAGCTTGGCGGGATCCTTGACCAGCGGTGGGAGAGGTCAATGAGATCTGGGACGCCTTGTTGAGGATCTTCTTCGGTGTAGTCCCGTTCACGACTGCTCCAACGGGCGGATGAATATTAGATGAAGATCCGGAGGCGACTGCATTGTTACGGGGGGATACGGCACCACGCGTCGGAGCGTTCTTAGCGTTCTTGCCACTACTGCTGCCAGGTGCGGGAGGGGATGCGGCAGCACGCTGTTTCTGGTGCTGCAATGCGAGGCGTTCACGTGCTTCCCTCTCCGCTTTCTCCTCTCGCTCTTTGATAAGCTTCCTCTCCTTTTCCCTTTCTGCCCGCTCAGCTTGTTCCTTCTCCAGCTTCTCGGCTCGCATTTTCTCTTGCCTTTCGCGTTCCACTCGTTCCCGCTCCATGCGCTCCTCCTTCTCCTTGGCGAGTCGCGCTTCCTTCTCCTCTCGAAGTCGCCTTTCCTTTTCTTCTCTCTCCTTTCGCTCGGCTTTGGTTTTTTCCTCCTTCTCTCGTTTTTTCCGCTCCCTCTCAGCTTCCCGCTCCTTCTCCTCTTGAACTCGCTTCCTTTTCTCTTCCTCCTTCCTCAGTCTCTCTTCCTCAGCGGCCTTCTTGTTAGCCTCGCGGCGCGCACGCTCTTCTTCCCGTTTCTTTCTGTTCTCCTCCTCCAGCGCCGCCTGCTTCGCCTTTGCGGCAGCCTCCTCTGCGGCCTTCTCTGCGGCCTTTTGAGCGCGCTCCTCATCCTTCGCCTGCTTTTGCTGCCTGTTTGGAAGAGCCGATAAACGCCTCTCCTCACCAACAAATACACAGGGAAAATACGCATGGGAACAGTACTTACCGCTTCTTATCCTTCTTCTTTTGATTCTGCGTTTGCTTCTTCGCCTCCCGCTCCTTGCTTAACTTGTCTTCATCCTCCAACTCTCTGAGGAGCTGTAGCTGTCTCTCCTGTGCCACCTTCTCGCGGTAAGCTTGTAACACGCGTTGCTCAAACATCCGAGCAGCGAAAATGGAGAACATGCGCTTCCCTTCCTCCATCTTCTGCTCTTCAGTCATGGCCTGGGAAAAAAATTTTGAACAATGTTAACAAGAAAGAGTGGATTCAAACTGACCTCTTCCTCCTCTTCATCGTCTTCATCCTCGTCATCATCCTCCTCGTCGTCGTCGTCCTCATCGTCCTCCTCATCATCATCGTCGTCATCTTCCTCGTCTTCACCATCCCCCCGTCGCCGACGTTCCCGAGGGTCCTCATCCTCGTCACTGTCATCCTCCACATCGCCTGCAGCTTCCTCCTCGCGCTGCATTCGTCGTTCAGCGAGCTGCTCCATCATCTCTAGGAATTTCTGTCCATCGTTCTTTAGAAGGTCGTCAGCCACAGTTAGAATATTACCTGGACCTATGTCAATGATTAGCAAAATGTTTGACAATCGTTGACTGTGAAAAAAGTTAAACCCACCAGTGACCGTCAAACTGGTCCCAATATTAAATAGTGTATCCCTCACTGGCGACGATACCTTGTCTGGTGTCACTCCATTTACCCCACGCCTGCCTTTCGCTTGCTGTTGTTGAGGAGGTGGAGGCAGGACGGGAGCCGTCCCTCTCGCAGTTGTTTTCCTTGCCTTCTCTACCGCTCGCAGCCGGGGATCCTCCTCTTCCTCATCACCATCGTCTTCCTCGTCATCTTCATCTTCCTCCTCTTCTTCATACTCATCCTCTTCCTCCTCTTCATACTCATCTTCTTCGCCAACATCCTCATCGTCCTCAAACTCACTTTCCTTCACATGTTGAGGGTGTGGATAGCCGTGGAGATGCGGGTGCCCAGGAATCACAGGTTGGGAAGGTGGATGTCCTTTTCGACCGTTTGTTACTTGCACAGGCTGCTGTTTCCCACGTTGCTGGCGCGCGCCCTTCGTGTTAGGAGTGGCAGTATTTGTAGCAGCTGTATGTCTGGCATTGTGACCGACGACGGCGCCGTTCTTATCGAGTTCGACACTGCCTGGAAATGGGCCGGGGCCTGGAGGGGGAGGGATCGTCCCACCGGAAGAGACGTAGCGCTGCTGGTAATTCGCGTACTGTTCTAGCTCTTCGTAATAAGCATCGTACAGTACCTCGAGCTCTTCCTCTATTGCGTTTCTGGAAGTCGGCGAGATCCGACAAAGATCAAAGACAGAAGTGCAGAAAAGAGAAAAGGGGACTAGATCAGCAATCGATTTACTGGAATTTTCGCGACTTTGAAGAAGGTCAGAAAAGATAAAGAATACTCACCGTTTCCGTCCACATACGGCACAGCTGCAACTATGCTTCTGTTGCTCCTTCATCTTCCGCAAGACGGTATCTTTCTCGATCTTGACAAGATTCTTGCGCTCCTCCTCGCCAAGACCGAGCCAAAAGTCCTTGATGCGTTCCCGCTCCTCAGTCGTGCTCGTGCTCCATATCTTGTTTGCCTTTTGCGGAGCCGCATTTTGCGCGACGGCACCCTGGCTCTGCCGTCCCGACTTATTAGGTCCCGAAGCATTTGAGGACGGTGGCGATGGATGATGATGGGGGTGGTTGTGTGGCTGCTGCTGCTGCTGCTGGCCCTGGTTGTACGTTAAAGGAGCCTTTGAAGCCGCTCGTGCACTCCTCTGCTGTTGCTGCTGCTGAGGGTATGGCTGCTGCTGCTGAGGGGGCTGCGGTGGGTGTGGCATTGGCTTTTTCCCCATAGATACTGAACTGGGCGGGGGCTGTTGTGCAGGCTGCGCTGGTCGGCTTGCGGGCATGGTAGGAGAGAGACCTGAAAATCTTAGGTAAGCGTGCATATTGTCCTCCCCATCCCAAACGACACTGACCACAGTACAATTTTCTTTGTATTCAAATATTCCTTGAACGTCCTCGACGATTTCTGCGGTTCGTTATTGCCCGGTTCCTAGGCGTATAATTCCGTGTGCAAACCTCGCTTTTGTTTTTTCTTGGAGTGTGTTTGGTATGTAATTGGCAACGCGGCCTCGTTCAAACACCTGCAAATGTAAACGATGATCAGAATGAGCCTGGTGGCGTGGCGTAAATGTGGACAGCGATTCAGTATAACCTGGGGAGTCGGGACTGAACAAGCGCTTGGGCGTCAATACCACAAGACGCGTGGGTGGACCGCCTTTACTTCGCGTGAGCGTCAATAAAAGAACCCTGATCGACTGCGCTAACCCTCAACGCCTTCTCAGTTCTGCCATCGCGTAACTAACCCGGGACTCGCACCCTCCACGAAGCTCTAAACGTCTTTCCTGTGATATCCAGTCCTCACCTGTACCCAAACAGCCAAACCATTCTGATGGGTCGATGACGAGATCCTATTTTGTGGACCGAGCCTAGTTGCACCGAGCAGTGACGCGACGTGTAATAAGTATGATGCTTCTCGTGATCTATATCACCAAGCAGCAGGACATGGTGCACACCACCGTACATCAAAACATCTCTATACAGATTCCCTTCTATTCAAATGCCCGAGCGTTAGGACACGCCGCCCCACATGTGTTTTAGCGCCCAAGTTCACGATCTCCAGCATATACTCCCGCTAGCCATCACGCGAGCTATCTATCAATTGCTTCATATATGTCAGCTGTCGTTATCTACGCTGCTTCTCCCCGCACTGAATAGAATCACATTCACCTCCTGACCATTCGCCCCTCCCACGCTATCTCCACGCACCTTGCGCACCGGATCGAAGATTATATACTTCATTCAAACAGTCTTTGATAGCCTGTTACTTGTCTCCCCAAGGTCTCGAGCATAATACGCACACTCTCTGTTGAAATGGGCAGGACCAGTGTAGGCCTGGAGCGCGACCATGACCAGGTCGTCGAAACTTTGGAGAAACTGGGCTACAAACAAGAACTAGTTAGGGTAAGTGAACTCTACTCCCAACCGAATTCAAGCCCTTACGTCTCATGTACGCTCTGTAAGACACGGGGGTTATTTCATGCTCTGTTCAGTACGTTCATATTGTTACGCGTTCCAGCACTCGCTTACTGAACTTACGAATCTGTAGTGACACTCTGTGGGTTTGCTTAATCTAATATCTCCAACTCACTCATCAATGTATGACTAGCAATCATGGCCGTTCGTAAGTTCTCCCTTATCTACACATTTGCTTCCGGCCGACGATATCAGCATACGGTTTGTCCGCACCCATCGCCACCTCACTAATTGGGGGGGGACCCGCCACGATAATATGGGGGTACATCCTTCTTTTCGCTTCATGTATGACCCGATATTAACACAAACACAGATGGCTCCACATTTCCGTCCTCACCCTACCTCTCGCGCTCTCCATGGGCGAGATATGTTCCAAATACCCAACCTCCGCAGGAGCATATTACTGGTGCTACCGTCTCACGCCTCCACGGTATAGGGTGCTCGCGAGCTGGGTCAATGGCTGGTTGACGATGGTAGGGGTGTGGACGATTTGCTTATCTGTAACATTCGTAAGTCTTATTTCGAGCGGAAGGGAGATGCTTGCTAAAATTCTAGCGGGAAGGGGACCGCACAGTTGGTAGTCGCAGGGGCGGGAATATTCCATCCAGAGTGGGCAGCTACAACCTGGCAAACATGTACATCTGCCCTTCTCCAACCCGCCGACTCCTGATGCGATTTTTGTATCTTCTGCAGATTTGATATTTGTGGCTGTAACAACGGTGACATTCATATTTGTCATCTTCTTTAACGACTACCTTCCCATTATCGATGTACGGCACCTTTCGTCTCATGCCCACTCATCCCCGAAATTAATTATACTGACAGGTAATAGCCGCATGCTGGACGCTGCTCGGCATAATAAGTATTCCTACCCTACTACATCCAGTTTTAATTCATGCTAAAATGGCGGTGGTACAGTCATACTTATCGGTTTCTCTGCTAAAGCGGGCGCGGGCCGTCGCTCCGCCGCGTTCGCCTTAGGCCACTTCGATCCTTCATCCTCGGGGTGGAAACCTGGTTGGACATACTTCATCGGATTATTGCCGGTATAATTTCTTCGATGCTAAAGTTAAATAACTACTCACTCATCCTCTTCGGCAGCCTGGTAAGATTCCATGCATACCTCCAATACCACCTGCTCATCTTCCCGAAACAATACTAAAGCATACACATATTCCGCCATCGGGATGAGTGCGTTCTGGGTCTCCTCGTTTTTGACTCTGACTAACCTTTTGCTAAGTCGCAAGCATGGCGGAGGAAGTTCGAGATCCATCATCCCAGGTCCCTAGAGCTATGGTCTGGTCCGTCCCAATCGGCGCTGTATGTGGACTTGTGTTTCTGTTACCCATAATGTTTACTCTTCCCGACATATCGACGTTACTTGCTGGTATTTAACCCATGTTTGTTTCACACACACAATCATACTCACCAAATGCGGTAGTGCCCACCGGTCAACCTATCGGGGTGATGTTTGAGTTAATCATGGGTTCACGCTCCGGTGGATTTGGGATGGCAAGCTTCCTTTCTTCTGTCACCTATCATGTACAGATTAATAATTCATACCTCTTTCGCAGTGGTTTATCAGTACGCATGTTATCATTGTTGGCATTGAACGACATGCCTTACCTCTTCCTAGTCTTTGGAATCGGAATGTTCTGTGCCATCTCCATCTGCTGCGCCGCCTCGCGTGCCACCTGGAGCTTCGCCCGTGACAAGGCCATCCCGTTGCACCACACCTTTTCCCAGGTCAACCACAGACTCTCCGATGTGCCGTTAAACGCCCATATCCTCTCAACAATCATACAGCTGTTACTTGGGCTAATTTACCTCGGCTCCAGCGCTGCATTTAATGCATTCGTCGGTGTCGCGGTCATCTGCCTCGGCACGAGTTATTCCATGCCTGTGGCCATCTCGCTTGTGCAAGGGAGGAAAGATATAGCCGATGCGCCGTATAGTTTGGGCAAATGGGGCCCCGCACTGAATACTATCGCAGTCTTGTGGACCCTGTTTGAGATCGTGCTGTTTTCAATGCCGGCAGTTATACCCGTGACACAGGTTTCCATGAGTAAGTTAACCCTCGTCCCTAGACCATTGTCTGTCTTTGCTGATGAACATCTCTCCTTGTTGGTTTAGACTATGCGTCGGTGGTCTTTGTCGGGTTCGCAGCGATAAGTGCGGCGTGGTACATCATTAGTACGTTGGGTACATTGGTTAGCGTGTGGGTCTGGTTGCTGAGTTTTTTTGTTTTGTTTAGATGGTAGATTCTATTACACTGGGCCCCCGCTCCCGATGGACAATGAGTCAGAAGATGGTGAATCAAAGACAGGGTAAAGTACAACGCCCTTATAAAATCGACGATGCATCAACCAAAGTTTGAGATTTGTATCATGCATAATTGATATGAACTGTCTTGGTTGGAGGAAGTCTGGTGCTCTCGCCTCATAGGACCAGTGTTCATACTTTGGTTAAATATGTAATGGATAAGTTTTTTGACCAGGATATTCGGCTTTGCGGCTGGTGGCTCAGAAGGTCAGTTCCACAGTTTGAGCTGTTGAAATTATGAGATGAATGCGACGCAGCTACTGTCCCAATCTGTCCCCCTGACGTCAAAATACATAGCTTATTGCCATCTTTGATAAGCGCTATTGTTTAACCTGTTATATTTGTTGAGCGCTTATACATTCTGAAAGTTTCATCCATCCGCCTCCCCCTAAAAACATGCTCTTCTGGATCCCTTCTATCGACTCTACTGAAGGATAGCCTTGTGGTTGCCATTGAATCCGTGGGACACGTTGGAGTCTTTCTGAGTTCTTTCGGCCCTCTCAGGCGCCCTCTGATTGAGTTCGAACTCAACCTTTTTTTCTGCAGTCCACATTCGCTATAACAGAAGGTGGCAGACCCATTCTCAAATCGTTATATGCTCTCATTGAACCCAATACCTGGGTTGTCTACCTGAATCCGGTATGTTACAGTGAAGTTTTAGTTTACGGTCCGTCAGCTTGGAACCAAGTAAGCTTTCCCCCTCTTGCTGCCTCTTCCCCGCAGCCATTCATATCTCTTCCAGTTTGCCTTGATTCCATTTGCGAACTAAGCACCAGCTGTCAGAAGCACCCCCATCGAAAGGATGATCGAATGAAATCAGTGAGTGTTGTTGAAAGGAATTACCTGTCCGTGCACGACCGATATTCATGTACATTTTTACCCCTTGGGGGGGGGAATTCTTCTTGAACAGCGTTCTTCAGGGCTTGACACATCATCAACACCTGGTTGTTCCCCCTCTCGAACGTTACACCGGAAATTTTCGGAAATTCTAGGCTCTTTTTAGAACATCTTCAGCCCACAAACAGGCATCATATTCCTCGCTTTCCGACCAGGAACGTGGAGGAGAGAACAAACAAGTTCAAGTTGACAACAGCTTGACGTACCTGGACGAACCGCAAAGCAATGTTATCATAGGTTATTGGATTCCTCCTCAGATAGTCCTGTGGGTAGGATGCGAGCAGAAGGATCATCTCCTGGGCCCCCTGTGTCGTCTTGTGTGGCGCCATCAGCACTTCGATGCTACAGCTGACGCCGATGTCCACGGAGCGCCTGACGCGGTCTGCAAGGTGTCAGTAAGGTCATTACTGATTGGGGCTGTTTTGACCACGATGTATGAATCCATTGACGGACACGAATAGGTGTGTCATTGAAAGGGTATGTTATGACCGCCAGATGGGTGGATCGTGGCACGTTCTGAGAAAGTACGAAACCTTTAACCAGTTATCCCACACTCACCGATACCCGATCAAGGCATGTTCAAATTTGGTTCTACAATTATGGTTGAGGTCCTCCACAACATGGTCTCATTGAGACATACATTCTGCATACGGTACACGCAGCTAACATAGTGCCGGACGCCGGCACGTTAGGCCGGAACTCATCCAGCTTGACTTGGCCTTGGTCGTTTTTTTTGTTTTTGTTTTTAACAGTCCAGCATTTGGCCCTGTGGGTTACCTTGATCTCAGGGGTTTTCAAGAGAAGGAGAATCATCATCGAACTACAGAATCATAAATCTATCACGCCTTCTTTTTTTTTGTTTCTTTTTTTTTTATTTTTTTGAAAAAGGTTGTGCAGATCCAGCAATTTTCGCTCCGGAGTTCCCGCCACATCACATGCTTCCTAAGCCTTCCTTGTCAACCTCTTCGTCCTTCTTGTGACTCAGATGAAGATTTATGCGCAGATTTTTCTCGGGTCCTAGGGTTACAATTTTCGCTGCCCCATATTTGCCTCAACAGTGACGCGCGGCCCCAAATGATTTTTCAGCTCCTTGAAATGCGGACCTATTCTTTTTACATCCAGACCGGAGATATGAGTACTGATAATACAAGGCAAGGTAATTATAAGGATCTACAGAAGCAGACAATGGAGTACGGGGGGTATATGATGTATGTTGAGGAAAAGATATCAAAACACAGGCCATAGCTAGAATATAATGGCCACAAAGCCTACTGGTAAGTTATCTGCACAACTACGCAGTCAATTTTGGGATAACTTTGATCATTTGGTCGATGTTGATGAACTGGACCCAGCCCTCTAGTTCCTTCGATGTTTCATGCCAGATGAATTTAGACTCTTGGCTCCCCCGGAAAAATGCGACTGCGCACTCATAGAACTCGGAAACCAAGATATCTTTCCGCGCCACGCCTAGATTCACGCGCCATATCCGAAACTCCCAGCCTTGGAGCGGATGCCCATCGCCGATAGCGGATTGATTGGGGATATTGAACTCTAGGCGAGAGTAGTCGAACCCAACAGGCTGACCGATCGCCCGAATGTATGCATTTTTGAGCGCGAGGATGATACACAGTCGTTTGAGCATGATCTGATCATCTTTTTCCTGCGTTACTGTTGAGAGTTCAAATGTAGTAAGCTATTAACATTGGGGTTAGAAGTGGTCTCCCTTTGTGGCGAAAGGCTGAAGTACAGAGACCCACTTTATGTGACTGAGATTCAACATATGTCGCCACTGAAGCGCCCCGTGGTTCTACAGCAAACTGTTTCATCGCCATCCCAATGTTGACGACTCGCTTGCGGACGCCTTGAGTCATTGCCATTCCACACAAAGAGCCTTCCCAATTCAGATGATATCCAATCATGGAGTGCATAAATTTTTCTGGTGACATGTCTTCCTCCGCCTGAATTGTCGGGACAAGGTTTGCAGTAGTCAAGATTTAAAAGACTACTTCATACCTGTTCAATGTAGCGTTTTCCATTTGTCCATGCTCTATCGTTCCACTTTGCCCGAGGTATTCGACGGTGCCTCATCATCAGGAGGGGCAACATTAGCGTTATCAATTGTCCTACATTGAGTATAGCATTAACACGAGATCTTATGAGATATTATAGAAACTTACGAAAGGAATCTGCATCCCGAGGGTTGTATGCTACCCGCACATGCTCGATGCACTCCGCTACCACACGATGACAAGCATCATATTCCTTCGCTCGATCATATATCAGCCTCTCGCCACAAATCTCCAATCAGCGAACGCACCTCTTTGGTGTACTCTCGATTCAGTGATAGCATCCATACGAGAATGGGGCAATCTGGTCCAGAGACAGACATGTATGGCAGCAGGTAACCTGCAGGAGGCCTTTCAGTTAAGTCAACGGAAGACGCAAAAATAGTTACCCCACTTCCGACGGAGTAATAATAAGTGGAAAAAGATGAAAAAAAAAAAGAGAGAGGAAAATCGGCTCGAATCTTATGGTAATTATTGGAGAGCGATTGTAAGGGAGTTTGGGCGAATTGTTGGATGACGGTACATAGTAGAACTATGCGTTTTCACTTATATCGTTATTTGCTCAACATCATTCAATGCACGTGCTGGGAGATTCTCACGGCACAGCTTTTGGCAAGTTCTTACTCTCAGCTTCTTCAATGAATCCATTGACGAGGACAATGCACTCCTTAGTTGCCCTTTCATCTCTTTCCTGATTGTCAAGGCTTTCTTTGTTTTCGAGAAACAAACGATATATGTTCCTTGTATGTACTGCTGTAGAGCCATCAGGGACGCAAAGATGCGCCGCACTCATGCCTTTCGGCGACAATCATTTTCACAATTGAAGTTTAAGTCAGATTCAAAAGATAATCAAACAGTCAAGACGCTCGAGGCATTCACTCCCAGTGGCGCTCAGATCCAACTCGTAATGTTCTATAAAAGTGTTTGACATATGATGAGATAATTGACGCATGCCCAACTCATATGTATACATATATATATATACAGGCTACGGTTGAAGAGGGTTGGAGACTCGAGTTGGAACCAGGGGCCAGGGTCTGTGGGCCCTGGTTGTCCCAAATTTCAGTCAAAACAACCCTTGTTTTCATTAGGTCCTGCATGGCTGGAAGCTATTGTGTTAGCCGCCACACACCCAACAGGTAAACGAACTGTTGTTACCATCACCTACCTGACTTTGTATTTGCCCCATCTTACCGCTCAAAGAACTGATATATCATCCAGTTTAGAAAGTATATAGCCTTCATGGTTGCTCTCATTTGGATAAAAAACAACGCCTGTTTTTGCATTCGTCAGATGTCTGTCACAAATACTCCTGGGCACATGATGGTTTTTATCTCCGCATTAAACTTAGTAAAATGCACGCAGAAACGCTGTTCACCTTGATACTCCCGATATCTCCAGGCTAAACTTGGAAGCCAATGAGTTTTCGCATGGCCCACCTCGTTCTTGACCAAACAGTATCCCGCTGGGGCAATCGCTTGACCATCGAATTCGACCTTCGGGCGGCGAATTTTCGGTGTGTCGAAGCTCAAAGACTCGTGGTCTATCGAGGCCTTTTCTAAGATGGACATCTCTTGACCCACCCATAAATACCCAAATCGTGGGCATGTTCGTGTCTACAGAATCCCCACGAAATGGTGGCCCTACCTCGATGTTTCAGCCTGATTGTCGCAACTGCAACCAGTAAAGTGGCACGTAGGCCCTCGACAGTCAACTTCAGTCACAAACATCCATATATCCATTACCACGGTCGGTGGGATGTATCTCCTGGAACTTGGTGGTGCGTAAAAAAAAAGTCACCCCTACACGTGTATAACCACAACCCATCCGATAGGGCCGGAAGCGGGTTCAAGCTGCACGTAAAAATCTCCGTTCACTAACGCTCAATCTTGGACCGCTCACCACTACCCCGTTTGCTGCTGCGGGAGTATCGCTCAACTATCGAGATTTTGTTGATTTCAATGTCTCAGCGGGGGCCAATCCCATTCCCATATTGGGATCATCCCTCTGTCCAGATCGGAGCCAAAAGCGTCATTCGCATCAATGTCCAAGGCTGGCAAAACAATCGCATCAATCTTAACAGCATTACTCTCAATATGGTAATTGCCCAACCATTGTTGGTTTTTTTTCTCAACGACATAACATATTCAATAATCTATGTTTAGGATTCCGAGCTTTTCCCCTATGTGCACAAGAAGCTGGCCTTTCAGTTCATTGGCCATTCCCCTTCTGCAGTATGTCGTTCCCGACTGTAGTTATCCTGAGTGAGTTTTTCACTTGCAATCTAGGGGCAGTTTCTCCCACAGGGTGTGGACCAAGCTTGGCCATTTCTCGTTGGCGAACACTTCACAGAACTTTGCACTCCCCCACATGTTCCAGGAGGAATCCTAGGAATCCTGGTGAACCTAGGATTCCAGGTGGACTTCCTCATAGGAAGTCCAGGAGTGAACCAGGACTCCAAGGAATGAACCAGGAATACCAGGAATCCACCTGGAGTCCCAGGAGGAAGCCAGGGGCAAAATACAAATGACATGGAAGGGAATTGAACCCTCAACCTCCTTGTACACCCTAGTTGGCATAATTAGAAGCACTCAATCCAACTGAGCCACATGTCCATTGATAATTCTGAGTCACAATGTCATTATATAGACATCCACCTGTATTCCTGGGAGTCCTGGCACATTCCTGTGTCTTCCTGTCATTCATACTAGCTTCCTGGCACATTCCTATGACTTTCTGTGACTTTCTGTGACTTCCTACCGTCCTTCTGGCACATTCCTCATGCTCCTGACCTACTCCTGATGACTCTACTACATTCCTGGCAATCCTGTTACATTCTCTGTCTAACTCATGATATATTGCTGCTGTTGTTGTTGTTGTTGTTGTTGTTGTTGTTGTTCAAGTTGTTGAAAAATACTTGATAAAATATGGGATGCAAATTAAAGTAATTGTCCAAACTAAAGTAAAAACATAATAGAGGATGATACTACAAGTCATTTGAGTCAGGGAAAAAAAATATCATAATATTTCAATCTAATTCATCTCCATCATCACCTTCATCATCACTATCATCTCTTCTGTCCCTTTGCCTTCCAATAATGTTCCTTGTATGATAAAATATCATGACATGCAAAAACCAGTCAAAGTTACCAGGACACATTCTCTTGACAATATTTTCAAAACCTCCAAGCCATGCATTCAGTTGTTCACAAGCCTGTATAATAGAAATATAACTGCCATCCATGTGATATCATTTGATTGCTCACCTGAGAATTGAATGCACGCTTTGTAAGGGCAACTCCGGCGGAGTGCGCGCGAACTTAGTAGAGCGGGCCGACGCTGGTGGAGGGGATCCTAAGAGATGTATTCACTTGTACAACATATGTACTACTCACCTGGTGGAGGGGATCCTAAGAGAATTCTCTGAGGAGCCTCCATCAGGGGGGGTGTGCTATATACCTAGTGCTACATTAAATACACGTTCCCGGTGCGGTACGACGACACGCGTTGGGCTAGCGAAGGTCACGTGACCGTGCCCTTGATAGTCCGAACAAGTGCGAAGTCCGGCGGCAAACTGCGCGCGAAGTAGAGAGTGGGGGTGCGTGTGGGCGTAGGTAATGAACGTGCGATGTAGTGAATGTAATTGACTGAGTCGCGAATCGGCGAAGTAAGGCTAGATCGGCGAAGTAAGGCGGAAATGGAGTTCCCCTTACATTACCCCCCTTCTAGGTTCGCGTGTCTTCACGCCGGCGTTGGAACGGGATCTGTGCGAATTGGACGCGTTGTACGCGTCGCGGTGCTCCGGGGTTGCGTCTGTAGAATTCGGCGACCAACTCGTCCGCATTCACCTTGTCGGCAGGTTCCCAGGTGTTCTGTTCGTAGCTGTAGCCCTTCCAGGCGACCAGGTACTGCAGCTTGTTCCTGTAAATCCGGCTGTCCATGATCTCCTGAACCTCATAATGTACCTCGCCGTCTATGAGAGTGGGTTCAGGGACTTCGGTGACCGTTCTACCGGGTATTGGGTCGTGCGGCGCGGGTAGGAGTTTGACGACATGGAAGACCGGGTGGATGCGCGATAGCGCCGGCGGAAGTTTGAGGCGGTAGGCGTGCGATCCAACCTTGGCTTCGATGGGGTAGGGCCCGATGTAGCGGTGAGCCAGTTTCTGCGACGGTCGAGTGATACAAATGTCGCGCGAATCCAAATACATCCGGTCTCCAACCTGGTAGTCGGGTGTTGGGTTTCGGCGGCGATTGTAGTACATCGCCATCTCGTCCTTGGCTTTGGCTAATGCGGCGCGGGCTTCCTCGAGGGTGTCCTTCATTCGGTCGCGGAATTCGTTCGCGGTTTCCAGCCGGGATGGTGCGGTCTGTGGTTCGAAGCCCATGCGTGGATGTCGACCGGTGTCCAGGAAGAACAGCGAGTGCTGTGTCGAGGAGTGGACGTGGTTATTGTACTGGAATTCGGCGAGCGGTAAAAGGTCGACCCAGTTGTCCTGTCGCTCGCTGACGAATAACCGGAGATACTGCTCCAGTTCCTGGTTCACTCGCTCGGTCTGTCCGTCTGTCTGTGGGTGGTACGCCGTAGACGCTGTGAGTTTAATATCAAGCATGCGATATAACTCCCTTGTGAATTCCGCCACGAACTGTACCCCTCGGTCAGAGACCATAGCCTTCGGTAAGCCATGCAACTTCCACACATGCTGGAGGTAAAGCCTCGCCGATCCAAGCGCGGTAATTGTCGTCGTGGTTGGGATGAAGTGCGCGCGTTTACCCACCGTGTCCACCACTACCATGATCGCATCATGCCCTTGCGACTCGGGGAGTTCCACGATGAAATCCACGCTTGCGACGTCCCAGCGACCTTCCGGAATCGGCAGCGGTTTAAGTTCGCCGCTTGGAAGTTGACGCTGAGCCTTCGTTCGGAGACAGAGGTCGCATGTCTTGCAGTATTCGCCGATGTAGCGCGACATTTGAGGCCACCAGTAATTGCGCGATACGAGTTCCAACGTCTTCCATCTTCCGGCGTGTCCCGCAATTCGCGAATCGTGATGTTGCGCAACTATACGTCTGCGAAGGTCAGCGTGTTTTGGGACGTAGATGCGATCGCGGAAATACAGCAACTCCTGCGCTTCCCTCCACTCTGCGCTCCGAAGTGTTCGGCGAGTGTCTTTGTGTAGATTAGAATATCATCGATGTAGACACATACCACTCCTTCCATGATGAGATCGTGGAATATCTCGTTCATCATGGTTTGGAACGTTGCCGGCGAGTTAGTGAGACCAAAGAACATTACCAGGGGCTCAAACATTCCGCGGTTTGTGCAAAATGCGGCCTTCCACTCATCACCTTCCTTAATTCGGACGTTGTTGTATCCCCAGCGAACGTCAAATTTGGAGAAGTATTTCGCTCCCCGAAGATTGTTGACGAGGTCGGAGATGAGTGGGAGTGGGTATTTGTTCTTGATCGTCAGCGAATTGAGAACGCGGTAGTCCTGTACCGGGCGTAGCGAACCGTCCTTCTTCTTGATAAAGAAGAACGGCGAAGCCATTGGCGATTTGGAGGGGCGGATCCGACCAGAGGCGAGGTTCTCCTCGAGGAACTTGTCCAACTCCGCTTGTTCGGCGACTGAGAGCGGGTAGACCTTGCAGGATTTCCCTTCTGCGTCGCGGACGAGTTCGATCGCGTGGTCCCACGGTCGGCGATCTGGGAGAGCGTCGAAGGACGTCTTGGAGAACACCTCCTCAAATTCGTGGACGTGCGCCGGTGCTAGATCGAAAAATGTCTTGGGTTGCGCATTACGATCAAAGGAGTCTGCGATCTGCTGGGACGCGTTCTTCCGGGCTTCCGTTTGGATCTTTTCCGCTAGTCGCTGCGAGATGGTTTGGGTTGTCCGAATCTCTTCCGGTGCCTTCTGAAACTGTCCTGGTTCGCCGATGTTGACCACAAAGATACGGTCGCCCCCTTCGATGCAATCTTCAAGGGCGATATCTCCTTCGTGCTCAGAGTCGGGAACCTCTCCAATTTCTGTTTCTGGTTCGGGCATGGGTCCTGCGCGACAGGCGTTGATGCGGGCCTCCAATTTACGCTTCTCCGCCTTTTCCGATTTAACCTCGTTCGCGCAGGTCCGACATTTGTCGGGACAGCGACTCATCTTCACCTCGTTGGTCTGCCAGTTGATCTCTGGGTTGTGCTCCTGCAACCAAGTGTAGCCTAGTATGAGATCCTGCTTCCCTAGGCTGGTGACCGCGAAGTGGGTGCGTTCTGAGTGACCGTTGTACCGGAGGATGAGGTCTACGATCTCCGAAATAGACCCGTTCTCGTTCGGAGTGCCGTCGACGTTGAACACCGGAATAGTGCGAACTAGCTTGCGCGAGGTCAACCTGTTCCTCCGCACGAATTCGGAATCGATGAAAAGGCCCGTTGCTCCCGAGTCTACCAAGCTGTTCGTCGCGAATGTCTCGCCTGTGTCGGTCGTCTGAAGTTCAATCTTGAGCTTCAGCGAGCGAGTGCTGGGGGTGGCGGCGACTACGAATCGCTTGGGTAGAGCTCGTTCCCATCGGGGGAGTCTCTGGCGCGGCGGTTTAGGGATGGGGATGGTATCTTGTACGGCTTCTGTAGTAGTTTCGGGTGTTTGGGAAATTTCAATTGTATTCTCAACTTCTAAACACGCAAACCTGTTTACAGATGACAGCGAGGGCGTACTGTTCACTCGCTGTCCGCTACAAAACCCTCTTCTTCCGCCGGCGGTTCGACTTGTGCGTCTATCATCGCGAAGATGTGCTGCGCGAACTCATGCTGCTCCTCCATTGACATGAACCGCGTGTCGTAGCGGAGGGGGCAGTCCTTCCGGAAATGGCCCAGCTGCTTACATCAGTGGCAGGTCTCGATGTTCGTTCGAGCCCTCCGCATCGCGTCTACATCCATCGGAACCGGTGGAGGGAGAGCAGGGGGCGGCGGAGGTGGTGGTGGCGCCATCCGTTGCAGCGTCGGGGCTGAGAAGTGCGGCGGTGCGCGAAACGCCGAGGTAGTGCGTGCAGGAGGTGCGCGAGCCGCCGGTTTAGTGCTCAGGAAGGCCTCGTTGGTGAGGCGGTTTTCATCGCACTTCATCGCCGCTACATACCACTGTTCCGGCTGATCGTCCGCTGGTCGTCCCACTGCCATCGTCGCGATCTGCGACTGAATCTCCCCGCTCAGTCCCTTCCGGTACTTCACCACAATCGTCAACCCCTCCTTGTATCCCGACTTGTCGATGAGATCCCTGAACTCGTCCGTGTAGTCGTCCACCGATCGCGATCCTTGGTGGTAGCTGCTCGTTTCCAACCTCGTAATCGCCCGCTGCGCTTCGCTCTGCACGAAGAAGTTGACCGCGAAGTCGGCGCGGAATAGGGCCCATGTCGCGTACTTCGGGTTCCCGGTAGCGGTCTGGTATCGCATGGCCCGGTCCGCAAACAGATACGCTCGGCCTTTCTTCATGAAGGTGTACGCCCACCGTACCTGCGTCACTTCATCCGCGAACTGGTGTGGTACAAGATTTATATACAGTTCGCATGCGTTAATGAACGCACGCCCTCGTTCGCGCGATCCGTCGAAGTCATCGGGAAGCGATGGCCGGAGTGCCGAAGGTCGTCCCGAATTAACGTGGGTCGCGGGGGGAGGTGTTGATACATTATTTACAGGGGCGCTGGGTGCAGGGGTATTGACCGGGGGTGGGGGAGCCGCGGTTTGGAGCGCGATCAGCGCGTTGATGCTGTCGGTGAGCTTCTTAAGCTGCTCGGCTTGTTCCTCCGCCTTCCTATTGAGATCTCCTACGTCTCGTTTGACGTTATCCATCCTTGTTTCGGCGTCCATCGGTCGGAGTAGGAGTTCCACTTCTAGTTCGGAGGAGGGTGGAGAGGGCGATTCTCGCGCGGTCTTGACGGATTCTGTATCGGAGCTGACAGTTTCTGCCGATCGGAATTTGGCAATGGCTGCGGTGAGGTCGCGGTCTCTGCTGGTGAGAGAATTCTACTGTAAGGGCAACTCCGGCGGAGTGCGCGCGAACTTAGTAGAGCGGGCCGACGCTGGTGGAGGGGATCCTAAGAGATGTATTCACTTGTACAACATATGTACTACTCACCTGGTGGAGGGGATCCTAAGAGAATTCTCTGAGGAGCCTCCATCAGGGGGGGTGTGCTATATACCTAGTGCTACATTAAATACACGTTCCCGGTGCGGTACGACGACACGCGTTGGGCTAGCGAAGGTCACGTGACCGTGCCCTTGATAGTCCGAACAAGTGCGAAGTCCGGCGGCGAACTGCGCGCGAAGTAGAGAGTGGGGGTGCGTGTGGGCGTAGGTAATGAACGTGCGATGTAGTGAATGTAATTGACTGAGTCGCGAATCGGCGAAGTAAGGCTAGATCGGCGAAGTAAGGCGGAAATGGAGTTCCCCTTACACGCTTGTAGTATTGTTCTCCGTTTCTGTCTGTGTCCACAACAACCAAGTTAGGTGCTGATCCATCCAATGGAGCAGGATTACACCACTTCTGGCATAAAATATCTGTCGACCAATGATTGATGTAATGGTAGGAGTCGATAATAAAGTGAGTGGTGTGCTTCCAGATCCGGTCCCAACTGCCATTGCAAGTCACAGTGCGAAGGACAAGACATGCCTTGTCAACACACACATATGACGGCCGTGACTCCTCAGTGGGAAATACAGACTCCAAGAAGGCTAGAATATTGGTTGGAGATTCTGATCTTGCAAATTTTGCCCAAGCAATGACAACTCCACATGGAGTGCAAATTGTTTCGACACAATAGAACCGGGATGGAGAAAAGTAGTTTTCCTTTGGCCTCTCATCCTGCTCTGGTCCATCATGAGGTTGGAGATTGTCTTCACCTGAAGTCCGTCTCCAGATTGGCGTTTCCTGGACAGGATGAAAAATCCTACAAAATCCTGGAAGAGCTTGTTGCTTATGCTGCTGAACATGCTTCTTCCACTGATCCTGATGCTGAAGGCAAGCTTGAGTTCCTCTAACCTTCACAGAAATACAATCTGCAACTTGGCACTGTGCACCAAACTCATGTTCATGAGTTATGCAAAAAACTCCACCACAAGCATTGTCCAAGTCCTCTTCACATTTGAGATAGGAGCAGTGCCGACATCCCATGTCAATATCTTTAAGTCAATAAAATATATAGAAAAACTCACATTGGGACCCATAACAATGCCATCTAACACAACCATTCAAACTTTAGCTCCAGAATTGACAGTACCTTCAGAAATCTCCATCACTTCATCATCCTGTACTGCTGGACCCTCCACTTGACCTTGATTTCGAGGCAATATAGGACCACCATGTTCATCCAGTCCAACCATTGCATCCTCCCCATAGATTCCCATCTGATCTGATGTCTCCTTGTAATCATGTGTACATTCAGAGCATTCATGACCTTCAGCAGATTGAATGATGCCCCTTTCCCCAGAATACCAAAGGCATTCCTTATGGGGTCCACCTGGAATCCTTCCTGGTTTGATACCTGGAATCCTGGTAAATTCAGTGATTCCATGCGGATTCCTGGCAGAATTTACATTGATTCCTGGCAACCAGGAATCATGAAAATGGCTGGCGTTTGGCTGAGACATGACTCCAGGTGGATTCCTCCTGGATTGACCAGGAATCCCAGGACTCCACCCAGATTCTGCATGGAATACGTGGGGGACCGTAAAGTGCTCACACTTCAAGGAAGAGCATTGCATCACCCGCCTGGCGCAGCATTAACTGTGAGGCTAGATATTTGTCACTAAGCATGTACTAACACTCTTTTAGAATATCATATCCTTTGGTAATGCTCACAGCATCTCCTATCAAATTTCAGGGTGCACGTCCCTTATTTAGTAATGTCAATATAATGGATGTCAGTTTTTGTTATGCAGACAGAAGACACTAGGTATCATTATATGACAGATCATAATTTCACCATGCCTTAAGACTTCTCTAGAGATTGCCCTGTAGCTATACACATTGTTATCCATATTGGGTATGACATGAGACTGTATTTGTGGAATATGTCTACTAACATTATAGCAGTGCCAATGATGCATCTCAGGGTGTTAGCAATGAAGAATTCACCAAGGTGGTTATGTATTGATATCAGTATTGAAGTATGGGTCAATATGAATCAGGTCTACTCTGACTTCTTGACCCACCTTCAGACAATCTATTCTTGCCCACCTATCTTTATTTTTTTCACTCCAGTCAGTCTCACTAACATATTTTGAGGCAAGTGGCTCATGTTGTGCCCAACAAGTGGGGATGGCCCAATGCGGATGGTACCATGAGACAATATTACATAGGCCAGTATCAGATTATTGTGGACAAATGGTATGCACAGCATGGTCATACATCTTTCACTCATTTAACAGTCCACTTCACTTGCCAGTAGGACACAAGGCAGTAACAAAAATGTGTTTCTTGTTGACACCACTGGTTGAGTCACCTTTGCAATTGTCTTCCCTGACAATAACTCCTGGGGCATGTGAACATTGCCAGAAAATTTGAGCTGTGGCTTAGAAACTGGGGCTTACAAGACACATTACAGTATTTTAGTATGCACTAACCACCCAAAAGGGTGGGTGGAATGTCCTTAAAGAAGTGCTGTTACACTGAAAAGGGAAGCTCTGGGGGATGTGGCTCAACAGAATATAGTTAACTGGGTGGGCTTGAGAGAAATTGGTATGGAAACTCAACCCATACAATATATGGATGTATAAGCACATTTGTATGTGATGCAGCAAACTGATGTACCTGCAAAGAATTGTCAGCAATGCAACAATAACGGTCACTTTCAGAATGTCAGAGAGTAAAGAGATAGAGAATAGAGAAGACCTGTCTGTGTTGCAGAGACTAGACAAGATCAAGGCTACAGAACAAGTAGCTAGAGGTACAGTATATATACAACTACCTAAGGGGGGACCAGAACAGAATAATTTTGGAGAGAGGTAAACCAAACATAACCAGGGTAATGTACAGCATCAGTCAAATGATGAAATGGAATGATGGAAATGATGGGGGAATTGTAACTACTGGGGATAGATGCATTAACAGCTGATTCTACTAGGTAAAAGAATAAGATTGAAAAAATGGAGATAAGATTTGAAATGTAATTTTCATGATAAGAATGTACCTACTGGATCAATCAATCCCTAAGATAGTGGGATATTGCAACACATAACAGTATGAACCTACATGTAATTTTATGGAAACTGGCAGAAGCAGAATGAGAATGTTCTGTGACCTTGACTGCCTAGCAGATTACATCAGGAAAAAACCAGATGTTAATATGGACCTGGAGTGTTACCATAGCACTAAATAAATAGTTGATGGCAAAAAACAATATTTGAATCCTTTCAAATCACAGTATTGAGTATTAGTGTTTGCAAGTTTGGTTCACTAGAACCAAAATATTACCAAGACTGATATGAACCAAACTGAAGATAACTGAACCACTGGTAACAGTTTTCAGTCCACAGCACCCAGTTTGGTTTCAGTTCATAGGGCAGTCAGAAAAAGAAAAACCAAATAAAACCAGCTGTGACCAGTTTACACCAGTTCTTGTTTCCATATCTGGAGGTCACACATGTTGTAATAAAGTAGTCTACATGTATACAAGGTCACATGATTGGAAATATGTTGTGCAAGGTGAGCAGAAATGGTTGAGTGACTATAAGTGAGGTAAGGTAATAGCACAAAGATGAATAATATATGAAAGGGTCTGAGAAGGGACAAGACAGGGTTAGACTGGAACACATAGCAGTGCCAAAGGTGTAGCAAGATGGGTGTAAGACAAGCATGAATGGAAGTAATACATGTTGAGACCACAATTACAACATGAGGCCACTTGAGACCTATGTAGCAAAATGGGTGCAAGCCCAAATCTGTGGGTCATGAGGTGAACACAGCCATGCAAAAAAAGTAGATAAGCAAACAAAATGACATACCCTGCCAGCAGCCCCATCTCAATTTCAACAGAAATGCCTACTTCAAAGTCTAAGTTAAAATCAAAGTCAAAGCCTAAGAAAAAACAACCACCATTTGCAGTCAAGACATGCTCAAATGCCCAGCCCTGACAACCTCTACTTCAACCAAGTGCATGCAAAGGAGAAGGAGGGCCACATTGTTGCCATCTGAAGCAGACTCCAATGAGGTGTTGAACAGAAATAAGAAGTGCCCAGCAAAGAGGGCTCAGCCAGATGATGAGAATGATACCAGCAATGGTGTTACTGATGAAGAAGGTAAAAATGAAGTGTAACAGGGTGAGAAGGACAAAGAGGACAAGGAGGATACACAGAATGAGGATACTAACAATGAAATGCAAGGTGATGTGAGCATTTTGACATTTGGGGCACACACATGCACTCACCTGAAAGATATGTGAGAATTCCCCTAGACAATGATATTGAACTGAAATGCACTCATTAAACAGGAATGATCCTATGGTAAAAGCAAGGAGGTCAGCATTCTTTGTTGATGGGCATTCTGGTTGTCATGTACACATTTGAAAACACTTCAATGAATATACCAAATGCTGCAAGGAGGGTGATATACCATTCACCACCATGCAAAGCCAGAGGAAGAATGTTTTGTGAGATGAAGAAGGCTGAGAAGGGGGCAGCAAAAGATAAACAGTCAATGCTGGACTGTGTAGTGACAAAGAAGGAAAAGACAAAAGAGTTTAGGCAAGAAGAAGTGCTTGCTGGCATGGCAAAGTTCATTACAATTGACAACCAGGTATTGTATACTCCATCACACACAAATTTGACACTTCTTGATCTTTTACCACCACCATCCGACCATGGGAATTCGTCCCTCCTGCACTAGGTCATCCCTAAACTACCTAACACCTCATCCCTAATCAAGATCGCCTTTCATCAGACCATTCTTTTGGCCTGGGCCACTATCCTTTTACACCATATCCAAATTTCTAACTTATCAGAGCTGATCCTGACTATCTGCAGGGTCATCTCATATTGCCTGTACTGGGGGCTTCACTAATCCATTCACATCCACCTTATCAACTACCAGGCCACATGAGGACACCACAACTCTCGTACTCTGCTTTGTGCAGATCCTTAGGGAGTGTCACTGCCAACATTTTCAACGATTTATTCGTACTTGCTTAACCACTACACCCAAATACAAAAGGAGGAAGGGGTCTGGCCCCCAATCAGCTGTCCCTGCACAGAGCACACCTCTTGGGGAGAATGCCAGTTTATTGTCCAATGGTGGGATTTGGCAGCCTCATTTTGGAGGGGAGTCATTGCTTTGGGAGAGCGGTGTGGAACAGGGGGGCAAGTAATAGGGGGACTCAGGAGAGGGGGAGCAGGTTTGAGGTATGGGTTGTTCATTTAGATTGGACATTTATCTTCAACACTGGGGGGGAGTAATGGGTTTCCAGGGCGACCTGAAAATACCAGGGGGGGAGTGGAACGGGGTACCAATGTGAAGGGAGGGGACCATGCCCTGACAAGCAAAGGCAAACCTTTAAGGTGTTGGGAGGTTCAGACATGGTACAGTACAATACTATTGGACTGCAGGTATCCTCAGTCTAGACCCATAATATGACCCAGAGAGCAACTTAGTGTACAGCTCCACCCTGATGGCCCATTACAGATTACTTAGTGGTAATAGGTGTTTATGCCCACATGTAGCTGGGTCAAACCCACATGCGCTTAATATTATTATATGAATGAAAAAAAAAAAAAAATACTCCATCACACAGCCATTCTGACCCAGTAGAAATCTAGGCCCTATCAATTGCAGACAGTACAGCATTCCAAAATGCACTCATTGCCATGCACCCAACTGCAAGACATGCCAACTTGCCAAGTACCTATGATGTCAAGATATACCTCAATAACCAATTCATTGAACACTTGAGCACTTTGAAAGAGTCAATCAAGGTAAGCACTTAACTAATAGTCTATGGGTATGGGCTAACCTGTAACACTGCAGGCTGCACCTGGGAAAGTTTCTGTTACTAAGCATCATACAAAGGGATAACAGGCCATTGGATTGATGTGGACCCTAATATAGGGAATTGGAGGTTTCAATCAGTGGTCATTGGAATCATTGGGATGTCTGGGAATCACTCTGGCCTCAACCTAGGAAGATATCTTGTTGGGGCCTAGATTGTGTTGGAATCATGGGTCCCAAATCATTCAAGGTACATAAGTCACACCCTTGATTATAACCAATTTAATGACTCACCTATTTTGCTTGTTTGTTAGTTACATACTTGGGTGGAGTGGGCCAACACACTGTGTGGCAGGTACTTGTTCTTTATTTCTTTTCTTAGGAGAAATAAGTCCATTCCACATTCAGGAAGTTGTAAAAATGACTAGAAACAATGTAGATGATAGTTTATAGAGGTCATGTGACCATGGGAAAATGTTACCAAGTAAACAAGCAATGCCTGTGCACAAAGCCCAATGCCATAGCTTGCCTGGTTATGGAGAAAACACAAAAACCATCAGAACTAACTTTTACCAGGGTCATGTACACTCAATAAGCATTCAGATTGTTGTCATGTATTTGGTATACTTATGTGGTGGAATAGATCATGTGACATGTGTCAATAAATAGAGAAATCAAGTTTATTTGTATTTCAGGTAAATATAGTAGTAGTTGTTGATTATTCCAATGTTTAGTGTAATTTCCCACAGGGGTCATGTTTGGTCAGGGTCATTGTTGTTATAAGATGTTTGTTCACCCCTGGCATAACACACTAGCTGAATCTGGACATTTCTGATATTTCGCTCAAAATGGACCGTGGGAAAATTATCCTCAACAAGGAAATTGTAGAGCCATGTTTGTACATTCCAAACATATAAAAACAAAGTTAATAGCTTTACTGGTTATGGAGAAAATCACAAAATAAATTTTGAAACGCAACACTTTGAAATATTAGATATGCATAATTTTGATGGCATCATCAAAAGCATTATGTAAGCATCCCAAATACATGCAAATTATGTCACAATACTTTGTATTTGTGGAGAAATGCTGTAAAAAGCCATAAGAGAAGAAAAATCCCATTATGGAAATATTTTCCTGTGGTGTTGAAATATGAATGAATGAATGAATGAATGAATGAATCAACTTTTTACCCGAAAACTGGGTTGATAAAGAACTCACCTTTAGTAAACTAAAGAACTTGTAACTATTACCCTGGACAACACTTCTGCAAATAACACTACCTGTGAAACAGTTGAAACAATCCACAACTACCATCTTCTCCCAAGCCAGGATGTGTCCAAGGATCAACTACCATAAGATATATGCTAACTTAATACATTTACTGATGAGCCTTTTCTCTAGATGCTTCAAGCATGTAGCTAACCTCTAAATTGTGGACATCATGTTCCACATCACTAAGGTTGCCATGGTTGAAACAAATACTGCCATCTGGGAATTTGATCCAATACTTGAGGACAACTGCCTTCTTGGTGGCTTGCTCAATGTCATTGCAGCTATTCAAACAATTGCAATAAAGGTCAGTCCTATTTGGCTGTCATTGACATGTTGCTAACCCCTGATCATCAGGTCAGCACATCAAGTACTTTAACAATCTACAAATCAAATGCAGTATCAACACACCCCTTCATATCCCTCTCCACAATAATACAAGATGGGGCACAGCCTACCAGATGCTTGACTAAGCATTCAAACTTCACAAGGTACATAATAATATATTTATGATTGATTATAATTATATGTGTATAGGCAATCACACTCTTCCTTGGCTCTACTGATGAACTCTGTTGGAACTTTCTGGATTGAGTCATGAGGGCTTACAAAGCCTTTTAAGTATGTAAGCAGATTGGTAGCTTACAAGGGGTTATAAGCAAGATGATTCTTTGCAAGTGTAAGGGCAACTCCAGCGGAGTGCGCGCGAACTTAGTAGAGCGGGCCGACGCTGGTGGAGGGGATCCTAAGTTGATGTATTCACTTGTACGACATATGTACTACTCACCTGGTGGAGGGGATCCTAAGAGAATTCTCTGAGGAGCCTCCATCAGGGGGGGTGTGCTATATACCTAGTACTACATTAAATACATGTTCCCGGTGCGGTACGACGACACGCGTTGGGCTAGCGAAGGTCACGTGACCGTGCCCTTGATAGTCCGAACAAGTGCGAAGTCCGGCGGCGAACTGTGCGCGAAGTAGAGAGTGGGGGTGCGTGTGGGCATAGGTAATGAACGTGCGATGTAGTGAATGTAATTGAGTGAGCGCGAAGTAAGCAGAGAAATTGTATCGTAAGTCGGCGGGATGACTGAGTCGCGAATCGGCAAAGTAGAAGTCGGCGGAGTGAGATTCAGCGAAGTAAGGCTAGATCGGCGAAGTAAGGCGGAAATGGAGTTCCCCTTACATTACCCCCCTTCTAGGTTCGCATGTCTTCACGCCGGCGTTGGAACGGGATCTGTGCGAATTGGACGCGTTGTACGAGTCGCGGTGCTCCGGGGTTGCGTCTGTAGAATTTGGTGACCAACTCGTCCGCATTCACCTTGTCGGCAGGTTCCCAGGTGTTCTGTTCGTAGCTGTAGCCCTTCCAGGCGATCAGGTACTGCAGCTTGTTCCTGTAAATCCGGCTGTCCATGATCTCCTGAACCTCATAATGTACCTCACCGTCTATGAGAGTGGGTTCAGGGACTTCGGTGACCGTTCTACCAGGTATTGGGTCGTGCGGCACAGGTAGGAGTTTGACAACATGGAAGACCGGGTGGATGCGCAATAGCGCCGGTGGAAGTTTGAGGCGGTAGGTGTGCAATCCAACCTTGGCTTCGATGGGGTAGGGCCCGATGTAGCGGTGAGCCAGTTTCTGTGACAGTCGAGTGATACGAATGTCGCGCGAATCCAAATACATCCGGTCTCCAACCTGGTAGTCGGGTGTTGGGTTTTGGCGGCGATTGTAGTACATCGCCATCTCGTCCTTGGCTTTGGCTAATGCGGCGCGGGCTTCCTCGAGGGTGTCCTTCATTCGGTCGCGGAATTCATTCGCGGTTTCCAGCCGGGATGGTGCGGTCTGTGGTTCGAAGCCCATGCGTGGATGTCGACCGGTGTCCAGGAAGAACGGCGAGTGCTGTGTCGAGGAGTGGACGTGGTTATTGTACTGGAATTCGGCGAGCGGTAAAAGGTCGACCCAGTTGTCCTGTCGCTCGCTGACGAATAACCGGAGATACTGCTCCAGTTCCTGGTTCACTCGCTCGGTCTGTCCGTCTGTCTGTGGGTGGTACGCCGTAGACGCTGTGAGTTTAATATCAAGCATGCGATATAACTCCCTTGTGAATTCCGCCACGAACTGTACCCCTCGGTCAGAGACCATAGCCTTCGGTAAGCTGTGCAACTTCCACACATGCTGGAGGTAAAGCCTTGCCGATCCAAGTGCGGTAATTGTCGTCGTGGTTGGGATGAAGTGCGCGCGTTTACCCACTGTGTCCACCACTACCATGATCGCATCATGCCCTTGCGACTCGGAGAGTTCCACGATGAAATCCACGCTTGCGACGTCCCAGCAACCTTCCGGAATCGGCAGCGGTTTAAGTTCGCCGCTTGGAAGTTGACGCTGAGCCTTTGTTCGGAGACAGAGGTCGCATGTCTTGCAGTATTCGCCGATGTAGCGCGACATTTGAGGCCACCAGTAATTGCGCGATACGAGTTCCAACGTCTTCCATCTTCCGGCGTGTCCCGCAATTCGCGAATCGTGATGTTGCGCAACTATACGTCTGCGAAGGTCAGCGTGTTTTGGGACGTAGATGCGATCGCGGAAATACAGCAACTCCTGCGCTTCCCTCCACTCTGCGCTCCGAACCGATTTTCCTGCGGACTTCTTCAACTCCTGCGCTGCCTTCACCACCGCTTCCTCCTGATGTCCCTCGCGATTGCCTCTCCGAATATCCCACAGAATGTCCCTTTCCTCTCCTTCCACGACCATTCCTTCCAGCGCGCGGATTGTGAACAACTCCGGTTTGAGGAGGACTAGATCGCGGTTATCCTCGCTTCCATCGCTGTGGTCCGCTCGGCGAGATAGCGCGTCTGGCTTACCCATACTTCGTCCGGGCTTGTGGTGCAGCGAGAAGTTGAATCGGGAGAGGTACAGTGACCACCTGGCCTGTCTCCGATTTAGCTTCTGGGACGTCCGGAAGTACTCTAGATTTTTGTGGTCTGTCCAGATCTCGAAGTCGTGTCGCGCACCTTCAAGGAAGTGTCGCCATTCTTCGAGTGCGCGAATGATGGCGAGCATTTCCTTGTCGTGTATCTTGTAATTCCGCTTGACTGCGTTGAGGCTCTTTGACGAAAACACGATCGGGTGCCACTTGTCGTCCTCCGGGCTGAGTTGCGAAAGTACTGCGCCAGTCGCGAAATCCGAACTATCTGCCTCCACCCTAAATGGCCGGTTGTCGTCTGCAAACATCAGTACCGGTTTAGACGACACCGCTTCCTTCAACCCTTCGAATGCCTCCTGCTCCGACTCACCCCACTTCCAAGGCACGTCTTTACCGGTGAGATCAAACAATGGCCACGCAATATGGGAGAAGTCGCGAATGAACCGCCGATAGAAGTTCGTGAAGCCCAAGAAGGACTGCACTTGCTTCTTGTTCGTGGGCGTTGGCCATTCCGCTACTCCGGCAACCTTGACCGGGTCCATCTCCGCCTGCCCCTCCGAGATAATGAGCCCCAGATACTCGATTCGGGTCTTCTCAAATTCGCATTTGTCCAGTCGCAGGTACAGTTTATGTTCACGGAGTTGCTGGAGAACTAACCTCGTAATTTGGCAGTGTTCGGCGAGTGTCTTTGTGTAGATTAGAATATCATTGATGTAGACACATACCACTCCTTCCATGATGAGATCGTGGAATATCTCGTTCATCATGGTTTGGAACGTTGCCGGCGAGTTAGTGAGACCAAAGAACATTACCAGGGGCTCAAACATTCCGCGGTTTGTGCAAAATGCGGCCTTCCACTCATCACCTTCCTTAATTCGGACGTTGTTGTATCCCCAGCGAACGTCAAATTTGGAGAAGTATTTCGCTCCCCGAAGATTGTTGACGAGGTCGGAGATGAGTGGGAGTGGGTATTTGTTCTTGATCGTCAGTGAATTGAGAACGCGGTAGTCCTGTACCGGGCATAGCGAACCGTCCTTCTTCTTGATAAAGAAGAACGGCGAAGCCATTGGCGATTTGGAGGGGCAGATCTGACCAGAGGCGAGGTTCTCCTCGAGGAACTTGTCCAACTCCGCTTGTTCGGCAACTGAGAGCGGGTAGACCTTGCAGGATTTCCCTTCTGCGTCGCGGACGAGTTCGATCGCGTGGTCCCACGGTCGGCGATCTGGGAGAGTGTCGAAGGACGTCTTGGAGAACACATCCTCAAATTCGTGGACGTGCGCCAGTGCTAGATCGAAAAACGTCTTGGGTTGCGCATTACGATCAAAGGAGTCTGCGATCTGCTGGGACGCGTTCTTCCGGGCTTCCGTTTGGATCTTTTCCGCTAGTCGCTGCGAGATGGTTTGGGTTGTCCGAATCTCTTCCGGTGCCTTCTGAAACTGTCCTGGTTCGCCGATGTTGACCACGAAGATACGGTCGCCCTCTTCGATGCAATCTTCAAGGGCGATATCTCCTTCGTGCTCAGAGTCGGGAACCTCTCCAATTTCTGTTTCTGGTTCGGGCATGGGTCCTGCGCGACAGGCGTTGATGCAGGCCTCCAATTTACGCTTCTCCGCCTTTTCCGATTTAACCTCGTTCGCGCAGGTCCGACATTTGTCGGGACAGCGACTCATCTTCACCTCGTTGGTCTGCCAGTTGATCTCCGGGTTGTGCTCCTGCAACCAAGTGTAGCCCAGTATGAGATCCTGCTTCCCTAGGCTGGTGACCGCGAAGTGGGTGCGTTCTGAGTGACCGTTGTACCGGAGGATGAGGTCTACGATCTCCAAAATAGACCCGTTCTTGTTCGGAGTGCCGTCGACGTTGAACACCGGAATAGTGCGAACTAGCTTGCGCGAGGTCAACCTGTTCCTCCGCACAAATTCAGAATCGATGAAAAGGCCCGTTGCTCCCGAGTCTACCAAGCTGTTCGTCGCGAATGTCTCGCCTGTGTCGGTCGTCTGAAGTTCAATCTTGAGCTTCAGCGAGCGAGTGCTGGGGGTGGCGGCGACTACGAATCGCTTGGGTAGAGCTCGTTCCCATTGGGGGAGTCTCTGGCGCGGCGGTTTAGGGACGGGGATGGTATCTTGTACGGCTTCTGTAGTAGTTTCGGGTGTTTGGGAAATTTCAGTTGTATTCTCAACTTCTAAACACGCGAACCTATTTACAGATGACAGCGAGGGCGTACTGTTCACTTGCTGTCCGCTACAAAACCCTCTTGAGTGGTTGCGAACGTTTCCCCTTCTTCCGCTGGCGGTTCGACTTGTGCGTCTATCATCGCGAAGATGTGCTGCGCGAACTCATGCTGCTCCTCCATTGACATGAACCGCGTGTCGTAGCGGAGGGGGCAGTCCTTCCGGAAATGGCCCAGCTGCTTACATCAGTGGCAGGTCTCGATGTTCGTTCGAGCCCTCCGCATCGCGTCTACATCCATCGGAACCGGTGGAGGGAGAGCAGGGGGCGGCGGAGGTGGTGGTGGCGCCATCCGTTGCAGCGTCGGGGCTGAGAAGTGCGGCGGTGCGCGAAACGCCGAGGTAGTGCGTGCAGGAGGTGCGCGAGCCGCCGGTTTAGTGCTCAGGAAGGCCTCGTTGGTGAGGCGGTTTTCATCGCACTTCATCGCCGCTACATACCACTGTTCCGGCTGATCGTCCACTGGTCGTCCCACTGCCATCGTCGCGATCTGCGACTGAATCTCCCCGCTCAGTCCCTTCCGGTACTTCACCACAATCGTCAACCCCTCCTTGTATCCCGACTTGTCGATGAGATCCCTGAACTCGTCCGTGTAGTCGTCCACCGATCGCGATCCTTGGTGGTAGCTGCTCGTTTCCAACCTCGTAATCGCCCGCTGCGCTTCGCTCTGCACGAAGAAGTTGACCGCGAAGTCGGCGCGGAATAGGGCCCATGTCGCGTACTTCGGGTTCCCGGTAGCGGTCTGGTATCGCATGGCCTGGTCCGCGAACAGATACGCTCGGCCTTTCTTCATGAAGGTGTACGCCCACCGTACCTGCGTCACTTCATCCGCGAACTGGTGTGGTACAAGATTTATATACAGTTCGCATGCGTTAATGAACGCACGCCCTCGTTCGCGCGATCCATCGAAGTCATCGGGAAGCGATGGCCGGAGTGCCGAAGGTCGTCCTGAATTAACGTGGGTCGCGGGGGGAGGTGTTGATACATTATTTACAGGGGCGCTGGGTGCAGGGGTATTGACCGGGGGTGGGGGAGCCGTGGTTTGGAGCGCGATCAGCGCGTTGATGCTGTCGGTGAGCTTCTTAAGCTGCTCGGCTTGTTCCTCCGCCTTCCTATTGAGATCTCCTACGTCTCATTTGATGTTATCCATCCTCGTTTCGGCGTCCATCGGCCGGAGTAGGAGTTCCACTTCTAGTTCGGAGGAGGGTGGAGAGGGCGATTCTCGCGCGGTCTTGACGGATTCTGTATCGGAGCTGACAGTTTCTGCCGATCGGAATTTGGCAATGGCTGCAGTGAGGTCGCGGTCTCTGCTGGTGAGAGAATTCTACTGTAAGGGCAACTCCGGCGGAGTGCGCACGAACTTAGTAGAGCGGGCCGGCGCTGGTGGAGGGGATCCTAAGTTGATGTATTCACTTGTACGACATATGTACTACTCACCTGGTGGAGGGGATCCTAAGAGAATTCTCTGAGGAGCCTCCATCAGGGGGGGTGTGCTATATACCTAGTACTACATTAAATACACGTTCCCGGTGCGGTACGACGACACGCGTTGGGCTAGCGAAGGTCACGTGACCGTGCCCTTGATAGTCCGAACAAGTGCGAAGTCCGGCGGCGAACTGCGCGCGAAGTAGAGAGTGGGGGTGCGTGTGGGCGTAGGTAATGAACGTGCGATGTAGTGAATGTAATTGAGTGAGCGCGAAGTAAGCAGAGAAATTGTATCGTAAGTCGGCGGGATGACTGAGTCGCGAATCAGCAAAGTAGAAGTCGGCGGAGTGAGATTCGGCGAAGTAAGGCTAGATCGGCGAAGTAAGGCGGAAATGGAGTTCCCCTTACAGCAAGGGACATTGCAACCCCACCCCACAAGAGTAACTATAAGTTGATTTGACCATCAAAAGGAGTAATCCAACTTTTATTGGATTAGTAATCTTATTTCCCACCATTCATGGTTAGCTGTTGACTGTTTAATTTGTTGTTATTACCTGGATTCAAATCTGTGACCTTGTAAGAGCTAAGGTAATTCTGCCAAGACTTACCCATTTTTTATGACATTCATTACCATTGCACTATATAGGCAATTTGTTCATTAGAAACAAACTGTTATATATCCCTACTTTCTTAGTAGGTTGCACTCAAAAGAGTCAGGCTACTGCTCAGATGTGTGCACTTAGGTTCCTCAATCACAGAAATAGTAGCAATAGAGAAAAATATTGATTGTGGTTAGTATAGATAAAACTCAGTGGGGGGGGTGAAACTAATCCAGCTGTAATTTCCCACTGCTCAATGAGGTAGGCATGGCTGCCCTTTTTGAATGCTGAGTTGCTCGAGTTCCAGGGATTGACTTGGCAGGGGTTGTCTTGGCATTGGCAGGCAGGGCATTGTCAGATCGACATTGGATGTTCACTCTCCTCTCACCTGCCCCCACCACAAGCCATGGCCCTGAACATTGCTTTCAGGGCCCTCTCCTCTCACTGTTTAGTACTGGCAATGAAATAACAAATTAATTCTGAGTTTATATATATTGACTTATACATTATTCCCTCCCCATCTTCTTGTGGTCCAGTAGTGTGTGACATTGCAAAGTGGGATGAAGTTATTGAGCAGTTCAAGTGGTGTCAATCCCCCCATCAAAGTAGTGATCTCTATGTTCTCATGATCAGATAATAAGCAAAATAATGTGCTTACAACCAACATCTCATGCTTGTAAGGCAATCGTGATCTGATTGTAATTCACACACCTTACAAGGGGCAAAATAAATTTCTGACATCTATGGCCCTATCACAACAATATGGAAGAACAACCAGTTTGCAAAGAAGATACCCTAGTCTGCTTTTATGCTCAACAATGGCAACTGGGAACTTGTTCTAGGGGCTATTGATGTTCTCATGGTATGTACTGACCATCAATCAATCATGCTGACAGCACTCATCTGACCCTTAGGATGCCCAAGCCTTACTTCATCACTTTTCCTCAAGGATCATTTTGTTTTGTTTTAATTGAATGAGAGGTAATGCATATGCTCTTACATAGGGAGGCCATACTGGTTGTTGAGAGAATCAAAAAACATCAGTCTATTTAATAAATTTTATTTGACTTAAGTTGCTATCTTCTATGCTATATCACATTAAGGCCTTGTAGGTAAAGTATACAAGATGGCAATTAGGGTTCTGGAAGAAACCCCATATTTATTAACATCATAGTTTGTTGAACTTAGCAGCAAGAGAAGGAAAGAGCAAGAATAAAAGAGTGAATTGAGATAATGAAATAATGTACATAATTGCTCGTATAAATACACAAATAATATAACTCCTATAGTAATAGTAAATCATATGTGAGTCCGTTATAAAAAACAAATGCAAAACTAATACATATATCCATGTGATTATACATGTCATGTGAAATGTCTGTGTGGTGTGACTAGTAAGCCAGATCACCCTATTCTAACATAGTTTCTAACAGGTTAGTAACATGTTAGTTACTAACTTGCTCAAAATGGTATGTTGAATATTGTTAATAACCAAATTAAAAAAGCAGTCTTGCAGATTGTTTGAATCTATTAACTCCTATTGATGATTGACTACTAACCATCTTCCCACTCACTGCTACCTCAGGACTGCATGGTAATGGCATAATCCCACCTCTTACTCAGTTCATTGGGACAGTTTTGGGCAAATTTGGGTGATTTTAATCCAGATTTTTCACATGGCCTTTGAAAGATTATTGGAAAATTATAGAAATCACAATTTTTCTCATATCACTCTAATACTATGTCCTAACATCATTATCATGGCTTTCTGCCTTATGCATAGTCTTACAAGCTCTAGAAGCCTTACTTGACTGATCTTATATCTCCAATTTTTGTTAATTCTCAGAGAGTTCAGGAGAGAATATCACTCAGAAGAAAGTAAAAGGGTCAGATATAGTGCAGAAAGATGAGGGGGGAGGGCCTAATTGGGATTGATAGGGGGGGGGGGGGGGAGTTAACAATTATTAACAATTATTAGCAGTATAAATAACATTTCTAACTATTTTTAAGATCTGTGAATAACCTCCTCCAAAGCTGCAATGTTAGTAACCTGTTAGTTACTAACCTCAGAGTTTCTTCCTGAACCATAATGGTGATTCATGAGATTCCCACAATTTGAATGACAAATTCAAGACACAACAATTCATTAAATTGCAACCTAGATTGTCATTGGATCATCTACTCTGATGGTTACTATTGGGGAGGGGCAATGATTACGACGCTTCTTGATCTTTTACCACCACCATCTGACTGTGGGAATTTGTCCCTCCTGCACTAGGTTGTCTCTAAACTACCTAACACATCCCTAATTGAGATCACCTTTCATCAGACCACTTTATCGGCCTGGGCCACTATCCTTTTACACCATATCCAAATTTCTAACTTATCAGAGCTGATCCTGACTATCTGCAGGGTCATCTCATATTGCCTGTACTGGGGGCTTCTCTAATCTGTTCACATCCACTTATCAACTACCAGGCCACATGAGGACACCACAACTCTTGTACTCTGCTTAGCGCAGATCCTTAGGGAGCATCACTGCCAACATTTTTGATGAATTCATTCATACTCACTTAACCACTACACCCAAATACAAAAGGAGGAAGGGGTCTGGCCCCCAATCAGCTACTGTCCCTGCACAGAGCACACCTCTTGGGGAGAATGCCAGTTTATTGTCCAATGGTGGGATTTGGCAGCCTCATTTTGGAGGGGAGTCATTGCTTTGGGAGAGCGGTGTGGAACAGGGGGGCAAGTAATAGGGGGTTTCAGGGGAGGGGGAGTAGGTTTGAGGTATGGGTTGTTCATTTAGATTGGACATTTATCTTCGACACCAGGGGGGAAGTAATGGGTTTCCAGGGTGACCTGAAAATACCAGGGGGGGAGTGGAATGGGGTACCAATGTGAAGGGAGGGGACCATGCCCTGACAAGCAAAGGCAAACCTTTAAGGTGTTGGGAGGTTCTGACATGGTACAGTAGGTATCCTCAGTCTAGACCCGTAAAATGACCTGGAGAGAAACTTAGTGTACAGCTCAACTCTGATGGCCCATTATAGATTACTTGGTGGTAGTAGGTGACTCTGCCTGCATGTAGCTGGGTTACACCCACATGTGCTTAGTATTATTTGACCCAAAAAAAAAAAAAAAAAAAAAAAAAGATGGGCAATGATTACCTACTCCACATTCATAACACAAGTAAATAAATGACAAATTTGGAGAGATTTTGTGACCCACCCAATATTTCACATTTGGGAGCACATTCTCATCCACATTCCCATGAGATAAAACATGTCAAGCTAGAGGAAATTGAAGGACAGTATATGTGAAAGAGTTCCTGTCTTGTTTTGAGCTCTATAGAGCACTGCATCAATGAGAATTTAATTATTTTCCATGGGGGTATAGTTTTGAGCTGGGTTTTAAATAACATGTTTCCATATTCAGCTCACTGCTGATTAGATTTGGTATGTAATAGTAATATAGTGACTTGACATGTCTTAGCTATCTAAATATCAGACCACAGGCAAGGTAACAGACAACAGTGTGCCATTGCTGACATCTTCCTTGGCCACAATACAGCTTAACTTCCTTGATCAATCCTACATAATTTTCAGGGGCAAGAGGGTCTTTGTGGTGAATTTTTTGATTTTTTGGTTTTCTCCTTCATAGGCACAAAAAACATATGTAATCTTGATGAATCTTGAAAAATATGAGGGAATCAAAAAATCTGCTGCAAAGACCCTCTCTAGGCAAACATTTTGAACAACTGTTACTATTAGACCAATCCATTATCTTCAGTTTCTGAGCCACCAGTGATGTGGGTCATCAAATGGTGCTTTTCCAAGCCGGACAAACAACTATAAACAAAGCAAAAATAACTGGCAATTGCCATTACTATTGCACCGCCACCAGTGCCTGCAACCGATGTCACTCACCGGATGATATATAACATAGTTTTGGGTCCCGGCTGTCAAATAATGCAAAGGTCATTGCGTATCGACTGGTGACCTTTAGCTAACGGCTTGGTCGGGTGAGGGTGAGGATGATGGATCTTCTCGATAAAATTATCGTTGAACCTCGTGGATGGGTACTAGGGTCACGGTCCAGGGTCCAGCAATTGCCTAACATATGCACCCACGAGGTCTCGAGGCTTCTTCTCACATGGTGGATCGACCAAATGTTGATGATCCTATGGTGATGCGCTGTCAGTGCCCATCGGTTGGTCTCAGCGACTACGATCATTGACAAGGCTGAAGATGTTGGGCCCTTCCCCGTTCCGAGTGTTTGTCCTGGTGGCTGGTTGTCTTGTGGTTAGTGCGACTGCGGATACATGGTTAGTAACTTGCCAGACAGACATTATCCAAGTCGTGAACTTATGGAATTGTTAGGTGTGGTAAAAATTACATGCCCAATCTCCCTATCGTACCCCCAGGTAAGTTTTTTGAATTAACGAGGTTAATCATGCCCTCACTACCAAGAACCAGGTGGAGAATTCCCCGTCCCATCCAAAGGAAAGACTGCTCTTCTCGCTCTGCGATGTGCGCCTACAATTCGCCCCTACCTCCCAGAGGATTCCCTGACTACAGACTCGTCTGTCTCTATCCTTGTCGATGCTCATATCACCTTTAGGCAAATCGCAAATGCATCTCCCATCTCACACTCTGGTGCGAATGATACTTTAAGTATTGCTGTCTCGATAGATGGGAAACCGCTCACCAGTGGAGCGGTTGTTCTTGGGTCAACGAAAAACACCTTACCTTTCTCTTTGAGCGATTTACGTCCGAGGACAGCTCCGTATACTATCTCATGCTCTACAACATTCAATGGGAAGACCTTCACCGCCACGGGCTCGCTCTCGTACCTCCCCGCCCCGCCGCCAACGATTGGTTCTGTTACCAAAATGGATTTGAGGACCGGCGCCCTTTTGGCAAGGCCGGCGGATGGGAAAGGAGGGTCTTATGCACCTGTGCTCCCAATCGGGTTTTATACTTCGTTTGATGCATATCTTGCGAAAGACCTATCAATTTCAGCGACGCTGAAACGACAGGGGTAAGTAAATGCTCCTAAAGCCTCACTCGCACTATTAACTCTGTATCCTGCCAAGGTTCACAATTGTAAGCACTTGTTCGCTCCGTTACATACGTTGTACTATGCTTATTCATGTTCATAGGTCCACCCAGTACCTGCATTCAATAACATAACCATCCTTGATGCTGTTCTGGACGAGATGCAAGAGGCCGGCCTTTACCTGATGTACGACATGAGGGGGTGAGTTGGATTCCCTTTGGTTTGAACTGGAAGTGACACGACCGCAGTACGTACATGAACAAGACTTCGGTGACAGAACAAGTCAATCACATCAAGTCACGACCTAATCTTCTGCTCTGGTATACTGCCGACGAACCTGATGGCACTACTGATCCCTTCAATGCCACACTTGCATCGTCTAATCTGATAACATCCCTCGACGGCGGAGACGGTTTTGGGGGTGCAGGTTACCATCCAGTTTCGCTGGTACTGAATTGCCAAGACTATCACTTCACGTTTGTTGTCCGCTTTTCTTCGAAACTCACGTTTCACAACACGCCTCCTGTAGCGAATACACAAGTGGTTCTGATATCGTTTTGCAAGATACGTATATGATAGGGAATAATGTGACGTTTTCAACACAATGGGGCACGGTTTGCACCAAGGACTATGGGGACTGTGGGTGCGTTGTTCTTCGGGCATCCCATGTGAAGATGGACTATTTCATAAAATCCTGGTGTACAGGTGTGATAATTGCGAAGGAAAATTTGAAGACATTTCGACACGCATGGACCAATTCAAGGATAGGCTTCTTATCAATGGATGGGACCGGACTAAAGCTGTTTGGACAGTACCACAAGGTTTTGGGAACGAGACGTCAGTGCCACACAAGACAAGTATTACTACTACACTAGACTGATATTCGGAACATCTAGGTACTGGAAGGTTGAAAACGTTCATTTATGTCCTGATATTTATCTCATTATAATGCCCTCAGAGGTATCCTACTGGTAAGGAATTTGTGGTCGAGAGCATACTCGGAATCAACCACGGCGGCCTAGGTTTGTGAACTTGACTATACACTTTTTAACGTCCATTAACAGTATTACCTTTAGGTATTGTTTCTTGGGATGACCCAACATCTGTGGATATTAAGGCTTCAGCATCCCTTCTCGCACTTTCCTTGCCTCAGATGACACCATTCATCTTAAATCCGGCCGCTATATTCCGCCAAGTCACAATCAGAAGAATCGACTTTGGCTTGTGGACTGTCGGCGCGGAGACCCTCGTGCTTGCCAGCAACATGAACCATGCCACCGTATCAATACGCCTTTCGGAACTCGGATTACCAAAAGCAAGCATCGTGTCCCAGGCTTTGGATAGTGGTGCGACCGTGCTTCCTGATAAGGTTGGATTTACATTCGACTCAGTTGGATCTGGTGCCTGGGTTCTGAGGAAGTAAGTTTAAAGTGCTTGTTTTCAGTATCTTTAGGGGAGGAAAAATTGTATATAAGAGCTCATGTGAACTGGTTTATGCCACAGTGAAATTGACACCTCAAACGTCACACAAACAAGCCAGGCTTCGAAGCTCCATCCTCAGAGAATCATTCCGAGTATATTCGCATTGTGGGGCAGATAAAAAGGAGATAAATAATAGTGCGTAAGCATCCATATTCGTGTCATTCATAATTCGTTAGGTCGTGATGTTAATAAATTGAGTGATGTGACCGCCGTCATGTATCTTGAAATCAAGGTATGCATCCTTTACTTTCCCAAGTTCTTGCGAATCACATTCTGCAAGGTCAGACCATCATCCTGTCAAATGATCGACCATCAGTCATTCTCAGAAAATGTGAGAAATCATAGAGCACTAACTTGATCGAGGGACCATGTAAAGCATCCAGCCATACCGTTCTTCTTTGCGAATGCCGCTTTATCGCCGAGGGAATATGTGTCTGAAAACATGAGACCATGGAATAATATACATTTCCTTATGGAAATAAAAATTACCATCGTATGTCACAACCGTCTTCTGAGCAACGTTGAACAGGAACTACAAGACTATAAGATTTGACTCCTAAACAGCTGAACATCTCGGACTCACTGGGGTATCGCTACAATCGTCCCAGGCTACGCAAGATCGTCATGAACGCCTTACTCAACAAAACGGGATTGGGGACTAACCCATCGTAAATCCGCCTCCCTGACCATAGGTGCCATCGGACTTTCTCACAAGCGCACCTGACTTTACAATGGCGTTGAATGGGATTTGTTGGCCCCACCATGAAGTCAGTGTCGCGTTGACGGTGACTTCGTCCGACTCTGGTGTCTCTTGTGCCTCCAGTACCTCCGGTGTCTTTGATGTCCTTACATGAGCCCCGTTCAAGAAATGCATGTCGGTCTCTCCATCTTCAGTCGTCATGTCTGTTTGTTGTAGAAGAACCATATCAGATGATGGAAGGAGACTTCCTGTCAAACCCTTCTTGGTGCTCTGCGACACATAACCGTATAGCGGTAGGCCGAGGAGTAACTGGTATGCGGAAAATTTAACAAAAGCAGTACGACGGGAGAATCTCATAGTTACCTTGGAGGCAGGGAAGCCAGCCGCTTTCCATTGAGATAAAGCGGCTTGAGCGCTAGCCTGAGGTTGTTTGGACGTACCACAGAGGTTCCCTTGAAAATATTAGGCTAAAATCATTTCCAGAGTGATATTAACTCACCAAGAGGTGCATTTGGTCCGGGATTCGCAGAGGCACCCCAGACATCATAATTCCTGGAAATCGGTATCTGAGTAAAAGTAAATGGATTCAGGTCGGGTCGTACATGATATTCACGTATGTTAGCTGGGCAGCATATGCCGAGACATCTTTGAGAGGGCTCCCATTCGACCCTAACCAAGGGAGATGAGGGACAGCAGCGGAGATTATCTTGGACGATCCTGAAATGGAGTATCAACACGACGGGAGCGGATGTGGGGAGTGAGCTTACCCAATGCGGTTCTCAGTGACCTTAGAAGGCTGAGAAAGTTAGCAGCGTCTGCGGAGGAATGGGGATTTCCAGCTCCCGCAGAGTTAGGGTACTCCTAAAAAGAATAGATATTCGGTTCGTGTATTGGTTTTGGTTGTAACCCGTACTCCTTACCCAGTCGATGTCAATTCCTGGTGTATAGTTAGTGTGGCTTCAAATATGACATGTAAATAACAGCCACTCACCGTCAAGGCCGAACGTATTCACTGCACTTTTCAAAGCGTTTGTAAATGTCGTCCGATGGGCCGAACTTGAAGTAGCTGAACTAAAGTAATGGCTTCCTCCCCATCCGCCTTGCAGAGTCAGTCATAAACTAAATCATAGAGCTTGGGCGCGTACGACATACCGACTGAAAGCACAATCTTTGTCCCTCTACCACTATTGCGGGCACTTGTGACCAATCTCTTCAAGATTGCTTGGCTTCCAGAATCCCATGTGAGCCCGGATGATGAGTTTGGCATAGCGAAAGCTTGTGACCCTGTTATCAGCCGTTGAAAGACAAGATCTGACTAATGACCGACCAAAGAAGAGAATATCGAACTTGGAGAAGTCGAGTTTCTCCGGCGGGAAGCTACCAGCACTCCAGTCCGGATAGTAAGCAGCTGCAATCATGGTCGCCTCGACTTCAACCTCTCCTTGAGCTGTGAGATTGAGTGCTGTTTTACGTGATAATGTGGAGGGTACAGCATCCTCGAGATCAAACTTTATAGGAGATTCGCCTTTGGGGGTAAGGAAATCAAGGACAGCCGGATTGTCTTTAAAGTCGGGCGAATGGAGAAGGTCAGTTAGATATTGTGTCAGGCCGACCTTTCGCTCTTTGATTAGGGTATCATCCACCCAGGCTGACGGAATAAAGGTCGTGGACAACAGACGCTTCGGGGGCAAGGAGAAGCTATCCTTTAACGTTTCTAATCGAACACAGTAAAGTTCCAAGTGACGAGGAATAGAATTAGACTGGTACCATGAAGAGCCACGAACTTTACGACAATCGTATGAGAATCCTCACGAGGAATATAGATTCATAATCACCTCAGAGTACCTCTTGCCCACAGTACTATGCTTGCCATTAAGTGTGACCTGGATGGTGTAAATAATGTGAGGACGCGGAGAAGAGGCAGTCGTATGCGCGTTAATCGTAATAAGTGGGGTCATTATGGTGGCGTCGTGAGGAGGTGTGGGTGTGGGGAGCTCCATCCTTATGTATGCACTTATAACTTGGTCGAGAACCCTCGAAACCCACAGAATTCCAGGAGAAGCATATTTAAACAGTCAATTAACCGCGTGGTCTGCCCCGGGACTCAGAGTCCTTCCAAAAGAAAAACGGTGACAGTACAGTGTCAAATGTTTAACAGAACCGCGCCAGTGATATCACAAGCTGTCATAGATGGTCAGTATTTCAAAACTGGTTGCCTCATGGGGAGCTGTGGAAGAAGACATATCACACGTGATTGAAATGGAAGAAGCACGGCCACGGCCCACGATCCGAGAGCGCGCACAGATATCTCCAAAATTCACACCCAAAAGAGGATGAGTGGTCGGCTGTCTAACGTCCAAACGACACATGATGAATACCAGGCAGAACTACTGAGGGATGAGCGCAAATGGCTATGGGTCGTGGGCGCTCTTGTTCGTGTGTGTGAATTTCCAAAAGCCGTTGGGTCTTGGGATGTCCCTACAGACAGGCAAGATTCAACTTGAGGTGTCACGCTGCTTCAGAATGATGAATCTTGTATCTAGACGATATGATGTATTCTGTGGGAAAAGAAGGCTAGTGAGAAACTGGATCTGTATATTTACAAAGACAACACTGTTCTGATGCGGGTTACGAGTTTATGCGGGAAGAGTTCCAAGCTACTTGTTTTTTTGCTTTAATGCGGGGGAGCGTGTGACATGACAATGACATGCCTATTTTTTGCCCAAGTTCAAGCGAATCACATTTTGCAACGCAACTCCATCATCCTAGATAAGTTTCCGGCGGATTTTTGAGAAAAGCGGTTTTAGATCAAATACTAAACTCACCTGATCAAGTGACCAAGTAAAGCAACCTGCCATTCCGGATTTCTTTGCGAATTTGGCTTTGGAAGCGAGGCTCCATGTATCGTCATAACTGACCACGGTGGTCCTTGAAACGTTATACAGGAACTAAATGGAGAACAATCAGCGAGTTCACAAATAGGGTATGAAAGGTGATGTAGGCGTTACTGGTGTGTCACTGCAGTCGTCCCAGGCTGTATCGTATGTCCAAGTTATAATAGATAGGACGGCTGAAGACAAAATTGGATTTACCCATAGTATATCCATTCGATCCTCTGTAACCATCATGGGTCTTGACCAAGGCTCCGGACCTCAGGAGCTGCTTGAAGGCAATTTGTTGACCCCACATGTTGCTCAAATCACCTGCGGGGGCGATTGATATATCTTGAAGAGGACTCCTGGGATGAGCGACAGGGTCCAAGCTCGGAATAGGCATCAAGCTTCCGGAAAGATTCTTCGCAGTGCTCTTGCTGACGTAGCCGTACAGAGCAAGACCTAGCAGGAGCTTAGAAGCCGGCATTCCAGCTTCCGTCCATTGGGAAAGAGCGGCTTGGGCAGAAGCACATGGCTGTGAAGAGCTCCCACAAAGATTGCCTACGAGGAGGTGAATGGAGTGGTATAGCCACAGAATATCAAGAGTTACCGAGAGGGGCGTTCGGTCCAGGTTTAGACGAAGCGCCGTTGACATCGTAGTTCCTGTACGGCCATAGTATTCAGTAGGGATATGCGTAGACAAAGCCAGATCGGGATACTGACATAATGTTGACATAAGTCATCTGCGCTGCAAATGCTCTAACATCAATGAGAGGAGTGCCATTGGGGCCGTTCCAAGGCATGTGTGCAACTGCTGAGGATATGATCTTCGACGGGCCTATAAGGGATAAGCGGAGATGCACGACAACAGGGGATGTTTGAAGCCGACCTAAGGATGCACGTAATAATTTGAATAAAGCGAGAAGATTGGCTGAATCTGCTGAAGAGTGTGGGTTTCCTGCGCCAGGGGAGTTGGGGTATTCCTGGGGACCACTTTATTATTTGGGGAACTTTTGGGGCGCCGGAAGTGTCTTACCCAGTCGATGTCGACACCTAAACCAATCTATGAGAAAAGATACGCATATATTTAGGAACCACAAACCATCAAGTCCAAATGCATGAACTGCGCCAACGAGCGCGTTGGTGAATTTGGCTCTGTTGGCTGCACTACTAGTGGCTCGACTGAACCAGTAACATCCAGCCCAACCGCCTACGTACATTATTAATATGGGCTGACAAGTCATAGGATGGCATCTCACCGATCGACAGTACTATTTTTGTTCCCTTGCCGCTCAGGCGAGCACTTGACACGAGCCTTCTTAGAGTACCCTGGCTGCCATCCTCCCAACTAATAGTTGACGATGCATTAGGTGTTACGAAAGCTAGTAACGGGCACATTAATCGAGTCATACACACGATCAAACCACATTGATCGTACCGTAGAAAAGAATATCAAACTTCGAGAAATCGATCTCACGGGGGGGATTGGTTTCAGCGGACCATGTTGGGTAATATGCGGCAGCAATGGGGGCGGCGTTTATTTCAGATTTGCTACTCGTATTGGGAATTGTGGCTGTATCTCTGGATACCATGGCAGGAGGATTATCGACAACCTCCGAGAAGCTTGCAGCATCGAATGATTGTGAAGACAAGAAATGGGTGAAAATTACATTTGCTTGGAATTCTGGGATAACGTTGAGGTGATTAAGATAAGCCGCGAGACCAAGCTTTCTTTCTCTGATAAGCTGATCGTCGATCCAAGCTAACGGTAGGACAGCAGTGGCGATGTTATGCTTCGGTGGTAAGGTGTAAGTGTCGTGGAGGCACTCATGAAGCGCCACAAACTGTTCGATTGAGTTTTCAGGCGCATTTAAACCTTAGTTTTCAAATCACCCACCTGAGAGTACCTCCGCTGAACTTCGTATTGTTGACCGTCTTCGAGAACAACCTTTATGACGTAGAGAACATGAGGGGTAGGGCTAGAGACGGTAGTATGGTCTACGATGGAGATTGATTGTCTGGGGGTCATTTTGGGGTTGTAGAAGGTAAGAAGCAGAGGGCAACAGCGGGGAATCCTTTCCAGCCTTTTTATAGTAGAAGGGGGGGGTTTACAGTCGCCACCAAAAAAGGGTCTCCCTCTTCCTTTTTTAGATATGCCCTGACTTCCGAGTCGATCATCAATGATGAGATGCATGACTAGGACACGTGCACGCCACCATGCGTTTTCCATCCATTAAGCAGCATGTTTAAATTTTCCAGAGCCGTTTCATATTCAGAAAATGTAAGGGTAATCTATACATCACCTGATACCCTCTGGGGCCGATTTGACTGGGCATAAGATTAGGAGCTCCATTGGTGTTCGCTTCCTTTGCGAGAAGTCGAAGGCTCGACGAGGTCAAGTACTCACTCGTAACGACCGTTCGACACTCAAGAGGGTAAGACCGAGGCCAAACTGGGTCGGAAAAATTCAAGGGCCAGGGGCAGAGGGTATATAACTCTGGTGCAGCCGCTGGTAGTATAGGAGTTGTATTAATTTTATAAAGAGACTTCAAGATTACAATACCATACCTTATCACGCGCATACGACCAGCGCCTACGGTTACGTTCCCACTAGAAAAGTAGCATTCAGCCTGTCACAAAGTTCTGTACCACGAGGGCGAGAGGATATCCACAAATAGTTCGGTAGTGAGTCTAGATACGGAGAGGTGGCATGACAGTGGTTCAGCACTCTTTTACAGGTCCTTAGCACTCATTTGAATTTTCCTGTAGTCCCGGATAACATGTACGATATAGATTATAAGACGATCCAATAGCGTATCTGTCGCGAGATCTACAACAGTTTGCTAGATGCTGCCGGCGCAATGCGACTACGAATGACCTTGATAATGTATAACGGTAGGGCGCTGATAGTCACAATAACCGCGAGTTTCCAGGCGAAGCCAACAGAAATGACGAATGTCAGGTCTAGATAGTATGTCAGGGGCTGGGGGGTAAGTGTATATAGGTTGACGAACCAAAATATTCTGGCAGGAAAGCAATGCTGATAACATAGAAGAATAGGGTGGCAATTTCAGAAACGACCATGTAAAGATGCCTACATGAAAAGGGATATTAGAGCAGAACGAATACGTGATATGAGATTTTACCATGTGGTGATCTCTAATGCGACCATAATCAGCTCGTTAAGGATTAGAGCGGTGAAAGATATCGAAACAATATGCAAGAATTGATTCTCGAATAGAACCAAAGACATAATCATGATAGCAGCACCTGTGTTTGACCTATTAGGTGTGTGTCCACCTGATGTCCCGTTCACTTACCTTGATAGACGCTGATCATAAGCCATTGGAAGAAGGTCTTGTACGACAAAGCCCGACCCTAAAAATAAAACCACTTTGTGTTATAAAATCTAATGTTGCCGACCGTATATTAGCGCTGTACCTTGGTTAATTCCTTGTACAATTCCGGGTAGAGCAATGCTAAATCTTCGTTAACATCGCGATCTAGTACCAGAGAGAAAACAGGCGCCATGGTATATACTGTCGCATATCCCATCATCAACCATCCTTGATAAAGGGCAATGGGCGCGAAGTAAAAGATGGCAGAGAAAACTGCCTGCATTATCGAGATGATCAGTCCACGGTGGATCACGAACTGCGCCAGCTTCGCGGATCGGCGATAGGAGTTCCGGCCATGCCATAGAAGCAGTTTCGTCAGATAGCTGAACTGGGTAACAGAGAAATCGGCAGCTAGCGAAGCCTGTTTTCCCTCCTTCCCTACGATACCAACGCCTAGGCGAAATCAGTTTCGTGCCGTACGATATTATGATGAGGGCTTACCAACATCAGCTGCCTGAATCATGCTGACATCATTTCCCCCGTCCCCGATACAGCATACCCTCTTCTTAGTATGTTTGCGAATCAGCCTAGCAACATCAGCCTTCTGTGTAGGCGAACAACGGCAAGCTACGACAGCGGAAAGTTTGGTGGCGATTTCGATGAACTCATTCTTGAAGAGGTTTAGGCACAGCTGTGGAGGTACGTCACACGAGGGCTCTCTATGAGTGTATATATTTCTCACCTGCAATGATTCACCATCAATGACAAGGCAGCAATCCAATTTCGATTGCAAAAACTCCAGTTGGTCGCGAACTTCATCGGCTGTTCTGACTAAGATTATGATGGTTAGCTTTTGAAAGTCGGTGAGTAAACCAGCCACAAACGTTTCGCAATTTCGTGAATATATTGATTTCGCGCCACAAGCTTTGTCGAAATCGCAATACACCGAGCTGTTTCGATCTTATCTCCGGTCAACATCCATATCTTAATCCCTGCATTTCGGAGCAGCTCCAAGGTTGATTTAACATCGTCCTGTAACTTGTCTTCGACTCCCGTTAATCCGAGGAGCTCGAGGTCACGTTCCAAAAACTCTGCCACAACAGCATTCATAGCTTCATTCCGGCCTTCGAGTTTGACACTGGCCTCATAATGGCGTGCTTTAAAATCATTATAGAGCTGGGATCCGAGCCTTTTCCGGGCCATAACAAGAGTGCGCAAACCTTCCCGAGCCATATTTGCCGTTTCTTCATCAAGCCAATCGTTACGTTGCACGATCTTTGCCATGACGACGTCTGCTCCTTTTTGCAGGAAAGTGATTTCTCCGGACTGGCGGTCCCGAACGACGATACCCATGCGCTTGGACTCCGATGTAAATGGAAAAATGTCGAGGACATCGAATGAGATACGAGATCCAGAGGGCGTCTGAAGCTCGATTCGGGTGCGATCACGGAAAACTAAAGTTAGTCCGATGGATTGAGTCCAAGTGACTATGGCAACTTCGTCTGGTGAGGATGCTTGGTAGGTCACCGATCCGTCATCGTTAGTCACCGGCGTGACCTGAGGCACAGGGACATGAGAAAAACAAAGGCGAAGGTGTGCGATACACATACGTTATGGCAAAGAGCTAGACTTAAAACAACATCACGGACGCGAGAGGACATATCCCTACGCCCTCGGGTAGCTAGTTGGGCACCGGTGGACAGAGAGCCTTGACGGAGATGGGCTACAAACGCCGATCAAAAACGTCACGACAAAAGGACGTTGGCAGACACACCCTGATCCCCTGCAGATCCAAACGCAAGTTCAAGCTGATGAGCCACTTCATCCATCGAGTCGAAGCCATACGACATGGTTCCCATGTGTAATTTCTTCATCTCCATTTCTAGATAGGTGTTGGGTCACAATCGCTGCAACCAAAATATTAGATGCACACCATTTTGTGTCAGTGTCCCCGTCTTATCGCTTAGCAAATATTCAATCCTCCCAAGTTCCTCGGGTAGTGTGCTTGTGCGTACGATGGTGTCTGGAATCTCGTTGTCGTTCATGATCTGATGCGCATACACTGTTTTACCCATATCAAGGTTAACGCGAAGACTGCAACAGGTTTCGGTAGATATCATTGAAGCAGATGGTTGCGACGCACCTGATAGGAATGATGGAGGAGAAGAGGATCAAGAATCGTAAAGTATAGATGTACCACAACCCTCTGAAACCATTAAGTGCGACAAGCACAACAGAGAGTGCGAATGTAACAGCACAAAGGATCTATCGCCGGATGAGTTTGAGTGCTCAGAAAACATTATTATAAACAAAATCGCGCACTTTGGCAAGCTTATTGATCTCCAAGTCCAGCAATCCTACTTTCGTTTCTGGATGACTCGTATTCATCACAGCACGAGTTTCGGCGCCTGTATAAATGACGAAGCCCACTGCTGAACCGGCAGCCAAAACCGTATTTGACCAAAGAACATTCTCAGCCGTTAACGGGGATACTGTTGGTGGCAATGGGTGAAGTGGCATAGACTCAGATGAGGGGTTTCTTGTAGATAATGCAGGTGAGGGACTGTTCAGTGTGAATGTCCCAATGAAAGAATGGATATCCTTTATCGGCACATCAGCTAAAGGGCTTGTTTCGTATCAATTCGTACGCTGGCACAAACGATAATACTGAAACTTACCATATATTTCAGCATCCAGCCGAATGAGATCGCCCTCATCCAACTTCTGGCATTCTGCTACCGCAACCCGTAACTTCCAATCGGTTTCTCCATCCAATTGGTCTGTTCGGATGAAACAGGTTCCAGAAGCATCAGAGGTTCGCAATAGTACGCAGTCAGCTGGAACGCGCTGGTTCTTTTCGAGATGGATAAGGTCGCCCACCCGGAGAGATGATGAAGGAACCGAACGAGTATTAGCATGGGTATTGAGATAGGCATCTTCGCGGGAAAGGACGGACAATTCTTGAGAAGGCAAAGGTGGTTCGAGAATAAGATACTTTTGGGAGTTGGCCTCACGGTCTCGGAGATTACGTTTGTAGTCATCGTACGCTTCTTTGCCCATGGTGACAAATAAAACGAAGGCGAGGGGAGCTATGTATGTAAGGATGAACCCTAGATGTGTAGTATGTCAACAGCGGGCAAGACCCTAAAATTTGCATCCATACCAATCTTGAGGGTGGGAACCAATTGGGACAGGGCCACAAGGAGGAAATAGAGGTTGAAGAAGAACTTGAATTGTTCGTAGAATACCATGGGCAGGAACGTGAAGATATTGTATTTCTGATTTCGTACAGTATTTGGAGGAAATCGCGATTGGACCTTGTCTGCATGGGTGTGAGGGGAGCACAAATATATAAGAATGCAACACGCACCTGGTGGCCTAAACGGTATCGTCCGAGATTTGTCTTTGTCCTTGCTACTACTGCTCCGACGTTTGAGGAGTTGAGGCGTAGGTAACTGCCGACCTGTAAGTCCAAGCCTTGAATTTTCCAAGTGAGACGCACCTCAGTTGGGGAACCAGCATCACCTCCTACCTCCTCGTCGTATGCATCATCGTAAGAATCTTGTCTCAGTAACCCCGCCTCTTCCTCAGGGTCATCCACATATCTATCTTTCCGTGTCGACTTGCCGAGGCGAAGACTCCGTCCAGCGGTAGATGAAGAGGCCACAACAGTCACGGTAGAGTGCATCGGCATTCGAGAGCTCCGGGAGGGTGAGTCTGAATCTAAAAGAGGTGTATAGTCCGCACGCGCTTTGTTTCTTCGGAAAGATTGGAGGGGAATATCCGACATGTATATAGTCCACCAGACGTTGATTTTTGCAAGCTATCTAGCTTCGCAGACAGATGTATAGCGTCCAACAGATATGCCAGACTCTATACCTAGAGATGGGTAAACATATTATGCCTAACTTAAAGAAACAGGCCTTCAACTTGCCTAAAGTAGAATCAAGCCAGCGATAGCGGTCGCCCCCCCGTTGTTGAGGTTGACTTGCACAAGTTGGTGTCACTGTCACAAATTGCATCGGTCACTATTGCCACGCACATCACATGTAAACTAAGACTTGCTCAACGACCCTCGACCACACAAAATAAGCCCACCAGCGCGCTGACGCCGCAAAGCCCGCTACTTTTGAGAAATAAAGGGAATAAATAAGTGGAAATGGTGGAAAAAACAACATATTTTTTCGGTACCCTCGCGTCACTTTGTTGCTGGTAAAATAAGTAAAAAATGAAGGCTTTCCCCCAGATTTAATTGTGATTTTGCCAATTAAATTACTTAGTAACAAAGGGTTGTTTTTCCAACATTGCCCTGGCATTTCTTTGGGGAAATTGAGTTGCCTGCCTGCAGGCCTTGACAATACCCCTTTGTCCACACCTCTTAAGCAGGCAGGAGACTCATTTTCTCAGTGTAAAAAGGCTAGAAGAAATTTCAGGGAAACAATATATTATTGTCAAATAATTGACTTGACAATAATCTAATTATTTTTTTTTTTTTTTTTTGGTTCATATAATAATATTAAGCACATGTGGGTTTGACCCAGCTACATGCAGGCATAAAAACCTATTACCACTAAGTAGTCTGTAATGAGCCATCAGGGTGGAGCTGTACACTAAGTTGCTCTCCAGGTTGTATTATGGGTCTAGACTGAGGATACCTGCAGTCCAACGGTATTGTACTGTACCATGTCTGAACCTCCCAACGCCTTAAAGGTTTGCCTTTGCTTGTTGGGGCATGGTCCCCTCCCTTCATGTTGGTACCCCATTCCACTCCCCCCCTGGTATTTTCAGGGCGCCCTGGAAACCCATTACTCCCCCCCAGTGTCAAAGATAAATGTCCAAACTAAATGAACAACCCGTACCTCAAACCTGCTCCCCCTCTCCTGAATCCCCCTATTACTTTCCCCCCTGTTCCACACCGCTCTCCCAAAGCAATGACTCCCCTCCAAACTGAGGCCGCCAAATCCCACCATTGGTCAATAAACTGGCATTCTCCCCAAGAGGTGTGCTCTGTGCAGGGACAGTAGCTGATTGGGGGCCAGACCCCTTCCTCCTTTTGTGTTTGGGTGTAGTGGTTAAGTGAGTACAAATAAATCGTTGAGAATGTTGGCGGTGATGCTCCCTAAGGATCTGTGCGAAGCAGAGTACTAGAGTTGTGGTGTCCTCATGTGGCCTGGTAGTTGATGAGGTGGATGTGAACGGATTAGTGAAGCCCCCAGTACAGGCAAGATGAGATGACCCTACAGATAGTCAGGATCAGCTCTGATAAGTTAAAAATTTGGATATGGTATAAAAGGATGGTGGCCCAGGCCGAAAGAGTGGTCTGATGAAAGGCGATGTCGATTAGGGATGAGGTGTTAGGTAGTTTAGGGATGACCTAGTGCAGGAGGGACAGATTCCCATGGTCAGATGGTGGTGGTAAAAGATCAAGAAGTGTCTTGTTTTTTTTGGTTCATATAATAATATTAAGCACATGTGGGTTTGACCTAGCTACATGCAGGCAGAAACACCTATTACCACTAAGTAATCTGTAATGGGCCATCAGGGTGGAGTTGTACTCTAAGTTGCTCTCCAGGTCATATTACGGGTCTAGACTGAGGATACCTGCAGTCCAATGGTATTGTACTGTACCATGTCTGAACCTCCCAACACCTTAAAGGTTTGCCTTTGCTTGTTGGGGCATGGTCCCCTCCCTTCATGTTGGTACCCTGTTCCACTCCCCCCCTGGTATTTTCAGGTCACCCTGGAAACCCATTACTCCCCCCCAGTGTCAAAGATAAATGTCCAATCTAAATGAACAACCCATACCTCAAACCTGCTCCCCCTCTCCTGAATCCCCCTATTACTTGCCCCCCTGTTCCACACTGCTCTCCCAAAACGATGACTCTCCTCCAAACTGAGGCTGCCAAATCCTACCATGGATGATAAACTGACATTCTTCCCAAGAGGTGTGCTCTGTGCAGGGACAGTAGCTGATCGGGGGCCAGACCCCTTCCTCCTTTTGTATTTGGGTGTAGTGGTTAAGTGAGCATGAATGAATTCATCAAAAATGTTGGCAGTGACGCTCCCTAAGGATCTGTGCTAAGCAGAGTACAAGAGTTGTGGTGTCCTCATGTGGCCTGGTAGTTGATAAGTGGATGTGAACAGATTAGAGAAGCCCCCAGTACAGGCAAAATGGAGAGGACCCTGCAGATAGTCAGGATCAGCTCCGATAAGTTAAAAATTTGGATATTGTATAAAAGAATAGTGGCCCAGGCCAATAAAGTGGTCTGATGAAAGGCGATCTCGATTAGGGATGAGGTGTTAGGTAGTTTAGAGACAACCTAGTGCAGGAGGGACAAATTCCCATGGTTGGATGGTGGTGGTAAAAGATCAAGAAGTGTCGTCTTGCTACATATTACAAATGGATGTTGTCTGTATATCACTTCACTACACTTTGCCAGGGGTCTCTATCCTATATACCTATTCTAAACAATAGCTATAGAGTCCCATTGTTTCCACATAGCTCAGGATCATAGTGTACACTATCTACAAGTGAACCAATGTGCTCTGACAGGAACCCAATGTACTCCAACTGGAATCTGATATACCAGCGCTAGTGCGAATGCCAATGTGCAATGCTGATTATGATACCAATATGTGTGAAGTCAGAGCCATATGCATGGAATTGGGTATTCCCCTTACAGTGATCTTCTAAATCCTACAGCCAATAGTTCCATTTTTTTAGTTAATGTTTCTGAATTCTCCAGCCCATTTGACAGAATCAGCCCTCCAGATGGAATGTATAACTGTCAAAACAGAATTATGTATAAGCATAGCTGTTATTGCTCCCTCACCTAGTATATTGAGTCACACTGTGACAATGAACATAAATAGATATAACATATGGATGGTGGTGGTTTGAAAGAGAAATGGAAAGAGAAATCAGAAGAAGTACAGTGGATTTTTGAATGTGCTGTGAATGGAAGTTGCCACAAGGCAAACAAGAAGGGTTTTGGCAGTGCAATATGTTAGTGTATATGTAGATGCCAATTTCAGACCCCTCTATGGCAAAATGGTTGAGCATATCTTGTATTTGACTAAGCAACCATAGTACAATGAATCAATTCTCAAAGAGGACAATTTTTAAAATAAAATGGTAGAGGGACAAATAAGTACAAAAAATGCCAAACAATTGAGATGCTGAGATGCAGCCTCAATTAACTGTCTGGTTGTTTACTTGGTTTTCAGCCTACAAAATACTTGTCTTATAAATAGGACTTGTAACAGCATGTGAACCACACAGAAGGCACAGCTGTAAATTAACACTTCTTGATCTTTTACCACCACCATCCAACTGTGGGAATTTGTCCCTCCTGCACTAGGTCATCCCTAAACTACCTAACACCTCATCCCTAATCAAGATTGCCTTTCATCAGACCATTCTTTCAGCCTGGGCCACTATCCTTTTACACCATATCCAAATTTCTAACTTACAGTGGCTCAAACAACTGCCCCAATGTTTGTACATTTTTGAAAGATCAATATGGTATGAAGTGCTGACATAAGCAGGGGACCTGGGGTAATTATGTAAGATACTATGACATCGTGGCTTTCCAATGGACCCTGGATCATGTGATTTGGATCAATATCCATTAAGCTATAAGCCAAACAAAATGGTTACTTATTGGGGCAGTTTTTTGACCCTTATCTTATTTTCCATTATTCTGGCATTTATGATCCAATGCAAGAACATTATGGACTGTGGGAAGAATAAACAATGTCATGTGACTTTATTTGTATCAATTTGACATGTTGGAATTGGTTCAATCATCTTCTTGACCTCTTACCACCATCATGAAAGCCATTTCTACTGCTCAGCACAATACTGTTGTTTCTCTCCTCAATGAGGGCTATTCTCAGCGTCAAATCAAGGAGAAAACTGGTCTAGGGAAGGGTACCATCAGTAGGATCAGCAAAGATGTGGATGGAAACAAAGAAAACAACCTTGGTGGCCGCCCCTCCAAGCTGTCTGTTCGTGACAAACAGTCAATTATTCGTCAAATCAAGTCAGGGAAGCTTGATAATGCAGTTCAGGCTACCCAATTCATCAATGGCATCATCCCCAATCCTGTCACACCCCAGACAGTCAGAAATGCACTCAAGGAAAATCAATTTTATGCTGCTACAAAGAGGAAAGCTCCTCTTCTCAAACGAGCCCATCGCATCCGGCGTCTCCAGTTTGCAAAATATCATGAAAGCTGGACTGTGGAGGACTGGAAAAGGGTTCTATGGACAGATGAGACCAAAATCAATAGGATTGGGTCAGATGGAAAGGTTTATGTCTGGAAACAAAGGGGAGAACCACCATCTGATAGAACAACATCACCTACTGTCAAACATGGAGGAGGAGGAAACCTCATGGTATGGGGTTGTATGGGGTGGAATGGAGTGGGAAAGCTCATAGAGGTGCAGGGGAACATGGACAAGGTTCAATACTGTGAAATTTTGGAGAGTGGAGTTCAGGAAAGTTTTGAGAAGTTGGAAATGGTGGATGGCGAGCGCTACTTTCAGCAAGATAACGACCCCAAACACACATCTGGACTGGCCACACAGTGGTTTGAAGACAACAACATTCAAGTCCTTGGCTGGCCTGCCCAATCCCCTGACATGAATCCAATAGAACACCTTTGGGAACATCTCAAGCGCCGTCTTAAAGAATATCCGACACCACCCAAAGGAGTACATGAGTTGTGGGATAGATTGGCTGAAGAGTGGGGTGAAATTCCACCAGAGGTATGCCAAAACCTGATAGAAAGTATGCCCAGGCGGATACAAGCAGTTATAAAGGCAAAAGGTGGTCATACAAAGTATTAGATAGAAAATTAATAGAGGGTCAAAAAACTGCCCCAATGAGTAATCATTTTGTTTGGCCTATAGCTTAATGGGTTTTGATCCAAATCACATGATCCAGGGTTCATTGGAAAGCCACGATGTCATAGTATCTTACATAATTACCCCAGGTCCCCTGCTTATGTCAGCACTTCATACCATATTGATCTTTCAAAAATGTACAAACATTGGGGCAGTTTTTTGAGCCACTGTATCAGAGCTGATCCTGACTATCTGCAGGGTCATCTCATCTTGCCTGTACTGGGGGCTTCACTAATCTGTTCACATCCACCTCATCGACTACCAGGCCACATGAGGACACCACAACTCTTGTACTCTGCTTTGCGCAGATCCTTAGGGAGCGTCACCACCAACATTTTCAACGATTTATTCGTACTTGCTCAACCACTACACCCAAATACAAAAGGAGGAAGGGGTCTGGCCCCTGATCAGCTACTGTCCCTGCACAGAGCACACCTCTTTGGAAGAATGTCAGTTTATCATCCATGGTAGGATTTGGCAGCCTCAGTTTGGAGGAGAGTCATCGTTTTGGGAGAGCAGTGTGGAACAGGGGGGCAAGTAATAGGGGGATTCAGGAGAGGGGGAGCAGGTTTGAGGTATGGGTTGTTCATTTAGATTGGACATTTATCTTTGACACTGGGGGGGAGTAATGGGTTTCCAGGGTGACCTGAAAATACCAGGGGGGGAGTGGAACAGGGTACCAACATGAAGGGAGGGGACCATGCCCTGACAAGCAAAGGCAAACCTTTAAGACATTGGGAGGTTCAGACATGGTACAGTACAATACCGTTGGACTGCAGGTATCCTCAGTCTAGACCCATAGAATGACCTGGAGAGAAACTTAGTGTACAGCTCCACTGTGATGGCCCATTATAGATTACTTGGTGGTAGTAGGTGACTCTGCCTGTGTGTAGCTGGGTTACATCCACATGTGCTTAATATTATTTGACCAAAAAAAAAAAAAAAATATGTAGCAAGAAAATCATTGTTGATAATGTTTAGAAAAATACAAACAAGTATGAACACATACAAACATATACATGAGGTACTACAGTAGCTCAAAAAACTGTCCCAATGTTTGGCCATTTCTAATAACACAACAGTCACTAGTAATACCATCCTGCAAAAATTATATGTTATACTGCATCATCTTAGCTTTCATTGGACCCTGGATTATGTGATTTGGACAAATATTGATGGAATAATAAATAAAACAAAATAATCTTTTTTTTTGGTCAAATAATATTAAGCGCATGTGGGTTTGACCCAGCTACATGTGGGCATAGACACCTATTACCACTAAGTAATCTGTAATGAGCCATCAGGGTGGAGTTGTACTCTAAGTTGCTCTCCAGGTCATATTACAGGTCTAGACTGAGGATACCTGCAGTCCAATGGTATTGTACTGTACCATGTCTGAACCTCCCAATGCCTTAAAGGTTTGCCTTTGCTTGTTGGGGCATGGTCCCCTCCCTTCACGTTGGTACCCCGTTCCACTCCCCCCCTGGTATTTTCAGGGCGCCCTGGAAACCCATTACTCCCCCCCAGTGTCAAAGATAAATGTCCAAACTAAATGAACAACCCATACCTCAAACCTGCTCCCCCTCTCCTGAATCCCCCCTATTACTTTCCCCCCTGTTCCACACCACTCTCCCAAAGCGATGACTCCCCTCAAAATGAGGCCGCCAAATCCCACCATTGGTCAATAAACTGGCATTCTCCCCAAGAGGTGTGCTCTGTGCAGGGACAGTAGCTGATTGGGGGCCAGACCCCTTCCTCCTTTTGTGTTTGGGTGTAGTGGTTAAGCGAGTACAAATAAATCGTCGAGAATGTTGGCGGTGACGCTCCCTAAGGATCTGCGCAAAGCAGAGTACTAGAGTTGTGGTGTCCTCATGTGGCCTGGTAGTTGATGAGGTGGATGTGAACGGATTAGTGAAGCCCCCAGTACAGGCAAGATGAGATGACCCTGCAGATAGTCAGGATCAGCTCTGATAAGTTAAAAATTTGGATATGGTATAAAAGGATGGTGGCCCAGGCCGAAAGAGTGGTCTGATGAAAGGCGATGTCGATTAGGGATGAGGTGTTAGGTAGTTTAGGGACAACCTAGTGCAGGAGGGACAAATTCCCACAGTCGGATGGTGGTGGTAAAAGATCAAGAAGCATTGAAACAAAATAATCAATCATTGGGACAGTTTTTTGACCTTTTGTTATTTTAGTAATATTCCTTCTACAGCAAGCCAAATCACAATAAGTTTAAGTGTGGGAGTAATAAACAAGGTCATGTGACTTTGTTAATATAAGTTTGAAATGTTGAAATCATTTCAACCACTCTCTTTCTCTTTTACCAGCATATGAGACCCATACTCTCTACCAAGCACACTTCTGTTATTTCCCTTCTTTAAAAAGGCTATACCCTGCATTAAATTGAGGATAAAACTGGTGTGGACAAGTCTACCATTGGTAGAATCAAGAGAGAGGTTGATAGGAACAAGAAAACAGCAAAGGAGGCTGTCTTTCCAAACTTACTCCTTGTGACAAGTAATCAATTATTCAACAAATTACTACAGGAAAGCTTGATGATGCTGTTCAAGCTACCCATTACATCAACAACATCCTTCCCAGTCCTGTCATATCTCAAACAGTCAGAAATGCACTCAAGCATAATGACTTTTGCTCTGTTGTCAAGCAGAAACATCCCCTGCTTAAAAAGGCCCATTGATTGGAGCATCTCAGATTTGCCAGGTATCATGAAAATTGGACAGTGGAGAATTGGAAGAGGGTCTTGTAGTCAGATGAGACCAAAATCAAAAGAATTGGGTCAGATGAAAGGGTGTATACTTGGAAGAAGAAGGGGGAACCACTTTCTGACAGGACCACTACACCTACAGTCAAGCATGGAGGAGGAAACAATCTTATGGTATGGGGGTGTATGGGGTGGAATGGGGTGGGGATGCTTACAGAAGTCCAGGGGATCATGAATGCAGACCAATACTGCCAAATTTTGGATGGGGGAGTGGTTGAAAGTTTTGAAAAGTTGGAGATGGCAGAGGGTGAGAGGATTTTTCAGCAGGACAATGACTCCAAACATGCCTCCAACAAGACAACAAAGTGGTTTGAGGACAACAACATTTAAGTCCTGGTCTGGCCTGCACAATCCCCTGACTTGCATACCATTGAACACCTTTGGATAGAGCTGAAGAAGGCTTTGAAGAGATATCCAAGTCCACCAAAGGGAGTACATGAATTGTGGGACAGGGTTGCAGAAGAGTAGAATAAAATTACACTAGAAACCTGTTAGAATGAGAAAGACCAAAGAAGAGAGAAGTTCCAGAAGTGTCCAGATAAAGCACCAGAATGACCACAACAGTTGTATTGGCAACAGTGAAGTTAAGTCTAGTCTAGGTGGCTCAGTAATGTGGCATTGAGCACGTGAGACAAGAAGTCACGTGATTCTAGATCTAACAAAACCTGCCAAAGACTTATAGAAAGCATGCCTAGAAGGATCCAAGTAGTTATCAAGGCAAAAGGTTATACCAAGTACTAATTGTATAAATAATAATGGGTCAAAAAACTGTCCCAATGATTGATTATTTTGTTTATTTATTATTCCATCAATATTTGTCCAAATCACATAGTCCAGGGGTCAAATGAAAACTGAGATGATGCAGTATAACATATAATTTTTGCAGGATGGTATTACTAGTGACTGTTGTGTTATTAAGAAAACATTAAGAAATGTCCAAATATTGGAATAGTTTTTTGAGCTACTGTAGTTATACATTCCATCTGGAGGGCTGCCATATGGCTCAGGGTTGTAGTGTATACTATCTACAAGTGAACCAATGTGCTCTGACAGGAACCCAATGTACTCCAACTGGAATCTGATGTGCAAGTGCTAGTGCCAATGCCAATTACAATGCCAATGTCCAATGTCTGACATATGAAGTTGGAGCCATGTGCATGGAATTGGGCATTCCCCTTACAGTGATCTTCTAAATCCTATAGCCAATAGTTCCAATTTTTTATTTATGTTTCCAAATTCTCCAGTCCATTAAAGCAAATTTAAATTACATCCATAGGCCTTGTTGTTGTTGATATGCAATTATTTATATTGTAGGAACTTTGATGGTATTGTTTGTTTGGCTAGCTGTGTGGCAAAGTCATACACAAACTTGTTATTCATTTGTAATATGCTTGTAGTGAGAGAGCTGCTTTTGATCATGATATTTGAAGGTGTATAAACAGATACAAATACATATAATTATACCAACTGGGTAGCCCTTCACCATATCTAGTAGTAGCAATTTAACTTGAATCCATAGGCCTTGCCATTGTGGAGATATGCATTGTTTGGTATTGTGGAAAAAGTTTGACCCAAAGTGGAACAAGCCTCTTGTAATCATGCTTACATTGTCAAATATGCTGTTAGTTCTAACAGCATAGTTGACAAACATAAGCATGATTATGTAGTAAATAGTTATTATTTAATTCCTGAGATATCCCAAGAAAAAAACCAAGTAACTCAAATTTATAGTATTATATGCAGCCCATGTTAGCAGTTGCCTTTTTTGCTCAGAATCTGTGCATCAGCTAATTTTAATTCCCACAGTTAAAAAAATATTTCTTCAACTACAAAGTGTGACAATGCTTCTTGATCTTTTACCACCACCATTCAACCATGGGAATTCATCCCTCCTGCACTAGGTCGTCCCTAAACTACCTAACACCTCATCCCTAATCGACATCACCTTTCATCAGACCACTCTTTTGGCCTGGGCCACCATCCTTTTATACCATATCCAAATTTTTAACTTATCAGAGCTGATCCTGACTATCTGCAGGGTCATCTCATCTTGCCTGTACTGGGGGCTTCACTAATCTGTTCACATCCACCTCATCAACTACCAGGCCACATGAGGACACCACAACTCTAGTACTCTGCTTCGTGCAGATCCTTAGGGAGTGTCACCGCCAACATTCTTGATGATTTATTCATACTCGCTTAACCACTACACCCAAACACAAAAGGAGGAAGGGGTCTGGCCCCCAATCAGCTACTGTCCCTGCACAGAGCACACCTCTTGGGGAGAATGCCAGTTTATTGACCAATGGTGGGATTTGGCGGCCTCAGTTTGGAGGGGAGTCATCGCTTTGGGAGAGTGGTGTGGAACAGGGGGGAAAGTAATAGGGGGATTCAGGAGAGGGGGAGCAGGTTTGAGGTACGGGTTGTTCATTTAGTTTGGACATTTATCTTTGACACTGGGGGGGAGTAATGGGTTTCCAGGGTGCCCTGAAAATACCAGGGGGGGAGTGGAACGGGGTACCAACATGAAGGGAGGGGACCATACCCCGACAAGCAAAGGCAAACCTTTAAGGCATTGGGAGGTTCAGACATGGTACAGTACAATACCGTTGGACTGCAGGTATCCTCAGTCTAGACCCGTAATACAACCTGGAGAGCAACTTAGTGTACAGCTCCACCCTGATGGCTCATTACAGATTACTTAGTGGTAATAGGTTTTTATGCCCGCATGTAGCTGGGTCAAACCCACATGCGCTTAATATTATTATATGAACCAAAAAACAAAAAAAACAAAGAAGCCTGTTTTTCCAAAATGTATATAATTTGAGAAGAGAAAGGGGATCTAAACGCAAACCCCGAGGGCAAGCTCCTTGCGTCGCGAATATACCTATTCCACAAGCCTCTCGAGAGCGGAGTGATTCCGAGGGCAAACTCGTTGCGAAACGTCGCAAGGTTGAGCAGAAATATGTGAGATGTGCATACATGTCCACTGACAAACGCTGATTCTCTGTTACAGGGACCTGTCAGCAAAAATATTATCTGCTGTACGCTATACTGATTGTTACTATTACCAGGTTTTTGTTTTAATGGACTTGGATGACCCCAATTTCCCTCGACAGAGCCCCTTTGTATCGCTCCATGATATGATGTCCACATGCAACAAACTTGTCAAAGTTGACATGACTTTGAAGCAGCACCTTCATCAAATCGATACGAACACGCAAACTGTCCCAGAGGAATTGGCCTCAATCAAGGTTCAGGCAAATCACAAACGCGAGGCGCTCAAAAGTTCTATCTCTCAGGTCATAGAAGCTACAAAGCATCTTGTGGAGGCACAGAAAGTGGCTGAAGAGTTGACGTCTGTGGCTCAACAATTCAGAGTCTTCTGCTCTCTGCCAGCTTCAAGTTCAGGTTCACAGTCACGTATGGTTTTGCCTCCATCCCCACTCCCTAATTCCGTACTTGATGGAGAGTCTGATGGGGATTATGATGACTATGTTTCAAACGACGATTAATTGTGGACACTATGCTACACTGTATACTATGGTATCAATTAATTTTGCTGTTGTTCAAATTCATCTGCCAAAGCTTTTCTCACCCGTTTGGCTGCATCTGCCTTGCAACAATCATCACTTAAACAGACAGTACCAAACTCCTCTGCATCATGTCCAAGAAGCTCACGAATTTGAAGAATGTCAGCCCTGTAAAATATCCCAGTAACAGCACCATTAGTTTTGAGATCAAGGTACTCGTCCCTGGAACAGTTGGTATGTGAGATATCCACACAGGTCAATAAATCATATCCATGTTCATTGTGGAGGTGGGTAAACATGTCGGCTGTCTTGAACCATCTGAAGAATGGATAAGATTGGGGTACTGTAAATGTTGATATTATACATACGCTGCATCGGGGTCATGCTCATCTTCACATTGCAAAAACCCACAGTGAAGATATATATCCATATCAAATTTGTTGTTTTTCTTGCCATGGGAGACAATGTGTTTTAGCATGGAAGGTCATCCAGCAATGGTCCTGAATGTGCAATTGGTAAAATAAGCAAAAATCAGAGTGGAGACTTACAACATGCGATCAGCCCAGGTAAGACTGGAATCAAAAATGCAAATTGGGCAAAATGTATGTGTGATTTCATATCCAGCTGGTGTAATCAACTTGTGTGAGAGGGCTGAAAATCCACTGAATTGGCAGTATCAGAATTCAGTTAACATGTGAAAAAGGTACAACATACAGGGGAGGCAGACCCTCATCTTTGCGAGCATCTATTGCTATGCATATTTTTGAAAAAGCAGTGAGAAAACATTGTTTAAAGTGGGTGTGAGTGAGGGGACCGCTTGCAATGAATAGCCCACAAAACCGGCAGCGTATATGAGTGTCCTTGAGGCGAGATGTTTCACAACACCACAGATGCCCTGAGAGATTGAAACCAAGTTTTTTTGGGAGTTCGGGGATGCGAGGAGTGGAGTCGTCCAGAATACCAGCAGCAATAGCCTTTTCTTCCCTTGCCAGATGATCAGATTCACAATACATACAGAGCCCATCCTTCCAAGATGTGTGTGATTTGAGAAGAGAAAGGAAATACTGGATGACTTGATGGCGTGCTTGACTGGCATTGTTTTCAAGTGCCAATGAGGCAAGTGGGTGAGAGGAGCACATAGTATCCACATGGCATTGAATACGCAGGGCGATTTCATCAGATAACCGTGTAGCACCCACATCAGCAGTGGTAGTATCAGCAGCATGGCGTGTATCTTGATCAAGAGTTGCTGTAGGAGTAGGAATAAAGAGGGCCTCATAGTTCATAGTTGGCCGTATAGTGGCATCACCTGCATTCTATGAAATATTGTATGAGGTGAGTATACAGAAATAGAAACAGGATGTACCAACTCACCCGATGAACAACATCATTAAATCTAGTAACTACATCAGAAAAAGCCTCATAAGCTTTGCTAAGAACGGGATTATTGCCAGGACTGATAGTCTAAAAACATGGTGAGAGAAGTTATGTGGTAAAAAAAAATAAACATGCCTTTAAGGCCTCTTCATAAAACATACCAAGTTTCTCTTTGACAGCAAGCTCAGCTTTGGCAAAGGCTTCCAAAAGGCTTTGTAGTGTTATATCTGCTGCAACCTGTGTACATATTGTATCAGGAAGAGCCAAAGAGCTTGGTTGTTGTCTCCATGCCACTGAGGAGTGATGATCAATTACTGCCAGATCTTGCATCATGTTTTCATGCCCAACAGAAGTGAGATTTATATTCTGGTCAGGAGTTTGATAAACTGTATCAGCCATGATTGAATTTTTGTGGTGGCCAAGAATGTATTTCAAATGAGCCTGATATATGGTTAAGCAAGGTTATGTGATATATTATATATATGACTTACATCTGGAATTTCAGATTGGACCCAGCAAATGAATGAGTAATGGTAGGACTTTGATACAAAATCTAGGTTGAGCCAGGTTAGAGTATAGAATAATTCTTTGTATAGAGCTTACTGGTCCACCCAAGTACTTCAGCAACTTTTTGAAACTGAGCAGATAGTGCACTGGTTGAAAGCACTTTATAGGCCTGGGGCAATTGTGCTGATGAACCCCTTGGTTGAGGTTTATTTTGATATGATGTCTTGAGGCTGTTTTTGGCTGCCCAGGTGATTGAGGTCCATTGGTATTCTTCTTATACTGTGAGGGCATGAGGGAAAGATGATGGCAACTCAGCTATGCCTGATATCCACTTTCCAACTGGATCCTTCCAAACATCAAGATAGATACCTATGACAAGAAATGGCAAAAGGCCATCCATATATGCTTCAGTTCCTGGAAGGGTATGCAAGGATTGCTGAGTACTATCAAAGGTATGAGACTGGGTTCAGGGTTTTTATTGGTGTACTCACAACTGGCTGGCATCATGTTTCATGCCTTTTTGAAATTCAAATCACATAAATGCTGTCCAATCAAGGCCCCACTGAGAGACACCACATAAGACTATTTTAATATCCTTGGAAATCATTAGCATGATTCAATACTAGTTGAAAAAATATAAATACCCCCCAACACATGCATTGAGCCAGGCCCTGTCCTTCAGCAGGCTCAGCAAAACAGCCAATTCTTGAGCCAAACTTGCAAAAGAATGCTGCAATGTAGGAAAGTTGGACACACTATACAAATATGTATCACAGTATAAAGAGTATAAGCAAGTTACATTTATCTGGTAAGATGGTTTAATATTGAAGGCTGGATCAAGAATAGCAGCCAAAAAGGCAACATGGTCACCTTCATGAAGGAAAAACTTGGCATGAACTTCAGTATGAAAGGTTTTATCTTCCTTGACCCATTGCTCAATAGCCTACATGGGAGTTAGTTGAGAATAGGTGATAAAGGTTGTACATATATTGAAGAGTTGGCAGCAGTAATCATCAGATGGAGTCTCAACCTGGCAATGATGAAGCTTGAGGAGCATCAGTACATGCATGAACATATAACAAAGGATGACTTGCCATGCCAAAGATTGTGAATAAGTTCTTTTTAATACTAACATAAGACTGGCCTTGTTTTCCCATATTTGAGCAACCCCACTTTGCAATATTGAAAATAAAGGCTTTCATTGTAGTAAGGCAGTAGCTCCAGGTTTGAGGGAGTCAAGAGCTGCATTGTGGCTCCCCAGGATGACAGAAAAATACTCACTCCAAAGTGTCTTGATATGGTCCTGGTTTTTGCAGGTAGAAGCAGCAAGGAAAGGTAAGTGGACAATATCAAGCTCATCCTCCTGGACCTCAATAGCTGCATGGGTACCAAGATTGTCCACAATCTCCTATGCAATGTGACAATGGTGATCTGGCCACTTTTCTGTGAGTTCTAGGGGAACAGTGGCCCCAGACAACAATGCAAATAAAGCTATATATGAGCCCCAAGGTGCAGAAGTAGTATCTACAGGCATATAGTTAGGCAATATATTAAGGTTGCTTTAGTGAGGCATGCTGTTATAGGACAAAGGTGGCTTGAGGCAGAGTAGTACCAGACAGAGGCTGGGGCAAATACATTGGAGACTGGTGCATTGAGATATATTGGGGACTTGCATGCAAGAGAAATGGCTTGAACAAACCTCAAGAGAGCTTGAGGGAAGCAAAATACAGCCCAGCACAGGCAGCAATAAATGCTTCTGGGCCCAATATGTCAAGGTATAATGAAGACTGGTGACTCAAGATGTGTGATGAGGTGCCCCCAGATAACTATGGAAGCTGATATCAGCCAAATATGGCTATATAATAGTATATCTACATATATCAGTCTAGAGTAAACTACTATCTACAGTGTAGATGCTCAAAACTGACCCCTTGGCACCCCAAAATTAGGGATACTAACTAATCACACAAAATACCTTATTTTTCTCTGAAAACCATCAGAATCAATGCAGATTGATGAGAGCTTTTGGGCCAATTTAGCAAAAATTTTGAATTCTAAGTTTTAAAAAAAAATCATGGTCAAAATGTGGATTTAGGACCCTTAGACCCTTGATGGATCCTTTGATGGACCCTTAATTACTCAATATAGTAATGGTAGATAATAGTGACAAGGACAGAAGAGCAGAAGATTACGAACTGAAGCAGTTTCAAAGGGATCATTGGTGTAGCCATTCTCAAAGTGTCTCTCTTCCCTGAAGCTCTCTGAGCCTTTGCTTGCTGGGAGCATTGGTTTTTCCTAGGCATTTGGTAGATTTGACAGGCAGTGGGCTACTACTACTTTTTTTTTTGTCCCCAAAATGTGGATTTGGGTCACATGACAGGGGAAATTTTGGACATTGCATTTTTACACTCATTCTACCAGGTTTCCCTCCTAATCCAAGATAATTTCACCCAAAAATCAAAATTGGGCTTCAGAGAGAGGGGTTGGGTTTATCTGTCTTACACTGTATCAAGGGGGTAAGGCAGTGTATATCAGGATGATAGATATAGCAGTAAGATTATACCAAGTTATGCAATGATGATTATGATAGTTAGATATGGTTAAACAAGTATTTCTCTTATAACAATATATTGAGGTTGCTTTGGTGAGGTATACTGGTAAATTAGAATGGAGAGGCAGCTTGAAAAAGCAATGAGGGGAATGATCCTATATAAACAAGCCCAGGGCAAATGCATTGGAGGCTGATAAACTGAGATTTTTTGAGGGTTGGGGAGTTAAAACATTAATTATAAGGAGAAAGGTAGCAGAAAGAACCTTATAGAACAGAGGTGGCTTGAGGTAGGGTCACAGAGGACTGAGGCTGGGGCAAATGCATTGGCAACTGATACATTGAGATATTGGAGGCTTGTGTATTGAAATGCCAATCTTACAGGACAGAGATGGTGAAGTGGATAGAAAGACTTGAAAAAGGCAAAGTCTGTCCTCCCAAAGGCTGATGCAAATATTGAAATGTGATGAGACCTGGTAATGGCACAAATTAATTTTGATATTAATTTCTTTTTGACAGAGTAGAGGCAATTCATATACATCCATCAAAGCATGATATTGCATGACCTTTTATAAAAAATCAAGATGGCAATGCAACCATTGCAATTACATGAAATCAGTTTGCACCAAAATTTTTGTAATTTGGAAAGGGAATTTTTGGTACAAGTAGAATTGTATAAAAGTGCCCACAGAAAGTAACACCTTGAAGTCTCTTCAAAACTCAGGCAATAGTTAATCAATGTGAATGTTATATTGAGTTGTATTGAAATTGCAGTATCCAGTGTTAACAAAGAACTAACCTTACTTTGCTCATAGAAGATTTGTTATAAAAGGGGGGTATAAAAAGAAGCACAGAGCATGCTTCTATTTATTTTATACTATAATAGCAATCTTATAATTGACAAAATAACCTTTTCTCTATTATAACTTATTTTGTATATAATACACAATCCATTCAGTCTCTATCCCACCCAAGTATCTGCTGCATACTACTGTAATCTTTCATCTTATTGTTGCAGGGTCATAAATTGCATGAAACTAATGTGCTAAGCCTCATATCACATCATGTCATATATAGATGAGTATGAATTGCCTCTAACCTTAGCAAGATTAGTTTTGGCAATCCACAACAACTAGTTTGGAGTCTGATTTCTTTCTTCTTCAGCTGTGCTTATTGATTGATTTATACTCATTTTAACTTAATGTTCTTGTAAGCCGTCGTGGCTCAATGGTCGAGCGTCGCTTTCCTACGCATGCTTATGTAAGCATTACGTAAGCCAGGCGAAGGTTGTGGGTTCGAGCCCCATCGTCGGTAAATGAATATCGTTTTTTTGTGCAAATTACCATCAACACGGCACGGATTGAACCTTGCCTCGAACTAAGCTATTTGCAAACATATCATGGCGGGAAAAGCTATCAGCACGGGCACCATGGGCCTACGTTTTATGCAAAATGCCCAACGCGCCAAGCAATTGAAAGAGGTCGAGGCAGAGAAGGCGCACGTAAAAGACGAAGCTGAATGGGAGGTTGACCAGAAAGTCCGAGAGTCTTGGGGGATCTTGGGTTCAAATTCCTCATCGTAGGTCATATTATACCGATTGTTTGAAGAGTTAAACCAACGACTACAGACAAATCATCACGCACGAGACCTCCTACTTACCATTCCTATTTCCTTCGCTGGAGCATTCTACTGACTCCTCGTCATCTGTTCAACCCAAAGGAAGACGCGCATTCAACAAAGAGGGTGAGGAAATCAGAGAGGTATGCGTGTCTTATCGAAACATTCTCCCTTAAGAACGCTGATATTCTACTCAGGTGCCGGACTCGATCGCTGCAGGAACGGAGGGTCAAAAGGTGTCTCAACCAGCCACGAAAAAATCAAGGGTTCATCCTCGCCCTGTAGCGATATCTGGGTCCTCTGGCACACTTTCCGGCTTCCCCGAAAAAGTGAAGAGTACAAAAACAGCAAAGGAGGCTATATACGATAACACCGGCGTTGGAACCGACTTGCGCGCCAAACCCGCGCCAAGTATACCGATATTCCTTAAACCAGCTGGCGTCGACGAACCATCCACCCACGAGTCATATATTACCAAGTCTAGAACCAAAAGTCGCAGATCTATGGAATCGCCACGAACACTAAACGATGACCCACCTACCGCGGATCCGGAAAGTGACATCATCCCTAGTACAAGGAGCAAAAGGGTGAAACGGGAGCACTCTACCGCCGACGAGATAGAGGGTGAAGGTACAAAGCGCAAAAAGAAAAACAGCGTTAGCTAGTCTAGATCTGGTGCATTATCTGTGAGTCACACTGATCGACATCTGGCACATCCACCGCACTTACTCACTAATTTGCACAACTCAACAGCTTGGGCGGCACACCCTTTTAAATCCTAGCGATTATTCTCATCCGGACCGGTCAACCCCTTGCCTCTGATATAACCCGTAGATCTGGTGGTTAATAGGAATTGGGAACTAGCTCCAGTCACCGTTTGGGTGTATGACTGCTTCATCGGTTTCGTCAGTGATTCTCTCCGAGCTAAACCGCTTTGAGTGGCAGAATGGAACAGTAGTCGCCGTAACTCGGATCTGCTCGCAACATCCGTATTATGTTTTATCCACCTCTCGTCAACTTTAACCTGCAGGGGTGCATTGCTGATGGCCTCCTGAGTTCGCCTTCCCTTCCGTTATGATCGAAACTTAAATGCGCTCCATTCTTGACGGCTCGACGATGGCAGGCGGCCGTGTTGTAAAGTATGAACTAAACCAGCCTGCCATGAAGTACTGTAAAAATTGTCCCAGCCTCCACAGCAGATCAAGAGAACGAAACCTCTCAAAATTATTGGCCCTAGTAGGAGTGAGAAGGGGCCGTCAAGAGGGTCCAGGGCCTTTGGGGGAATTGGGTAATTGGGACATGGCAGCCAAGTCCACTTCTATTGTCCGCTTTGAGACTTAACGATAGGTATGCCCCACAGCTAAGACGGCGATCACAAATAATCGACCTCGAAAGGCCGGACACGAACGAACCCGAGGCACATATGAGGGCATCGTGAAGCTTTTTCTAGCCAATCAGGCGCTATCTCGCAGGGGCGAGGCCCTTGTCCAAGCGTCCGGGTGGAACATAGCATCTACGAGGAACAAGCTGGAACAAAGCAAAGCAACGAGAACTCTGCAACTTCTTGAATCTAGGTGATCTAGAAGTCTACCACCATCAGGCGTGCTAACGACCTCCTTGTGAGTCGCTGGTAAGGAAACCCAGACTAAAAGTAATGCCTAGAGATCTGATTCAGTGGGTCAGCCTAGTGCAGCATGATGTGATACACAAGTCCCGAGCTATGATAACCACCAGATCAGTTGGGATTGTCCCCAGAACTCGATCGATAAGTATGGTGTTATGTTTGGAAGCCGTTTATCGGTGTCAAATCTGATAACAAGGCCTCGACGTATCTTGATATGTGTGGAGCTGTTTTCAAAGCCGGTTTCAGACTACGAAAGGAAATCATGTTCACATCAGATGGCACTCGCCTGATATTGCTGGAATTATAATTAAGCAGAAGTGAGCGAGAGCGTGCCTGTGCTCTTTCTGTGGTTTGGCATGGTTCAAAAAAGTGTCCGGCTTGATGTCCACATGTGATCCCAGCTGCAAGGCCGTTCAAAGATCGTTGTAACTCGAAGGGAGCGTAGCACAGCCTGGTTGACATATCATTCAGAAGCCGTGCGAGAGGAAAGGGATATATCAAGTTTAATTATATCGTCGCAGAAAGGTTTGAAAGCTGATGTCTACAATGATATCCGGCACTTGCCAAAACATGACTTGCCTTAGACACGGCGAGCGCATGTCGTTGTCAAATGTCAGTGACAGCAATAAGCAGGAATGATCGTCGTGCCTATACTCACTAAAGTAGGTTTATTAGGAATCCTTACAACGATGCAACAGCAGAGCTTCGGATGGGCGGTCGTCGTCGTTGGTCAAGCCTACATAGCTCAACCCCTTACTTATTTGGGGTTGTCGACGCGTCGTGAAACGGAGTCGATAGCAAATATGACCAAATAATGAATGTTCGAATTTGGGCCCCTGTGGAGTTCGAGGCAACACACCCACGACATTCAGAAATCGGAATTGTTGACGTCGGCAGGTGCTAGGCACATACGAGGCGCTCATTAACTATTTATCTCACTCACGACATTTCCTGCAATCAATACCACCTCCTAACCAACGTCGTGTGCGACAAACACGACTCGAATCTGACAGAATTGTTTCCTGACCTATCCGATCTAACTCCTCAAGACTGGATGGTTGTGAAGACCCACATTGTTGATGGCAGCTCTATATATTCATAATGCTGTCCACCCTACAGAACCGTCAACCCCGTCGCGTAATCCAATCTCCCCTCACAACCGCAACATCTCGACGGTTTCTAGTACTACGCTCTGGACTAGCACATCCGAACACTCTCATCCAACGGAACCACTGCTTCACTCCGAGACATCGGAATCTGTTGCATACCTGGACTTGCTATCGCGCCAGCCTGTCTACCCGCACGGGCCGCAGCCACCGCACTCGAGGAACATATCCTTCGATGGAGACCCAATGACGATGAGAGAACGGAAAGGATATTGGGAGAGAGCCGTGAAGCGACGCCTTAGACGTCTAAAGCTATGGAAAGGATCATTGGAACTTTTATTTGGTGTGTATGGACCTTGCATGCTATACATTACTGGCTAAATTCTTGCCAGCGGCCTTCGCTGTATACAACACTGTCCGATATTTTCTCGCATACACGATATACGACTCCAATGAAGGGCAGAGTGTCTCGTTGTCAATGGGGATAAGCACTGGCTTCGCATTTGCTCTCCTTGTCTGCGCTGTCATCCTGGCAACATTTCAGCCATATTTATTGGCGCATCAAATACCCCTCCGTCCCTTGTTGCTGTGTCGAACGCTAATGCATGCGCTTGCATCATTTTTTATATTTGGACCCGCGGTTGTGAATACAACGCTGTTATTTATTTGGAAACATTCGACAGACACCGAATTAAATATTCTACGACGTTGTCATGTTGACATCGATGTGGTTTGGTCGGTCTCAAATGTTGAGTGTAAACCTGCGGCGTGGGGCGTCTGGTTAGCGCTGTCGTTGGTCCGCCTCTTGTTAACGTTTTTTATCATCGTAAGTACCCCTTTTGTTCCCGGAATATAAGGTCTGACAGGAAGGGTAGATTGCCTATCATATGATTGCGACTGCTTATCATAGGATTCGGAGACCCTCACACTCAAAGTCACGTCAATCTCGTTATGGCAATCGTCTAGAATCCTCCCAGTCATCATTATCTCCCTCGATGGTGGGACTGCCTATCAGTTCCTTGCATCAACGACCAACAGCCCAACATCAATCATCTGATTCCACGCTTCTTTCCAATGCCAACTCCAAATTTTCATCAACGACGAATCACCTCGCACGCACGAGTGGCCAATTTACCGCTTCCTCCCTCTATTCTGATGAAGACGTCTCTGACGAACCACATAACGAACCCCCAAATGCTGCATCTCCGGGGCAGGACCACGAACTCACCAGCTTTGCTGATCGATTCCGCTCCCTCGTGTCCCAAATAACACGTGAGACTGAGGAGGCTCTAGAATTCGCGAGACCCAATTTTCCCACACCGCCCGCAGAAAACGACCTAGAAGACTATTTTTATCCCCCCAGTTTGCCACCGACCGTGGGCTATGACGAGTTTGGACAACCTTACCCTCCTGATGAACATATTCTCATTTTAAATGGCTACATACGGCGCATGCCTACGATTGAGTCCATGGGCTCTCGAGAAATGGGCAGTATGACACCCTCGAGCATGTATAACGACAGAGACACGAGGACCTTGAGTTTCCAGAGCTCGCCGCCCGCTTCCAGGCCGCCGACGCGGACTAACACTGCATCCAGATCTGAGCACGCCGTAGGCAGTCGTTCATCGAGTAGATCGAATAGCCTTGCCGCAGGTGCAGAAATTCTTGTAGGACCTGGAAGGACCAGCACCAATGAAATTGGGGAACTAGTTGACAGAGGGTTAGGGGGGCGCACGAATAGCACAGCAGGAACTGAGTCAAGTCTGCCGTCGACAATGTCTTACTATACTGCAACAAGCTACGGCTCGGTGCCAGACCGAGAAAACTCTCCATCCCCTGCTGGAGGTTCACGGACTCCAGGAGTCACACTCATCACACCTCAAACCATCTCATTATAAATAACCTGAAGAATTCTAGAGACAACTTTAGGGACCATGACTGACATACCTTATTTATTAATCTTTATCCGTCCACTTACAATTGATTGGCCGATAGAATATGCTCTGTGCACATATGGTAGAGCATTATTCCCTGGTGGAAATTTCTTACCAACCAGAAGTACAGGTGATGTCAGTATATATACATCTTTTTGTGCGCAGACAGCATAAGCGGACTCATTTATACGTTATCGTGAATTATATCTGTTCATATGAAATATATCCATTCCGGCCTCCCTGCTTCGGGAAAACGGATGAATACATGAGCACCATCCCTTGCTACTCTTGATAAATGTTTTGCCATTCCTGATACCCATACTATACCTAATTGAACAGACAGCGAACTTCGTGAATATATAGCGTCACATTCACTGATTCGGCTCCACAACCAACATGCCCGTGGTTTGGAGAGCTTCGGCGGTTGGGAATTCCAAGTCACGATTTGGCTCAACATAACCTTGAGCATCAGTGTCGAGCTGCCGGGTAGATCACAAGGCTGTCAACATCAGACATATAGAATGCTCATTTTGGGATTGAGCAGTCATGACCGTGCTAATTACACCGTACATCACATCCCCTGTCAGGTGCAACGAGGAAGTCGATAATATTGAAAGGACGGCCCAAGTCGCCGAAATCCCTGGCAGTGGCAGATGGGCCGTCTCTCAGGTTAATGTCCGAGCCTAAGAATGGGAGACGGATGTACAGACCGGGTAACCGAGCGCCAGGAACTCTGCACAACATTTGTTCCATGGGAGCAGGTGAGAGAATCAGTATATCGGTTCGGTGACGTGAACTCGTGGAACGGAGTCGAGATGACAGGCCGAGTGATCAAAGTCAAAGCCACTGGTAACAAAGCCATAAAATCGGGTTCATTGGGACATTTTCAGTGTTAAGATATCCGTCAATAGGAGGGATGCCGTGGCTTCAGGGAGCTTCTCGGAAGCCTTATCTTCTCCTCTTGGGGTCCTGGGTGTTCAAAACAAGAAGCGTCCGGGAATATAGACATATTGTGGTTGGGGGGCTGAAGGATAATGGAAAGATCAGTAACAACCAATCGGTATTACAAATAACTTTGCTACTACACACGCCGCGACATCGCGCCTACAGGTGAATGTACATCCCATGGGTTAGGAATATTCTATGCCTGTTACTTGGTGCTTACCAAAAACTAGTATGCGGATCACGGGCCTTCATTTGGGCGTTGGTAGGTGGTTGCCGTGGCAAATGCGGACTGGGACTTCGCATGACCATAGGGTTGCAGAACGCTATTATGAAAACCTATCCCACACATGCCGTGCATCTAACAATAAAGGGGTCAACAATGGTCGGGCTTTCGACGGACATGTGTTTAAGGTTGCAACACGGTACTAACAGGTGAACACGCATGAGTTTCATATCGGTGGATCGATCATCTTTGCAAAAACCATTTATCTGGAAGTACTACAACCCAGAGGTCGGGAAGATAATAATCCTACAATTAGACGAACGAACGCTCCGGGTCTCGACCACCCCTGACGATCCACTCACCATGGACACCCATTAGGCTTCATGAATGGCCTCATGCCATAGGGCCACGACGCGTCCTCGAGGAGTGGGCCTTGCTGAACCACAGAACTGTTCGCGGGCCCGGATCCATTTTAAACATGAACCCTGACCGGATCTTGGTAATCCCCTCACCAGCACATTACCACTACTTGGGTGTCCACAAAACCAATCAGCGAAGCCGAGATGTCGATGAAACTTCAGAAGCCTCAGATAACGATAGGATGTCGTTTAATTCGCGCAGATCTCTAACGAGCGTACCATGGACTAAAGAAGGCAGCGATATCCACGGCAGTCAAACCTCTACGGTCACAAAACATCAAGAAGTTCCCGCGCACCGATGACGCCGTACTGAGACGATTCCATCAGATTCGTTGCTATATTTGATCGAATGTTGTCCTTTTAAATGTATAAGACGGAAGGATTGCGAGAACAGAACCTCTGAAAATGGTCTGTAGACACAATGTGCGGGTCGGTCAAGAAGCCCGGAAAAACGTGGAAAATACTCACGATGACCAAATAGTAATTCCGGAGTAAGAAAAACGTAGTTGAAGAATCTACAAGGAAGAATAGTCCGCACCACACACCACGTATGGCAAATGGTTTTCTGGGGCAGACTCGGAGTAGCTGCAGGCTTATTTTCGAACAACTTAGTCCTTTAAGTTGCGGGTGACTAAGAAAAAATTAATGGGGCGTTAATACTTCCGATCTGTGTGAACCGGATTAAATCATCGAAACAGTTCGGATAAAGTGGGTCATAAAGGTGGAGAAAGAAGATGAAGCTGGGAGCGCCGGCCAGTTTCTTTTGACATTCGAAGCAGTTGCGCCACCGCGTTGCTTGTGATAGTTCGGAACCCAAGCTTCATGATTGTCAAAGTAGTGTGATGTTTGTTTGATATTCCAGATAACAAACGCCGCCGCCGGGTGCGATATATCCCGTAATAGTGTATGATGAACCTGCAGTCACAGTTATCTAAAAACAGTGTTCGCTTCAACAGGAGATATCAGGCTTGATCAATAGTGCTTAAGGAAATGATGCTTTCTGCTATCTCCCAGGAACGAGTGAGATCACTGGAGAAATGGAGAAACAGCTAGAAACAGCCGGTCGTCAGCAGTTTTCAGCACATGTACCCCAGAAGGAAGCGGTGCACAAATGATCATACCTTCTCAAGCACTCGTGAGCTCGACCTGCCCATCAGGTACAAACCAGGAACGAAGAAGGTACTCCCCTTTCGACATATTTGAATCGAATCGATTCTTGAGAACTTCTCGGGCACCGGAAAAGCGTCGGTTAAGATCGGGAAGTGTGTAGAACTGTGTATAAAGGCATTTCGCAAGACCCATTCATGCCTTGCCAAAATTGAAGGGAGGCTTGGTGACCACTAGCATGGTAAGTTTGAATCCCGGATTTTCAGCTCCGACCATTCTCCGATTCAAATCGACATAGCCACCTGGCCATTTTGCTTTTTCAAACTTTTGGCATCCCGTCCGATGTCAACATCTCGTGCACTTATTTGGAACACACCATCTGACGAAAGTCCGAATAAAATGACCCTTACATTAAACCCCGTGTTATCCAGCCTGAAAATGAAATGTAAAATGCCGTTCTTTCCGTCCTTGCTTGACATCGCTAATCAAGTCCAGGTCTTTCCCGGGTCTTTCAATCAATGCATGGTGGCTGTCGGTCAATCGGCAGCTAATAGATTGAGCTATGTTCTGGAAGTCACCTGGCATTGTTATCCAGGCCCAGGAGATATCTGACGGCTATTTCGGTCCTGGCCCTCTTGCCCATCGGCGAATAAGGCGTCAATAGTCATCGATCATCAGTGTTCGGTAACAGGTAAAAACCCCAACGAATCATGGGTGTACAGGGTGAATGTACTCGCTCCCTAAAAGACAACGGACCTTAGCCAGCGTCAGCGCCGCACTTCGCTTAACACGTTTTGGTGCCTTCGGGGATGCCTGGTGATCTTCGCCAACAGACAAGGATCTAAAAGCAGGTCTAACCCATCGCCACAGCTCGAGACTCAAGTCCTATTCGTAATTCAGGAACCGAGGCTAGCGATCAGGGTGTTCCATGGCGCTTATCAGGCTCACGGAGACTTGCCTAGCTTTTTTCTATCTAAGCATCGTGGTATGTGTGCGTTAGTCGTCATAATACCTCCGTTCTGATTGTCAACCGGTGTTAAGTATCCGAACAATCAACCATGAATGGCATAGTAGTTTGCATGAAGGATTGAACGAAGACATGACCTAGTCTGAAATAAAATACGCCCTCGGCTGGATGACGGATTGCCGACAGGCGCGGCGGTGTGAGGTCACATTAGAATGCACAGTCGACTCCTTCCCAGCTGAGCGGTTTCTGTCAAAGTTTGACGGCCTTATGAATGATTGAGATTGAGTGACGCATCGCGAATCGGTCAAATCGGACAGCAGGTGAGGCAACGTGGGTATAAACGGATTCGCAGGGAATCGCTTAGCATCAGTTGCCGTCGCGAACAACGTAATGGCGTTAGACAGCGGACCGGATTCAAATGTTTCAAAACGGAAACCGTTTGGACCTGTATCTGTAAACGGAGATGGGAATCAGTCCTGTTCAAAGTATGATTTCCCCGCTCATACAATCGAACCGGTTTCGATCTATTTCTATTTGAATTCCCTAGTTCTTGACACGATCAAGAGCATTCCCGCTCCGCCTTTTTTTTTTATATAAATTGCCTTGTCCAAGTATTCTTACCTCGCGAGATTAGTTTACACCCCCCCCCTCCGTCTCTGTCACCACATTTTCCATCATGTCCTTTCACTTGCGCCCCGTTTCCGATAGCTCTCCATCTCCATCGCCCACAGCCTCAGCCAGTCCACCAGGCATGCACAGTCCAGAAACGAAGGGTCCTACTACCGTACTTCCATCACCATCCTTGTCAAATTCAGCCAACGGTCGATTACGTCGACCACTTTCTCCAAGTTCTTTGCGAGGCAAGTTCCATACCACAATCTAAAAAAAAGACTACTCTCTGAAATTTCCTTGGTCCCTAGACGTTGATCTAACCCATACCCCTGACATGCCTCCACGCAAATACGCCGCTCCCCTAACAGGGCACGACCTCATGGCAATGTTTCCCCCGGCGCCACCCGACAATTTTCCTGAAATGCGGGCAAGACCAACGAGCGGATATTTTCAGCGACAGGAACGTGCATTCTTCGCGCAGGCCGGGAAGGAAATCGTTCGTGTGAGAGTTGAAGTGGATCTTCAAAATGGTGGGGAGCCGGACAGCCAAGCAAAGTCTCGAGCCAGGGACGGAGGGGTTCCTCGCTCATGGCCCCAGAGCCATGCGCAACCCTCTTCTACACATCATTCGCCGTCACAAACATCAACGACCCCATTGCTCTATCCCCCAAACTCTAGATCAACCCAGAGAGGCCCTGTACCTGTCACGCCAGCATCGGTATTCCCGATAACGACCCATCCACCAGCCTCTCAGCATCCGCCTAATCTCCATCTGCCAACCTTACACCAGGCAGGTTTGGGGTTACGTACTCCTCCACAAGACTCCACTCAAATCGGAGCGCCAAGTACCAAAAGCGAGTTCCAACCTGACGATATCGATCCCGATGAGGCGTGGAGAAGACCGATGCCTTATGCGGAGCGCAGGAGAGCCGGGAAACACACAAGAAGAGTCATTGTCAGAACATGACGAAGTGCGTGCTCCCTATTGTCATGAGGTTATCTCGGGCTCAATAAATTTTCATCTGATTATAGCGACGCGCCACACCTTGCCTTACACCCATTGTATACTTCATCATCTTGACTACGAATTGGCACGACCTATCATGCAAGGTTCTATACTTACACGACTAATAGTTTCTCCTTATACATATACACTCCAGCATCTGAATACCAAGTTTTCACACCATCTCCACTGTAGTAACTGTAAACATGAGAATTGAACCATTCATCCCACCCAGTGCGATTTCCTCCGGGAATTACACATCCGTAACTTCGTCCGATCTGCAAATCAGTGTACAGATCAGTTGGAAAATGATCATGATCGATATTCGGCAATTTTATGCCTTGCGATTAATCCGGCACTTACCGAGATCTGATCTGATGTATTTCCAAGATAACTTTTCGCGTTCAAAAGGTGAACATATGCTTCCGTCGGTGCCTGATGACTCTGCCTCTACACCCCAACTTCCAGATTATAGAAAGCAATCCTGTTGAGGACTAGGGCGTTCTTTCATGATGCTCCTACGATAATGCATCGGACAGGTCACATCCATCGATCACTTACTTCACTCGAGTCCAAACCGAGCCTGCGTTACCTGATTGCTTTTACAGACGGAAGCAAATGCCATTGGCCCCTGACAACCCTTATGAGGATGAGCACCTCATTTTGATACACAGATACCTGGGTGCTTCCTTTGGAAACGAACATTGTACCTATTCTTCTCAGGACTATCTTCTCTTCTCTTATTGTAAGGAAACCGCAAGCAACGCTTACCCCTTCTTCCACGATACCCGATTCCTAACTCCCCGTGAACAGGTAAGGAAATTTACTCCTCGTTACTTTTAGCTGGTAGGATTAACGGCGATAGAAGGCCTTTTTCAAGTAGAGTGGGTCCCAGGATCCCCGGCCACTAATAAGGCAGTCAACGAGCGGTTACAAAGTTAAAGACTGACAAAGCATAAGGATACGCATGGCGACAGCCTCGCTTTTCTAGTTTAGATCCACGTTTATCTCATTCGGCTCCAGTGAACGCGATACGGCTTCGATAACGAAATCTGTACACCAGGTGCTATCACATAAGAATAAAATAGGCGAGTGACAAGTTCATAGCGATAAGTGATCCGGTCTGTAACAGTTAACTCAGTGAAGCCTTATTAAAAAACACCTAGAGGGTTATACTTTTTGTACACATCATGATTAGTACCGTCTTATGACTCCTTGTATAGGTAATAGAAGAAAATTGGGGGGGCACACGGATGGGGAAATTAGGGATGAAGCCAATGAGCATGAAGTCATCCAAGACATAAAAATTACCTTGATTTGATTTGACAGCATCGGGTCGACTCTCACCGATGCACCGTCAATGCATTAGTATCCCGCGGACGTGGACGAGATCTGGTAAATGCTGATCACTACCTGTGAGAATATATGCAGGTCAGAAAACTATCAGAATTCATGTGTCAACCCTATAGCATAACAGGAGACAGATGAACTAGTCGTCAGTCCACTAGAGCGTTGCTTTGGCTTTGGAGCGTAGAGCGTTGGAGATTAATCAGTTGGACCCATGTCTAGCCGTCATCGGTCAATCTTGCAAATGCCACGATGACAGTCGACCATCACGGGCGCTGTAAAGAGATACTTAGCGTTCGGCGGACTTCGGGGAAGATCCAAATGTTCCCCCGCGTTCGCGACATGAAGGATGGCAGGGAGTACTTGTGTGAACGGGGGGCCGCTGTGAACAATCCGCGAGACCATCAACAAAGAGATGTGACTTTGGCATGAGATGTCAAATGTCAGGCAGTCGAAGCCTCGAAGCCGTTATTACTCCCGAGAAAGAAGGGGAATTAGAATAACTTTTCGTTTATTCAAAGCTAGGAGAAGTCGGATGGAGTTGTAACTCTGAGGGTCAACACCAATGGGGCGTATGATCCGGGTAATAACTGACGTACATATGTTTTCCGGTGGTAGACGGTCCGTGTACCCTGACGCTTTACTAGTGGCCATGATGCACCTGATCATGATATTTTCTGTGTTTCGACGAGTTAGATGACCGTCGGGTATTCTTTCTTGAAGTGAGTCACAGCTCCGGATTCGTGGCAAGCTATACTGCTTCCAGAGCCAAGTTTTTCTCCGAAAACCAAGCATTTGAACAAGATGGCTATCCTCGAGGAAGGATGATGGGTGACTACTTGGCGTGTTGGTATTCTATGCCGTTCGGCATAAGTAAAATAAAGACTAACTAATTCATTGTATTACATAATTAAGGCTGGATGACTCTTCCCTCGTTACAGTTGCAGAACGAAAGGATAGTAAAGTTTTGGAACTCGCCCTCCGGAGTGACGCTGATTGCTCTAGGAATCTTGACTGCCATTATTTTGATATTGAATACATCTACACTGGTCAATGTTCTGCTCAAATTTGTTAATTTTTGACTTCTTGACTAACCAGGACCCCACGTGTACCCTTCTGGACCGGTCATTCCACGCACGACCCATATCCGCACTCGACCTGAACAGTCTAAACCTCGCAAGCCAAAATCATCAGCGATGGTCGACAAGAAAATGGAAGAGAATATTGTCCAGTTTTGCGGGGTGACAGGGGCTTCGTGAGTCGGGAATTTTGAATCCTCCCCACGATCGCAGATTGATTACGCGCGCTATCAGGACGAGGGATGCTAAGAAGTACTTGGATAAATACAAGCGCGTCGACATCGCCATCGACGCCTTTTACAACGACCCCACCGAGTTTGCTACATCTGCCCGGCACCAAGCCAATACCTCCGCGCCTTCCACAAGCAAGTTGAACACACTATTCACCAAATATAAAGGTTGGATCAAACGCTAATATCGCTCGATAGTCTGTATCTGACCATGCCCGCCTCGACCCTGTGGTACAGATCCGGATGCAGACGAGATCACCGTCAACGGTACAATCAAGTTATGTGAGGATCTTGATGTCAATCCTGAAGATGTCGTCCTGTTGGCGGTTGCTTTTGAACTCAAATCTCCCAGAGTAGGGGAGTGGAATAGATCGGGGTGGACAGAGGGATGGAAAGGCCTTGGGTGAGTGAGCCACTGCCTTTCCTCAGTTCACGATCCGTCGTGACCCAGTTATATACCTTGACCTTTCAATCCAGCTGTGATTCAATACCAGCGATGCAAAGCACGCTACCCAGATTACGGGAAAAGCTTGCTAGCGATTCTGCTTATTTCAAGAAAGTATACAATCATACATTCGATTTTGCGCGATCTGAGGGGCAACGGAGTCTGGGTATGTTATTCATTGGCTCAATTTTCAATGCAGCTTACCATGTAGTAGGCCTGGAAACTGCTCAAGCTTTCTGGAGTCTGCTTATGCCCCATGGACTCCAGGGCGGTGCGCTTGCCTATACGGAGGGCGGTGATGGAGAGGATGTCGATATGGACAGCAACGAAGAAGGTTGGAGGCATGAGTATACCCAATGGTGGTTTGACTTCCTCAACGAGAAGGGTGTCAAAGGCATCAGTAAAGATACTTGGATCATGGTTTGTTGCTTCTTCTTCCCCTCTGGGTGGCCTTCAATTGTATGTCGATGTTCTTTTTTTCTAGTTTCTCGACTTTGTCCGCTCTATCAACTCCAGATTCACAAATTACAATATGGAAGGTTTGTTGTTAGTCTCCTAAACTAGAACCGCGGACACTTACTCGTGTTCTTCAGAGGCCTGGCCATCGACTATAGATGACTTTGTCGAGTGGGCAAAGCAACGATTAGATCAAGTCTAAAATCAACCGTGTCTCCTCATTTTTTTGTACACATTCCGTACCAGCTAGCTAGATTGTTCTTAATTAGAGTCCGTAAACATGTCTGTGCGAGTCATCACACGATTCGGTCCAGTCATGTTTACCCTTACATGACAGGACCTTACTACAAGTGATGACGGGAAAACCACGCCATTCTGGTCATAACATGGCAGAATACAGACACAGGTCAATGGATGTCGAAGGTATATAGTTAGAAATGGTCATGATTGAGTGGCAGGCATGAGAAAAGCGGTGAGCTTAAGACGATTGGGGCGATAAATCGCAATTACTGGCAGGAGGCTCACAGGCAAACTAACTCGTGATGAAGCTAGAGCTTAAGCAACGCGGTATACGTCTAACTGGACTCGGTGACTAAAGTCCTCAGCAACCTGTCACTAGTTCTCTGAGAGGCCTAGTGGTGCCTAAAGTACTAGGAACCTTACGTCTCATACGATCGTGATCTATTCAGCCCAACCTGGAGATAGTTAGGCTGGCAGGTGATCGTCGACAACGTGGAATAGGCAGGCGTGACGATGACGACGGATCAATTGCTCACCCCCGACTGGTTGACCCGTGCCGAGATGTGAAATGCAGGGACCATATACTGTGGTAGCGCGACTCGGGCGTATCCGCTAAATGGAACATAATCTATAACGGCTGCGGTCCAATTAATGGGTTCTATTGTACAATGTCATATGCCAACTTACGGATCGTCGGGGCGTGTATATTCGATCATAGGGTGTCCCAGGGTATAGGATAAGGGAAACCATCAAAGAGACCCTGGTCAGGAAAGAGCAATAAAGCTAGGTCGCTGTTGGATGATGTCTCGGAGTAAATATAATTTCGGGCGAACACATGGCAGCCAAGTATTTCTCAGGTCTAGTGCATTTTTTCGGCGGATAGTACAGTCACAACGAGTGCCGGTTGAGGTGAGCCTAATATCGCAGGAAAATGGTACAAGCGATGGACCAGAATCGGAAAAGGCCTATGCTGCCGGTCCCGAATCAAATTTATCAAATGTGAGGTTAGTCGGGGGTACCTATGTGCACCTTTCATGTCATAGATAAACCGGAGTGGTCCGCAAGAAAAAGGAGGGTCGATCAGTCAAATGTTTAAACCCTAGCACCCTATAATTTTTGGGGGAAAAAAAACATTCTGACTGACTCAACATGATATATTCGCGAGAAAACGAAGAAGGGACCTGAGAAATGAAACTAGGCAAGTGGTGGCCTGTTGGAAATCCGAGGACATATACTCAAATGGGTCAATGGTAATATTTTGCGGGAATAAAACAGACGGTTAGCTTACGTTGAAGCGTTCGATATTTGCAGGTTCAATGGTGTGGCGGTGATCAATCACACGTTGGAGCGACTGGTTGGCGACCGGCGGCCTGTGTCAAGATGGGTTTGAATTGTTACGGAATTGCAAAAGAATTTCGCGTATTGACGGTCAAGCGGAAATGCTGAACAGATGGCGGCTAGTACGTTTGCAACCAAGATATAGATCTGCCCATGCGATTAAGGCAGGGCTTTGGTCTCGAACCGGGGTGGAAACGCATGTGTGAGTGCGCTTATCGCGGGAGCCTATTGGTGGATTTCTTTGATTCTCCACAGCTTGAGCGGTGCTTCGAGAGTAGTGATCACTGTCTCTATAAAGGTGACGCGGGTAGGAGCGTCGATCACATCGTCAGCCTTGGGTAAACAATGTGTGGGAATGAATACAATTTTTTTTCTCTATAGTGGTTACTGTGTGAGGGTCCGAAGGAGGACAGCAAGGTGTAGGGCGAGGGCCGCCCCGCAGCTGTAGCTGGCTTGATCATTCACAAAATGTGACTCATGTGAGTCGTTCGTGTGGTCTACCCCACTATACGTGGTTCTAAAAATATCCTTTCCGGAGGTGGGGATGAGAGTGCGGCACCCAAGTTCTCGAAGCATGATAATTCCCTACTTCTCATTGTTTTGGAGTCAATAACATCTGTCCGGCATCATAATTCCGGCCGTTATCCGGATGGATCGTGAATGCGTTGAACCGAAAAGGACCTATGAGGCTGCGATCGAGCTATCTCTTAATTTGTGTGTTCGGCGGGATGGACTCCGTTTGAATGATGGATGAAGCATACTCGTGACGTCAACCTTGAGGGCATTTGTGCGGGTTCGTCGCGCCATGGTCACAGGGACTTAGAACATCTAGAAGATCTTATGTTGCGAGTGTCTATTCGTGTCCGAACCATTCAGCGAGGTCAAGTCATACGATCTCTCAAATCGGAGTTAGTGGATATCTTTTGACCCCCAATCAAGCTTGCGGCGTTTCGAAGCCACCTCGTGCTTGTCATCCATCCAGAATGGAACGAAGAGGCGTATGCAGGAGGAGCGAGCACTGCCTTCGCTGTTCCCCCGTGTAAACAAGCGTCTCAGTGATAATCACTACTCAACTAGATTGATCAGCTGAGTATATATATAATTGTTCTTGGGAGCTCACCAGAACGTTCTTTCACCCGAATATAATCCCATTCAATATCGGGAAGTACAAGAACTGTTGAACGTCCAACACCCGTCAAAGAAATGAATCGCCACAATATACGAATATGTGGAATACATTAGTCGAGAATTCATAAACAGATGGGGAAAGGGAACTGAGGGAAAATGGCCAGTAATGACCTGCAACCTTGCATTGGCTGTCACCTGGGGCTGTCATAATAAAAGTAGGCATAGAGAAAGCGAGTGGTTATTGCTGCCGAAGGCCAAGATGGCGCGCACGACGTACACATGTCACTACATTTGTTCTGGAATGAGTCTAGTCACAGTCGACCTGTAGGGTCGAGCAAGAGCAGAACCGTCGAGAATTCTTTGAGGGGCGTGGCAACATTGTTTGTAGAACCAAGCTGCTATTCAACAGTTGGAAACGGCCTTCGCCAATTTATATACTCTCCCGGAGTAAAGAAGGGAGGAATGGTGATTCCTTGACAAGTGATAGTCCAGGAGAGTCCGACCATGCCACAATGGCTGCTAAAACTTTTGCCCCATCTCTGTAGAGATGTCAGAATGTATTGAGTGTGAATCGTCATAAGGAACCAAATGTGCTAACTCTTTGTTCACCCGAACGACGAACTGTTCACCGCCATCTGCGATCCATAAGACATCGATATATATCGACGAAGATGTGAGGCCAAAGCTTTGGGTCAGTGCGTCTTGCAAGCATTTTCGTAGGCTAAGTGCGTCAACGTTCGGTGGCGAGACAGCAAGTCGGATATAGTGATAATCAGAGCGAAAAGGGTGCTGCATTAGAGTTCCTTAATATAAGTGTGATGACGATGAACAAGATATTGTCTTTTGTATTATATGCATAAAGAAAAGGCGTTGTAAAGCAGCCGATGTTTTGACGTTGTGTACGTCATGTTCACTTCAATCTAGCGCCTATTCATCAATGTTCATTGCTAACACGATCTAGCGGGTTTCATTGCCTACCCCTATCAAGCTCTTTGAGCTTCCTACATATGCCTGTACTCCGGAAGCCATCGACGACTAAGACCTTGCCTCGAGAGCGCAGTTGCTGTGGGGTTATAGAGGAAGCCACGTATCAGGCACGCCAGAAACAGGCAAGGCAAACGAAAGGGCAATCATGGATATCTCTCAAGTTTATGGTCGGAGCTACGCTCGGGATAATAGGCTATAGTGTGTATGTGTACATTGACAGATTCTGCGTAAAGATGATACAAAGACGACATGGTGAAGGAGAAACGAAGGCTGCGGGTAGTGAGTACTCCATCTGTACCTTTCTTGCTTTCGGCTTTATCCCGTCAGCCTCTTCATATCTCAGGCCAATTGGGATGATGTAGCCCTCTGCTGGTCGGGGGGCTATAACCACCCTCGACGTCGAGGGAAGATCTCCTGGCCTGTCGATCATACTTAACATTTTCACACATCTAATGTGCAATGTCGTAGTCGCATTGTTGGTCGTATTTTCCATCCTACTCTTGTGGACGTTGTGGGCGTACTTGAAGGTTTGTTATTTTCCACTTGGTTGCAGGCCGTTGACGAGATCCTCCCACTTAGGTCGTCCTTACACCCCCAGGTTTTGCGAGAGATGTATGCTAAATTCTATCGGCTTCGTTGAGTCCCTATTCATACAATCTGTCAGCACGTTGAGAAATCACCCAGACCAATGTTCCCCGAACCACCTCGCCCTGCGTCGCACGAAACTGCGGAGCATGACCTTGAAGCAGGTGGTCTGGGTCAACAACCCAGTCATCCATCCTTTTCAACAAATCGATCTCACGACCTGGGTGCCTCCGCCACCATTGGCGGACCGTCATACGAAAATATACCAATGCGTCGAAATGGCGATGTAAACTACCTAAATGAGGGCGACCGCCCTCATGCACAAGGAACCGATGCTGGTGTTCTTGATGCACTGCCTCATCCCACAACAAACATGCTGGGTGCTTCTGGGAGGCTGCAGCCTGAATTACGTCCCAAAGGATACGAGAAGCCTATACCAAAGGTCTCCCGGAGGCCACCGAGGGTACCTGTATTACTTCTTGAACATCGGTATTGTCCGATAGATGGGATTATAAAGCCCTATCGAGCTCACCACTGCCGTAACTGCGGTACGGTATGTTCACACGTCTCGTATCCCTGACTTGCCTTGAAGTATCTCTTGGGTTTTAGTGTGTCCTCAAGTATGACCACCATTGTCCTTGTATGTGACCCTATTTTCTTCTGGTGATTTCCCTTCTTTACCTGCGTTATAGGGATCGGACAATGTGTCGGGGCCCGAAACCACAAGGTACTGTTATCTTGTGCCGCTATAGATAGTGATCGATCATGACTTTTCTAGTTCTTTGTAAACTTTGTTCAAGCCGCCTGTTTTTTTTCAGTGTATACTTTTGCAACCCTTCTGGGATTCACCATCCACAGAGCGAGCACTTTGAAAGGAGATATTGACCCACAGGAGATCGTCGTTATTGCTCTGTATGGTGTTCAAACTCTCATCTCAGGGGATTTGTCTAATGTTAGATCCGGCAGAGCGGGCGTGTTCGCGCTATTTACTGCAACTCTTCTGCTCTCACACATACATCTGATACTGAAGGGTCAGACGACTGTAGAGAACATGAAGGCACGTGCTCAGAAGAATCGTGAAGGGCAAGCATTGGCAAAAACCTTTAGGCTCTGGCAGATTAGGTACGCTAAATCTGTTTGTGTTTTATTCCTAGCGCGCGCCGGTAGGAAGTTGTCTCACATGTTTACAGAGAGAAACAGAAAACAAAACGGATGTGGGACGAGGAATGGGGCTCTATAGACAAAGCTGGTAATATGTGGTGGCTTGGGAGCCGGAAGAAAGGCTGGCTAGATGTTATGGGCAACAACCGATGGGGGTGGTTCTGTGAGTGTATTATTTCTCTCTTGGCTTTTTCTTTTCCGGCTTTCTTCTTGCTTTCCCTTCGGCTTCTTTCGGGTACTCTGACGGTCGAAGTCTTCGATGATACTTGTTGCGACATTTTTAGCGGGGCTGGGTACTCGTGCCACCTGGCGTGGTCAGCCGTCCGGGCATTCCCTCGCGATAAAGCGGGGAAATCAATGGTGGTATTCTTAACATGGGGTCGAAGCTTTGGCCATGTTCTTCCGTTTCTCGCGCTCGCGCTTTTTTATCCTTCTAGTATGCAATTGTACGTGTCCTTCTCGATCGAAGGACGAGTGCCTTGGGATTTGGTGTGATTTTTTCATATTCATTCAAGCGATCGCGATGGACGCGTCAGGAGGCGACTTCCAATACAAGTTACCAAATTTCTTTTCGGGAAAATAATACCTCAGTCCGTCAACGTGTGCGCACACTCGTTGTCACCCGAGAAGCAGAATCATGTCTATTGTTGTGATTCCTGTTGCTGCCGTATGCTTCTATATCATCTGCAGACTTGACTGACATACGTTATCTAGTACCTATTGGACGAAGCCTCAGCGATGGTTTGATGTACCCTGTGAATCCAAGCTTTGACAAGCAGGGTCGGTGGCGGAGACGTATTGAATGGCCCCCAGAGTTACGCTAACTCCTATGGTTCCCTCCGAGTATGTACACAATCCAGTAACCTTGTACACATATGGCTTGGCGGAATCAATCGCCTTTCATACTCTGACGTTTATTTGTCCGATCGATAACGTTTCTAGACTCGCCAGGCGACATCATGTGCCAAATCGTAGCCCGGTGGAACCCACCACGACAGGTCTCAACGGGCGAAGCAAGGAATAGTCATTTTAAAGAAATGCTCTTCAAATACAAATATGGGTAATCCCGTTTCTGACCTCCACCAAGACATATTTATACAACAAATCGTCTGCATTGACTTGAACAGCAAACACAATATACAATGTCCCTCACTGCTATCGCACCCAATAACCATGTCTCAAATGGCACCCATCAAGTTGTCAAGTCTAACTTGAACAAGGCTGAAACCGCCCACGTCTCGTCGGTTGATGTCATCAAGATGGAGCTCGAGTATGGAGCACACAAGTGAGTAGCCTCCGTCCGATTCCACCGCTAGGGTTTTTGTCGACGACAACGTCCAATCACCCTTTGCAAAACAGTCACTAAACGATCCACCGGTCGACTTTGTCCTGGGGGGGTTCGTGGGGGTCATGGAGGGAATGGTTGAATGGCGGCGAATAGAGCAGGAACACATCACATCACGTCTTTCTCCTTTCCCGCTTTATACTGTTGTGCCACCACTAACTTGCGCTATTTTGGCTATTAGTTACCACCCCCTGCCTGTCGTTTTTGACTCCGCTAAGGGGGCGAAGTGAGTGAAATTCGCTAATGATAGAATGAATACCCTGATGCTGATTGGACGGTACATATAGAGTATGGGACCCAGAAGGCAAGGAGTACATTGATATGCTTTCTGGGTATTCGTAAGCATCATTTTGACCTTCAGCACCCACTCCATGTCTCATGTGGCTTCCGTGCAATCAGCACAGTAAATCAGGTGTGTATTTCGGTTCTCTACACTATTTACTGACAGTAATTCACATAATACAATAGGGGCATTGCCACCCAAAGATCGTCGCCACCCTCATTGAACAAGCCCAGAAGCTCACCCTCTCCTCGAGGGCCTTCTACAACAGTGTCTTCGGACGCTTTGCCCAGCAAATCACGGAGATGTTCGGCTACGACATGGTGCTCCCAATGAACACCGGAGCCGAAGCTGTTGAGACTGCCGTGAAGCTTTCCAGGAAGTGGGCCTACATGAAGAAGGGAGTTCCCGAGGGCCAAGCTGTCGTTCTGAGCGTAGAGAACAACTTCCATGGGAGAACCTTGGGGATCATAAGGTATGTAATCTGTGGGTTGGAGTTGCCATATATATCTGACCTGGCCACTCAATCTTAGCATGAGCACCGATCCGGACAGCCGAGTTGGCTTTGGACCTTATCTTCAGGGAGTTGGCCCGACTTTTGTTGACGGCGACAAGACGCGCACCATCCGCTATGGCGTCCTGGAGGATTTGGAGAGGGCTTTGGAGTTGAATGGCAAGAACGTTGCCGCATTCCTCATTGAGCCCATTCAGGGTGAAGCCGGGTGAGCGCTCTCTCTCCTCTTCGCCATTCCATATCCCAACAACCTTGAACAGCATCGTCGTCCCCGAAGATGGTTACCTCTCGAAGGTTCACGCTCTGTGCAAGAAGCACAATGTGCTCCTCATCTGTGACGAAATTCAAACCGTATGTTTTTCCTTTACTTCTATCAGGATGCCGGCTTGAAGGTTTCATGTTAGGGTTTATGCAGGACTGGCAAGATGCTTGCATCCGAGTACGACAACGTCAAGCCAGACATCGTCCTCCTTGGAAAGGCTTTGTCTGGTGGAAGTAAGTCCTGTCAGCCGTTGCCCCTCACTTAGTACTGACTTTTACTTCTAGTATATCCCGTATCTGCTGTTCTTGCTGGGAAGGATGTGATGCTTTGCATCAAGCCCGGCGAGCATGGGAGTACCTATGGCGGGTATGTCCATCGGCCCCCTCATTTTCATTACTTAACCAGGTTATTTTGTACAGTAATCCCCTCGGTTGCGCAGTTGCTATGACTGCTCTCCGTGTTCTGGTTGACGAGAAGCTTGCTGACCGTGCTATGGTGCTCGGCGAAATCTTCCGCTTTGGTGTTACCGCTCTCAATTCTCCCCTAGTCGCTACCGTGCGTGGCCGCGGCCTATTGAATGCTGTCGTCATCGATGAATCCAAGAGCAAGAAGGGACGCACTGCCTGGCAATTTTGCCTGCTTCTGAAGAGCCGAGGCGTCCTGGCCAAGCCCACACGTGTCAATATGTATGTCTCGACCCATCGTGATGAACCGATGCCCGATATTAATGACTTGTGACTGTAGTGTGTGCTTCGCTCCACCCTTGGTCATCGATGAGGCAGACCTGAGGAAGGCTATCAAGATCATTGGAGAGTGTCTGCGCGATCTTGATACTGTACGTGTCGTCTTCTGTTTGTCGACGTCACGATCTGTTCTTACCACTGTCCTTCAGCTTGATGTCATCCCTGGTGATGACCACTAAACAGTGCATACATATTCTTTGGGTGCCCCCCCAGATCGGTAGTAAGCTGGCTAGGGTCGCAGGCTATGCTTAGGGACCCGCCCCCTCGCCCGTCCTGGGTGCTCGGCACCTGGATAGAAAGGTGAAGGGGTTGTCGTGGCGTGTGTCATATGAGAGTGTAATTTACTGGCATCATGATCTTGTGATTGTGTAACATACTGAATGATACCTGACATTCAAGGAAATATTTTGGAGGGCCACTGAGTACTGAATAACAGTGGGTATCTTTCATGGGGTATCATAGTTGTTAATATTGAGGTAGAGTGTTGACCATGATGATAATCACTATCAGTATCATATAGAATACAAAACTATCTTGAAATACTCAAGACTTGTTGTAAGGTGCCTTGTAAGGTCAATCCTAACTGTGGAGGAATTGGTCGAAATAAACACCTCTTCAACAGTTAGTCTATCAGCAACTCCAGTCCCAGTTCAATACTTCGAGCACAGAGTGAAAGGCCAGGGTGTTCAGTAAGCACTTTGTGCTTGTCGGCATGACAGAATTGGTGAAGAGAGAATAGAGGTTGTATATTTAGTTCATTATGAGTATGGTGTCAGGACTAAGAAAAACCAACAGTTTTGAGTTAGAGTTCTATCCACTACAATCAACAAACTATATACTATGGACCATGAGGAGAAAGCATGTAACTATGGACAATGTGTACTACTGCAGTGGAATGTTATAGAACATCAAAGAATAACTACATAGATAAGGATTAGATAAAAATGACTCATAACATTACCCCCCATTTAAGACTGAGATTTCCATACAAGGTGATTGAGTTGTTGCTCTGTGGGGAGGTCTTCTTTGGCAGGTTCTGTCACTTGTTCTGGCATAGGTATAAATGGAATAGATGAGAAATCAATCATAGATAGTTGCTTTGGAGCAGAAGGGTGTTGTTGGTGGAATTCAGCAATGGCACAAGGAAAATCATTTTGGAGTCTTGATTCTAACTCCCAGGTATTATGGCATTCAGGATGATTTTTCCATTTGACTTGATACTCAAGTCTTCCATTGGTAATCCATGATGCTAGGATTTTTTCCAATTCCCAATCTTCACCTCTGATATTCAACTTGACTTTAGGTGGGTGTGGTTGATCAAATTCATCTTCAATGAACTTCTGTAATTTTGAAATGTGGAACCAAGGGTGAATCTTGTAAGATTCCAGGAGTTTGACTTCATAGACTGTGTTAGAGATTTTCTTCATAATCTCAAATGGTCCAAGTCGTTTCCAGTCCAGTTTCTTCTTTGGTTGTCCTGTTGTAATGTTTGAGGTGTTGACTAAGACTTTATTTCCAATATTGTATTCCTGAGGAGTTTGTCCATGATCATAGGACTTCTTCATATCTCTAGCAACTGAAGTAAGTGCTGCTTCTGTTTCTTTTCTAATGTGTTCCATTTTGAGTGTAAACTCAGTGTGAGATTTCAGTTGTCCTTGTGGTTTCTGAGGGAAGGTCTTTGTTTGTTGACATTTACAACATCCATCTACATATTTGTTGATCTGTTCTGTCATTTTAGGCCACCAATAATCTCAAGTAATGACTTCTTTTGTCTTGGCATGTCCTGGATGTCTGGAGATGACTGTATCATGGTATTTTTCAAGAATCTTCCTTTTGACAGTATCATCATGTACTACAATTAAACTGTCTCTAAAGGTAAGGCTGTCCTTTTGCTCCCATACTGCTTTGTCTTTAGGATTAATTGGGGCAAGACCTTTATTCTTGAGCAATTTCATGATTTCATCACCTTCAGTCAACAGTTCAGTTGCTCCTTTGGACTCTAGAACCAAAATTTGTTTGGGCCAGAGAAGAGTGACATTATCATTATCATGTTCTGCCCCCTCTTTATAATCTGGCCTCCTGGACAGACTATCAGCTTTAAGCATTGTTTCCCAGGGCAATGGCATGATTCAAAGTTATCAGCTAGTTCACTGGACCATCTTGCCTGCCTGTGATTAAGTTTCTTCACAGTCATAAAATATTGAAGGTTTCAATGGTCTGTATGAATTTTGATCTTATGTTTGGAACCTTGAACATAGTGTTGCCATTCTGACAAGGATCTCATGATTGCAAGCATTTCTTTGTCATGTATTTCATAGCTTCACTCAGCAGGATTAAATCCTCAGGAATAGAATGCTATCAGGTGCCATTCTCCATCAATCTTTTGACTAAGTACAGCTCCAGATGCAAAGTCCAATGCATCTGACTCAATTTTGTATGGTTCATTGTCCTGTGCCAGTCTTAGTACTGGGGCATTCATTACAACTTTCTTAAGTTCATCAAAAGATTCCTGAACTTCAGGTGTCCACACAAATTTCTCATTTGACTTTTTTAAAAGGTCATAGATCCCTCATGCAATATGGGCAAAGCCTTTAATGAACTTCTAATAAAAATTGCAAAAGCCTAAAAACAATTGTGCCTCTTTGAGATTCTTTGGAACTGGCCATTCTAGATCTGTAATTGCCAATGCTTTAACAGGGTCCACAGAGACTGTTCCATTTTCAATTATGATGCCAAGGTATTCAATCTTGGTTTTCTCAAACTCACACTTTTCAGGTTTCAAGTAGAGTTTATTCTTTCTGAGAATTTCCAAGGCCTCTTTGACTATGTGTCTATGTTCTTCTAATGTCTCAGTATAGATAAAGATGTTGTCTATATATGCCACAACTTTTCTTTTTCTAATTAAGTCTCCAAAGAGTATATTCATCATTGCCTGGAATATAGCCAGTGAATTGCAAAGTCCAAAGAACATAACCATTGGCTCAAATAGGCTGCAATTTGTTAGGAAAGCTGCTTTCTCTTGGTTGCCCTCTTTGATGCAGATATTGTTGAATCCCCATCTAATATCCATCTTCATAAGTATTTAGCTTTTCAAAAGATGTGTGATAATGTCCAAGATAAGCAGTAGGGGGTAGGTATTCCTTAGTGATACTGCATTGAGAGGCTGGTAATCCATTGTAGGTCATAATTCCCCATCTTTCTTTCTGACAAAGAAGAATCCTGCAGCCCATGGTGACTTAGAGGGTTTGATGTGTCTAGAGATTGGCAGGGGTATGCATACCCCTGGGGGTATCGGGTAAGGGTATGGGGGGGTACGGGTACAGGTATCACATCCTGTACCCTCACGAAACCCCTACCTGTAGGGACTTTTAGAGGGTTTTCGAGGGGTTTTCTTCAGTAATTCATGACAAGGTTAGATGATTGTGATGCGTCACACCATCAACATCTGTTTCATCCATTACAGAGCAAAATCAAATTACAACAGGTCGGCCGACAGAGCAATGGGCATCCACGCCTCCTGTAACACAACTCGGAGCACGAACAAAACTTATTTAAGGTCTATCGGCCGACCGAGCATCCCCGCTTCCTGTAGCACAACATAATGAGTTTTTTTTTTTTGATAAGACAAACGAATGAAATACCGATAACGTCTCTCTTGCGCTGCATCTCGCTTCTCCAGCCATGCCTCCCACAAACTCGGACAACATTGTTGAGGGTCCTCGCAAGCGTAAAGAGACCGCTCGGTTAACAGAGAATGCTGATCCACTCTTACCAAGGAATAAAAAGGTGAAAACCTCCATGCAACCCAAACCCAAAGCGACAGATACATTGAAAGGCCCCAGTACGGCCCTCAGTACTTCTTCTCGGCAGAAAACGGTAGAGATCGAAGAGGTTGAAGATGAAGACGATCTTGCTTGTCAACAACGCGCACAGCCAACCAATCGCGACTGCATTTTCGGCTCGGCTTCTGATGGTAGTGATGACAGTGAAGATGATGCACCAGAACTTATTGATGTAGATGATGAGGAGCCTGAAGAATCCCCCGAGGATGAGCTGAGTAAGTGAATAAGCCATGGATATAAGCAATGCACCTCACAGAACGAGCAGCACGCCTTGCAAAGGATTGGAATTCCCCCATCTATGCATTCTTTAAACCGACCCCCCTCATTGACCACCTTGATGGCCGCCGCATTCACATTTTTGAGTGTGGAGCAAAACACTGCAAGGCTAAAGGAAGAAATGGTCGGCATGTTCGGCGTTATTTGAACACAGGGGATGCAACGTCGACAAGCAACTTGAGGTGGCATGCAAAGATCTGTTGGGGGGAGGATGCAATTGAAGCTGCAGGTCGCACGAAAGATGTCCATACTGCTAGAGGTGTCCTCGCAAAGACAATCACAAGGGACGGTTCTATCACAGCTGCATTCGAGAGGGTGGGAAAGGAGAAGGTGACATACTCACATCGGCAGCATACTAAAACAGAGTCACGGTACATCCAATCGTCTGAGATCTGACCTAATGGCTCACAGCTCACTCAACAGTGCTGAGATTGTGTGTTGGGTGGCTGAAAGCACACGGCCCTTCCAGATCGTGAAAGATCGTGGCTTCCAGTGTTTGATGAAGACCGGAAGGCCTGATTACTACATTCCACCACCTGAGACTGTATCTCGCGATGTTAGACAAGTGTTCATTCATTGTCGAGAGAGGATTGCAAGGATGCTACAGGTGCGCATTAAGTGAAATTCTGAAGATAAACGCGAAGCTCAATAACCGCACTAGGAATACGATGGAGCCTTGAGTTTTGCAACCGACACCTGGACTTCGCCTAATCACAAAGCATACATTGCAATCACAGTCCATTTTGAGGAGAAAGGTGTCCCAGTTTGCATGCTGCTGGATCTAGTTGAAGTCGCGAAGTCACACTCTGGGCTCAATCTCACCGCTGCATTTGCCAAGGTTCTTGAAGATTTTGGAATAAGTGATAAGGTGAGTTTCGAAAATCCAACCATGTATGATAAGTTTCTATCCTGACTATGGCTTCAGATCCTCAGTGTTACCTGCAATAATGCATCAAACAACGACACAATGATTGACGAACTGAAGAACCTCCTCACTGAGTTTTCTGGTGCTGCCAGCTGAACATGTTGCTTTGCCCACATCGTCAACCTGGTTGCGAAGACTGTCATCCGACAATTCGATGTGCCTAACTCCACGGACAAGACACTTACTGACGAAGTTTTGAAAGAGTTGGGAGGTTTGGCTGATGGTATTGAAGCTGAGGAGTTGATCACGAGGGCAAGTGAATCGAAGGAGGATGACACAGATGATGAGGATGTCAACAATGTTGAGGGATGGGTCGATGAGCGTGAAGAGATGGAACAGTGGGACCTTGACAGTCTAGAGGTGGATGTGCAACCTGTATGAAAGGTGCTTGTGAAGGTGTGCAGCAACCACTAATTTTGTTGAACCTGTAGACCAACTATATCACCAATTTAGCTCCGCAAGGTATCATTTGCAATAAAAAACTCAACGACGATCATTCTGCCAAAGTGGTATGCTACCCTTGATGAGCTTAGGCTTGTTGACCGCATGATGCCTCGTGACGTGACTACCCGATGGAATTCTACTTATGACATGCTTGAATTCGCAATTCAGTATTGGGAGGCACTTGATGTCATTACTGGTGACCGGGAGATGAAGCTGAGGCAATATGAGATGGATGATGACGAATGGGAGATTGCGCGTCAACTATGGGAAGCCTTGAAGGTTTGTTTTTAGTTCTTTCACATCCAATATGCTGGATTGACGACACCTAGGTGTTCAAGGATGCAACTCTTTTCTTCTCACGTGGTACACCCAGCATCGCAACTGTTATCCCAACCATGGACCACATCAAGAAGGTTCTCACAGATAATGCTGATCTTGATGCCGAGTTCCAACCCTCTGTGAAGGCTGCACTTCTGATGGGAAAGAGGACTCTCAACCAGTACTACAACATGGCAAACATGTCGGAGGTGTATAGGATTGCGATGGGTGCGTCTCTGAGTAATATTTTGGTCTCCGTTGATCTACAAATCACTTCTAGTTCTCCACCCCCCGCCACAAGCTGCAGTATTTTAAGAATGCGAGCTGGGAAGATGAGTGGGTCAGAACAGCAGAGAGGATTGTACAGGACAGGTTTCGAAGATACAAGCCCAATCATTCTGACAAAGTTCACCCTGGTCCTGATGGGGTACATCGGTCTAGAATTTTCTCATGCAAGATAGGGTTCTTATATCATATCATAGAGTTTGGCAGCATCCAAGAACATCTTTGATGACCTTCCTGCACTTGCAGCGCCTCAACCATCAGAACTTCGTGGCGAACTTGAATGTTACCTCAGTACTGATCCAGAGCATGTTCCAAATGTGCTCGCTTGGTGGTCTGAGCGACGGCACACTTATCCATGCCTCTCACAGATGGCAATAGATTACCTTTCAATCCCAGGTTTGTTCACTTGTACTGTAGTGCTATTGTGATCTAATCATTGTATCAGCAACTTCTGTCGATGTTGAACGTGTTTTTAGCAAAGGGCAAATATTGCTATCACATCTCCATTCCCGGCTTTCCATTCAGTCCACGCATGCTCTGATGTGTGTGGGAGGGTGGAGCCGGATGGGGTTTGTCAAGGATGGTGATGTGAAGGTGGCTACAATGCTTCCTGAGGTTGGTGAAGATGAAGAAAAGCTTGCAGAAGACTGGGACGCTATTAACTTTGAGTAGATATGTCTGTTCCATGCAAGAATGCATGAAAAATGCATGAAAACGGGCAACCTGACCCATACCCTTACATGATACCCTTGAGGGTATTTGATACCCCTCATACCCCAGGGAACCCGTACCCTTACCCTCCAAAAACCCTACCCCTATTGGAGGGTAAGGGGTTTTGGAGGGTAAGGGTACGGGTAGCAAAGAAAAACCCAGGGGTTACCCCTGCCAATCTCTAGATGTGTCATGTTGTGAGATTCTCATCAAGAAACTCATCAAGGTGCTTCTCTTCCTCTGGGCTAATCGGATAAACTTTTGGGATTTTCAATGGAGTAGTTCTGGGCTTCAAATCAGTCACATGGTCCCATAGCCATTTCAGTGGTAGTTCATTGAAACCTTTCTTAAAGATCTCTCAGTACTCATGGTAGTGTCCAGATATGATGTCCTCAAATTTAGTTGACCATTTTTCTTTTTCAGATGCTCATTGCATAACCTGTTGCAGAATATTCATTGTTGCAAAGATCTTTAACTTTCTTGCAACAGGTGTCTTACTTCATTTGTAGATTAATGGGCCAACATTCATATTGGACAACTCTGGTATGACCATTCAAACAAATTGGGCATCTTCAGCTATCCATCAGAATATTGTATGTTCAATTCTTGCTTTGGCTCTGGATCAGGTTTGGATATTGCATTGATCTTTGCTTGCTTTTTTACCTTCCTTTCCTTTGTGTCAGTGTTGAATTTCTCAACTTGAGCATGTCCACAGCTACTAGGGCATCTTGTAAATTTAATATTGCCTGTTTGCCAATCAATTTCTGGATTGTGTTTGACCAACCAAGTATGTCCAATAATAATACACATCTTGCCAATGTTTGTGAGGTAAAACATGTCTCTTTCATGATGATTCTTATAGTGCATAATCTTAACAACATAGTCTGTGATTGATCCAGCCAAATTCCTAGTTCTATTAACATTATAGACTGGGATAGTGCATGGCAATTTTTTGACTTTAAAATTGTTGCCTTGCAAATTCCCTATCCATGAATAAACCCTTAGCTCCTGAATCTAGTAAACCATCAACTTGAGTCATCATATAGTTGTCTGGGCATTTAAGTCCAACACCTAATTTTGTATATGTGTCTCCATAAGTTGAGCTGATGGTTAACTTTTCTGGGAAGCAATCACCATTGCTGTTGCCATTTGCCTTAATGCCTGTGGTTTTTCCTTCTGAGTTTCCCTTTTCAGTGGTCTCATTGCTAGTTTCATAGATAAAATCTGTTGTATTCATATTATTGAAACTACTAATAGCAATGTCTACATAATTTGGACTGGAGTTCCCTTGACCAGAGGGAGGTCCATTCAAAAACCCTTATTGCAAAGCATCTTCACCATCTCTTTCTTTTGTTCATAGGTCATCTCTTCTATAGCTACTTGTATAGTACTGTAACAGTTTCTGGCTATATGTCTGGGTTTTCCACATTTGTAACAAGTAAAGTTGGGCTTTTTCTGTGAGCTATCTACATACATTGCATTGGGATCTTTGGCAGGCAGGGCAGTATTATGGCTGTTTAGGCCTTATCCACTAAGTCAATCTGGTTCATTGTTCATTTGCTCTAAGACTGTTGACTCCGCAAGTCTAATGTCTGCTGACTCCCTCTTTAGGGCTAAGTCGGATTGTTCATTCAAAGATACACTACTCCCTTCATAAGGCAAGTAGGATTGAGTTTACATCAAGGAGTTGAGAGGTAGTGAATATAGTTGATTCAGCTAGATCAAGCTAAAGAAGCTAACTATGCTAGAATGTCCCTATATATATATATTGGTCTGATAAGCATTGTTTACACTATTGGTCATATAGATAATAGTATTAGTAACAATGGGAAATGAAGTACATAAATAGGATCTGAAGATAAGAATTGGCCAATGTTAGTAAGCATATGTAATTAATGATACATAAAGAGAAAAAGATGACTAAGTCATGTGAACAGGGAATTTGTAATAGGTGGCAGCAGTAGGTGTAGGTGTCCATATCTTTGGTTTTGGTTGTTCATTGTATTGTCTAGTGGCCTGCATATGGGGAGCATTCTTAGAGTGAATGCCTTATCCTTCTCAATATGCACAGTCCAACAAGATGACATGGTCATACCATCCCTGGAGATCATTGTTCCCTGGCACTGGCTCATTGCTATAGACCTTGTGCAAGAGAATGGGGTTCAGCCTGCACTTGAATTCAGCAACCAATGTGACATCATTAAATCCTGTGAGAGGTGCCTGAGATCAGAAACTATTGATGTAGACCTCTGCTGTTGTGGAACCCTGAGAAAGTTTAGACAACTCTTCCTGAGCCACATCCTCATTATGGACTTGGGTGGAGTGGGCCAACACACTGTGTGGCAGGTACTTGTTCTTTATTTCTTTTCTTAGGAGAAATAAGTCCATTCCATATTCAGGAAGTTATAAATGACTAGAAACAATGTAGATTATAGTTTATAGAGGTCATGTGACCATGGGAAAATGTTACCAAGTAAACAAGCAATGTCTGTGCACAAAAGCCAATGCCATAGCTTGCCCGGTTATGGAGAAAACACAAAAACCATCAGAACTAACTTTTTTCCAGAATCATGGACACTAATAAGCATTCAGATTGTTGCCATGTATTTGGTATACTTATGTGGTGGAATAGATCATGTGACATGTGTCAATAAATAGAGAAATCAATCCTCTTTGTATTTCAGGTAAATATAGTAGTAGTTGTTGATTATTCCTATGTTTAGCATAATTTCCCACAAGGGTCATGTTTGGTCAGGGTCATTGTTGTTATAAGATGTTTGTTCACCCCTGGCATAACACACAGACCTTCAAAACTAGCTGAATCTGGACATTTCTAAAATTTTGCTCAAAATGGACTGTTGGAAAAATATGCTCAACAAGGAAATTGTAGAGCCATGTTTGTACATTCCAAACATATAAAAACAAAGTTAATAGCTTTACTGGTTATGGAGAAAAACATAAAATAAAATTTTAAACATGACACTTTGAAATATTAGATATGCATAATTTTGATGGCAGCATCAAAAGCATTATGTAAGCATCCCAAATACATGCATATTATGTCTCAATACTTTGTATTTATGGAGAAATGCTGTAAAAAGCCATAAGAGAATGAAAATCCCATCATGGAAATATTTTCCCACAGTGTTGAAATATGAATCAATGAATGAATGAATCAATTTTTTGCCTGAAACCTGGGTTGATAAAGAACTTGTAACAGGCTTGAAGTAGTCTTTAAACTTCTTGGTAAAAGTGTTCCAATCAACAAAAGGGGCAGGTCCAGTTCCATTCTCAGATGCCTCAATCTCTTGATACATGAGATCATGCCAGTTCTCTACAATGTTTCCTTTGCCAATTTGAACCATAGATAATACAAACATAATCTTCTGGTTCTCATCTGTAATATTTTTGCCTCTAAAGTAAAAGACACAAGATCAGATGAAGGTGTCAACCTTCTCTGGCTTGCCATTGAATTCTTTAGGCTGTTGTGGAAAACACAAAGCTAGTTGGGGGGTGATGTCATGAAAATTACATTTCAATCTTATCTCCATCTTTTTGATCTTATCTTATCTTTTATCTAGTGGGATCAGCTGCTAATTCATCTATCCCCAGTAGTTACAATTCTCCCATCACTCCCATCATTCCATTTTTTCATTTGATTGATGCTGTACATCACCCTGGTCATGTTTGGTTTACCTCTCTCCATATTTATTCTACTCTGGTCCCCCTTGAGTAGTTGTATATATACTGCACCTCTAGCTACTTGTTCTGTAGTCTTGATCTCATCTCTTCTCTGCAATACAGACAGGTCTTCTCAGCCCTCTATCTCTTGTGCTCTCTCTCTCCTTCTACTCTCTGACATTCTGCAGTGACTGCTATTGTTGCATCACTGACAACTAGCAGCCATAGAGTTTGTGAAAAGGGTGCAATTGTTGCTAATGACAGACAAGAAAAGGCCTCAAGCTAAAGACAACATTTGAGTATGTGAATCAAAGATAAAAAAGAGGATTTCCCTACTCTGAGGCTTGAATCATTGTTTGCCAGGATCTCCTGATGCTCATTGAATCCTTGGTGATCTGACATTGCAGAAATAATCCTTGTCCATATGATAAATATGGTGCATTGTGATACTTGAGGTAGAGGGCCATTACTGGCAGATATGAGTCCTTATGTTTTTTTTTTTGATTAACTTTTCTTTATATTTCTAGAACCAGGTTGTTGCAATAGAACTAGCTATCCAGAATCTCTTCAACTTTATATTACTTTTTTTTGTTGATAAGTTTGGTTCTGGAACACTTGTCAGGCATTGTCCTAGAATTAGATTGTAGGGTACAGGGAGTAGCTTGACATCACGGAAGGCCTGATGGATACACAACATGAAGATGTAATATGACCACACATTTGAGCTTGCCAAATACTTGTTGCACTTCTGTAAGGGGTCATGTTGCCAAGAGGCTCAGACAGGGAGCAGTATACACAGTATGAATAACCATGCAGGGAAGGGATGAGCATAGAGCACTAGAGGCTTGACTATGAGTAGAGAACACAGCCCAAGTCTATTGCAAAGGTGCCCTTCCATGAAGAGGAAGGGGCACCTTATATACAGTACATTGTACCTATGTCTCAAATAACAACAGAATCTGATATCAGTAACTCTACTGATGTAACAATACATCTGTGATATGTTAGTCCAGAGTAAACTACTATCTGTCAAGGGATTAAAGCAGTGTGTGTCAGAATAATAGATATAACAGTGAGGCTATGCAAGTTGTGCAATAGTGATTCTGATGGCTAGATGTGGACAAACAAGTGATTTCACCCTTATCCATGGTTATGCCAATAGAAGTTGGTGTTTATAGATCCTATACAAATATCCACCAATAAAAGGTAACAATATATATCTAGGCATTTTCCTTAAACTTGGGTGGAGTGGGCCAACACACTGTGTGGCAGGTACTTGTTCTTTATTTCTTTTCTTAGGAGAAATAAGTCCATTCCACATTTAGGAAGTTGTAAATGAGTAGAAACAATGTAGATGATAGTTTATAGAGGTCATGTGACCATGGGAAAATGTTACCAAGCAAACAAGCAATGCCTGTGCACAAAAACCATCAGAACTTACTTTTCCCAGGATCATGGACACTAAATGAGCATTCAGATTGTTGTCATGTATTTGGTATGCTTATGTGATGGAATAGATCATGTGACATATGTCAATAAATAGAGAATTCAATCCTCTTTGTATTTCAGGTAAATATAGTAGTAGTTGTTGATTTTTCCAATGTTTAGGATAATTTCCCACAAGGGTCATGTTTGGTAAGGGTCATTGTTGTTATAAGATGTTTGTTCATCTTTGGTATAATACACAGACCTTCAAAACTAGCTGAATCTGGACATTTCTAATATTTCGCTCAAAATAGACCATGGGAAAAATGTGCTCAACAAGGAAATTGTAGAGCCATGTTTGTACATTCCAAATATATACAGTGGCTCAAAAAACTGCCCCAATGTTTGTACATTTTTGAAAGATCAATATGGTATGAAGTGCTGACATAAGCAGGGGACCTGGGGTAATTATGTAAGATACTATGACATCGTGGCTTTCCAATGGACCCTGGATCATGTGATTTGGATCAATATCCATTAAGCTATAAGCCAAACAAAATGGTTACTTATTGGGGCAGTTTTTTGACCCTTATCTTATTTTCCATTATTCTGGCATTTATGATCCAATGCAAGAACATTATGGACTGTGGGAAGAATAAACAATGTCATGTGACTTTATTTGTATCAATTTGACATGTTGGAATTGGTTCAATCATCTTCTTGACCTCTTACCACCATCATGAAAGCCATTTCTACTGCTCAGCACAATACTGTTGTTTCTCTCCTCAATGAGGGCTATTCTCAGCGTCAAATCAAGGAGAAAACTGGTCTAGGGAAGGGTACCATCAGTAGGATCAGCAAAGATGTGGATGGAAACAAAGAAAACAACCTTGGTGGCCGCCCCTCCAAGCTGTCTGTTCGTGACAAACAGTCAATTATTCGTCAAATCAAGTCAGGGAAGCTTGATAATGCAGTTCAGGCTACCCAATTCATCAATGGCATCATCCCCAATCCTGTCACACCCCAGACAGTCAGAAATGCACTCAAGGAAAATCAATTTTATGCTGCTACAAAGAGGAAAGCTCCTCTTCTCAAACGAGCCCATCGCATCCGGCGTCTCCAGTTTGCAAAATATCATGAAAGCTGGACTGTGGAGGACTGGAAAAGGGTTCTATGGACAGATGAGACCAAAATCAATAGGATTGGGTCAGATGGAAAGGTTTATGTCTGGAAACAAAGGGGAGAACCACCATCTGATAGAACAACATCACCTACTGTCAAACATGGAGGAGGAGGAAACCTCATGGTATGGGGTTGTATGGGGTGGAATGGAGTGGGAAAGCTCATAGAGGTGCAGGGGAACATGGACAAGGTTCAATACTGTGAAATTTTGGAGAGTGGAGTTCAGGAAAGTTTTGAGAAGTTGGAAATGGTGGATGGCGAGCGCTACTTTCAGCAAGATAACGACCCCAAACACACATCTGGACTGGCCACACAGTGGTTTGAAGACAACAACATTCAAGTCCTTGGCTGGCCTGCCCAATCCCCTGACATGAATCCAATAGAACACCTTTGGGAACATCTCAAGCGCCGTCTTAAAGAATATCCGACACCACCCAAAGGAGTACATGAGTTGTGGGATAGATTGGCTGAAGAGTGGGGTGAAATTCCACCAGAGGTATGCCAAAACCTGATAGAAAGTATGCCCAGGCGGATACAAGCAGTTATAAAGGCAAAAGGTGGTCATACAAAGTATTAGATAGAAAATTAATAGAGGGTCATAAAACTGCCCCAATGAGTAATCATTTTGTTTGGCCTATAGCTTAATGGGTTTTGATCCAAATCACATGATCCAGGGTCCATTGGAAAGCCACGATGTCATAGTATCTTACATAATTACCCCAGGTCCCCTGCTTATGTCAGCACTTCATACCATATTGATCTTTCAAAAATGTACAAACATTGGGGCAGTTTTTTGAGCCACTGTAAAAACAAAGTTAATAGCTTTACTGGTTATGGAGAAAATCACAAAATAAATTTTGAAACGCGACACTTTGAAATATTAGATATACATAATTTTGATGGCATCATCAAAGGCATTATGTAAGCATCCCAAATACATGCAAATTATGTCACAATACTTTGTATTTGTGGAGAAATGCTGTAAAAAGCCATAAGAGAAGAAAAATCCCATTATGGAAATATTTTCCTGCGGTGTTGAAATATGAATGAATGAATGAATGAATGAATCACCTTTCTGCCCGAAAACTGGGTTGATAAAGAACTTGTCTTTAGTAAACTAAAGAACTTGTAAAACAAGTCAGCTGGTAAAGTGGGGACTCAGACTCTCAGAGATGGACTATGTGAAAAAATTAACAAACTTGGAAATGTAGATCCATATTTGTATATTCCAAATATACAACCAACTCAGTAGCTTCTCTGGGGACTTTATGCTGAGCTATATGGGCCACACAGACCACACAGACAAATGCAGGTGTCTACAGTCTGAGCTCAGACCCTGTTTGGCAGGGAGCCCTGCTTAATTGGCAGTCTGCATCTGAGCCAAGTCAAAGCTAAGTCCATAAATCCATGCTGTTACTTGGATGCTCAGACCCAGTTTGGAACAACTCCTCATGAAGTCCATGCAGACTGTCCAGATTGCTTACTTAATCATAGTTACCATTGCTTATTTAATGCACAAAAATGCAATATTTTGGAGAGTCAAATACAAGGCCTCAAGGTTATATGTCATGTGCATAAAGCATGCAGATTAACCATTTGGTAAGTCCAAGGTGCTTGTTTTTAAAATGACCCCTGCTGCCTACTCTTGGCCATTACTGGCAATGGCTGAATATTGTTGATAGGTACTACATCACCTGTCAGCCTTGTTGTCAACCTCCACCACTACATTCCCAGCTGCCCCACCCATCACCTCCCTGCCATATGATTGTGCACAATACTGCCAAGTACAATGCCAGGTCCCACTGCCACGGATACCACCACCCTCTCTCATACCCACCCCTCTCAGTGAAAATAACAACTGCAAAATCACAACAATAAGAGCTGCAGCAAGAACTACAGAGGCACCTGTCATATTACCAGTGACTGCCTGACCACATCTGCTAGTGAGCAGCTAGCATGGTGGACATGGATGGTGCAGTGGTGTATTCCATATGGTAGAACCATCACCTGGTGGCTGGGTGTGCACCCCTGGATGTGCTGTCTAGACCAAGTAGTGCCAATCACCCCTGTTGTAAGGGGAACTCCATTTCCGCCTTACTTCGCCGATCTAGCCTTACTTCGCCGAATCTCACTCCGCCGACTTCTACTTCGCTGATTCGCGACTCAGTCATCCCGCCGACTTACAATACAATTTCTCTGCTTACTTCGCGCTCACTCAATTACATTCACTACATCGCACGTTCATTACCTACGCCCACACGCACCCCCACTCTCTACTTCGCGCGCAGTTCGCTGCCGGACTTCGCACTTGTTTGGACTATCAAGGGCACAGTCACGTGACCTTCGCTAGCCCAACGCGTGTCGTCGTACCGCACCGGGAACGTGTATTTAATGTAGTACTAGGTATATAGCACACCCCCCCTGATGGAGGCTCCTCAGAGAATTCTCTTAGGATCCCCTCCACCAGGTGAGTAGTACATATGTCGTACAAGTGAATACATCAACTTAGGATCCCCTCCACCAGCGTCGGCCCGCTCTACTAAGTTCGCGCGCACTCCGCCGGAGTTGCCCTTACAGTAGAATTCTCTCACCAGCAGAGACCGCGACCTCACCGCAGCCATTGCCAAATTCCGATCGGCAGAAACTGTCAGCTCCGATACAGAATCCGTCAAGACCGCGCGAGAATCGCCCTCTCCACCCTCCTCCGAACTAGAAGTGGAACTCCTACTCCGGCCGATGGACGCCGAAACGAGGATGGATAACATCGAACGAGACGTAGGAGATCTCAATAGGAAGGCGGAGGAACAAGCCGAGCAGCTTAAGAAGCTCACCGACAGCATCAACGCGCTGATCGCGCTCCAAACCGCGGCTCCCCCACCCCTGGTCAATACCCCTGCACCCAGCGCCCCTGTAAATAATGTATCAACACCTCCCCCCACGACCCACGTTAATTCGGGACGACCTTTGGCACTCCGGCCATCGCTTCCCGATGACTTCGACGGATCGCGCGAACGAGGGCGTGCGTTCATTAACGCATGCGAACTGTATATAAATCTTGTACCACACCAGTTCGTGGATGAAGTGACGCAGGTACGGTGGGCGTACACCTTCATGAAGAAAGGCCGAGCGTATCTGTTCGCGGACCGGGCCATGCGATACCAGACCGCTACCGGGAACCTGAAGTACGCGACATGGGCCCTATTCCGCGCCGACTTCGTGGTCAACTTCTTCATGCAGAGCAAAGCGCAGTGGGCGATTACGAGGTTGGAAACGAGCAGCTACCACCAAGGATCGCGATCGGTGGATGACTACACGGATGAGTTCAGGGATCTCATCGACAAGTCGGGATACAAGGAGGGGTTGACGATTGTGGTGAAGTACCGGAAGGGACTGAGCGGGGAGATTCAGTCACAGATCGCGACGATGGCAGTGGGACGACCAGCGGACAATCAGCCGGAACAGTGGTATGTAGCGGCGATGAAGTGCGATGAAAACCGCCTCACCAACGAGGCCTTCCTGAGCACTAAACCGGCAGCTCGCACACCTCCCGCACGCACTACCTTGGCGTTTCGCGCACCGCCGCACTTCTCAGCCCCGACGCTGCAACGGATGGCACCACCACCACCTCCGCCGCCCCCTGCTCTCCCTCCACCGGTTCCGATGGATGTAGACGCGATGCGGAGGGCTCGAACGAACATCGAGACCTGCCACCGATGTAAGCAGCCGGGCCATTTCTGGAAGGACTGCCCCCTCCGCTACGACACATGGTTCATGTCAATGGAGGAGCAGCATGAGTTCGCGCAGCACATCTTTGCGATGATAGACGCACAAGTCGAACCGCCGGCGGAAGAAGGGGAAACGTTCGCAACCACTCAAGAGGGTTTTGTAGCGGACAGCGAGTGAACAGTACGCCCTCGCTGTCATCTGTAAATAGGTTCGCGTGTTTAGAAGTTGAGAATACAATTGAAATTTCCCAAACACCCAAAACTACTACAGAAGCCGTACAAGATACCATCCCCGTCCCTAAACCGCCGCGCCAGAGACTCCCCCGATGGGAACGAGCTCTACCCAAGCGATTCGTAGTTGCCGCCACCCCCAGCACTCGCTCGCTGAAGCTCAAGATTGAACTTCAGACGACCGACACAGGCGAGACATTTGCGACGAACAGCTTGGTAGACTTGGGAGCAACGGGCCTTTTCATCGATTCTGAATTCGTGCGGAGGAACAGGTTGACCTCGCGCAAGCTAGTTCGCACTATTCCGGTGTTCAACGTCGATGGCACTCCGAACGAGAACGGGTCTATTTCGGAGATCGTAGACCTCATCCTCCGGTACAACGGTCACTCAGAACGCACCCACTTCGCGGTCACCAGCCTAGGGAAGCAGGATCTCATACTGGGCTACACTTGGTTGCAGGAGCACAACCCGGAGATCAACTGGCAGACCAACGAGGTGAAGATGAGTCGCTGTCCCGACAAATGTCGGACCTGCACGAACGAGGTTAAATCGGAAAAGGCGGAGAAGCGTAAATTGGAGGCCCGCATCAACGCCTGTCGCGCAGGACCCATGCCCGAACCAGAAACAGAAATTGGAGAGGTTCCCGACTCTGAGCACGAAGGAGATATCGCCCTTGAAGATTGCATCGAAGAGGGCGACCGTATCTTTGTGGTCAACATCGGCGAACCAGGACAGTTTCAGAAGGCACCGGAAGAGATTCGGACAACCCAAACCATCTCGCAGCGACTAGCAGAAAAGATCCAAACGGAAGCCTGGAAGAACACGTCCCAGCAGATCGCAGACTCCTTTGATCGTAATGCGCAACCCAAGACGTTTTTCGATCTAGCACCGGCGCACGTCCACGAATTTGAGGATGTGTTCTCCAAGACGTCCTTCGACGCTCTCCCAGATCGCTGACCGTGGGACCACGCGATCGAACTTGTCCGCGACGCAGAAGGGAAATCCTGCAAGGTCTACCCGCTCTCAGTCGCTGAACAAGCGGAGTTGGACAAGTTCCTCAAGGAGAACCTCGCCTCTGGTCGGATCCGCCCCTCCAAATCGCCAATGGCTTCGCCGTTCTTCTTTATCAAGAAGAAGGACGGTTCGCTACGCCCGGTACAGGACTACCGCATTCTCAATTCGCTGACGATCAAGAACAAATACCCACTCCCACTCATCTCCGACCTTGTCAACAATCTTCGGGGAGCGAAATACTTCTCCAAATTCGACGTTCGCTGGGGATACAACAACGTCCGAATTAAGGAAGGTGATGAGTGGAAGGCTGCATTTCGCACAAACCGCGGAATGTTTGAGCCCCTGGTAATGTTCTTTGGTCTCACTAACTCGCCAGCAACGTTCCAAACCATGATGAACGAGATATTCCACGATCTCATCATGGAAGGAGTGGTATGTGTCTACATCGATGATATTCTAATCTACACAAAGACACTCGCCGAACACCGCCGAATTACGAGGTTAGTTCTCCAGCGACTCTGCGAACATAAACTGTACCTGCGACTGGACAAATGCGAATTCGAGAAGACCCGAATCGAGTATCTGGGGCTCATTATCTCGGAGGGGCAGGCGGAGATGGACCTGGTCAAGGTTGCCGGAGTAGCGGAATGGCCAACGCCCACGAACAAGAAGCAAGTGCAGTCCTTCTTGGGCTTCACGAACTTCTATCGGCGGTTCATTCGCGACTTCTCCCATATTGCGCGGCCATTGTTTGATCTCACCGGTAAAGACGTGCCTTGGAAGTGGGGTGAGTCGGAGCAGGAGGCATTCGAAGGGTTGAAGGAAGCGGTGTCGTCTAAACCGGTACTGATGTTCGCAGACGACAACCGGCCGTTTAGGGTGGAGGCAGATAGTTCAGATTTTGCGACCGGCGCAGTACTTTCGCAACTCAGCCCGGAGGACGACAAGTGGCACCCGATCGCGTTTTCGTCAAAGAGCCTCAACGCGGTCGAGCGGAATTACGAGATACACGACAAGGAAATGCTTGCCATCATTCGCGCACTCGAAGAATGGCGACACTTCCTTGAAGGCGCGTGACACGACTTCGAGATCTGGACAGACCACAAAAATCTAGAGTACTTCCGGACGTCCCAGAAGCTAAATTGGAGACAGGCCAGGTGGTCACTGTACCTCTCCCGATTCAACTTCTCGCTGCACCACAAGCCCGGATGAAGTATGGGTAAGCCAGACGCGCTATCTCGCCGAGCGGACCACAGCGATGGAAGCGAGGATAACCGCGATCTAGTCCTCCTCAAACCGGAGTTGTTCACAATCCGCGCACTGGAAGGAATGGTCGTGGAAGGAGAGGAAAGGGACATTCTGCGGGATATTCGGAGAGGCAATCGCGAGGGACATCAGGAGGAAGCGGTGGTGAAGGCAGCGCAGGAGTTGAAGAAGTCCGCAGGAAAATCGGTTCGGAGCGCAGAGTGGAGGGAAGCGCAGGAGTTGCTGTATTTCCGCGATCGCATCTACGTCCCAAAACACGCTGACCTTCGCAGACGTATAGTTGCGCAACATCACGATTCGCGAATTGCGGGACACGCCGGAAGATGGAAGACGTTGGAACTCGTATCGCGCAATTACTGGTGGCCTCAAATGTCGCGCTACATCGGCGAATACTGCAAGACATGCGACCTCTGTCTCCGAACGAAGGCTCAGCGTCAACTTCCAAGCGGCGAACTTAAACCGCTGCCGATTCCGGAAGGTCGCTGGGACGTCGCAAGCGTGGATTTCATCGTGGAACTCCCCGAGTCGCAAGGGCATGATGCAATCATGGTAGTGGTGGACACGGTGGGTAAACGCGCGCACTTCATGCCAACCACGACGACAATTACCGCGCTTGGATCGGCGAGGCTTTACCTCCAGCATGTGTGGAAGTTGCACGGCTTACCGAAGGCTATGGTCTCCGACCGAGGGGTACAGTTCGTGGCGGAATTCACAAGGGAGTTATATCGCATGCTTGATATTAAACTCACAGCGTCTACGGCGTACCACCCACAGACAGACGGACAGACCGAGCGAGTGAACCAGGAACTGGAGCAGTATCTCTGGTTATTTGTCAGTGAGCGACAGGACAACTGGGTCGACCTTTTACCGCTCGCCGAATTCCAGTACAATAACCACGTCCACTCCTCGACACAGCACTCGCCGTTCTTCCTGGACACCGGTCGACATCCACACATGGGCTTCGAACCACAGACCGCACCATCCCGGCTGGAAACCGCGAACGAATTCCGTGACCGAATGAAGGACACCCTCGAGGAAGCCCGCGCCGCATTAGCCAAAGCCAAGGACGAGATGGCGATGTACTACAATCGCCGCCGAAACCCAACACCCGACTACCAGGTTGGAGACCGGATGTATTTGGATTCGCGCGACATTCGTATCACTCGACCGTCGCAGAAACTGGCTCACCGCTACATCGGGCCCTACCCCATCGAAGCCAAGGTTGGATCGCACGCCTACCGCCTCAAACTTCCGCCGGCGCTATCGCACATCCACCCGGTCTTCCATGTTGTCAAACTCCTACCCGCGCCGCACGACCCAATACCCGGTAGAACGGTCACCGAAGTCCCTGAACCCACTCTCATAGACGGCGAGGTACATTATGAGGTTCAGGAGATCATGGACAGCCGGATTTACAGGAACAAGCTGCAGTACCTGATCGCCTGGAAGGGCTACAGCTACGAACAGAACACCTGGGAACCTGCCGACAAGGTGAATGCGGACGAGTTGGTCGCCGAATTCTACAGATGCAACCCCGGAGCACCGCGACTCGTACAACGCGTCCAATTCGCACAGATCCCGTTCCAACGCCAGCGTGAAGACACGCGAACCTAGAAGGGGGGTAATGTAAGGGGAACTCCATTTCCGCCTTACTTCGCCGATCTAGCCTTACTTCGCCGAATCTCACTCCGCCGACTTCTACTTCGCTGATTCGCGACTCAGTCATCCCGCCGACTTACAATACAATTTCTCTGCTTACTTCGCGCTCACTCAATTACATTCACTACATCGCACGTTCATTACCTACGCCCACACGCACCCCCACTCTCTACTTCGCGCGCAGTTCGCTGCCGGACTTCGCACTTGTTTGGACTATCAAGGGCACGGTCACGTGACCTTCGCTAGCCCAACGCGTGTCGTCGTACCGCACCGGGAACGTGTATTTAATGTAGTACTAGGTATATAGCACACCCCCCCTGATGGAGGCTCCTCAGAGAATTCTCTTAGGATCCCCTCCACCAGGTGAGTAGTACATATGTCGTACAAGTGAATACATCAACTTAGGATCCCCTCCACCAGCGTCGGCCCGCTCTACTAAGTTCGCGCGCACTCTGCTGGAGTTGCCCTTACACCTGTGCCCAAACCAGATGTGTGTAAGGTGAGTGCATATGTGCCTCACATCTAGTTGCTCAGATATACCTTGTTCTATTGTATATGCACCTATATGCTGCTGTATACCTTGAGACTACCTTGGTGTAATTCTATCTACCTTGTGATATGTTCTTATTCCTTTTACAAATATTAGTTTACTTCTTACTAATACTTTACCCCTGTACTATTTGCACAGCTCTAGTAGGCTGATATAGACTTCTGGTACACCCACAGTATTTATCCAATGTACCTATTTATAGATTGGACTACCCAATCATGAAACTTAAACTAATTGTTTAAATTTTAAGACAATTAATAAACAAAGAATATACCAAATAGTTAAATCACTAAGGAAGTAATATTGATCCAAATGCCTACTTGGGTGGAGTGGGCCAACACACTGTGTGGCTCTATTCCACATTCAGGAAGTTGTAAATGAGTAGAAACAATGTAGATGATAGTTTATAGAGGTCATGTGACCATGGGAAAATGTTACCAAGTAAACAAGCAATGTCTGTGCACAAAAGCCAATGCCATAGCTTGCCTGGTTATGGAGAAAACACAAAAACCATCAGAACTAACTTTTCTCAGGATCATGGACACTAATAAGCATTCAGATTGTTGTCATATATTTGGTATACTTATATGGTGGAATAGATCATGTGACATGTGCCAATAAATAGAGAAATCAATCTTATTTGTATTTCAGGTAAATATAGTAGTAGTTGTTGATTATTCCAATGTTTAGTGTAATTTCCCACAAGGGTCATGTTTGGTAAGGGTCATTGTTATTATAAGATGTTTGTTCACCCCTGACATAACACACAGACCTTCAAAACTAGCTGAATCTGGACATTTCTAAAATTTTGCTCAAAATGGACTGTTGGAAAAATATGCTCAACAAGGAAATTGTAGAGCCATGTTTGTACATTCCAAACATATAAAAACAAAGTTAATAGCTTTACTGGTTATGGAGAAAAACACAAAATAAATTTTGAAACACAACACTCTGAAATATTAGATATGCATTATTTTGATGGCATCATCAAAGGCATTATGTAAGCATCCTAAATACATGCAAATTATGTCACAATACTTTGTATTTGTGGAGAAATGCTGTAAAAAGCTATAAGAGAAGAAAAATCCCATTATGGAAATATTTTCCTGCGGTGTTGAAATATGAATGAATCAATGAATCAATGAATCAACTTTTTGCCCGAAAACTGGGTTGATAAAGAACTTGTAATCAATCAATCAATCAATCAATCAATCAATTTTTTGCCTGAAACCTGGGTTGATAAAGAACTTGTAATAATAGAAACAAGTTCCCATAGTATTGAAATGTATACCAACCATTCAACATTTAACATTTTATTTCTAGCCTTGCATCCTGGGTTAATCAAAAACTTATCAGATATGCTAAAAATAGAAATATCATCATCAAAGACAAAGTTCAAACAAATGTACATATGTCTGTTAAGTGTTTTTTGTTGTATTATCACATACTATATTTAACCATACTCATATAGCTAGCCATTGTCAAGATATTGAGCATTATAGATTCCAGGAGCATCCACATTGACTTGTTTGGCTATGCTTATGGCCAAGTAATATATAAATGTGATATTAAAATAGATATAATAAGAGATTATAATCAAATTTGGAAAGGCAAACAAATATAAATATACATTCCTGGTGTACCCCCTCCATAGGTCTAGGGGTAGTAGCAATTTCAATTGTTTCTGTTAGCCTTGTATTTGCTGAGATATGCATCATCTATATTGTGGGAATTTCATTAATATTGTTTGTTTGGCCAGATGTTGGCAAAGTAATATACAGATCATATTCATTTGTAATATGTAGTAAAAAGGTTATTGTTGATAATGAGATTTGGAAGGGTACAAACAACTACAAACACATATAAATAAACACATCATGTATTCCTTTACAATGTCTAGTAGTAGCATGTCCATCAGCTTTGTATTTGCTGAGATAAGTATCATCTATATTGTGGGAATTTCTTTGATATTATTGTTTGTTTGATATACAGACAGTATTCATTTGTAATATGTAGCAAGAAAATTGTTGTTGATGAGGTTTATAAAAATAAAAACAAATACAAACACTTACAAACATATACATGAGGTACTACTTCACCATATCTAACACTAGCAATTTAAATTATATCCATAGGCCTTGTTGTTGTTGAGATATGCAATGATTTATATTGTGGGAACTTTGATGGTATTGTTTGTTTGGCTAGCTGTGGCAAAGTCATATACAAACTTGATATTCATTTGTAACATGCTTGTAGTGAGAGAGCTGCTTTTGATCATGATGTTTGAAGGTGAACAAACAAATACAAATACATACAAATATACCAATTGGGTAGCCCTTCACCATATCTAGTGATAGCAATTTAAATTGCATCCATAGGTCTTGTCATTGTTGAGATATTCAATGTTTTGTAGTGTGGGAAAAGTTTGGCCCAAAGCGGAAGAAGCCTCTTGTAATCGTGCTTACGTTTGTCAACTATGCTATTAGAGCTAACAAGCTTACTACCCGTGCCTTTGGCATGGGGGGGTGGCTTGTCCATTCTGAAGGCAAATAATATTTACACAAATATATAAAGGGAGTTCCAGATATATGGTCACTGGAGTGTGGATTGCAGTTGGCCACAAATGGCATTGATTTTTTTTCCCCATACCACAGGCCCCCAGAAGCTCATCTATATGTTTGGAAAACTTTGCTGGATTTGAGACTCCCAAAAGTTTGAGAAGAGCCAGAGCCCAGATTCACAATCCTCAAAAAGCACTAAAATATGTTTTATGATATAAGCCCTGGCCCATATAGTGGATTTAAGGCCCATTCTGGTGAAAAACTTTTCCAAACATATAGGGGAGCTTCCAGGGGCCTCATACCACTCTAAGGAACAACTGTAAAATTGAAATTTATTTACAACAAATTACCTTGGTATTTCAGAAGAGATTCATCTGCTTCATTCTTATTTTTACTGTGGCAAGAATAGATGATGAATCATGATCATGGCTTTTGGTTTTGTAAATGAGATGGTAATTAGTCTCACAACAAATACAGGTGATATGTTCCTGCCTACAATCAAGGCACTCTCTAGATTGCACACAATCTTATATATTTACCTCAAAACTATTATGCATGCTTTGATAAGTATTTTGTAATCAACAGGCTATGGCCATGAAATTTTATTTAATTGATTTGACCTTTCCAGAATGTTCTATGAGAGGGGAGAAAGAAGAATGACACTACTTCCAGATTCCAGCAACACAATGAGCTAGTAGTTAGAAACCTGAGGGCACACATTTTACAAATTTGATGCTGGACACTTTTTGGTCACATGACTAAACAATGTGTCTGACAGCAAATGCCACCTGCTTCTGTTTCAGGCATCTGTTCAATATTTGTCATCTTTCTTTGATTAGTCATATTTTTAGTCAGCAAAGCGAATATTAGGTCAGCAAAGCTAGGGTCAAAACACCCAGCTGTTTTCATGTATAGGACAGCATAGTTGACAAACGTAAGCATGATTATGCAGTGGACAGTTATTAATTAATTCTTGAGATATCCCAACATAAGACCAATTAACTCGAAATTATGGTATTGAATGCAGCTTATGTTAGCAGTTGCCTTTTTTGCTTGAAATCCGCGCGTCGGCTAATATTGATTCCCACAGTTAGAAAAATATTTCCACGACTACAAAGTGTTACTGATGTACTTCAAAATGTTTACTGATCATGTTCTAATGAATTCTCGGAACACTTCAAAATTACTAACCGTGGGAAAAACAACACTGGATCTTGTTGGGTATGCTGAATTTTCCCTGCAAACCCAGGATGATGAATGAGTTACTTATGTAAACATAAGGACTCGTAATATGCACTGTTCAATCAAAAAATCATATTTTGAGGTGTTTGTGCTTGTTGCTGCCCAGGTGATATTTACTCAAGTGTCACCCAGTGCCTCTGTTAAGAATATGAGTCAGAATAAAAATAGTAAATGATTCTAGGCAAACTACCTGATAATTGCCCTTGTAATGCCCCTACTCTCTAGATTGAACATGTGGTAATGGATACAAATCCCCTGTTCCCCCAATATATGCTGATCTGGATCCCTAAAGTAAATACCATTCCATATGATTGTTCCTAATGGCATTGTAGAAGCTCAAAGTTGGATTGTGAAGGCCTAAGTTGAGTTTATATCAGTTGATCTGTGTATGCTGTAGATGGACTGAAAAGCACATTAGGGTTGTTCATGGTAGCCATTTTTGGCTCATTTTCTATTTTATTTTCAATCTCATTTTTCAAGAATGAACTTCAGAATGAGACCCGAATGAGCCAAAAATGACCATTTTTGAAAAAGCAAGCACCCCCTTTGATTTTGCAAAAATGAAAATTTCACTTTTATTTTCAGGTTCCATTTTTGTTGTTGTTTCAAGCTCAGCTCCAACACCTCATGTGCACTCACCACCACTATCCATGATGTCCTTACCTCCCTCCCTCAACCCCTACCACCACAACTTTGTCACCACCTGCCATCACCACCCCCATGCTCACTACCACACCTGCAAGAGCTGCAAGTTGCTGCAAATGACCCATATTGGAGACAATGTGAGCCCAAAGAACATCAGCCTGTTGTTTCTAGGGTATGTTTTTTTTCTATTCATTTCTTCTTTTTACAAACTGACTTACCATAATTTTACATTTTTCAGGATCTATTCTACTGGTAATAACAGGTGCCAATGGGGTACAACCCATGCCCACACCCACTTGTGCTACCCCTCCTCCCCATCCAAATGGAATGTGAGGGGTCTCAGTTAGGCTTTGGAGGTCAGGGAGGGGTGCTGGGAGACCTGCAGAGAGGGACACCCTTCAGCCAAGCACTAGCAAACCCCCCTCCCAGTGCCATGTCACTGACATGCCTAGGTGCCCCCAATGCAAAACATCAACCAACTGCCTGCTCCAGCCCTACAAGGAACTGCTCATAGGGTGGATCACAGGTGCTACCAGCTGAAAACAACCCAGCAACCACATCACCTGTCCTAGCCTCATGAGCAACTGCTCATGGGGTGGATTGTGAGTGGAATGATGACAACAGTGCCCATAGGTACAGCTCGACTACAACACCAGACATGTGGAGACAAGGGGGATGAGATGATGCTCCAGCACCTGCCACCCACCACTGTGAGCCCTTGCTCACAGGGTGGAATGGGTACTAATGGGCCTGCATCATCTCCACAACAATAATGATGAGCAAAAAGGGGGAAGGTGAGGAGATGACAACAACAATGCCAACACCAATGCAGGACACAATGACAACATGGACAAGGGGGAGACAACAATGCCCATGGCACCAGCCACTATAAGCAACTGCTTGTAGAGAGGAAGACTGGTGCATATGGGTGATGACAGGGAGGGGACCAACAAGGGTCAATGGCAATGGCAGCACCCCCACCACTGCTGTGAGCAACTGCTTGCATGGTGTCCATGGGGTGCCAAGGGGGCAATGCAATGGGGTGCAGACTTATAGCATGATGCAACAGGAGGAGCCACTGTTAACATAGAAAGGAGGACATGTGTGGCCATTTACTTTGTTCATTCTTTTTTTATAGTTATTTTTGTCATAGCACAAAGGAGTATATATTGTAGTATAAAGGAATATATATATTTGCTCAACACTATATCAAGTTTGAAGACAATAAGGAGATACTACCAATTTTAGTGACCAGCTCATGAAAGAAATTTCACCAAGTCATTTGAGGGGGAGTTTGAATATGCTGAGCACTTGCTAGCACTGCCAAGGACCATGTAAAATGCATCTTTGCTTTACTTTTCTTATTTTGCTTTCCAGGATGTTCACAGTAGCCATTTTTCACATCATTTTTTTTATTTCATTTTTCATTCCATTCTAATCATTCTTCTGCCAAACACCCAAAAATGATCCAAAAATGAAGCTGAAAATGAGCCAAAAATGGCCTAAAAATGGCTATTGTGAACAACTCTATTATGTAAATTGAGGAAAATGTCCACTTATGACCATCAATACACTTCACTGTCCAGCAATATCCTGCTTGCTGTGAGTTTACTACTCTAGAGTGCATACTGCCAGCCCAAGATTGCACTTTGATACTCCAACATCAAATGAAGTCCCTTGGAATTTCTTTGACACTGGGGGGGAGTAATGAGTTTCCAGGATGACCTGAAAATACCAGGGGGGGAGTGGAACGGGGTACCAACGTGAAGGGAGGGGACCATGCCCCAACAAGTGAACGCAAACCTTTAAGGCATTGGGAGGTTCAGACATGGTACAGTACAATACTGTTGGACTGCAGGTATCCTCAGTCTAGACCCGTAATATGACCTGGAGAGCAACTTAGAGTACAGCTCCACCCTGATGGCCCATTACAGATTACTTAGTGGTAATAGGTATTTATGCCCACATGTAGCTGGGTCAAACCCACATGCGCTTAATATTATTATATGATCAAAAAAAAAAAAAAAAAGTCCCTTGGAATTTCAAAAGGCTGGAGTACCCAAGGATTGGTAATCCTGGGAAGACGAGTTCTGCTAGGTGAGCCAACATCACTTTGCTGATTGAAAGGTTTAGTATTGTTGGAAAATCCAGGCCTGACAAGAAAAGGCACTGCCTTAATGCCAGCATGCAAACAGCCTTAGTACCTCACTTTTGATTTATACACAGAATTGAAAGATTATGTCATTCCAAATCTACTAGAAAAATTAAAACTGTCAAGCCTTGGTTTGAGAGGTTTGAGAGGAAGCAATGTACACTCTAAAATATGAATTGTTGTTAGATATGAAAGGGAAGAAAGGAACAGTAGATGCTTACAATTGTGGTCCATAGTTAATTCCTTGTAATGTATGAGCCTTTGCATCCAACCTCAACTTATCCAAATCATATTGTAGACAAGCATTCTGCTCCCATAGAGCAGTATTGTTGGCTTTTTCTTGGTCCAGTTCATCATATAGATGCAAAAGATTCAAGATATCTTGATTCAACTTTCAGAGTTGGTTCTGGTTATTCATGGTGAACACTTTCCACATGGCTTCCTGGCTTTTGTACCAGCATAACTCATTACATATAATGTGATTCAGCTACAAGTCCTTATGTTTACATAAGTAACTCATTCATCATCCTGGGTTTGCAGGGAAAATTCAGCATACCCAACAAGATCCAGTGTTGTTTTTCCCACAGTTAGTAATTTTGAAGTGTTCCGAGAATTCATTAGAGTATGATAGTAAACATTTTAAAGTATATCAGTAAGACTTTGTAGTTGTAGAAATATTTTTCTAACTGGGGGAATTAAAATTAACTGACACATAGATTCCAAGCAAAAAATGCAACTGCTCACATAAGCTGCATTTAATACTATAATTTTGAGTTAAATGGCCTTTTTCTCAGGATTAAATAATAACTGTCCACAGCATGATTACAAGAGGCTTGTTCCACTTTGGGTCAAACTTTTCCCACAATACAAAACATTGCATATCTCCACAATGACAAGACCTATGGATGCAATTTAAATTGCTACTACTAGATACGGTGAAGGGCTACCTAATTGGTATATTTATATGTATTTGTGTTTGCTTGTGCACCTTCAAATATCATAATCAAAAAAAGCAGCTCTCTCACTTTAAGCATATTACAAATGAATATCAAGTTTGTGTATGACTTTGCCACACAGCTAGCCAAACAACAATAATATTAAAGTTCCCACAATATAAGTCATTGCATATCTCAACAACAACAAGGCCTATAGATGTAATTTAAATTGCTAGTGTTAGATATGGTGAAGTAGTACCTCATATACTTCTGTATATATTTGGATGTGTTTATATTTGTTTATCTTATTCTAAACATTATCAATAACAAATTTCTTGCTACATATTAGAAATGAATACTGTCTATTTATCACTTCACTAGACATCTGGCCAAACAAACAATACTACTAAAGAAATTTCCCACAATATAGATGATGTATATCTTAGTAAATATAAAGCTAATGGACATGCTACTACTAGACATTGTAAAGGAATACATTATGTGTATGTAGTTGTTTGTACCTGTCCAAATCTCATTATCAACAACAGCTTTTTTACTACATTTTACAAATGAATATCATGTGTATATTACTTTGCCAACATCTGGCCAAACAAATAATATTAATGAAGTTCCTACAATATAGATGATATATATCTCAGCAAATACAAGGCTAATGGATACAATTGAAATTGCTACTACTCCTAGACATATGGAGGGGGTACATCAAGAAATGTATATATATATTTGTTTGTATCTTTCTCAATTTGATTATAATCTCTTGTTATATCTATTTTAATATCACATTCATATATTACTTGGCCAAAAGCATAGCCAAACAAGTCAATGTGGATGCTCCTGGAATCTATAATGCTCAATATCTTGGCAATAGCTAGCTATGAGTATGGCTAAATATAGTATGTGATAATACAACAAAAAAGCACTTAACAGGCATATATACAGTGGCTCAAAAAACTGCCCCAATGTTTGTACATTTTTGAAAGATCAATATGGTATGAAGTGCTGACATAAGCAGGGGACCTGGGGTAATTATGTAAGATACTATGACATCGTACATGATCCAGGGTCCATTGGAAAGCCACGATGTCATAGTATCTTACATAATTACCCCAGGTCCCCTGCTTATGTCAGCACTTCATACCATATTGATCTTTCAAAAATGTACAAACATTGGGGCAGTTTTTTGAGCCACTGTACATTTGTTTGATGTTTGTCTTTGAGCATCCAAGTAAAAGTGTGGATTTATGGACTTAGCTTTGACTTGGCTCAGATGCAGACTGCCAATTGAGCAGGGCTCCCTGCCAAACAGGGTCTGAGCTCAGTCTGCAGATATCTGCATTTGTCTGTGTGGTCTGTATGGGTCAATAGCATGGCCATGCTCCATGCATGTCAATGGCCTTTTTCAGTATCTCCCAAGTCCAACTGGCTTGATGACAACTGACCTCACTCTGAATGACTTGATGATGTCTGACCTCACTCCAACTACTGAGCTCAAATGCTAATCTGACCTCAACTTCACTGACCACCAACAAATTGGATTGGATCACCAGGTTGGACTTCCACTTGCATGCCCTTCAGGGATATGCTTTCCTCAACCTCCTGGAAACAGGCACTTTATAAAATTTTACTTACCTGCTATCATGCTCTAGTACATTTATGTACATATTTCCCTTTTCCCTTTTTCCTCACATCAGATGACTTTGTCCAACTTAGAGTACAAAGTTAGTATAAAAAGCCCTCCACTTTGTCAGTAGTATCTTTCAAAGTACACCTCTCTATCTACCCTCTTTTGCACACTCTAGAGCTCTAAAAAGCTCTCTTCTTTATGCTGTTCATTGGTCTCATGCTTCAACTTTGATCTGGAGAAGCATCCTTGTGCACTAGCACTGTTCTAGAGGGTTAAGACATTGTACTGCATATAAGAAGCACATGTCACTTCTTTGCACTACTTTTGTCTGCACCTTGTTTTATGCCACTCAGCAACAGTTTGCCTATCTAGTGAGAAAGGCCAATCAGCACTGACCTCCGACAACTGACTGCCAATTTCCCAACTTAAGTCTGACTTGGTGCAGTACTCTCATATTCTGCAGCCAATTTCTTAGTCCTTCAGCAATTGGGAACTCCTCTTAACTATATGCCTAGAAGAGATAGTAGCTTTCTCATTTATCAACATCCCAGCACACTCAGTATCATCATTGCTCAGTGTAAAATCCCCAGAGAAGCTACTGAGTTGGTTGTATATTTGGAATATACAAATATGAATCTACATTTTCAAGTTTGTTAATTTTTTCACACAGTCCATCTCTAACAGTCTGAGTCCCTTCTTTACCAGCTGACTTGTTTTTAAGGGAAGTACCTAGATATATATGATTATCTTTTGTTGTTAAATATTTGTATAGGATCTATAAACACCAACTTCTATTGGCAATTTATTTGCAGTTGTGGATATCATACACCATGGATATAGGTGAAGTTGTAAGGGGATCACTTGTTTATCCACATCTAGCCATCAGGATCACTATTGCACAGCTTGCATAGCCTTGCTATTACATTTATCATCCTGACATGCATTGCCTTAACCCCTTGATAAATAGTAGTTTACTCTGGACTTGGCCTTTCTTTTTATTTCTGTAAATGTTCTAGGATTTCTAGTAGAAGTTTTCTAATCTGTTTTAAATCTTGAAATATAGAAGGTGCATGCAAAAAGGATTTGAAGATTATTTTATAGGTCAGTTTAAGTATGATACACTGATTTTGAACCTTCCACAGATAATCAGCCTTTGACAATTCATGCTTGACTTGTAAAAGGTCCCTATGTCATACCATACTAACCCCCAAGTTGGCTGATGCATGATCTAGCAGAGAAAGCCAAAGTTATATTTAGAAGTCAAGTAGTAGGCTATCTACTGTAAGGGGCCAAATTGCACTGAGTGCCCAAAGGGGAGAGCAATATGAATGGCAAAATCAGCTGCACAGGGAAGGGGGCACCAGAGGGCTAAGCAGGCTTCATTACAAAGAGAGAGGGATCCATGCCTAGTATATTGCAAAGGCACTGTCTCCAATTGGATGGCCCTATCTATATAGGTACATTGGGAGATACTATGGAATTATGTCAGAAACCTATATTGGCCTGCTAGGGCTATGCAAGCAATATGGCAGGGCAAAGTCAGCTGAATGACAACTGGGTATCTGCAACACTTGGATATTGAGACCATACCTGAGGAAGCTAACAACAATAACAATAACAAAGACAGCAGCAGTACCAACAATAGCAGGAACAAAGCCAACAATGACTATATAAATGAGTGTTTACTAGTTAGTACATAAATGAGCAAATTTATATGGTGTCTGTGCAGGGTCTGCATGGACTTTTGCAGTCTGTACTGACTGATTTATATTATTTATATGGTGTCCTTATGGACTCTGCATGGAGTCCACAAGGACACATAGGGGAGTGTAAAGTATGGCACACCATCAGAGAATATATGGCTTGCTTGTAGATAATATATGGTATAACTCTGAGCCATGTAGCAACAATGGGAACCCCTAACCATTGCTTAGACTAGGTATATAGGATGGAGACACCTGGCAGAGGATCCTCAAAATAATTTCTTTGGATTTCCTGTGCTAGATGACTACATAGACTCTACTATACTACTTAATATGACTTTGGAATTCCTCTGCTAGATCATACATCAGCCAACCTTATTGAAAATAAATATAAGGACTCATATCTACCAGTAATAGCCCTCTACCTCAAGTATTTCTGCCTACCAGCACATGCTTTTTTGGGAGGATGCATCTTGTGCATTGGGCAGCTCATCTCAGCATCATGAATGGTTTGCCTTGGCATGGCAAGCCAAATGCAAACCAAACTGGCATACAGCCAATGTATATTCTGTACTTATCCTATATCTAATACATGTGGTATGATCAAACATATATTCCCAAAAAGTGCTGCAGGATATACCTTGTGTATATTCAGGGCTTATACATCACATGTATGTCATAATATACATTTAGGATATTCAAAATACTACATTGTCAGTCCAACAGGTATATTCAAAAGTACAGTATATTCATGTGTATTTGATGCTGAAACAAGCCATTTCCCCCAGTGTCAAAATGGACTGTGGGAAAAATATGCTCAATGAGGAAATTGTAGAGCCATATTTGTACATTCCAAATATATAAAAATAAAGTTAATAGCTCTACTAGTTATGGAGAAAAATGTAAAATAAATTCTCAAACACAATACTTTGAAATATTAGATATGTATAGTTTTGATGGCATCATCAAAAGCCTTAGGTAATCTTCCCAAATACATGCAAATTATGCCACAGTACTTTGTATTTATGGAAAAATGCTATAAAAAGCTATAAAAGTAGAAAAATCCCATTATGGAAATATTTTCCTGCAGTGTTGAAATATGAATCAATCAATGAATCAATAGAGCTGTTTTGCAACTTAAAATTTTTGAGATTTTTGGGAAAAGTTAAGCAGGTTTCAGAAAATGATGGACTCCACAGTTACTCCACTAGTGTGCATATGATATCAATCATGGCAACATGGCTTTTGTATACCAGAGGCATGCTCTGCTGCATCTACTGCTAGTTAATGACATCCAAATCTACTAAACTCTATCCAATTCTGCTATGCTTCAAAGTATGCAATCAATCATTTGTACCTTTCTAGGTCCCATCCTTGACTATAGTACCTGTTTTGTTCACATCATTCACCCTATTTTGGAGACTCCCCCTGACCCCTACCTTGCCACAGACTATGCTTGTTGCTATTGAAGTTGCCATGTAACATTGCAAACAATGAGGAGACTTAGTAAATGAACTAACAGGATCACCTATCATGTGGTTCAATAAATTGAGATAGATCCCCATGAGTCATGGGGCAACCCTCCACAAAGAAACTCCACAGAGGAAAGTTAACTGAGTTTTACTAAAACTTTTTTTGAGTTGCAAAACAGCTCTAATCAATCAATTTTTTGCCTGAAACCTGGGTTGATAAAGAACTTATAATTGATTAGGCATGCATGCAGCAGACTATCTAGATATTACATGTGTAGTCTACTATAGTCAATCTTACCTGAGCTCTTAGTAGCTTTGCTAGTAGTGAGAGAAGAACATATAAAATGATATTATTATAGAGTGGTTTGCAGCTACTCATATATATACATCTAGAAGTGCACATGGACCATGTGTGATTATGAGAGTACAAATTTCAACACACAGAACATGACTAAAATGTCAGTCCTGCTGACTATGGAATTTTTTTAAAGTCACCAGATAGTCATCTGGCCATTGTGCATTATTATCAAGCCTGTACCAACTTCTGCAGAACTATGCTGCAACTTTTGCTCAACCATAGCTGCTTGTTTTTTTTCAGTGTATACTTTTGCAACCCTTCTGGGATTCACCATCCACAGAGCGAGCACTTTGAACAGAGATATTGACCCGCAGGAGATCGTCGTTATTGCTCTGTATGTTGTTCAAAATCTCATCTCAGAGGATGTGTCTAATTTTAGATCTGGCAGAGCGGGCATGTTTGCGCTATTTACTGCAACTCTTCTGCTCTCACACATACATCTGATACTGAAGGGCCAGACAACTATAGAGAGCATGAAGGCGCATGTTCAGAAGAATCATGAAGGACAAGCATTAGCAAAAACCTTTAGGTTTTGGCAGATTAGATATGTCAAATCTGATTGTGTCATATTCCTAGCACGTGCCGGTAGGAAGTTGTCTCACATGTTTTCAGAGAGAAACAGAAAACAAAAACGGATGTGGGACGAGGAATGGGGCTCTATAGACAAAGCTGGTAATATGTGATGGCTTGGGAGCCGGAAGAAAGGCTGGCTAGGTGTTATGGGCAACAACCGATGGGGGTGGTTCTGTGAGTGTATTATTTCTCTCTTGGCTTTTTCTTGTCATCCTCCAGCTTTCTTCTTACTTCCCCTTCAATTTCTTTCGGGTTTCATTGTTTGTTTCCCGCTCCTCTGACGGTCGAAGTCTCCGATGATACTTGTTGCGACATTTTTAGCGGGGCTGGGTACTCGTGCCACCTGGCGTGGTCAGCCGTCCGGGCATTCCCTTGCGATAAAACGGGGAAATCAATGGTGATATTTTTAACATGGGGTCGAGGCTTTGGCCATGTTCTTCCGTTTATCGCGCTCGCGTTTTTTTTATCCTTCTCTAGTATGCAATTGTGCGTGTCCTTCTCGATCTAAGGTCGAGTGCCTTGGGATTTGGGGTGACTTTTTCATACTCATTCAAGCGATCGCGATGGACGCGTCAGGAGGCGACTTCTAATACAAGTTACCAAATTTCTTTTCGGGAAAATAATACCTCAGTCCGACAACGTGTGCGCACACTCGTTGTCACCCAAGAAGCATGTTTTCACTTGTGTCGTTATCGCCCATGCGAATCATACCTAGTGTTGTGGTTTCTGTTGTTGCTGCCGTATGCTTCCATATCATCTGCAGATTAGAATGACACTTTCTTCTACGTTATCTAGTACCTATTGGACGAAGCCTCAGCGATGGTTTGATGTACCCTGTGAATCCAAGCTTTGACAAGCAGGGTCGGTGGCGGAGACGTATTGAATGGCCCCCAGAGTTACGCTAACTCCTATTGTTCCATCCGAGTATGTACACAATCCAGTAACCCTGTACTAACCTTGTACACATATGGCTTGGCGGAATCAATCGCCCTTTCATACCTCTGACGTTTATTTGTCTGATCGATAACGGTTCCAGACCTGCAAGGCGACACCATGTGCCAAATCGTAGCCCGGTGATTCGTTGCATGAGGCGAGGATGATCGAATAGGTTATCCAAACCGTACAGGTGACGTGAGTCGGAGCAAAAATCGAACAGGGGAACCGACGACGACGGGTCTCAACGGGCGGAGCAAGGAATAGTCATTTTGAAAAAATTGCTCTTCAAATACAAATATTTGTAATCCCGTTTCTGACCTCCACCACTTCCGTTACCCAACACATTTTTATACAACAAATCGTCTGCATTGATTTGAACAGTAAACACAATATACAATGTCCCCCACTGCTATCGCACCCAACAACCATATCTCAAATGGCACCCATCAAGTCGTCAAGCCTAACTTGAACAAGACCGATACCGTTCACGTCTCGTCGGCCGATGTCATCAAGATGGAGCACGAGTATGGAGCACACAAGTGAGTAGCCTCCGTCCGATTCCACCGCCAGGGTTTTTGTCGACGACAACGTCCAATCACCCTTTGCGAAACAGTCACTAAACGATCCACCGGTCGACTTTGTCCTGGAGGGGTTCGTGGAGGTCTTGGAGGGAATGGTTGAATGGCGGCGAGTGGAGCAGAAACACATCACATCACGTCTTTCTCCTTTCCCGCTTTATACTGTTGTGCTACCACTAACTTGCGCTATTTTGGCTATTAGTTACCACCCCCTGCCTGTCGTTTTTGACTCCGCTAAGGGGGCGAAGTGAGTGAAATTCGCTGTTGATAGAATACACTGATGCTGATTGGACGGTACATATAGAGTATGGGACCCAGAAGGCAAGGAGTACATTGATATGCTTTCTGCGTATTCGTAAGCATCATTTTGACCTTCAGCATGCACTCCATGTCTCATGTGGCTTCCATGCAATCAGCGCAGTAAATCAGGTGCGTATATCGGTTTTCTACACTATTTACTGACAGTAATTCACATGATATAATAGGGGCATTGCCACCCAAAGATCGTCGCCACCCTCATTGAGCAAGCCCAGAAGCTCACCCTCTCCTCGAGGGCCTTCTACAACAGTGTCTTCGGACGCTTTGCCCAGCAAATCACGGAGATGTTCGGCTACGACATGGTGCTCCCAATGAACACCGGAGCCGAAGCTGTTGAGACTGCCGTGAAGCTTTCCAGGAAGTGGGCCTACATGAAGAAGGGAGTTCCCGAGGGCCAAGCTGTCGTTCTGAGCGTAGAGAACAACTTCCATGGGAGAACCTTGGGGATCATAAGGTATGTAATCTGTGGGTTGGAGTTGCCATATATATCTGACCTGGCCACTCAATCTTAGCATGAGCACCGATCCGGACAGCCGAGTTGGCTTTGGACCTTATCTTCAGGGAGTTGGCCCGACTTTTGTTGATGGCGACAAGACGCGCACCATCCGCTATGGCGTCCTGGAGGATTTGGAGAGGGCTTTGGAGTTGAATGGCAAGAACGTTGCCGCATTCCTCATTGAGCCCATCCAGGGTGAAGCTGGGTGAGCGCTCTCTCTCCTCTTCGCCATCCCATATCCTAACAACCTTGAACAGCATCGTCGTCCCCGAAGATGGTTACCTCTCGAAGGTTCACGCTCTGTGCAAGAAGCACAATGTGCTCCTCATCTGTGACGAAATTCAAACCGTATGTTTTTCCTTTACTTCTATCAGGATGCCGGCTTGAAGGTTTTATGTTAGGGTTTGTGCAGGACTGGCAAGATGCTTGCATCCGAGTACGACAACATCAAGCCAGACATCGTCCTCCTTGGAAAGGCTTTGTCTGGTGGAAGTAAGTCCTGTCAGCCGTTGCCCCTCACTTAGTACTGACTTTTGCTTCTAGTGTATCCCGTATCTGCTGTTCTTGCTGGAAAGGATGTGATGCTTTGCATCAAGCCCGGCGAGCATGGGAGTACCTATGGCGGGTATGTCCATCGGCCCCCTCGTTTTCATTGCTTAACCAGGTTGTTTTGTACAGTAATCCCCTCGGCTGCGCAGTTGCTATGACTGCTCTCCGTGTTCTGGTTGACGAGAAGCTTGCTGACCGTGCTATGGCGCTCGGCGAAATCTTCCGCTCTGGTGTTACCGCTCTCAATTCTCCCCTGGTCGCTACCGTGCGTGGCCGCGGCCTCTTGAATGCCATCGTCATCGACGAATCTAAGAGTAAGAAGGGACGCACTGCCTGGCAATTTTGCCTGCTTCTGAAGAGCCGAGGCGTCCTGGCCAAGCCTACACACGTTAACATGTATGTCTCCTTCCGTCGTGGTAAACTGATGCTCGATATTAATGACTTGTGACTGTAGTGTGCGTTTCGCTCCACCCTTGGTCATCGATGAGGCAGACCTGAGGAAGGCTATCAAGATCATTGGAGAGTGTCTGCGCGATCTTGATACTGTACGTGTCCTCTTCTGTTTGTCGACGTCACGCCCTGTTCTTACCACTGTCCTTCAGCTTGATGTCATCCCTGGTGATGACCACTAAACAGTGCATATATATTCTTTGGGTGTCCCCCCAGATCGGTAGTAAGCTGGCTGGGGTCGCAGGTTGCGCTTAGGGACCCACCCCCTCGCCCGTCCTGGGTGCTCGGCACCTGGACAGAAAGGTGGAGGGGTTGTCGCGGCGCGTGTCATATGAGAGTGTAATTTACTGGCATCATGATCTTGTGACTGTATAACATACTGAATGATACCTGACATTCAAGGAAATATTTTGGAGGGCCACTGAGTACTGAATAACAATGGGTATCTTTCATGAGATATCATAGTCGTCAATATTGAGGTAGAGTGATGACCATGATGATAATCATTATCAGTATCATATAGAGTACAGAACTGTCCTGAAATACTTGAGACTCGTTGTAAGGCGCCTCGTAAGGTCAATCCTAACCGTGGAGGAATTGGCCGAAATAAACGCCTCTTCAACAGTTAGTCTATTTTCCCCGCATTAGCAACTCCAGTCCCGGTTCAATTCTTCGAGCACAGAGTGAATAGCCAGGGGTTCGGTAAGCGCTTTGCGCTTGATGGCACGACAGAATTGGCGAAGCCAGAATAAAGGTTGTGTATTTAGTTCATTATGAGAATGTTAACGGAACAACGTAAAGGATAAAACAGACTCGGAATTGACGAAGTTTAATACATAAACTATCACTTTAGGGCCGGCCCACCGGAGCCTGTGCGAATTCCAATCTCGACAAGTATTCAACGGCATTTGTTGAAAAGCGGCACTAAAGAATTCAAAGAGCACCTCAAACTGCAGAAGAATGGGAGCAGGTAACTATTTGAAAAGAATGTTGGGGAACTCGCGGGAGTTGGAGGGGAGGTTTATGCAGTTACTGGCCCACTCCCAAGAACTCACCTTTAAATCAGACATCACGTAATTTGTACCATCAAGCTGAGCGATCAGAGAAGACATTAGTGAACCATTCGCATAGATTCAGGCTGTTGCTATAATCCTTGTCCACAAAGCACAAGTTGATCTTCGTGTGATCCTTCTTCATTCGATCTTAAAAGAACGACCTTGAATGACCTGTTCCCCATCCCAACGCGGTGCATAACGTAGGTTTTTACCCTCTTGCTCCTACCCGACATTGACGTCCTGGGGATTTCTTGATCCATGTTCATAGTTGTACCCGCAGAGGTAGTGAAAACCGGAGTCGTCTGCTATTTCAATGCCCCAGCCATAACACTTCCTCTTCATGATGGAAAAATTATCGTCTCCCTCGTTCCACGCGTAAAGGAAGGTGTTCGTGTAGATAACGTTTGTCGGATAGGTTTCAACATAAATCGAGGGAAACCACTTGTTGGTGGTAGTCCGGGCTTCAAATTTGAATGTGGGCCCAAAGGAAGAATCGCCGAGGTACTCTTTGTCGTTAAGATCTATACAAGGAGAAACAAGTTTAGGGAGTAGCTGCTTGCAAAGTAGGGTATTGGGTAGCCTTGTTATTTTCGAGTGTTCATTGTCATAGATTTCAATTAACAGATAGAGGGCGGTGGATTGACTGTGCGCGGTTTATTAACAAAGTCAAGGATTTGTCGATTGGGGACACGATACCATACTTCGGGCCTGACGCCGAGTTACTGTCGCTTTCATAATGATCCCAGTCGTAATCGATCATGATCTTGTCGGTTAGACTGGTAAGAGAGCCTTCCCCAACGATAGCGCTCTGGAACCAATCGAGCTGATTGGCAATACCCATAGTAGTGGATCGTGGCTGTTTCTTAAATTCTTCCAGTTGTTCGACTTTGTGCACCGATGGTTCAAAGGTTGTGTTGGCTACAACAGTAGATAAAGCTTGCTCATTTTGCTTACTGTTGATAAATGTTTAAAACAAGGTCATTTAACGTAACTCGCAGTATTGCGAACCTGAGATCCAGCCCCGACGTGTATGTTTCGAAAAAAAGTGACTGCTCTGATTAATTGCTTCCACAGCTGCCACTTCTTTAGAAATAAACGGACTTCTTTCGGAATCGTTGCCGAGTGTAGTGGTCTCGGTAGGTTGGGGTGAGGTGATCCTGTCTATCATAAGCTATTCATCTCACTCACCTGAAAAGCAATCTTATCCTAATTGGTTTTTAGGTCCATCCAATTTCCATTGACTTCAGTGTTCGTTGTGTCTTTTATTGTGCCCATCGCCTTCAGTCTTTTTTCTTCCGTGACGTTCTTGAGCTTGGAGAACAGGAGCCCGCCAGCCTTTCCGGCAATCCATTTTACAGTGGTTGATGGAGTGAGAAAGAACGAAGAATGTTTGTGCAGATGGCGGGGATATGTTCTAATATATTTTCCTCGTCAAGAAGGGAGTGTCAGAAATCAATAGTTATCAATCCCATGGACGTTGTCCCTGCGCGATTCTCGGGTAGTAAAGATGGTATTTGACCGTGTCACTAGTCAAAATCTTGAATAGGTGTCGCTACCTCCTACGGTTGGTCGGAATAGACCGAAATCTTTTGCAAAAAAGACCAAATAACCACAGGCTAGTTCGGATCCATGTTTCGCCGGGGTTCTAAAATTCGGAGGTGGCGACATCATGGATATCACGAAAGAGATCGGATATTGGGGTACTCATGATCATGTCATGGTGCTATCTGAAACCAGAGAAAGAAGGCATTTAACATCCCCATCGGTCGAATGTGTTGGTAATTTATTGAGGGTAACATCATACTGTATAGGGCACATATCATGACCAAGTGGGAAATAATCCACAATGTCCCCGTGGTAATCCGTCATTCCAAAACCCCAAGTCTGGGAGATGAGAGGGGGTAAAAAATGTGCTCGTTCGTCGCAAAAAGTGGCCTTGTATGCAGCGGCGGCGGCGTTCGACATGTAGCTAGTGCATCTTCCCGCCGATAACTTGCCGCCTTTTGTCGGGGTCCTGACAAAGACAATCTCCAGTTTAGGGTGTTGTGGTGAGCGTATAACTAGCTTCGTGCAACAGACATGACACCAGGACAGTGGGTTGACACGTAAAACCCCAATCATCAAAGGCGAACCTCCTGTGCGCAGAGTCACAAGTCCAATCAAGGCGCTAGGGCGTTAGGCCTTGATTAGTATAGTATATGGATCTTCTGTCCTTCTGTCCTATCGCATTCCAATAGGCAAGCCGTTTCCGACAGTTGCCCGTCTGCCAACCCTTCCAAGTTTCACTTAGGTCTCAAACATGTTTCTGCAAGGCAAGTGAAAACATACATCATGAATGAAGCCTTACCACGAGTATCCGGGCGTCATGTGGGCTTCATGGAGATCCTGTGGACCGGGAGTAGGACTGCAGACATCATGTGCGTTGCAGCTGATGCGCGTCAATGATAGACGTACTTCGAGTTTGATCAGGTGAAGAGCGCTGATGGAAAATACCTAGAATGTCCTTGAGATGATCAGAGGCACCACAGCTCGGGATATCTGCAATAACTATAAAATGAATAAGTAAAAATTTATATCACTTTTCGCCCAGGCAGTTTCGTCGGTCTCCGGTCCGGTGGCGTATTTGTGCGTGCTTACTTATCAAGGGGTTTCTAGAATTTTTCGCGTGTTTTTACGTGTAAGCTTAAGCGAGCCAAATTGGCAATCCAGTTTATCTCGTCTCAACACGAGTGCGAACCTACTTTTTCACCTCTCTCAACTTGGGGTTCGTTAACCATGTCCCCCCCTCAGAGTTTTTTGCGCCAACGTGGCACAGCGAAGGAAACACTACCAAAAAGTGTCACTGAGGAGCAAACTTCAAGGTTGCGACGCGAAGAAGTAGTATGGGGAAAGACACCAGGGGGTGAAGGTATATCTGATCGTCTTTTATCGGGAACGCTGTTTCTAACGTTTCGCCCAGTTTTCCGCGTCCCTACGACACACGATGTATTAACTACATTGTTCCATCCTGGATATCCGAAGAGTCACCTTGACCTCCTAAACTTGGGCTTACTAGGCTTACAGCTCGTCATCTTTTTCCTACTGCCACGTCATGCTTCTCAGATATTTTTCTTTTTCTATTTCGCGTTCTGGCGGGGTGCTTACGACGCTGGACTTGGCTGGGTGCTCACTAAGCAGAGCAAGAAGAAATGGGTCGTCAGGGAGGTCCAAAGGTTGGGCTGGCTCGATGCTGATCGTCGTCCGGCGGTTCGCAATTGGATTAGAGACCAACTCGCGGGCAAGATGGGCAAGGATTATTCCTTCGATGTCGGTTAATTTTAGATACCAAATGAAGCTTCACTCACAGAAAATTAGGAATTACCACTTGAGTACAATACGTGGTTGCTGTTCCGCCAAGCCGTGGACGTCATCCTTGTCAAGTCAGTTTTCTTTTGTTCTCTGCGACCATAGATGTTGATGGAATCGTACAGCGACTTCTTGTCCTACTGTATGTTCGCATTTTCTTGTTTCCGGGTTCCGGATGGCCTATCATTTGGAGTGCATGTCATGAGGTATGTTCGCATATCTTGATTACTTGATCCGCTCACGCTCCTTGTATAGATGGCTTGGTGGCATCGTGCTCATTGCGTTCAACCTTTGGGTAAAAACGGAAGCCCACAATGTTGTTAAGGATTATGGCTGGTACTGGGGTGACGTCTTTTTCCAACGCGGTGCCTTGGTATTCGATGGTGTTTTTGAACTCGCGCCCCACCCAATGTACTCCGTTGGTGCGATCACGTCCCTTTGATCCGCCCTTATCAGTCTAATTATGATGTAGGTTATGCCGGGTACTATGGCCTCTCTCTTATCGCTGGGAGCTATGCTGTTCTATTTGTCAGCCTGGCTGCTCACGCTGCCCAATTTGCATTCTTGGTATTTTTCGAAAACCCACGTAGGTCATCTTCGACTGTTTCCGACGAGACTCCAACCCTCGTCATTAATTTGCAGATATTGAACGGATGTATGGTCAACGCAAGGCGATTGCCAAGCGTACGCCGCTGTTCCCTAGCCGCCCCAAATCGGCTTTGCTACCTCCAGGCCAAGAGACTTCAGGCTCAAGTACAATTGATTCAGTGGTTGGCACTGCTATCCCCATCGAAGCTGATCCAGCCGACATTTTGTCAACCCCGGCAGCGACCGAAGGCGAGACGGCTACAGAGACTGATTTTGAAACAGAGACCGAGCTCGATGATGATACGCCGATCGCCGGTGTGATTCGTAAGAAAATGTCAAAGCATCAACAGCAGCGCTCAATTGCCAGCTCGACGTCATCCAACGGCAGAATAGATGCTAGCGCCCCTAGACACAAGAAGAAAGCAGTATCTCAGCACGACTTGTTAAATAAGTACTTTCGAAGGGATGCAGTAGTCGTCAGAAACATTGACTTATTACGGTGCGAAAATATTCGGTTTACACTCGCCTATCGCTCACATCATCTTCAGAGCAAACGACACGATGCTTGTTCTTATCGTCACCTATGTCTTGTCTATCTCGTTTCTCCCTCGTTTCTCCGACCAAGCCATGCTACGCCTCCATTTTGTCCATGCGTTGGCTTGGTGTTTGATCCACTATGTCGGACTTGGACATCTTCTGAAGGCGCAAAGCAAGAGCAAGTACATTGTCCGGCATTTCATGAAGAATTATCACTACTCGAGTAATGATGGTGGGGGTGCGATTGTCGAGGCGTTCGCCAATTGGAAGGCCATATATAACTTGAGCATGTGCATGACATATGGCAAGTCATTCACTCGTGACATCCCGTTTTCTTCTCACCCATTTTTAGTTTCGTGCATTGGCGTGGTCTGGAAAACCTATGCTATTCCCAATGGGTGGACGGTCGGGAACGAGCTACTTCGTCATACATTGGGTTCCGTATGTTAATGTCGTCTCTTTCTTCTTCCGGAATGTTGAATTTTTCTCCGTAGCTTCTAATCGGGTTGCATATTTGGGCTACCATGGAGTCATATGAAGTCCTCGGTGTCTTCGGTATGTTAGGTTCATTGGTCATACTAGGCTTGGTAGTTAATTTGCATGGTTCGTCAGGGTGGTTTTTTGGTGATTTTTTCATGGAAGAGTTCCCTGCAAACCTTGAATATACAGGCATCTATCGGTGCGTCAACTCTCTCATAGTCACAAGTTGCATTTGTCATTTTTGTACCAGTTACTTAAACAATCCGGAAGCCATGGGGGGTGCTGCCTGGTTTGGTCTAGCCTTGATCAGTGGAAGCAAGCTCGTGCTGTCATTGGCTGTGGTGAGACATCTCGCGAATTGGTGGTTCCTAAGTTATGTTGAGAAGTATGAATCATCCCGCTCAATGCTGTTATTCTTACTCACCGGTTCATCGTAGCCCACACATGCGAAAGCTCTATGGTGACTCCTTGCGTAAGGAGGCGGGTTTCGTCAAAGTCATGAAAAGTGTGGCGAGCAAGAACGCGCGCATTTTAGAGTCTCGTGCTGGAAAGCATGCCCCGGAACTTAAAAGGGTCGCCAAAGAGGTTAAAGGGACATTTGATAAAGTGTATGAGGAGACCGCTGATGCCGTTGAAGAGTTCTTGGCGAAATGTATGTACCCTAACGGCTTGATCTACGCCAACTTAGCGAACAAACTTTCATAGCGCGCCCGAGAATTTCCGAAGTAGTGGAAGACACGAAGATTTTGCTTCAACAATCAAGGGAGCGGCTTGTTATCACGTATGCACCCTCGCCTCGCCTCCTCATCGGAACGATAACTTTAACTTGACCATTGTTTCAGCCGAGTCGCCAGCGATATGTCCGCCTATGACAAAAGCAAGTATAGAGTATCGATCGTTCCTAGTTCCTCTGGTACAAACCATTACCACCTCGGTGAACCTATCACTGTCAAATGGCAAGCCCCACATAAGCATTCTCGTAAAGATTGGATCGGCCTTTACAGAGTAATAGCTATGTTCTTCAAAACATGCAGTGAGCTTAACTGAACAAACTTTAGGTTGGGGCGAACAAATGTACTTTAGTCACGAAAACCTCCTCATTGGGCATGTGGGTTCCCGTACACGACGAGGAATGGGACGGCGATGTATTTTTAGGCCTTGCAAGGCCACCATCCCCACGGGATTCTAAAAATGGAACTGTCACTTTCAAAGGAAATACATTGCCATGGTTAGTTGGGCAATATGAGGTAAAGCGTTTACCTACGGGGAAGCATCTAGTACTAACAATCGCGCACTAGATACGATACCACCATGACGGCAAGTACAACGTGATGAGCTTGGATGGTCCCATCGAAATATTTGGTTCGTTATGTGCACCCTCAGCCGTGGTGAATTAAGGTTGAAGGGACCTATTCTTTTTAGTCGACAAGCCTACGGAATTGGACTTTACGTCAGTGCGAGAGTCCCTCATGCACATAGTACCTCTCTGCCTCGATTCGGACCCATCACTGATCCCCGAGTCTTGCAAAGCACCCAGTACTCCCAATCCGAATGTTCCATCGTCGCTAAGCCCTGACGAACCGGAGGTGGACGATCGTGACCCTGACGACTTTAGTTTCTGGTCGGAACAGCAGGCAAAACGGATATGTTTGGCCATTGAACAGTTGTTCGACGTCGAGTACGCGCCGGAGGTGGTAGTAGCGGACGCCAATTTGACGGCACTTGCGAATCGCGTATTGCTATCGAAAGAGATCCTAACGGCCTAGGGGCAGGCGGAGGGGTATTGCGGTAACGCCGCGCTACAGGCCCAATTCTCTAGATCCTATATACACATTCATGATTTACGCTCTTTTCTTTACAATTCCATATACATGGGTCGTAAAAGAATTCAATGATCCATTTAGTTATCTGCGCACCATGGTTGGCAACATCGCGCTCAGTTAGCGAATATTTCCACGACCCACAACAAGGCTGAGCCGATCGCCAGTTCCGGCTCCAAGAAATACCCATTATCACGTTCCAGCCAAATCTTTCCGGCCTTATTCAATTCTTCTCGCGACTATGAATTCAACCAAGGCATAGTTTTCTCTATCGTAGTGCGTGGTAGCTGCTTACGAGGCAGGTGCCGCAATTCTCTTGTCCTCACTAAGCAGTGACAAATATTCTTCCAGTAGTCTCCAATACCCACCACCCCGGGGGCCATCGTCGTCAAGGAGGGAGAGGTGGTCAGCACTGGTTTCAAGCATGTTCGGTCCCGCTACGACGATGTCTTCGAAATCTCCAACACTGCGGATAGGCCCGTCTCCATGCACGCAGAATGCACGCTACCTTTAATGCAACCGTTAGCAAGGCTCCCTCAGCTAAGTGGCAGGTTCAAGTGAATCCCGATACATCTTGAAACGGCCCCACACCACAAGAAAGGCCCACAAACGTGTTTCACGGAGGTCGAAAAAACGCCTCCGTACCACGAACGGCAGTGAAGATCCCAGAAGCCCGAGGTGATCTCGGAAGGCCGTGAGTCCGCAGGACCACAGACGGAAATTATGTTTTGAAGGATCGTGAAACAACCACCCCACATCAAAGTCAGGAGGCTCAATGGTACAAATCTTTATGTGGCTTGACCCACCAGGACCGGATTGGGATCTTCAAAACCACGCTGGAGATGGTGAGGCTTGACAACCATCGATGAGCTCCGCGCTCGGACTGAACAAATTATTAGGTGTTGATTGATGCAGATGGGCTGAAATCCGCCGGATATTCCATAGGGACCCAGGGAAAAATGTTTTCATATGTCATGACTGGCAGCTTGTTGGAGTCACTACCAGACCTAGGCTGAGCGCCGTCGATCTGAATGTGAGGTGAGTCTTCGACATACTGATTTTTTCTCCTAGGAAGTTTAATTTCCTTTCTCTGCCTTTCAGATATAATATAGTAGGGTCGCTTTTCTGTCCCTCGGGAATCATGGGACCTCTGTTGGTAGTCTGATTAACTCTTTTTGAGGGGAGCACCATCCATGTCGTAAAGATAATCTTCTCCCAATCAGATAGGGTAAGATTACTTCTGAGAAGTGGCCGTCAGCCTTTTCCTCCTCGATGTTCGGTCATTGCACAGATCGAAGCGAAATTACACCGCTCATATACAACACGCCCTTCTATTGACGCACAAATGATTTGGCGCTCGAGACACGTCCAACATCGCGGCATGTCAAGCTATACCTGGCCCCACGCTGCAAGACACCGCCTTGTTCCATTACGCCTTTCACTTCCTCTCCAGTTAAAAGTTGCCAATTTGCAATCCCCACGCCAAGCTTCGTAAGTGTCGGTGGAGTAGTAGGACTTCCAGGCGATATGTGATCTTCTGATAACCCTTGAATACTAAATTCGAGTAAGGGATGTAGTTTCCACTGGTGCCTCAGTTACCCGGCGAGATGACTCACCCGTGAAGATGGGAATCATACATAGGCCCTTTGGATATTATCAGGCTCCGCCTTTCCAAGAGCACCGATAGGACTGGGGTAGGATTGATTGTTTTGCCGCCCGCAGTGGCAGCTGGAGTCGATCCTCCTCCAGAATTAAGGTCCTCATTGTTGTATCGATAATAATGGAAAACTGAATGGGAGCCCAATGAGATGGTCGCGACTACAGGATAGTAAGTTGGCCCGTCTTCATGTGGCTTAAACACCAAATCCAGATCCGGATCATGAAAAATGGATCTGTCATAATGCGCCACATACCATGATTCCTTGACCAGGTAGATACTGTGGAGCCCCCGGGATATAAAACGCTTCATGCCCAAAAAAGGGGTTGGAAAGTACTTACTTCATTCAAAATGACATGGTTGGGGACACCATGAGGAGAGGATGTAAAGAAACCAGTGCTCTTGAGCCGCGCAATGATATTAGGACTGACGTGTTTTCAGGCCCCACGTCACTTGTCACGGTCCGAGTACTCACTACGCCGTAAGAAAAGTGGGCATCGTCTGTGTCAAGAGTACATTCCTCGAGGTAATTTCCCCACCTAGACACCGAATAACATGATTAGGGACACCAGTTTGTTAAGCCGCTATTCATCGTACTAACCCCACAGCTGCAGCCTATAGGATTCTTATTGAACCAAGGCTCGACGACGAATGGAATTCGAATACTCGTTCAACATACCGTCGATTAGCAAGCTGTTTCCACTTTTGTTGGGGCGAATCCAAGATCTGGACCATCGTCTTAAATAGTTCAAGAATTGTGCATATAGAAGACACCACTACCCTGCGTACAAGATACTCTTCTTCCTCCGGCTATTGGCAGGAGTATCACGACATTATCAGCAAGTTTATGTCGATCGGTGCGGCATCAAAGTTTACCGTCACAAAATCCGGGACGTAAAATGTCTCATGGTCTGCAACGCGGTAGCCTGACCAGTCATCGGTGGTGTTCATCGTTCTGTCCTGACTAAGTGTGGCAGGTGGTCGGACGGTCAAGCGAGATAGTGTTTGGCACGACCAAAATAATTTATCTTTGGCGCAAGATTCCCACCATCCATATATTGATTGACTCGGTAACTCTAACTATGGTGGTGGTCTACCACAATGGCGGGATTAAATCACTTTTCCTGGAAATGCCCAAGTATTCCAAGTTTCGAGTTTCAATCCATCAGTCGGTAGTTGAAGGGGAAAGGTATGTAAATGATGTCACGATCATGATCACCGTCCCTTTTATTGATGAAAATTCTATCTCTCAAGATCTCCGGTAAGCATGCCATTACACCCGTCTATCGATGACTGCTAATTCATTCGGTATTCCTTCTTGGGAGGTCTAGCCCCATTTCCCTGGATACAGTCCTCGTTATTCCTGCAGTGTCGCTTTTTTCTAGGCGGCTACTGAATTCGAGAAAACTTCGAACACGAGGTCTCATTCTATCAGGATGTAGGGTCCAATCCTCCAATTTGCCTTTCAATACGGAGATTAACAATGGAGTTGGGCCAAACATGAAATGTGCCTGGTGGATCCTTGGGACTGGAGAAATCACAGTATAATTGGTTAATGTTGAAAGTGAAAGGTAGCTCCTTTTGCAGTCTCATGGCATCAGGTCAGTGCGGCCCTTTTTATCCACGCGTAATGCGAAAACGGCGTGTTGAGACTTGCACGAGCCTTGAATATGTCACTAGAAAGGAAAAACAAGTACCCAATTCATCCAATGTCTACAGATATTCCCAGTACCACGACCATCACTTGATTGAGGCCGTGCTGTCAGGATCGACATCCGGTATTTGCCCGTGGCCCTGTTGCACGAAGAGCACGCATTGCTCGATTCAGATGGCGTTAGACAAGCAGAGACCAAGTGTCGAATTCCTTGGCCTCAGTTCACTTGACACAGCATAGGCCTGGAGTTATCCCAAACTCCGGGGGATCAGCTTTGGTCACCCCCTTCTGTACGCTCAAGCAGGTCAAGAAGGAAACCAATCTCATAACAGTAATCATAGAGTAAGGTATTATACATCCCGAGTCGCATAACCATTAATGTTCAGGTCCAGAGGAACGTGCATGAATCAATGTCGCGAATCTATCGTTGTGGTGTCGTTGTGGGGTTTCTGCAATGATGATAAGCGTGATGACCGGCGTGGGGAACCTTTGGCTTACACGGGTGCATAGACACATGGGTATTGACGCCGGTTACAGTTCGCACAGGATGGACGTCCACCATCGCACTTTAACTTCCGTCCTAGAAACCGGCATTATAAACGATAAGCTCCCCACAAATTTTGGTGGCCGCACCTCTGCAGAATTGGCAGGCCATCGGTGTTCTTCTTGGTGTTCGTGGGTCATTGATCGATGGCTGAGTCTGTCCACTGGTAGACTGAATGCATCAGATGTAAGATGCGACGCTTCAAGGCGTGTGTAAACGAAGACTCACTGGGGTCGAAGACATCGTCGTCTAGGTTGTCTAGTGATGGAGAGACTGTTGGGATAACTTCTGGGGTGTAAGTTCGAGCTCACCTACATTTTATACCTCCTCCCGCTCGTACATGAGAGTGGGAACTGGTCAACTTCCGGGGACACGACCACCGATACAACTAGTAAGGCATCTAAATGGCTTTTCAGGGTAAGGGGTTCATATCGCGATTTAAATGGGAACTTCAACGTTCTCAAATGCTTAGATGGACTTTGGGAGACCCTGAGACTTGCGGACATTCGGGTACTCCAAGCTAGTAAATGAAATTTCTCTCATGAAGGTATGCTGTCTAGAATAAGCTTTAGGCGTAGCCCGACAGATAGTATTTTATAAATTCGGAGTCCGAGGCAGCATGATGCAGCGCGGGGTGTTTGAAAGAATGATCGTCAACTGTGTAGCTGGCCAATGTCCTGAACCATGATTGGTGGGCGAACAACCTGTAGAATATCTAACTCCGAATCATTGCATTTCACCTATGTCCTATGTCATTAATAATGGTGCTGAGACGGGCACTCGCGACTGGGTCTTCTTTCGTTTTTTTCTTGCGATGACAAAAATAAACTTTAGAAAGCACTCACGCGTGCGCTGTCACAAATAATGAGAAGTAGATGATGTTTGATCTAAAAACCAATATCCTTGGGTATCGGGATGTCTTCCACGTGTGCTCAGGATTCGCGATTGGCGCCTCCAGGAAGGCACGACAGAGGCAGTACGTGATCCCAAGCTTTGTCTACTTGTGCAATAATATATCGTCACCTCTAGGTCCGCGGTTTGGATAAAATTATTGTTTCGGTTTCCCGACACCTGGCCTCCATGGCCATAGTCCGTGCGTAGTATGGAATTACTTTGTGGAGTGTCATCGCGGAACCGTTGTCCGATGGCTTCCTGTCTTTCTGCCTTGCCGGTCGGAAAATGTCCGCTGTAACCGCCCATGACGGGGCGGTGTAGCTTTTGTATTACTTGGGATCGCGGAGATGTCCACAGTGGCCCTTTATGACAAGGCTCTGAGGAACCCCGGTACGGTTGAATGCAGCAGACAGTATATCGATTACGTATGATGCGGGGCTGCGCTTTTTACGAGCGCTCAGCCTTGAAGCGCCGCTACCGCCGCGTAGAGACTTCGCGCTCCAGAGTCTAGACCATCGATGATGAAGGCTGATCCTGCGTGGGTAAGGATTTAATGATAACGCAATAACACCTCACTATTCAAATGGGGTAAGTAATCACGTCGAAGGCGGCCACTTGAATACAAGATCTACGGTGGTCGAAAATGGTAGGATGTAGCACCGTTCTTTTTGTTTATTCTGTTTTCTCCATGGATGTACACGCGCGATCCAAGGCCGTATGAAATCATTGATATAAACATTGGAGGCACAGGATTTCTGTAAAGAGCTAGGCAGCTCTCGCCACTGCTCGGGGTGGCAACAAAAAAGAAGAAAAAAAATTCAAATTAATAGCATGTGAAATACAACGACAATGACCCACTTGAAAGTAAACATAGTTTACCGCACGTATCGCAGTCTGAGAACAACATGTCAATAACTGAATGGAAGGTCTGGGAAAGGATAAATTATATGGAGACTCGTTTGTCCTGTTTTAATGAGCTGTCGCGTCGAAAGGACCGCTGTACAGCGGTACGCATTAACACTCAGGCTCGGAGGAAATATTTCGCGGAGTGTAAAACGAGCGCCCAGGAAAAAGTGGCTGATTACGTCCATCTGTTCCTCGCTGGGTGTGCGAAACGAGAATTTTCGGTCGGCCTAAACGCACGAGGCAGATAAGCCTCACGGGTAAATCATGCGTTCAAGTCAGCTGCCCATATTTAAGTGCGAATACCGGGCCTTCGATGTACCTCGGCCGTCAGCCGGTTGCAGGGCTAGTGACTGTGCTCTTCCGAGAAACCAGGAGTTGGCAGCCAGAAACTCGGCGAGAAAAATGGTGATAATTGGTTTTCCAGCGAGGGTCGGAATTATAATGTTCGACCCAAGACTGAAGTGTCACTGGCAAGGGTGCATTGAATTACCCCCTGCGATGATGCGTTGGCGTGTAATTCGCCTCCGCAGAGACGCGTAGTCCGGTGGAGAAGCTGTTTCTCGAGAGAAATTGGCAGAATTTAACGTGTGGGCAAGAGAGGGTGAATCTTAATAAAGCCCTGATGACGCCTAGTGGTTCCGAAAAATCAATTCGCACCCGTCCCGCGAAGCGTCGAATTCCGCCATGTCAACATACCGTGAAAGTTGATATTGATATGTGCACCTGACGAGTAGCTCAACGTTTTTCGGCGTTGGGAAATTACATCTGGTGAAGTAATATGATAGACGCTGGTATGTCGCGCGGCAGCTCGGGCGGCATGATCGGCGCGATTATGCATCGGAAAACCCTGGCGGCGCGTCTGGTAATGATTGGGATCGACGCATGTCTGGTGAACTGAAGTCCCGTGGCACGATAGACGACCATCTTGTATGTATTCACGATAAAGTTCCCTAGAATAATAGATTAGACCTAGATAGATGGCGGTACGTCGTGGAAGCGTATGCCCGACGGGCATCGGCGTGGGATCTTCGTGAATGTTATTCGGCAAGACGTTGAGTTGCCAGTGGCACATCTGGGGTCCATTTTTGGAGATTTAAGTGAGGAAGCCTTGAACCATCGCGGATTCAGTTCGCATGTCGTTGTGCCTTGACTGTCAATCATTGTGTCCGACAAGGAACGAGGGTGCTGTCCAGGTTGAGCACGCCGCTTCCGGGATGTCAAGCGCTTAATTATACCCGAGGTGTGTCGGCAGGTGCTCGAAATTTCAACGTCCTGTGGACGCGGGCCTGGAAATCTTGTACTGAGCAGAAGGGGCTCGCCGCAATGGTTTTGTTCTAGCCCGGGAAATGGAGATACCGAAATGAAGGTATGCTTCGAGAAGCACACAACTGCGTGTGGTCGAATTTCCTTGAAGCGTCAGCGTACAGCACGGACATACAGTACTTCTTGATGGTATTTCCCTCAACCAGGACAAGGACAAGGGTGGGGACCTTAGTGGAATTGGAAATGTCAGGCGTTCACCTCCATGCTCAGAGAGGAACACTAGTAGTCTTGGGATGACGTTCCTTGTATGTCGGCCGCCGACTGCCAAGAGCTTGTCTGGTTGACGGGGACGTGGAGTGCCTTGTGTGAGGACAAAGCGGGTCGCGACGATTGTTTTGGTTCATCCGATCTCGGACAATGAAAACATGGGGACAAAAAACGTGTTGTCGAAGGGCCCGTCTGTGAGGGTTCAGCTAACCTCGAAGTGACCAGCGTCTAACGGCACGTCTCATGCCAATGAGGAATTGTGATTTGGGTCATGTTTGTACTCCGTAGATCAGTTGTTCGATGTGGGCCTGCTGGCTAGGGTATAACACAAACAGTGTCTGTCGTCCGGATTGAGATCACACAAGCATGGGAATGCGAAAGGTCCTGTAGAACCACTGACCCGGATGTTCGGGACCTTTGTGGACTCATCCATGTAATCCGTCCCACATTGTTTGCAATTGATCATGATGGTGTTTGAAGCTACGGTTTATTAGAGAAGAGCGTGTGTATGATCACTGGCCAACATACTTGCGTGCAAAGGAGTAGGTCGCCGTGCGCTGCGCCTAAGGAACTACACGGTGACGTTCAAGATGAGGTCAGTTTCGAAGTTCGAGGGTGCAGTGGATTTAATTGGACCAGAAATTTGGCGGACGCGTAGTACGCAGGATTCGTCACTTCGTGGCTGTTGAGGTCGGATGCTCGACTCCACATTGATCATACTGTATTACTTTTTTGTCGGGCCTCTGACCTGGTACTATATTGCCCAGCCTCAGAGATAGACCAATGCAGCCGGATCATCATCGGCGGGACGGATTCAGGATGTTGAGTTTTGATGAAAAGGCGGCACATGTACAGGGTCCGCCGGATGCGAATTACCGTCGGGTAATTTGACATCGTCATGCGCCTTGCCCTGCAGGAGCCCGAACAAGGACAGTCACGGCGGCCACCACAACTATACTCGTGAGTGTTTTGTAACGACCTTCGTGGGCTGCGCGCGCGCAGTCAGGATTCGTGATGATCTGGCTGCCGAAGGGGTTGATGCTGGGTACATCATCCGTCGGCTCTCACGAACCTTCAGAATGTGTAAAGACAGGATATATTTAGTGCGTTTCTCGACTGCGCCTGTCGCAAATATGCATCGCACTTCCGGAATTCAATCGCCTGTGTGTGGAAGATTCATAGCTGACACCCCTGTCTCTCTTTTGAAACAACTTAGTCTTTGGTGATGCTCTGTAATCCAACCAATTTGATTTGTTGTCGAGGGAAACAATTATGTTGAGAGGATTGGGAAGAAAGTAGGTGAAAAACGTACATTATATGATATAACTGCCTAAACCACCGATCGTTCAAAGACTCTGGGGAGCAAACTTCGCCGTGTGTCGACGAGTCTCGGAAAATCAGGCCCCTGGGGATGTGAAAACCGCGGTCGCATGAAGTCGTTGGAAAGCCCGTCTTTCGTTATATATAGTGAGAAGCCCCTGGGCTGCATAGGAAAAGACTGTTGGTAAAGATCCCCAAGGGTAAATAGAAACGTCTGGAGATTCTGTTGTCGCAAATTATGCTAATTACTTATACTCAAGCACTGTTCACTGTAGCTGCTGGATAGGGTCAGTGCCTTGTATGTTCCTTACTGCAGATGTCCCAAAAGCTTGGGATACATCGTTTGAGTAAGCCTGAGTGTTGTCCGGATGGTCATAAGCTGAATCACCATTGCATGACTACACGGAAGTGTCGGCTTCCGGAAATTCCAAGTATAATCGTTGTGACATAAGCAATGATGAGACCCGAATGTCAGCTCATTTCATTTTCTCGACGCCAATTCGACTTTTCCACCTGTCCATTCCTCAAAATCTGCATTGAAGCGAATTGAAAATCTCTGTGCCATATAATAACGACCTTCACGACCCCGAGAATAATATACAACCTGCTGCGCTTTCCAGATCCCTGCGGAATTCGGCAAGAAACCCAACACGCCAAGCCGAACACATCAAAGGCTAAGCGCTAAGAACAAATCTTCTTCGCCCGGCACTTGGATATGCTTGCGAAAGCCTTGTAGTAACTATACAAATACGCCGGGTTACGACCAGTCTCACTGCCCAGGACCGTCATGTTATCCTCCATCGCGTCATTTTTGCCCTCGGCGCTGCATCTGAATAGCGGCAGCAGCAGCAGCAGCCCAGTTCTCAACCCTACTGACAATCCTATCGAAGAAGAAGCTTATCAACAGCCGGTCGAGGAAGATCTCGGTACAAAGAAGGGGCCTAACGCGAGCAAACCTCGCAATGCCAACGAAGTACGTCTAAATCCTTATCAATTTATGGTTCGACATTCATTTTAGGCAGACTTTCATTTTTGTTCGCCCACCGCCAGCGAAATCGAACCATCCACTCAATCTTCAGGTGCAACTTGTTCCCCCGACGTCTCGTCCACCGCGACAGTCTCTTGACGAACCTGACACGCCAATAGCACTTACGCGTACCTCATCTAATCGCTCAGACACATCGAGTTACGGTTCAACGGCATCCTTTTCCTCCACCACCTCCACTGTGTCAGGAAGGCGAACTATCATCCCTCTCTACAATCTACAGGCCCACAATGTCATGACAAACACTATTGTCGATGCCGGAACGGACGCCAAGATCGCCAAATTCCAACGACGTGGGATAGAGCTCATTGACCTCGCGATCCTCGAACCTGTGGAGGTCTGGGGTGAACAACCCCGCCTAGCAAAAGCGAGCAGGCCTGTCACTCCTGACCCAGCTCCAGTTTTGACCACTGCAGGTTCTTCCTCTGTGTCTCTTCCATCAAGCAATCACATCCAGCAACCACAGCCACAATTGACGCCCATCCTCCAATCTCCCCCTACCTCTGCTGCGCCGTCGAAGCGAAATATCTTTGGAAAACTTTTCAAAAAACCCGGAAAAGATGCAACGCCCCCGCCCTCTCCATCAGTGTCATCCCTCGCGACACCAACACAACGCACTCTCGACCCAGCGGCAACGCCCACCCCAAATCAGTCAAATCGAAGCCACACTCGTAACCTCTCCGCTGCCTTATCTTCTACCCACCTCACCGGACGAATGGGGGGCCGGGACCGGTCATCCTCGCCTAACCCACAGCTTGTTGGGTTGGGCCTCACGGTCACAAGCGACGACACGAGCACAAACACGAGTAACACGAGCAGCACTGATCTCCCTAACCCCGAAGAGAAGATTCTCCGCCCACCAGTGCTTGGCATCCAACCTACCTTATCCTTCTCGTTCGTTCCCACCACCAACGCACCGCCACCAGCCCCACTGCCCGCAGCGAGCCTGGCCAGAAATGACCGGGCGCTTATGTACGTGTGGTTTGTGCGCAAATGGTTGAAGCGGCGCGCGCGGCCTTCGTTCAATGAAGAGGAAGGGGGAAGTGGGATCATTGGGATAATGCGGGAATCGGCGAGAGGCGCCGGGAATATGATGGGTGTAGGTAGCTCGACCGTCGCTGCAGATGGGGTCGAGGTCCGATTCGAGTGGAAGCGCTCGACCGCAGGGAAGAAGAGTAAACGCAAAGAGCTAGAGCGGAGAGGCCGGGGGAGCTTCGTCACCTCTGAAGGTGGGGAGGACCGAGACCGGGAGAGGATTCAGGAGAAGGACAGGGAGAGACGAGAGCCGTCCGTGAAAAACCGGCTGAATCGATTGAGCGCGATCTCGCACCAGAGCGTCAGCACGAATTTGAGCGTCAGTGAGGATAGCCACTCGCCTTCACGGAGAGAGCGGGGTAGCACACCGCAGCCACCGAGTCAACGCGGCTCGAGGTCGGGCACGCCCACACGGGGACGCAGGATCTCTCTCACACAGACGCCGATGCCTCAGAAGGATGGGGAGAGGGAAAGAGACGAGGATCCGTTCGACGCCGGGGAGGAGAGCGACCCGGAGGACTCGGAAACACCCTGGGTGTGTACCCTTAAGATCCGTCGGGCAGGCGCGCTGAGTTCTCCACCGGGATCGACGCGCGCGAGTACGAGGAGTGCAGGCAACGGGGTTGGGAATGGGCATGGAAAAACAAGAATGGAGGGCGACGAGGTGGGGGTACTCACGCCAGTGCAGCCGCAGGTCCTGAGGATCAAAGTGGGGACGTTGTCGCCGACGCCGCATCATCCCAAGGTTGTTGCGATGCTGAAAGTCCCGTTTCCGTTGCCGGACGTGGAGGTGGAAAGGATGGGAGTCAACCGACGATCACTGAGTGAGTTTATATACTCAGGTTATGTGCTTCGTCATCTTATCTTACCGTGTTCTATTTCAGGCCAGCCTAATGCACGCCCTCCGGCATCGCATCAGTGGAGCGGGACCACACTGACTGCGGAAGAGATCAAGGATATAGTGTGTAGCACCGGTTTATGGTTGGTTGTTAGAGAAGGATTCGGGGGTGTTGGGAAGGTCAGCCGAAAAGGGGACGGGTGGCGGATCAGGGCATGAACACACCGATCTATGGACCGGGGCAATCTCTCGATACGACATCCTCCCTTTCCGCCTTTCTACGCCTGCTTATGAAGATCCCTGGTGTCTTGTTTATTTGTTTTTCTTCGCTGTGGTATAGTGTTCATTTCTGGTCGCGTGATTTTGTTTTGGCACCCTTCCTCCTTTCTCTTTATTTCATATGCATCAACCCGACTCACCCATTTCTCTCTTCCTGAATGCATCCTTCATAGATCTCTGGCCCTCGATATACCTTTTCGTTCCCTCAACGGTTTCTACTACATCGACATATTATATACACACGTACATGAAGTTCCAGCTCCATCTTTCTCCCCACCTGTGATGTAATCTGTATCATTACTACCATCTACCTTACCGAAATGTTCAACACACTCGCCTCCCTGCCTTCTCGTCTGATATGATACTTAACCAGAAAATTCTGGAAGAGACTAAGTACGCGACGCGACGCGTCTTGGTGGTCACGTGATATATTGACATTGAATATGGAGCCTGGTGTGGAACGTTTGAACGCCCAGGGGGGGTGGTTGATCAAATGCTTTTACAAAAGAGAGTTTCGCATGCGTAACCTGGGTCTAACAAAGTTGGATATGACTTACTTACATGTTACTTTGCAGGCCCAGGCCTGGCGTTAGGTACATAATGACTGTCTCGTGGTACAGGCTAGGTTATTATACAATGTGGGGCCTTAGGCGGCCTGAAGTCCACGCAATTGGTTAGTTCTATATGGCTTGATCCTGCTGGTACCCATATGGAATGCCAATCGCTTGCTGTGCACTAAGACAAGTTCGAGTCAAGGTGTTTCAACTTCAGGTTTTTAACAAATCCGAGTCCTTGCCTTTGTGCGCATCTAAACCATATGCTTTTTCTCGCTATGGGCGCTGGTGTTGGGACGATTACAGCGGCGCTACCACGACGGAGGACTGCCATAACTGACAAGAAAAATGTGTCTGACACGGAAAATGGTCGTTTTTCTCACCAGCATTTGCAATCATTGGGGGGAAAAGATAATGACAACACTCATGGATCCTTAAGCGCAAGCTCGCCTTACCTGCCATACTGGACTTTTGGCTCTTCCGACGGGCGTTCGAGAATACATTCAAGTCCTGAGCGCATGCGCCGCGGCGACAGTCAAGTTCATCTGAATCGTGTTCCAGAGGACGGAACGATGGATTTTGAACATGATGAAGGGCCGAGATATACAGATGAGCCACCACTTGACGAAGATGAACAGGAAGAGGAGGACGAGCTCGAGTTAGATGTACAACTCGCTGCACAGGGGCTGTACCGAGGTGCGTTTTCTTTTATGTCTTCTCCATTGAGACTTATCTGCGCGCAATACAGGATCGTATCCGCGTCTAATGGCTCTATACACGTTCGCACCTTTTACGTGGATCGTAACTTTCGTGTTTCTGGCGTTGTTGCCATTTCTCGTATACCCTATCGACCAGTCCATACCGCACCCACCAACCTTCCCATACGCACCGTATCTTCCTTTCCCAGTCCCAGAGTTTCTGGTAGCGGTGGCCCTGTGGTCATTCACCTACCTCATCCAAGAGCCTATATATCTGCTCTTCACCGCTTTCGCTTCTCCGTTTCCCTTCATCCCTGCCACACTCACCCTCTTGCTCTCCACGGCAGTGCATACCGTGATCTCAACCCTCGTCCAGCTATCAGCAATACCTCTCCTCCTCATATCACAGTATCAAATCTTGGAATATCCGGCGGCTTGGGATCCCGCCTTCAGGCGAGTCTGGTGGGCTGCGCTTGGGTGGTCAACTGCGGAGGCCGTGGTTGGGATAAAGCAGGGCTACGAGTCTATTGCAATGTACAAGGATGTCCTCGTTACTGTTCACCGCTCTGCCCCACCACAGCCTGGTAGAACGTTTTCTGGGCTCGCGTCGTCCGTGCACGAACATAGCGCGAACAATACACCAAAATCGAGCGGCGCCAATGCGTCGCTCAGGGCCGGAACCAGCGACATAGACCTGTTGGACCGTGACGTGGAGGATGATGTGTATGCACCACGCAGCTTTTACGAGGATGGTGAACGGGACCCACTTTTACCCCAAAGATCCGGGAGCGCAAGGCACGAGTTCGAATTGGAGGACGCGCTCAAAACGCAAGTTGACCGCGACATTGACCGGCTTATCGCGCTGAGGAACAGGGAAGAACTCGAGGAAATTTATGGAATACCTGTTATTGTACGTCTGATGTCCGGATTGGAGGGCATGTACAAACTAATCTACTCATGAACAGCGGATCCCTGTTTTCATCTCCTGTCTCCAACGCGTCAATTCCGTGCTGCTTACCCTCGGCGTTTACCTCATCCTTTCGTCCGCGTACCTACGTTCCACCATCGCCATATCTTCATCATCCACAGCTACACATGGCTCCACGAAAACTAACACACCGCTGCTTATTACCCTCCCTCTCGTCCTTCTCCTTCGGTACTCCCTTGCATTGTTGCACACATCGCTTGTGCTGCCGCGGATAGGCGTGCACACTGTCGCCTATGTCGGCTCGCTTGTTTCGCTTGGAATTTTTTTCGCGGGCTTGGGAGTGTGGGACGCCCTCTCGTAGAGTCGGACCGGATTGTGCAGTTTTTTTTTTCTCGAATCTTGGACTCATGAGCTTACCACGTATGGTTGTTATGATACACAAGGTTTCTTTCTGTCTTGTACCAGGACAATCGGGCATACTTTATTTGTATCAATAGAAAGCGCGCTTTTCAGATTTCAAGCCAAAGTGGAATAAACTGAGAGTGATTCTGTTCGGACAAGAAGGCCACGCTTAGGCGCACCTGCCTCTTGGAAGTTCTAGATAGTCCAACGTATCAGTTCCGTTCCATATGACCTGAATGACAGCGCTAGGTTGATTAAGGCACGTCCTCATTCAGTATTTCCCTAGCATAATTGCGAACACCACCCAGGTGCACACACTGCGTTTCGAATACGTTGTGCAGCGCAGTGCACAGTACACTATGACCCAGCCTCAATGTAGATCTGGACCAAAATCCCATTTCGCGGGAGTACCATCGGGATTCAACCCAGGTACCGCAAACCCGTCGTGCTCACCTCCCTTGCAAGGGGAACATGCTAGGAAGGACATCTCGTCTTCACTACAGTATGAGTATATAGTACCTATATTCGAGGCAGACGACACAAAATCCTTTCCTTTCACTTCGTACCACGTCCCGTAAAACCCTCAATGGAAAGAAATATAAATACACACGAACAGTAGACCAAACAGCTACGCCTCCTTCCCAAACGCCTTCGAAGCCTCGAACCTGGCAACTCCCGTTTGTGCATCAATAACGCTCCCTATCCTGAGCCGGTCCATCTCCGTCTCGACCCCAAACTTCCTCAAAGTCTCGCTCTGCCACGTGTATATGGCGTCCTTCGGCCCATGCAGAACGTGGATCGCGGTCAAAGGGTCCGTCAGGTATGCAGATGCGAGCTGCACGCAGTTGGTCTTCCATGCGGCTATGACCGCCAGGCAAAGGATGGTGGTGACGAAAAAGCTGCCGGTCGTTCGGGTCAACACGTAATTATGTGAGATAATTTACGAGACGTGCCTGTAAAAGAGCATTGCGGCAAGCATTATCACGAACGGGATCATGTACAGCTTCGTCCCGATGATCTGCTGCTCCCTACTGATCGTCAACACGGACCTGTTCTCGTATATGACTGCGCTCCGCGCCAGCGTCTGCCTCGATAGCTCGAGAGCATACGCTTCTTCGTAGGTTGTGTTCGTCTGTATGCCGGCGCCGTCGACCGCATCTCGCACCCACGTGGAGCCCTCAATCGGGAGACCGAATGTTATCATTGCGCGTGCGTGGGCGATAGAGGACGGCGTGGATTTCTGGAGCGTGAAGCCGGCACTGGAAGATTGGTATGTGTACAAAACATCGAGTGCCGTGACGTCGCAGTAAATGACGTTGTACGCTCCATTGTTGCCGTGGATGAACCATCCTCTATGAAGTGATAGTTTGAAAAAAAGCACGATTCTGTTGAATGTGTTGAACATACGTTCCCGGGGTAACTAGAGATATTCAAGTAACTATTTGAGATGGTACTTCTATGGTTTTCAAAAGCGGACGTACAGTCGTCGAAAATCGCTATATCGCTGTAATACGCCTGGGATGTTACGACTGCACCAATCTGAAACGGGCTACGGACAAGGTAGTCTGTACACCTGGGTGTGGTATGATAACAGGCAGGACAAGACCCCACTCACTTGGAAAATATTGCAGTTCCGTCTACGCCATTTCCTTGTGCATCAAGTGCCATCTGGTTGAAGGGATATGTGGCATTAAAGACGACGTCGCTTTTGCTGCAATCGAGGCGTAAGGCTGCATTGGGTCCGTAGTCGATTAGACCATCTCCTAAAGCCTGAGGTGCCAGGCACGGCTTGGTGATACTGAAAATGAAAATGAGTTAGAACGTTAGAACATTAACTCAAAAGTACTCACGTCTTGCATGTCGCCTTAATACCAATAGTGGAAGCCATGTATGTGACATTCGGCGGGATACTCCACGGAACCATGATCGCAGTCTGTTCATCTGTGAATACGACCTGGTTTAGGTTGGATGAATTCGACAGGACCCTCAGGCCCTCCATTTTGGCTCTTCCATCGCCACCACTCCCCCCACTTAGTTGTCCGCACGATGCTTTAGAGAATTCAAATGTACCAGCCGCTTGTTGTGCGGCATCACATTTTGTTTGGTTTACCCCCCGGCCAAGTAAAGATTCGAGAGGTGCCCCTGTGGGACTTGTATATGGGTGGATGGACTGGATTACCACTGCTTTGCTGGAAACGTGCAGCCATATGTCGGCACCTGTGATGATATAGGCCATTGACAGGAGGAGGAAGAGACAGAGGGTGGATGCACGTAGAATGGGCGGCGAGGAAAGGCTTTGTTTACCGAAGCTGAAGAAGTACTGCAGCGATGACAGGAGCGAGGGAATATTGGCACCACTACAGAGTTTCAAGAGAAGGCCTAGTCTGGGTGGCGCATGAGTGAGGAATAGCTTTTAATACCACTGTATAGAACCCACTGCATTGGTGAGGGTCTATCCTGACCCGCATCGATACTCGACCTTAACCACCTTGCACTCAGACTGTAAGAACATAAGACCATCACCAGCGGTACAGTGAACGGCGCGATATGCGACGCGACTTGCGAAACTGTGAGTACCCTTCCTAGGGGTGCCGTGCTTACTAGCATGGTTCTCGATATTGTGCATTTGTTCCCGACGCAGAGGTAGACCACGAGAGCGACAATCATTCCGAGCAACAGAGATACGACGGCCAGGCCTATGAGAAGGGCCTTGCTGACCACGCGACGCGCAGAGTTTGCCTTGCGTTGAACAGCTGCGAGAGAGGCGTGATCCGTTGAGTCATGCTTCTGGTCCTGAAATATCTGTGGGGAATACGGGTTGTATGTCTGGTAAGAGTGTCCATTGGTCGTGTACGGGGCAGCTGGATGTTGATCCATCGCAGAGTGAGAAAAGGTGCTTTAGGGGGCCAAAAGTAAAGACATGCTCCGCGTGTGCCTTTATAGGCCTGACTGGTAACTGAATTGACAGGGACGATCATACAGTCTAACTTGAAGAGAGCAATCGATGAGGCAAACTGAAGATATCCATTTTTAAACGTTCAATATTCAATCTCCGCCTGATGCTATCCATAGAACGCCCGCCATGTACAGATATAAGCTATTAGTATAACTTATGTACTGCTCTCGACAATAACTGTGTTATGTTCGCACCGGAATATATGTTGTCAACCTTGAGCCAAAAGCGCTGGTAACCCTTTGTCGCAAAATTTTGTAGGGTAGTTAAATTGCCATATTTATGCTTGTACGGAACACGTGGCTTATCAGTTGAAATGAATTCATGCCCTGTATCATGTCACTGTCAATCCCAGAATTACTTATACTCACGATGAGGGGGCAGATGACCGTCGAGCCCAAGGACGATGGAGAGGACGACGGCAATCTATGATCTTACCTGCCAAACCACTACCAGTAGCCTCTTAGGGACGAAGTCCCCCACAGTCCCCTACGCTAATAGGCGCCTCATCCAACAATCGCTAGGCACGACCCCTGCGTGGCCCTGCCAGCTGCCCGCGCAGAATAACTCATACACTGCCGGGAAATATTGATTAAAGCCTCATGTAAAATGCTGATGGAACTCCAACACTGGCAATGTCCAATCTTAATTGAAGGCAGAGGGTACTCGAATTTGCTTCAGAAGTCCAGTAACGTGCTGTAGTCCATATTAACAGTAAGTCTCATTATGAAACTCCCATATTTCTAATCAAAACTAAGACCGAATTCTCCAAGATGCTACTGCTGAAAATGCGATTTTCGAATAAGCTCAGCGAGTTCCAAGCCCCTACGCGCTCAACAAATAAGCAATGGTCAGCCTAGGTATCGCGTGTCCAAGTTGTGCATCGCTGACACTCTCCGACAACGCAGAATTTGTTCCGTTACTTGTCTCTGAAATCCAGAGCGAGCGGCTGATAGTTGGGAAAGCACCCCACCCGGTCGCGACATGACTTGGTAGAAGTCAAAGAGACAGACACCACATCGGGATCCCATGGGGATCTTCAAATTATGCCCCTATCACTCTCTTCCACAGCCCACATCCCCCCCGGTACCTGCTGGACCTTAAGTGTGTCAAACGGCCGTTTATTCCACCAAGGTGTTGCCGTCCCAAAAGACTGACAAACCCACCCAAACATCGAGTACAGTAATAGTTGGGCCACCGGGAGGGTCAATATGGAGTTCCAGTCAACGACGTATTCAATGAGGCAAACAGGTGCATACCTGTTAATGATATTAGGTGGCACCCATTCGACGAGATGTCGCCTGATCTGTCTGTCTGTGATATATGAATGGAAAAGGTATTTCTATCAAGACGCATAGTACTGGCGCCCAACATATACTACGTCCCGCGCAGTTACAAAAACCCATTTTGGGATACTCTTCTTCCGGTCGCCGATATATTGAGCAAGAAATACTCACTGCTCGTTACATCCCTCTTGACCAAAATCCCAGGACACTTGGGACATGCATACAGTGGCGGAAGAACAGACTATTTTCTGTTCGCTTTCGCCTTCACAGCCTTCATTTTTGCTCGCGTCGTCCACATCCAGCGTCACACCCAGACTTGACCAAGATTTGCCAGTGAAAAAAAAAACACTTCAGGTTCAAATCCATCGCCCACATTGGGTGACCACAACAATAACGCGCGCCCCTATTTTATCGTCGAATCAACGATTTTCTAGTGGACTCATAATCGGAGTCGTGCTGACCTCGTTGCTGTCGTCTTCGTTATGTTTTCTTCCAGCGCTACCGGCCAAGGTCAGCGAAATAAGTCGAGCCCTTCACACAGCATTCTGTATTCTCCGCGAAAAGTATGCCGTGTCAGTTCTTACGGCCTCACGAACTTGAAGTTAACCAGACCTTGAAGGCGACGGGTGTCCCTACACTTCTTGGTCGTATTCGCGTAGTCCTCTCTAAGATACATCCATTCTGTTCACTCAATTTTCTGTGAACAGTGACGTTTAAATGCAACATATCTATTAGATCCGCCTCGCAAGGTCTTGGTCGCAATAGTTTACCTGCTAGGTGGCCCAACCTGGTTTACTAACGCTCAAGATGTGGAATACGACGTTCATCAGGCTACCAATAGTGTCGTAGGATCAGGGTTCTCCGGTCCAGAACGATTCGCCAACGGATCTTCCGCGTTGTATACCAGAACCTAACAAACACGAGCATTCGGTGTCGGGAATATTTTTAGATTCACATGGAAGGGTTCGTATAATATACCTAATCGTACCTAGTTTTCCCTCATACTTAACTAATTCCCCTTGTCCCCCTGTGCATGCTCCAACATTGTAACAGCATCACCAGACCGTGCTGTAAACTTACAGGGGAACGGGGCCGGCTTCCTATACAAGGGATTGGGGTTCAACTTATCCTACAACCCGGGGTCGAAATAACTCACACAACTATGCCCTCGTCAACACAGTCGTCCCTCGACGGCACAATCCGGTTTCCTTGGTTATCGGTTGCCTGGTCAATATCCAGCGCCCATAGTATACAAGCGATGTCAATGAAAAGGGACTGGTTTGCCAGGTTCATTCCCGCACAGATACTATGCACACTGTATAAAAAATGCTCCGAGATCATGTCACGATGTCGGCTCACCGCCTGCCAAATCCGTAAGACACATGGCCCATAGGCATCACGTCTGCAAACTTCTGGTTGACCTTCCCGGACGCATCTAGGAATCGGCTGGGGCGAAAGTCATCATAGTCTGGATAGTAGTCTGGGTCTCTGAAACAGTGAGGCAAGATTGAGATAGGGTATCCTGTTTCATCCTATTTCATACCTATTCATAGCCCTGCAGAGATAAAGGGTTAAATTGTATTTTACAGTATAAAAGTTAGTGACTTGCCAAACATTGGGCATGATCAATGTACCTATCGGCTTATAAGTACGGATAGACCGCTAACTAAGGAGTGAAAACATGCCTTTTGGTATGTAGTACCCTTCATACCAATCACTCTAGAATTGATTTCAGTTTAATTATTGTATATTAAACGTGGGAAGTTTGCTCACCTCTGCCGCACATCTCGGGAGACCTATAGGCTAATCAGATGGTATATTAATATTTATCATTCAAGTAAGACTTACCCAACGGAGTGACGGGCCTCCACCTGAGTACTTCTTTGACCATAGCGTGAATATATGGCAACTTGTCATAATCTCCAAAATTCGGGAGTCGATCGCGTCCAACAACTGCATCGATTTCGGCCTGTGCTTTCCGCATTACGTCGGGATACAGTAACATCGCCAAAACGAAAACAGATAATGCTGAGGAAGTCTTGGGGAAATTAAACATAACTAAAATGGTCAAAAACCTCACAACTCACTGTTTCCGACCCTGCCGCACTGAATGTGTTCTTCAGATCTCAAAGATGGGTAGTTTGCATGGAAAATCCTTACAACATTATACCTGCTAGCCAAGCGCTCTCTTCGTTTGTGAGCTTGAGTTTATCTTGGTTCTCCAATATTGAAGATGCGAGACATGGTTTACTGTTCCCGGTGGCCTGATCATGTTGGCCAGCCTGATTGTGGACAATCACAAAGAAGCACTTACTACGCGTTCTGCTACATCAGAAAGAAAACCTTCGAATAATTTCGTATCCTTTCTAAACCACTCCAACCCTTCACGCTTCCACTTGGCTATCCAAGTTGGAAGGTGCTTCATTAGAGGAAATATTTCAACCAGGTAGGCACCCGGGAGCGCCGCGCGAACCGATCGGTGCGTTATACCGTTGATTCTTTCGACAATAGGATCATCTTTGGGTTCAATAGGGTTCCATCCGTATAAAGAGCCAAGGACGGTTGATGCAGCAGATCTGGAGTGGCTTTTGTTATTGGGCCGTACGTAATCGAATAAACCAAGTATCACCGTTTGAAATGGTTATCCCAATTGTCTGGGTCATGAAGCATGTTGTTCACAAGGCGAGCCGCTTCCACTTCTTGGAGAGGTCTGTATATTTCAGCGGCACCGACATTCAAGCTCTCATGTACAGCTCTACGCATACGGCGCCACCTGATATGTAGGGAATGAGTGGCTTTGTACACGGTAGTTGATAAGGGCAGGATTGAGCATGATACTTACCTGTCACCGTAGGAAATGGCTGCCATATTCAGGCCTCCTGCTAAAATCTCTGCTGCCATTATGAGTCGAGGTCTGTCACTATAGATTCGAGAGCGATGATCTGAGAAGAAAATTCAGCAACTCATCACACAATTATATTGTGCTTACTGAGTAAGTCACTGGCTGCTTTGTGGGTGTTCAGAATGACCATCGGCTGTCCAGCGAGATTTAAGGACACAACAGGCCCTAATACCGAAGTTTAGGTATTCACAAGAGGAGCTTCATGAAAAAACACACCATACTGCGCCTTCCATTCAGTAAAGACATGCCAAGGAAGTTTCTGGAGTTGGAATATATTTCCAAGGATGGGAAGTCCTCGAGGTCCAGGTGGCCAGTGTTTGGTATAGTTGTAGAGACGATGAACATACTTGATCAGAAGGACCAAGCACAGAAATTTCAGTAACTGGTGGAGTTCTGGAAGGTCAGACATGGCTACGGGCGCAAAAGACGACGGATACCAAACGGCTTTAATCAGGTTGATACATTGGTCACGCGCATGATGGTTAAGCTCCCCCAAGCGGTTTCCAATGATGAAAGACGAACGACTCGGCGTATGGGCATGACCGAAAGAAGCGTTCGCAGGCACTGAATAATTCGTTCCAGTTATGGTTGAGTAGCGCGCGTGTCGGCCCTTTGGGCGCCTTCTGGGTCTTGGACCGTACCCAACATTCGTATATGATCTTTTTCAAAAAATCAACCTTTGAGAATGTGTGTCGAAAATAGGATCGCAGAATAAACATCTGTTCGAGTTGTTATGTGATTGATCCTGGTCTTGCGATTGGAAGTTGCTCCATATCCCTTGACCAATGAGAGAGTCAGGAATCGTACACCGAACTTCGAAGTGACAGTTCGAGGGAGTTTCTGAGGATTGTCAGGAACAGAAGCCACATTCAGATTTGGTTCGGCTAGTGCATACTCTGATGTTATGGTACATTTATGTGAGGGACCAACGAAGGAAAGAAATCGTACAACTCGAACTTACAATTGAAATGTTAAGGATTACTCTGACCAATAATGAGAAGCTGGTTCGACGTTATTCAACTCTCCGGCTTCCGATTTCTCTCCGTATTTCACACTCAAACACATTTTCGCACACACTGTTCAGTCGACATTGGTTGTTCCCTCTTGTTCCCTCGAAAGGTCGTAACTGATGCTTGCCGTAGGGATTGGAAAGGCGGAATCCGCAGAAAGATTCGAAGTCGAGCCAAATATGTCTCCCCGTTTCTACCATCTCTCACACCATTCACTCTAAGCCTTGAGGAGCAAGATGATATCAGGAACACGCATCATAATGTGATTCATCAGTATCCAGTGCTAAATGCTCGCTCGTTATCAATTACCCTGTTGTTGCATCCTGTATACAACATCAGGTCCGTTGATGTTACGTGTCAATGGCAGTGACTGTATGTGGTATTTTGTTCAATCCCTGCCACCACAGAATCATACCCATTTGCAGCCAGGCCTTGTCGCCCTGCAGACGCGGTAAACCACCATATAATTTAAATTTTCGCGTTTAACAACCCTAGACCCTTACAATGAGCAGAAACCCTATCGAGGGCTTGGCTCAGAGAGGGATCGGTCACTCGTCTATGATAACCCTATCTTCGGCTTTGCCGCAAATATTTCTCAAATTCATCGGTGATCACTTGAGCCATCAGTGTCACAACCAAGGATCGAAAATATCATCACGATGGGCTCGAGCAGTATCTTTTAAGGGTGGCCGTTCCTTTCTGGCCGCCCCCAAACTTCACCAGTTCACCGATTACCTTTGAGACCTTATGAACCGCAGACGTTGCAAACCGAATACCACAAAAACGTGCGGGGGGTGCGGGAGCAATACGGCTCCATATTCTACAGAGGCAAACACCACACCCGCTGTGTCACCAACTACTGCCGTTGTACATGTGTCAACGCAGAGTGCTTCAACCACTCCAATCTCATCGTCCGTGGCTCCAGAAACATCATTAACTCCCACCCCGGTGCGTGACTTTCTTTGGTAGACTTCGTATGACTAGTTCCTTATGATTCCACAAGGCCGTTACACATCCACAAAGAGGCGCCCACAAAGCAGAGGTTGCTGGAGGAGTGCTGGGGGGATTTGCGATTATTCTCATCGTGTTGCTTATCTGGCGGCAATATCGCAAGCCAAGAAGAATTCCGACCCCCGACACAGAGAAAGCTGTGGCACGCCATAGCATCCGACCGTCTAGCCGTGAGTGTAATGACTATCAGTTTGGCATAACGCGCAGCAACTCAAGTCTCAACTCCATTTATCTTCAGTGTGGAGTCTTGTGCCTACTCCAACCACCCTATCTATGCTAGCCGAAGCCGCCAACTTTGACCCAAATCGGATGGTCAAAACAGGATCGCCTTTCGACAAACACGCCTTCCTAGCAAACAAACCTGCTGGTAGGGTTCATTTACCGCCCCCCAACAACAATCTGTTGTGATTTTTGGTTATAATGCACCCGGGTCCAACCTTGAACCAGTACCTACGGGTAACGATACCTTATGACATTTTACACTAACCATCACACTTTTCATCTTAATGATATCCGGGTTTACAGAGTCTCAGATGTTCTGTACCAAAGACTATTGCCATCGTGTGTCATTCAACTATCCCTTAGTCACTAAAACACGCAATTGGAAGACGGAATGATAGTGAGATAATATTGGGCACTAGACACTCATAATTATTACAAACAGATACATAGGAAATGATATAATATTCCTTGGGAAATCCATCCAACAGCAACTGAGAGAAGAATTAGGTCCGAGAAGTAGATGGGTCAGGCCTCTGGCAAGATTATGGTTGTCCTCGATGATGATAAATGATTTTTCATTACGATTGAGCCACATATCCAGACGGGCTATTGGATCTGTTAAGAAGGTGGGAGTTAATTGATGGGGTTCGATACAAGTTAAAAGTAGAAAGAAGATCAGGTAATCGATGCATTTCAACAAGCACCCCCGCCCGCCTCCACATTGTACACTGGGAGACTTTGGTGTGGGCAGGGAAGCATTCGTGTCCGCCCATCGAAAGATATCATCAAGGAAATTTTACAGCAGAAATGTGGGTGGAAGCTGATAGGAAAAAAAAAAAACTCACCACCAAGTAGTATATTGAGGATCACGGAATAACCTAAAATATGATCAGTACGTGCAGAGACAACAGGGTCAATCCATAAGATATAAGTGGAGGCGTGTCAGACAAGGCTGAAATCGATTAAGTATTCCACATAGAAATAATTCGGAATGTGGTAAAGTATGGTATAATGTTGAATCATCACACACGCGATGGGGGGTGGAGTAAGTCATCAGTAAAACTCACCACTTAGGACAAGATCATCAGGAGCGCAACAGGTGTGCCGAACTCAAAAAAGTTGAACGTAAACTGACTTTTTTCTCTTATGTGGATTCCTTTTAAACTCCGCCATTAACGCCGACGGTCCGATGGGAAATCCACACGTGACTGATAAATTCGAGCACGTTCTCCTGGATTCGCGACATTGCGAGATCTTCGCCTTACTCGAATACTTCAACAAAATTCTTGACTCTTTTGACTTACAATCTGTAAAACCACAAGAACGAAATATGCAGTCTCTCCTCAGATGGTCGATTGAAAATTCTACGCCGCTCGATGGCACACCGGGCGACCGCCCGCCAGCGGCCACAAAAGGTTTAGATCCAGGAATCATAGACATGATCCTTGGAAAGCCAGACTCGGTACTCATGAAAGAAGACTTGGCCGTCGCTGTGGACCCATCTCAACCCGAAGACAATCGGATTGCTGCACTCGATCACCTTGAAATGGCAAGTGACCCATGACGATCACGCCGACCCCATTCGCTAAACTGCCCCAACAGTTGGTTGAACAGATCGACAATGCAAACAGTAAGTAATGTGTTCTATGAAGTAGGTAACGCTCACGACGTACCAAGATCTTGAGAAATTGGAGATGTGGGAACCGCTACATTCCCTGTTGACCTCCGAGACCCCGTCACCTCAAATCAAGATGCAAGTACTATGGGTAATTGGAACTGCTCTGCAGAACAATCCATCGGCGCAGGATGCTGTGGGTCGTTTTATAGTCATCCCCGACAGTTATTTCCTAATAATTACAACCAGTATTTTAAACACACATCAAACCCTCTTTCAACTCTTGTCTCTTTCCTCGTTCCATCACCATCTTCCACACTTCAAACACGCTCTAAAGCCATCTACGCAATATCTGGTCTGTTGAAGCACAATGCTCCGGCGGTGAAAGAATTAGGGAGCCCCAATGTTGACGGATGGGCAAGGTTCCGGGACGCGCTCCAAGGTGCAATATTACCATAATCAGTCTTTCCCCGATACTGAAAAGCTCTTCCCTGGCAGACCCTGAAATCACAGTACGAAGAAAAACCATGTTCCTCCTAGGCGCACTTATCCTTCCCACAACGCCCGTGTCATCAGCACCTCCCTCTCTTCCAAATCTCCACACACCAGCATCACCCGCAGCTGCCGAGCCAATACACGACAACTCGCATGCGGCACATCTCCATAACCCAGCGCGAACGTCCACATCTGAGATCACGTTGGATGCGGTGCGAGAACACGGAGTAGTTGATGCCGTGGTCTCTGCGTTGGCGAGCCCTGTCCCGTTCGGTGAAGATGGGGATGTTCTTGATCCCGACATTGACTTTGAGGAGAAGGGCATAAGGTCGGCAAATCGTCAGCGATATCGCAATTTCTATCTCACTCCGTGGTTCCATAGATTCCTCCACACATATGCTGTTACATCCCAGGGGAAACTCCTTCAATCAGAGAAAAACTCCCTGAGGGCATGGTTGACAGGGGAGGAGAAAAAAAGTGGCCAGCAATCTTTGTTGGAGAGATGGGGATTGGATTCGGGAGAATTCGAAGCCTTAATGTCAAGGCTTATATGACGGGGTTTCAGATATACAGCGAAACGAAGCGCACCTCTTACAATAATGTATCTTAATATATACGACTTTAGACTTGTATAGCGTTCCAAGTTGGCGGTTCAAAGCCCATATACCGTGTCGGTGCTCCTGCAACCATTTACTCGGCGTGGGTGACGAAAAAATGTGGTTCTCTTTGAATGTTTAAGCATCTAATGGAATAAAATAAAAGAGAGTCAAATGCTAACGATCCAATCTAAGCCGCTAAAGAAAGCATAACACTGGGTCCCCCATCCAACCTTACCCGCTTAGCCCCCTCCCCACTCTCATCACCCGCCGGTTCTGGAAGCGGTCGTTTTTCGACTGGTACCACCTTCACCGCTTTAAACCGAAGAAAATAAGTTTTCCTGTCTCACAATAAGATACCATAATTACTCACGTGCTGGTGCAGGTTTTTTAGGAGGTGGAGGCCGGAAATACGGTTGTGCTAGCCAATGCGGGAGGAGATCCAGACCTGTTAAGGGTTCGACCTTGACCAGGTCCTTGAGCGGCGTGCCTTCTGCTGCCTTTGCGTCGCGCTAGAGATGATACAGAATACAGTATTGAAAATCTGATTCAATTTGAGGGATAACAATAACGCACATCCATTCGTGCCTTCACCTCGCGGCACAGTTCCACATACTGCTCCAACGTCTCCTCAGGCTTTTTCTGGTTCACTTTGATCCGACCAAGTCGCTCACGCAGGTCCGTCTCACGAGCCAGTCCGGGACGCATAAGTTTGAACAAGTGTCCCTTGACACCACTAATTGTTGTGTTGGTTTTCAACGATTGCACTATAGATAGGTACTCCAAAGCGAGGTCGGCATGAGGAGGGTTACGGAGTAGAAAAGCAGTATCACATGTGGAATCTTGGTGCTGGGGGATGTCGAATGTAGTAGCACTTGTGCTGGCTGTGGCAGGGGCGCCGATCCCGGCGAAGAGTGCAGCATTGTATAGCTGGCCCTCGGCGCTCATGACGCCATCGGCCCCTGTAGCCTTCAGGCAGGCATCAATGTCGGACTGGAAAAGAATGTTGCCATTGGCGAAGACAGGGATTGAGACGGCTTCTTTTACCGCCCGAATCTTGACCCAATCGGCGAGGCCCTGCGATGTGAATGTGTGAGGTTCGAATCTGATTCTGAGCTTTATGAGCATACGGAGTTGTGGCCTCGTTGCTCTCGTGTTCGGCCATGACAAGTGATGATTTGTGCGCCAGCACGTTCCAACATTTTGGCATATTCCACGGTGCGTTCAACCGTTGGAAAGACGCGGAACTTTGCAGTAACGGGTACCGAAAGATTCTTGTGCAGAGTGTTGACTTCACGGTGAAATGACCGTCAGTCACTAGAGCGTTGCTTCAGGAACTCGAATACACGCACTTAAATTATAAATGAGTTCCCAATCATCCTGCAAAAAAGCTCCGTATCGCCCACGCTTTGCAATGTCCTGCGGGCAGCCAAGGTTGAGATCCACAGCATCACAATGCTTTTCTACAATCTTGGCTGAAGCCAGAAGTTGTTCTGGATTGTTGGCACAGAACTGTACGATAAGAGGCCGGTCTGTCGCTGGGTCACCTTCTTCGCCTGAAGGAATATCGAAGTTTTGGTCACGGTAGGCCTTGTGATTTGGGTCCATGAACATCTAGGATATATTTAGGTTACATGAATGATATCTCAATGAAAAGTAGTTAGAGGTACCTTGGCGTTGATCATGGGTGTGTAAATTAACTATGGTTAAGTCAGATATCGCTCATGTTTCAAGAAGTAATTGCAGTCTTTTCTTACTTACTTGCGCTCCATAGCGTCTTGAAAGCCTCCTCCAGGCCTGCCAAATTTGATTAGGTTGCTGAAAAAAGGGTTTGTGCCATCATACCAGTTCACTCTGATCAACCATCGGCGCAACGATATACTTCGGACTGCCTAAGACATCATGGTAGAGTTGATATCCTGTGGCCTTCTGCGACGTCGATTCCAGAGATTTTCCTGGCATGAATGCTCGAAAGCAGCGGCGCCAAGCGCCGGAGATGGTGGTGAAGGAAATCGTGATATTTGTTGTTGTTGTCTGCACCATGGTCAAGCGGTTTCCTCACTTGCGTCTCAACACATTCTAAATGGACGACGGCTCCAGCCCTCCCCTTCGCGCCGTCGAGAAACTAGAAATCGAAAGCGAGGAGGAGCGGCGGGTTAGAATCAGTGAGTCTAACACTAATTTATCCAACTCAATTAAAGCTGTTTATAGAATCGACCCTTGAGAAATTGAATTCGACGGCGACGTCAACCAATAAGACTGCTGTATTTCCTCCGTTCCCTTCGTTTAATTTCGACACAAAGACTATGCATGAGATCCAACCCCCAAGCGAACGTTCGTTGATTGTGTCAGTTTACATTTAGTCAAATTTAGCTGAAACTCAGCCAGTTCTGTCCCGTGTGCAAGCGTTCCTACCTGAGCTGGAAGCATCGAACAACCTTCTCGCCCAGCGAGCCCAAGCCGATCCTAAGAGTGTTGATATCGAGCACGTAGATGAGGGGATGAACCAGTACATTGAGATGGCACGCCTCCTGTTTTTTCGAGATGCCCACCCACTGATTCCATACGATAGAACCTTGGCCTTGGGGTTTTTGAAGATCGTGCTAACAAAAAAAACTACGAAGATGAAGATGCCGAGATGTCTTCTTCCTCTGAATCAACTGAGCTAGAAGACGATTCCTCAGATGTTGACACAGATTCATCGTCAGAAATCATCACATCGTTCAATCCCATCCGGCCCATCAAGCCGCTCCCTAGGCGCAGATCAGACAGGACTCACCCACATGTCGTTGTCCTGGGCGAGCGGTCTGAGGCATGATTTTGACCCAGTGCCAGTGCCTCCACATATATGATACGGTAATTGGATGTGAAGGGTTGGTGGGCCGTACCTTCATTTCTTGCTTTATAATGTCTATCTTCATATTTCTCGCTGATCTATAGTGCCGCGATAGCCACCACTCCTGCAATGACCATTGATGATTGAAATTCTGTTACTCTTACCGTCAGCTCGGTCCTTGTGAAACTAATCTGAGGTAAGGCCTAAGGGCACCTGCACGCCACATATCTCGTGGATGACCTCAGGAGAGCCCGAAGAATAAGAATGATATGATCATGAAATATATACGAATACATTATCTGACAGCAGATTGTGCGACGAAACCAAATAATCAACGAAGAATCACGCTCTCAGGAGGCCCGAGATAGCTTGGCTGTAGTCCGCCAGTATCTGTGAAATACCAATGAGCAAAGGAAGGATAATACCATCACATGGAGGTGAGACGACCTACCCACGACAATCTTTTGTACGACAACAGCAGGTTCGATTGCAGAGATCTGTATTTTTCGTCAGAGATTATCCTAATATTAGCTCGCCAGAAAATGGACCTTGAGTGTGTGTGCCCCCGGAGAGACGCCTGTGAACTTCGTTGCTACGCTCACTATTGAGTTTGCAACAAACCCATCCACGCCGCTCCAGCCGGGAGGTAAGCCTCCAGGGGGTGCAGTGGGCATGAAATGGGAGGTTTGGGGTGCCCCTGAGTCGAGTTGGACCGCGAAGGCCAAAGGTCTATTCTTTTCGCCAGCGTTAAACGAGGGAGAAACGTAAGTTGTGACTGTGATATTCCCGCTCCCGCCGATGGTATTGTAATTGAAGAAATCATATTCGCTAATGGGTCTTATAAGTAATATTGTGGGTGGGGGGTCGATTTTGAAAACTTACAGAGTGGGTCCTGATCCGGCGGCAAAACTGGCATCATTGTTGCCGAGACGAGGCCAGGGCGTTACACCAGAAAGTGTACGGCCGTAGTCAGGGATTTCCTTCCATGACACGCCTGAGACAGATGTGTTCCGTGTTGTGTGTGCAGCTTCGATGGAAACCGCGCCTCCGCCCTCAACAAATCCTAAAATCGGCGTGAATATTCTGGAGAAATTACATCTGTAGTGGGTGTACGAACCTCTAAAGTTTGCTGGAACGTTAGGCTTCCTCGCCGTAAATCCCACGTTGACTGTGAGAGGTTGCTGTCTTGCGGCGGTCGCAGTGAATTTGAGAGTTGCTGTGTTGGCTCCAGCGGCAAGTTGGCCCCAGTCCTTGACACTGGCAAAAATACGTTGTTCGGGAGATTTAGGAGAGATGGATCCTGTGGTAGCAGACAACTGAACCCAGGATGCGTTACTTGAGACAGTGAAAGTAAAGGGAATTGGTCCACCCGCTCCAACGTCAATGTAACGGTCACCGAAAGGGGTATATGGGTCAAGAGATATAGATGGCGGTGGACAGTTGTACCCCTGTGCACATTGACTTGGATTGTCACCTGGCCTAGATATGGTTTGTGGGTGGCCAGAGCTAGTAGGCAGGGACAAATTGATTACCATGCACCAAGAGTTCCCTCTGGAACAATTCTCATCACTCCTGCTAAGGCAGCTTTTCTGGTCTGGACACGATTAACTGCTGGCATACTACGAAGGGTAAGCGGCAAAGGAGGAGTATGTTTAAGTGCACGAACGTGTTTGTTATCGGTTGTTGCCAATAGTAATATCCAATGTCTACATTGGCATTGATTGTTAGTTAAGGAGATATACATTGGGGCGCGGGAGACTGACGTGTTTGATCCATCATACTTTGATTGTAAATGACTTAATTAGCCGTAATAACGACCAGGTATTTGGGCACATACTGGTTCCATTTTCCTGTGGTGAATTACTTCAGAATATCTCTGTAGTATACGTGTTTGGAACTCGCCTCCAAGTAAATTGTGGTACTGAACCTCAAGGTCGTAATCTTGTTCGAAGAACTTTTCCGCTGTATCGGCATGGGAGTTGGCACTCAACTATAAGATAGAGATTGAGAATGGTTGAGGGTCACAGAAGGGGAGCGAAGAGGCGTACCCTTGCCTGCGATGCTCTCATGTTATTGAGACCAACGTTGACCAACTGATTTATTTTCAGATCATTGTGACCTTTTAAGCATCAAATGAAGTAAACTTACGATGTTGGCAAGGGTGGTGCTCGCCAAGACTGGGTGATGCACAAGTTGGAAAAACGCAGGTTTCATTTCAGCTGAAAGGGTTTCGTAGATTGCCGTAGATGCTTGTTGAAGTTTTGTCCACGAAGCGAGAACAGTCTCTGCTCTAGAAACGGGGCACTGAGGCCTGATGATGATATGGCAAACCAGCGGCACTTACTCCCTGTAATTGGTCAAGCTGAACGTCGTAGCGTTCAACAGCTCTGGTTTCCTTCTCGCATTGAAGCGAGTCAGGTTTCCGACAATATCTGATACTCTTTGTGCAGCAGCGGGCGCCAAGTCGAATTCACGCTGCGCCCAGGCAGATACATAGGTATTGATGTTATCGGGGTTCCATCGGGTGGCATTCCAGCCATAAGCAATGAAGAATTCAGCCTCGCGTTCGTAAGGCTTCAAGTCACCAACGTTAAGAATCCAGAGGCGTGTGGCGTCACGATCGACAGCAATCGACATCTGTTCGTAGATCTATAACTTTGTTCAGGAATTCGTTTATAAGGAGTCGATCACCGAATGAATGATACCTTTGAAATTTGGCTGGACTACATGAGACTATCAGGCGAGCTCAAACGAAAAAGGCGCAGCACTTACAGTGATCCATTTGTAGTCTCGCGGGTCGCCAACCTAATATGATTGAATAAATGAATAACAGATGCAGAAGAGACACAAACATAATCGACCTGTCAGAAAAGAGTGTCAACATTGTTCTACATAATACTAAAAATAACAAGGCTTACGTGGTAGTAAACTCCAGCACCTCCCGTCCTGTTACGCTCCGAGGCAGTAGGAAAACGACGAACATTTCCCCAGCTATTGTACGGTTAATTAAGAGCACGAATCGAGCAGACCAACGCACTTGTCATCCGCCCAAAGTAAGGTGACATAATCAGGGACCTGCATGCCAGTATCATAGTAACCCTCGACCTCTTTGTCTGATGGACTTCAGTGGATACAGCATAGAATTGAGATACAGATAACGAACAAAGTGTCCATATTTGAGGAATACTCTCAATGTCTGTCCCATAAACGGATTTCAGAATCTCTGCCTGGTCGGCAACAACCTGTTGAAGTAATTTTATATTGGTTTCCTCGGAAAGAGGGACTGGATTTGAAATGGTGTCAGTGCGATTGTCATCCTAGAGGCATGAAAAGGACTGACGATCTCCAAAGCCTCTCATTCCTAGAGTGTATACAGATTCGAATGGCTTAGCACGCTTGGTACCATCCGTCCAATAGTTTTTGATATTTTGAGCGTTCCCAACGTAATCCCAGGTACCTTTTCCATAAAGAGAGAACTCGTTTGGGGTAGACCGCATCATGGGTTCCTGGTGACTATGAAGAATCATTGCATGCTTCTGGTTGAACACAACGGAAATATAAACGAACCTAGTACCCATCACAATTCCATACATATCTGCCAGGAATTGATTTTGAGTGTCGTCCACCGCGAAAGCACTGATCGGGATGCAGTCATTCACGAATATGAAGCGGAGTTCATTATCCTTTTACCTTCCCCACATAGCTATATACAATGATAAGGACGCTGGCCATGATAGATGATATTGAACAACATACCAGGCCAGAGATAGTTTGCCTTCATTCGCAACATGAGTTCAAATCTAAATAGGGCGATTCTAGTGACCGGCATTTGGAAAAGTCATTTGGTACTCACAATTTGGAATAGAACAGGTGATTGAAAGGTGAGCCTAACGGTGAAGATGTCGTGCCGTTGGTAAACCTCTCCATGGCCCATGACTGCAGAGCAGGTTGCTCATCGTTGAGGAAGATTCCGCGATATTTTACAGTTGGTGAACCATGTGAGCACCCACTCGATTCCACAAATAGCTCAGCATGTTTAGTTGTTGGAACGTCCGCCCACCTATTTTAAGGACACGAGACATGTGATTAACAGCAAGGTTGGGAAAACATCGACGGATGAGGCTCACCAGTACCAAGGCGAGACGCCTAGATAATGAAGCACATCAGAAGGACTAGAAGGTAAATGTATGCATCCGGTGACTGACCAAATTGTTCAGAGTGATCGTAAAGGGCAAAGATGGTCCCGCGCTTGTCTGCTCCGATGATGACATATGCGCTAGCCACTCCGGGGAGAGGATTCTTGACTTCTCGAGCCACGAAAGATTCCCATTTGCCCTGAATGCCAGAGACATCCAATTGTGTCGCGTTGATAACTTGAGAAATCAGAGATGACTTCCCCAAGGTCCCTACGATGATAGGCGTCGAGGGTTTGGCAGAAGAAGAGGTGAAGTTGGTTAGGGATGGTTTTACCCCAGTCACTTTTTGAATGTCGGTCGCAAAGTCCGCTGCTGCGAGCTGCACGCCAGGCCAATCATCCGCGGCAATAAGAATTGGCGAGGCTTTCCCCCTGGTCACGACTGGAATGGTGGAGGCTGAAGACTTGAACGTTACACATGTCGCTTGGCCGATAGCCCAGACCCCGGTAAGCGCACAGAGACCAGCAAGGATCCAGACGCGCAACATGATGCAACCAGTTGTGGGGGGCGTTCGCGAGAGTGCTCGTACTTGTACTCGCTGGGGATCCAGGATGATGATTTGTTGCGGCATGAATGGGTCACGGGGCCGAGATGCTTGGTGTCCTGTGACATGTGGGGAAACCTCGGCCATGGAGAATCGGCGGTACCAGAGCGGACCGACGTTGATTCTAAACGTGCGCCATGAGAAGAAAGGGCTGAAGAAAGATATATTCTGGTGATCTTCGCGAACGAGCTGCTGAACGATTTACCCAAATGACTCCGGAAGTAGCTCATGAGTTGCCATCAGAAATAATGCACTCAACATCATTTATCTTTCCGCGCAGCTCAGAGTGGTTTGGTGGTGTGATTTCAAGGTGGACTGTCCCTTTCGGCACACGACCTTCACATTATATGACTTTTCCCTGAGCGGCGAATCCGTCAGGGTAGGGTTGAGAATAGGGTCTGGAACTGAAATGAATGCGCATAGTTGCCGCGGGTCCCACTTCACCTGCGACAGGCAAATCATTCTGGGGTAATTCGGAGAGTTAGTAATTGGCTCAACTTATTACCTGGAGATATGTGGATGAAAGGCGGATTCAGCAGAGTAACTTCGTGGGGCTCTCCCGAAATCTAAATTTCGTCCAAGAAGACTCACAAGGCTTGGAGTGAAGTTAAATTAATTGCAGGTCCGGACCGAGGGCTGCAAATGGTGAAGAGAATCATGATATTAAAAAATCTGTTGGTATAAAATACATGGTGTAAACTGAGCCTAAACAAGGGGAGGCAAGTTTTGCCGATTAGAAAATAAAGCAAACAAGTCGCAAGGTGACCCACCTGAAATATCCCGAGTGCTATTGACACTAGGGTCTAAGTGGCGCGTAACGGCTGAATACCTTCCCCTTGGACCTCATATAATTCTTCCGTCCTATGAATAGGGCCTATTGCCTGGTTCACACGTTCCGCCGAGATCTCATCATCTACCGAGTCCAGTCTTTGATGGTCTTCGTCATAGTCATCCTCCAAGAATTCCCTGGCAGGGGGTCCATCATCTTCGCTCAGTCGTATACGGCCTTCTGGCGTCGTCAACGTTTTGAGTCTAGAAACCTCAGTATCGCCCAACCATAGGGTAAATGCCTTGCACACTCACTGATGAGAAACAACCTTCCTCAAAGTGTCTGCTCTTCTCCATAGGATAAATAGAACACAAAGCATGCACGTTGTAAGTAGAATGATCATTGGCATATTTCCTATGGGCTGAGGCTTGGGCGATTCGCGAGGGGCTGCAAGTCTGGTTCACAAAAGTTCCGGCAGTGGCAAAAAGCTTCGCTAACCTCCCGGAGGTAATGGCGCCATTGTAGCAGCGTTAGTAGTTTGAGCTTGTAGGTCAATGAAAAGGCTTGAGGTTGGAGAGAGTTTGGTGGATGGTCGTCAGTCGCTAAGAGATGTGGTGAGCACAGCAGCGATCACGTGACTGGTTGTGGTGGACCCCCCGAGTCCGAACGCTACTTAACTTGGTAAACGTGCCCACCACTGCTTCACGAGGACCCTTCCACTTTCTTGTATATTCCGAAATATCACAAACCTCTTGAAGGCCATTCGAGGCTACCTTAACATGTCTCTGTACGTTAATTAGACACAATACACAATTTAATACTAACTCTAACGACGTCGACCAGAAATCTTCCTTCCCGACGTGACTGCGCCACTGAGACTCCCATTCCACCAAGGAAACGTTCCCAATCATATGCGGCAGTTAGTAACATATATTCCACCAAGAGGAGACGGGTATCTTTGGCTATAGATTTACCATCCCAGCAAGAGATGAGGCCTGGGAGTGGATCTCGGTCTACGGCCTCTGTAAGTCAAGAGTACAAGGCCACACCCCCAATATCCTAATCAGCCTCTATCTACTAGCTGGACCGCTTTGTACCTTCGCGACCCAAGCATCACTTGCCTCTGAATACCACCCCACGCACGAATCGTTTGGGTCGCCAGTTTGGACTCGTCAATGATAGGGTTTTCAATTTCAAAGAAAATCAAGAAAATGAACCACCGGATGAAGGCAATATAATGAACCTTCTTCGCCGAAGCGCATCAGATCTCTTTCTCAAGCCACCACGTTTTCGCCCTAGTTCGGTTACGGAAAACCTCACAAAGCAGAAGCAGAGTGTCCTGACCCTAGACGGACCGCGCATTTCGAATGATGCATATGGATCTCCCATTACCTGGTCGAAGCGCAATTTAATTGCCGTTGCATGTTCGAATGACGTTTATTACCAGAACCTCAATAACAAGGTAGTCTCTCACATGTGCGAACCTCACGTTGGCACGAGTGGTAGCCTCCATTCGATTGAATGGGCCGGAGAGGGCAGAGAAACAATATTAGCGTCAGGAACAAGCACCGGCGTTGTACAGGTCTGGGATGCGGGTCTGGAAGGAGGTAAAGGCAAACACTTGCGCTTATGGCAAGACGGTCAATCGGCTGCTGTGGGAGGCCTGGATTGGCATGAGGATCTACTAGCCGTTGGGTCTCATAACGGAACAATCTCACTCTTCGATGTTCGCTCAAAAGCTGATGCAAACAGTATCTCGGCACATAAAGATAAGATTCTTGGTCTGAGGTGGAGTATGAATGGTTTATACTTAGCAAGTGGTGATGAACAAGGGACGGTTCATATCTGGGACAAGAGAGCAGGGAAGGAAATCTTCAGCGAGGCTGCAAGAGGTCGAAAGATAAGGCAACGTGGTCCTGTTAAGGTATGAGTATTTGGCACCCTCAAAACGCAACACTCACCTTTTGGTATAGGCCCTTGCGTGGTGCCCTTGGAAGCCCGACCTCCTTGCTACAGGTAGCCTTTACCCCGAAGGAACAATTCGGATTTGGAGCGTGTCTTCTCCTTCCTCCCATCGCACCCCTCTCGAAACATTAGATCTAAACAGCTCTATATATTCTCTGCATTGGTCGCCACACTGCAAGGAGCTCCTCAGTACGCATGGACCATCCTTCCAACCTAGCTCCCGCTTAAGTACTTCCGATTCCGGTAACACGCCATTACGACGCAATCAATTACCAAAGATGATCTTGACACCCCTCACAAACTCCATTGCTGTACACGAATATCCGTCCGGCAAAAGGTTGCTCGCCCATTCTGCCCATATTGGACCTGTGATTCATAGCTGTCTGGGTCCTGATGGTCAGAACCTGTTCACAGTCTGTCCAAGGGAAGAGACCATTAAGATGTGGCAGGTATGGTCAAAACGTGCGGATTCGTCCAAGCGGGAGAGTGCGTTTGATAAATGTACTATCCGATGACTTACTATGACGTAATCCCTTCACTTATCTTGTAATTTGCATACTCTTCATTACATACTGTACTTATCCACACATACTCAATTGCAAGTAACTCTACCTTATATGACAACTCGGTGCTACAACATATGTTTATCCAACCGCGGTACCTATTCAACGTGAATCAGACACGTGAGTTAGTCGTCAAGTCTCATCACACAGTGTACTAACCACCCACGGTAGATAGTATATGGCACAGGAGGATGCTCCCATCATCAACCCCATTCAATCATTCGTGAATGTCATGCAGGATACTGTTAAAGCTGCATTTCAAAGGAGGAAAGCGGCAGACGTGGCCCATCGAACCCAGCCAAGGTCGTCTCGATCCCCCGTCCCGACAACTCCACCACCACTTTCCAACGAGTTCTCGTCTCCCCTCGTCCCAAACAGTATATGGTGTTCTCAAAACTTTATGCTTGGCGCAGGGATGGTTATTTTACAGCCCTCGACCCATAAAATTGTCGTTTTGCATGAAAGAGAGCACAAATATTGGTTTTTCCCCAAGGGAAGGAAGGATATAGGAGAATCTCTGGAGACGGCGGCATTACGAGAAGCATATGAAGAGGTACGTTGATTACGCCCTGCTGCGTTGATCATGTCTTGATACGGTGTGCTTCTAGTCCGGATATGAAGCTACGTTTTTGCCTTTGTACACCGGCACGCGGGCACCTCCCCCTCCGGGCGATAAACTCAAGGCCATTCGAAAGGATACCGAGCCCGTTTTCCTTTCTTTGATGTCATGGAAAGCCCGCTCAACTCACACTCGAGAATTGCCCGCAGGCGAGTACTTGACCACATGGTATGTAGGTCAAATTCCTGAGGATGCGGTAGGGCAATAATTTTCACTCGAAAGCTCAACTCATCAAGTTTTAGGAATACAAACCTGGCACGGGAATGCCGGATGAACAGAACTATGAATCGTACCTCTTATCGTATGAACAAGCTATGGAGAGGTTGGACAATCCGCAAAGGGATGTACTACGATATGTGTGGGCAATCTATACACAAACATTACAGTTGGATCAGCAGGAGAAGGGAGAACTTCAGCAGCGCGAGCAGCGACTTCGGTCTCGGTCCACAAAGCGGATATCGCAGAAATAGGCACCTGACAGCTTTTATTGGCCACCCACCTTTACACTTTCAAGTACAGACGCAAGACCATACAACGCCGTTCTCATTGGGGAGATCACCCCTAGAGTCTCTCCAATCAACCCTGTCCGGGGCGAGGCTTGCATCTCGTAAAATTACCTCATTGCCCACCTGTCCCATCTCGCGTACCCCAAACACCTAGTATACATGGACATCACCATTCTCGTGTTGTATTAGTTTCCGCTATCTTTGTAGTCCTATCCTGACACCAGTTATCCGCGGCTATCCCTTTAGACTATAATTCAATGTATACACCGAGAGATAGTACCCACCTGTGCCTCTTTTAAATGTGCTAGAAGCTGCGTCCTAGCCAACACAGAATAACCCAAACTGCCTCGTGAAACTGTACATACCACAACTGTACCAAAGCTCAGGCTCGTAAGTGTCGAATTTAGCGCCGCGGGCGCAATTATTTGTCCGCGACCCCGACACCAAACAACACGTCAATAATCATAAACCTGGCGCTTGTTAGTAGTCTCTTGTTCTTGACTGCCACATTCACTCCGGTCGTTTTTCTCCAGTCTTGGATACCTCCTCACAACGCGCACGGAACTCATATTTTTCTTCTGAAGATTATTACATTTCCTTGCAGTCATCATGAATTCGTCCACGGGTTCGTCGAATGTTCGGAAACGGCTGATTTCTATTGGAGACGAGTCTTTCGCGCCCGCCCAGAGGAAGAGAGCGCGCATATCTTCCATTTCAGCTGATTTCCAACAACAACTCATGGGGGGCTCGCTATCCATCAGCTCTGGTGTAAGGACCATGTTTTTATTCTTTCAGTGTTATATTTTCGACGCTAAAAGTGCTAACTTCGCAGCTCGATCGCCTACCAAGAACACGCGTGATACACCGCGATGATGTCGATTTTTTGAGTATCCCTGCACCGGCAACCCTTAGCCGGAGCTCCTCCTTCAATGTGGGTTCTAGAGGTTGCAGCCCCGGTGACATAGGCGACCAGCCGGGGAGCTCTGCCTTCATCAGCCGTTCTGGCATGGCCTTGATGCGAAGCGTTTCCTCTGCATCCCTGAGTACCACCTCCACAGCGACCCCGTCTTATTCAGAGGCATCTGCGAGGTATAACCTCCGCAACACGAAATTTACGATCGATTATTCTGCTCCATTGTCACCACCGACAGAACCCCTAGATATGTTACCTCCACTAGGCTGCTCCGTGGACAATATCGTATTTTTCGGTCGGGGTAACAGGGTTCACTACAAAAACTTGACCGTCTCCGAGGAAGTGGGCCAACTATGTAAGCTTCAGGATGGTCATGGTGACCTACGGATTATCGAATGCGCTGGTTCCGACCAGCCTGATGTGGTGGCGCTCGCCACGAGCAAAGGTTTCGTTCAGCTATGGGACATCAAGTCCAAAAAAGCAACAGCTAGTTGGACAATCAAGGGTGTCACTGCAATGCGTTGGAATGGACCCGTTCTGACCATTGGCGGGTTAAAGGGCGCCATCAGACATTACGACACCAGGATTTCCCCAGCCCCGAAGATGAAAGAGCAAGCCCGTAAGGTTACGCGCCATCAGTCGCGGATCACGAGCCTGGAATGGAACATGGATGGAAAAATCCTTGCCAGCGGAGACCAGGCTGGTATGATATACTGTTGGGATTCGCGCGATAAAGTTCCCCTTGACGTTGGAGAATTCGTTCAGCGTAGGAAGAAGATGCAACACGCGGGTACTATCTCCGTCAGTTAATTTTTTCTTCTTAAGTCCACTCAGTATAAGCTTTCTCACTTTTTTTCAGGCATTATCGTGGTGTACATGGCAGTCGAAGCTGCTGGCGTCTGGTGACGATAAAGGCACTATTCAGGTGTGGTCTGCTAGTACCACAAATGCTGTCGACCTACCTGGAAAGCTCGAGCTCGGCGCCCCAGTGACAGGGCTCCACTTCGCATCTGCCTGCAAGGAGTTGCTAAGCACGCATGGCTCCCAACCCGCACATGTGGATGCTAGTGCCGCTTCCCCATCACAGACCTGGCCTCGAGTCAACATGGCGAACTCCATCGTTGTCCATTCATGCCCATCTCTGAGGCATGTCACAACGCTATCCCTTTCAGGCAAGCCTATCGCAAACAGCGTTCTGATTGCCAACGGGACGAAGCTTGTTGTGGCCCTGCCTGAAGAGAACAAGATCAACGTTTGTGATGTATGGTGCAAGAAGAAGGAACTGAGGCGTCAAATAAGCTTCCGGAATTCCACCATTCGGTGACTCTCACACATTTGATTAGACACTTTCCTATTCCTATTCCCTTCCTCCCTTTCCTCCCATTTTGCTGTGCATTCTCTTTCCACGAGACTTATAGAATATCACAACATTTATCTTACTTATTTTGATTGGTTTCATCATCGTCGAATCTTTCATGTTGTTGTAGGAATCACATCTTCTTCAGCCTATCTTCCAAGGAGCCCCCAGTTGGATGTTATTCGTGGCTTCGGTGAGGCCCTTCATTGCAGGGATCTCTGTCGTGACTCGTAAGAATAATGAGCCATCAGGTTGAATGTGAGTGCTCATGTTCTTGGGACCGTAGACGTCGTTAACCACTGGCCTTTGTTCCCCTGGAACACGATGTCGAGAGCTAACGTTCAAGTAACATGGGAAGGTTCACTTCCCCATTTCTGCGTCTTTGAGCTACTCAATCACCTCCAGACCTATCAAAATACCCTACAAGGCGTCGTAGTTGCGTTATTCAAAAGTTCCGGGCATGGTCTCCCTTCTTCGTACAAGATGTGAAGCCTCCAGGGAGTGCCATGAGCCATACGGTGCGAACTGTCTTGTTCATTCTGAGGGTACATAGGTCTATACAGGGGCGAAGAAATAACACGGTAGGTCCTTTTAATAGCCTGGTGAGCAGGTCTGGGATGTCTTAAGATACACCATTAACGTACCTTCCTTAGCGATTCTATAAGCAATATCTCATTCGTTCGGGTTAATTCGTGTGTCACACTGATAGGAGATGATTCGTACCAGGCTGAGACGCCGGTGGATGAGATGCACTCTTTTGGGGTATCCTGACCATAACGGCCGACGTTAATGTTCTTGATTACTTCCGATTGCTCTCGTAAGTGGGCATTTCTTTTACTTCTACTTGTCTCTGCCTCTTGGCAAAGGCTCCTATCTGTCTATGTATAAAAAGCGGCTATTGCTACCGATCGTATCATATGATCGCGGAATTTCTGGTCGAATCATTGACCAGTCTTCCATTATGCCATTCGACTTCTTCGTCCCCTTCATCGTCGCCAACAGCAGTGGTGGTTGAAACCTCACGACCTGCGCCGCAGCCCGAGCATAGTTCACCATGATGTTCCGTTTTACGATCACTCTATCTTTGCTTTCTTTGTTTTGCCTATTTGTGGCGGGATCTCCCACAGCTCGTTTGCTTGACGACCAGACCCAGGCGCTTCATCCTCGAACACAGCCTTTTTTCCCGGAATCTCCTTCCTCTTGCCCAATATGTGAAAAGGTCAGGAAACGTTTTTGACTATTTTTCAGGTGGTCCGATCAGTAGATTCGGTATGCTGTTACCTCCGTACCAAGGCGCGGAAAGCTGACCCCACAGTAGCACAGTATTACTGACTATGGTTGCAGGATTATGGAAATATTAACAGTTGTGCTCAAGCAGCGCCCGTCCTTTCCAATATCACAACGGTCCGTACAAACCTAACTCTACTTGCCAATCCTGAACGAAATAGTACAGATCATCTTCAACCCGGGTGCATTCATTGATGTCATCAAGTGCGCCTGTGTGGAGACTTTCCAGGCTGTGTTTCCCCAATGCGTCGACTGGTGTGTACACCGCTTTGAACGGAGACTTCATCCAGTTTATCACCCATTCCGCCAGTTTCATCAGAACGAATCAATCTGAGGTGCTGAACACCCCAGATTTGCCCGCAGTCGTGGACGGGATGAGAAAGATATGTTTATTGCAAAGCTCCCTGCTAGGAAACGTCTCGGAGTCTAACGGAGATGTGACACCTGTGGCACCAGCACCGACCTCACATGCAGCGTCACAGAGCAGCCATATCTTGTGGGGGAGCTTCGTTACATCCCTCCTCGTCGTTTTGTCCATGGTTAACTTTTCTTGACGTTAGCTGGAGTGTTCAACGCTACGCGACATTATTTATATGTAACGACTGATTACGACCATAATGAGTATTACGACTATTCACGAACCCCACTACCTAAGCCCAAAATAACGAGATTATTCACCCTAGCTTTGGGCTCACGTTTGGCTGGTATGTTGCAATAGCGTCGGAGCCTTATTCCTCAATATCATGTTTAAATACGCCATTTAGCGCCTTAGAGGACTAAAAGGGGAGTCAAGCGGGGGGGGGGGGGGGGCTAGTGGCCTTGGAAGTGAAACCACACAGGTTGAATCCTACTGAGAACATGGAAAGAAGGGATGTGGCGTCGTTATGGCAGGAAAAGTGATGTTAATGGTACATAATGTGGAGAACAACTCAGTCAGGATGACTGACTTGGGATGCCGTGACCCCTATCAATCTTCGCACGCCAGAAGAAGTCTCCTAGATGCTGAATGTTCAATATTATATTGTCGGTTCCCTCGCTTCTTCAGACGGGAAGTGGTAGTTGGTACGACGTATGGTCTGTCTTCCACAACCTCTGAAGTAGTGTCTGTCGGTTCGTCTTCGAGAGATTCTGGGACACGTGATCCTACAGAGAGACGTAGGTTGCGGCGACGCTCCATCTGCTTCTCGCGTTCCTTCATATATTTGAACATGTCTAATAGGTATGGCCAGGCCTGGCGCTGTGCAAATATTTCGACATGAATAGGGCGGTCGATTGAAGGGACATCTGGAAGTATATGGACGTTTGGCTGTCGATTTCGCATGTAGTTTGGTATATTGTAGAAGGTAAAAGGGTCCATATTCGAGAAGACTTCGTCCAATTTCTCCCAATGGCGTATCGCTGCTGTTTCTCTAAACTCCTTCTCTTGATCGTCGCCATACTGACGGATGCAGGCAAGGTTTGTCAGGCGTACTTTGCCATTATGAATGAGCAGGTTCGGAGGAGTGGGTCCCATGTGGACTAGGCGACGCCGTTCCATCCTAGAAACTGTATCGTACAGAAGGGCACGGTCACAGGCCTGCATTATCCGGCCGAGGTGAGGCTCTGTCATCAGCCCAATGACAATGCCATCCCTCATAACGTGTCCTAGAACCTCGTATGTGAGATCCATTCCACGAACGTAGTGATATCCTTGCATGCTGCGCTCCAAGTCTTGCATCTGCATCCCGTCACCGTCCCATCCCATGATTATTTCTGCAAAGTATAAAGGACGTTCATAAGGTGCCACTTGATGAGGAAAGACCTGCGCTTACCGACTTCGCGCCCTTTCCAGATCCCAGCCCGGTGTTCGCATTGCCACCAGGTGGTATAAGTGATATCGCTCTCGTCGACCAGGGGTGCCCACAGAGGCATTGTAATTTTTTGGAATCTTTTATTTCTCTGTGTGATTTGAAAACCCCCAGTTCGCTTCCGAGGTACTAAATATCCCCAATTCGTTCTTCCAAAGTCAATGGAGTCGATGAGAGTATGCTGTGCAGCGAAGGGTCAGACCAAATGCTACTACCGAAATATCAAGAACATACGATAAGCTCTAGGCCTCGCCAATATTCTATCTCCAACTTTTTGTATTCTGATTCAGTGAAAGTTGCTAGGTGTTTCAGCTTATGGACTCGTTCAGTCACAAGGTCAAGGGGGGGAGCTTGGATGACAATCATCTGGCCATCCTTCCACAGCACGTAGGCTCGCAGGAGAAAATTCGTGCCTCCTACATACGCAACAACCCTATCTGGAATCGGGGATACGATCGGTGCCATTTGGTCTCCGTTGCGGGTCCTCGAAACTGCAGTTGTGTTTGTGGGTCCAAGCCGCGACGTCTGAAGATCTGACATCCAACATGGACGCGTGATCTATATATATCCACGCTACAGCGGCTACACTTCCCAAAAACATTCAACTCAGCGATCATCTTTTATCATTCACTTCCGACCTCGGACGTTCACGCAACCTCGCGGCTCTCCTCGATTCATCACCTTCATGACTTTCAATAAACTTTTTGCGCTTGATGAACAGCATTGCTGCTACGTGGCACTATGTATTATTTATGCTTAATAAGTAAATAAGTTATCTCTAAAAAATTATCTACAAGTTTTATCTCGTCAACAGTGAACGAGTCATGAATTATCTCTCCAAGTTACGGTGGGTCAAAGACCCACCTTACTATCACCTTACCATGCTCACAATTCTGGCCGATCTTACCCGACATTACATGGTTCCCACTTTTTGTGGGAACACACGTGCTACCACCAGAATGGCAGTTGGCACAATCTTCAATAAGACTCTTTCCTTTCGATTTTTATGTGTGGCAGGTACCAAATTCGTGGCTGAAATTTTATTATTGTGGGCGTTGGGTTGCGATGTCATCTGTGGTAAGGTCTTGGTCCTTTTACTGATGGAGCCGCGACATCTGATATTCCAACTTGAATGCATGGTACATATATATCCTCGCCACACTTCCCAAAAGGGCAGCGGTGATTGAAATTGAAATCATTTGATCGGCTTAGATTGAAGCAGCCACCTCTCGCCTACAAAACGCCTTTTGCAAGAGCGCCTGTTGTCCGAGAAACAGAGCGAGCTACTCCCAAGGCCTGTGTCTCTTAAAGCCATACACACAGGGTGACACAGCCCTAGGATTATTTGCCGCATTCTCGCATGGAATTTTTCTATAACCTGAACCCCGGATCGAGTTGAATATGGGTCTTACCGTAGGATAGTAGGTGGTCCCTCATTCCATTCTTATCAACTAGAATTTATCCTGCGAATGTATTTTCCGAAACAGCGGGATCTTTGGAGAGAGTCAAAAGGGCATCTCTACTACTCTCAGGTTTTCTGTGTCTCCATATGCTTCGGACGCTCGGGTACGACAAGCCCTCCCGCCCAGGTTCAGCACTACAGCATGAACGGGTTGAAACACTTAGGTTGGTAACTCCCTGTATCGCAGGCGCCAAATGCGACCATAAAATCGTCGTAAGTTCCAATGACTTTTGATATCAGTTTATTTCTCATTATGTGCGTCAGTCGTCTCTGCAAGTGCCCCTTCTGCTCTATTTCCTTCCACAAAGTCGTCTCCGGGTGCAGCCCTATGTATCAAACAGGAATGCTTTCATGTCGCGCGTCGCGCCTCCAGTCCTCGTCGCCTTCACTATCCCCCGAAACATGTCCGGGTTGTATAAGTAAAGGTCTAGCATCAAGATAATTGTGAGTCCTCTTTGAACATTACGTTGGCTTTGCCTATAGGTTGTTGAACCTTGCCTCTGTTTCACCCAGTTTCTTCTTTTTCTCTGGGTTCGATCCATTGTCACTCTTTTTTTTTTTTGGCTCCGACTATAGTGCTCGCCGATGAGCTTGCGCTACGTTCAATGTATGTCAAAACTGCCACCCTCAATCCCCTCCCATTACTTACCTACGCTGAAACTCTTTAGGCCTCTTCTCCTGGATCATACAGCCCTGATCATTTTTGCTCTCCATCCCATGTCAACGCAGCTATCCTTCTTGTATTCCAGCCTAATGTTTCAATAGCTTTCTTAGACCTAGTAGAGATTCTGCCTATAATGCGTTCTCCTGTTGTAGCACTACAGAACCCCGTAGTATAATACATAACAATACTAATTGCATCATCAAAGATTCTGCCAATCTCGGGATATCGGCAACGTGCAGGGTCCATACGTCTTTTATCCTAAAGCTCAATTAAGCAGGCGTGGCGGTCTTGACGATGCAACCAATGGCAGTCGATGCCCTGTATCTCCGATATCAACCCAAAGGCTGCTCGCACGGCAACGAGGCTTCCCTCGATGATATGTATGTTTTTTACTACATCGGGAGCTCATAAGAATCATCCTGCGCCTTTTTTTTTCTGTACGCGCGTCTGGAAAGATGCCACCGGACATCATTTTTGCGGAGTCCGTATGTGACCACTGGCAATTCCCTGATAATACACTAAAGATGACGATTCAGAAGCAGTAATGAAACCGATTGACTAAACCAGGTCCCATGTGTTTCGGTGTATCCACCGCACCAACGCCTTACCTCAGGGATTCTATGCCGGGCATGTCGGGTCAACTTCGTTGAACACAATTTGACCCCATTATTAGGCAGATTTCAGAACACCACTTGAACCACGTTTTAAGGCAAAATGGTTGATTGTGTGCTCCACTGTTAGCCCTTTTTCGGAATATACACAAGGAAGTAAATCCTTGACGACTAAGCGATCTAGGTTTGCTCTAGGGTATTCCTGACGATGGCGGAATAATCAGTGGCACAGGTACATCTGAGAACTTTGAAGCATTCGTGGGGATTATTCAAGCGCGGCGTCACGATAACGAACATCAGATATTCCTAGAAGGGAGGACGGATAGTAGTGAAGTGCGCATGGATCCTACATCAGTTACCCCGATTGCTCCCAGAGCATCAACGCCACCATGGAGATGGATCTCTGCAGTACAAAGCCCAGACAACAAATGCACGTCCATAGCAGTTACCATTTAGTCTTCGCTAGAATTACCATCGAGCTGTGAATTCATTATGAATGTTTCATGACGCGCTGAACCCGTTGGTTCCAGAACGACCCGATCAGCACCTATTTCTGAGGTGAGGAACGCTCCAGGGACTGCCTGCAGATCGCGATGCATTACTTGATTTCGTCTATACCCGTTAAGAACGGGGGCCAACCTCTTGAAGTTCTAGATTCGCGTAGCAGTGGAGTGTTTTTAACCGGGAGATAATTTGATGGCCTCTATCTCCCTCCTTGCCACGCATGTCCATTATACACTTTAGCTAGTTTCTGGGAGTCCAGGAAGGCCAGGTGATGTAGGAACTGGGAGGAGTTATCATTACAACCAACGATGCGACCATGCGCGGGTGAGATATTAGCCAAGTTTGGGGGAATCGCTGTGGAGCCCGAGTTCAAAATTATCCCGTTTCTGTTGGACCCACAAATCGACAGCAGCGTGTTGCATCGTGTTCAAAGCCTCGCCTGCCTTCCAAGATGCGGCAATATACAAGGGGAACTGAGTCGAGTCATACTATTTTGTGTCCAGTTTCACTGATTAGGACGCTAAGACTCGGTTTCAATGATGTGGATGATTCCGATGAGGTTCAAGTGTGAAGTAGGGAAGCAATAATCACTCGGAGGCAATACTCAGAAAACTTGAACCTCGAGATGAAACCAAACCAAACAATGATGTTACCCCTGTACCGGCTATTCTATAAATAGCCGGAAGTTCACCCCGAGAGGTTTCGCAAGTCAATATTTTTAAATTCTTACCGAGGACTCGGAGTTACAGCAGAGGTTTCAAAGAAAAATAAAGGTCGAGCTACATAGCTTTTGCCATAATACTCTTATACGTGGTAATATGGCTTGCAATGCCTACTTATTTTTGATAACCAAACGTGCCGTTTCTAGTACTACATCTATTATTATACACTTCTTCGACACTCTCGAGTAACAACGAGCAATCAATGCCAACCAACTCATACGTCTACCCATGCGCCAATTTCACAGGTATATAAACCCTCGATTTGTTGGTACATACACCTTCAAAATTGATAAGGGTATTATTATCCTAATAGCCTCGTAGGGCCTGAAATAATCTGATACGTGAAGATACGTCATAAATGATTTTTCCGATAATCGACCAAAAGGTTACCCGAGTTTCGCCAAGTTCACTTGTGGTTTGCTAGCGATGCGAAACGACTCCAATCTCACTTCCGCGGCATGGCCCAAGTTTATTGCCAGGACAGTGAGGTGCAGGGGGCACCGAGATATAAACTCTTGCCGACCATATCGAGGCTCTGTATGACGCATGATAATCCTGGTAGTATTGATCATATCAAGTTATTCTGTGTAATAGACTATTGATGTCTTCTTTCAACATGATGAAGACAGTGTATCAATACACTAAAATGACCCATACCTGATCAGACGGTGAAGCGCCCAAAGTCCATGACAGACTCTAAGATAAATAACAGATAGTATAAGATTTAAAAAAATTGTATCCAGCATTCGAATAACCTTAGGAATGTAAACGAAGCCAAAATACAAAAATGCCCATTACTGGGTCAGTTCAGCGGTCGCCAGCTTGATGGAAAACCTGCCGCAACAGCTGACCCCGCTGGAATAAAGTACCTCCTAACTATGCTGGGTATATATGCTGAATTACCGTGAAGGCAAGACAAAGACTAATGGAGAGCAAGACGGGGAAGAGGATGAGAAGTGTGAGTAATAGAGTACTCAACACCACCGAAAACCTCTTCAGAGGACCGAAATGGCCACAGCCAGTAGACTCATCGCTGCAGTGAGGATGCCCTGCGAACCACTGTGATTGTGGATTGCACCTGAGGAGGGGAAAGTTCCACCAGAGAGGCCTCCAGCAGCCTGGACGGCACCGCTCAAAAAGTTCTTTCCACAGGTGTTCTGGACACCAGTGTAGAGAGCTGACTGGCTGTCCAAAATTGTGCTCTTGGAGAGACCTGGAGCGTACGGGACGTTCGACTCGAAGTTGATGTAGGACGTTAGGACGTTACGAGTGCAAGCTGTGCACAGGTCGGCCGCTTCGAGTGATGGTGTGAGGAAAAGGAAGGCGAGGTTAGCTTTGCGGTAAGCGGCCATATCAGGGACGAGGGGGCTCTGGCCCGAAGACCCAGCAACGAGGTTTTTGCTTGTGCCGCTGGGGAGCTTCGCCTGCGTGGCGCAGTAACTACCGCCGTCATCTTTAGAACAGATGGCGTTCTTGAGGGGAAGGGTGACATAAAGGATATCGTATGTCCTGACTACATCAGGGTTGGGACTCGAAGTAAGCTCAGCAGAGCAGGCCGAGTAGAAATCTGCGATCTTCCCACGAATGAGGCTTTCTGGGCAGCTGCTAGCTGCTGATGTCGAACAAAGAGCATTCAAAGTGGATTCGACCTGAGCTGTAGATGAGGAAGTCGTGCCATTCCCGCCGGGTGCGTATCCAGCCGTTGCGGTTGTCAATGCTGATGTACATGCGGTGAGCGTCTTGTCGCCGTCAAGGGCGGTCAGGAAGTCGGTGCAACTCTTGCTGATTCCAGAAGGAATGAGAGGGTTCGCGGCTGAACTAGGGGCAGGCGCCGGCGTTCCCTTTTAAAACAAAAAAAAAAAGTTAAGAAATGACAGGAGTCCTCTGCGTGAGGAAGGCATACCGACGACTGGGCCAAAGCTGCAGTTGTAAGCAGAGAGATAATGGAGAGAGATTTGAACATGGCGTATTAAAGAATGGACGAGTTTTTTTTACTGTCGACGACGACGATGAAAACGTTACTGGGAGACGTTGCTGTTGTTGGAGAAGAAAGGCTGGCCGCCGTTGTTCTTGGTGTGTTTACGTCACAACAAGGCCAAACACAAATGTGGCACCAGTGGCAACCGGTCGCGCGCGCTGATATCCATCAGATGAATACGTTCACGTTGGGCGGCCCTGTCAACGCTCAGTTGTCTGCACTCATCCTTTCCTTTACCCGTACCATCAAGTATCCAAACCGATTTCAAACCGCTTTCTCAGAGCCAACAACATTTCAAATTCAATTCAGTTGTACGCAGCACACTATCGGTCACTCACAATTATCGTTAAGTAATATACTGGCGCAGGAAGTTGGGGAGTTGGAAGCGACTGAACCCTAGCAGCGGATACATGTTGATCGACGCTGATTAAAATTAACATGTCACTTTATCACTCATTCGAACTTATTGGACAACACATCAAGGCAATCAGGCACAAACTTCCCACCCATTTTATCACCCAAAGCATGGAACTTGAACTGTAAAAAGTACTAGCACACATTCTCTCAGGGTTTTATATGAGTTACATTACAACAAGAGGAAGGCGGGTGCTCGTCTATTCGAACACAGTTAGATTCTGAATAGCGCATCACAGTATTAGCCGGTCGGTCTTGGCAATTACTCGGAAATACACCTGAAGTATTATATGCATCAGGAGCTTTGGAGGTACAGCATCGTATATATTCCCGCCAGTAACTGATTTTTCACTTCTTCGCGCGATCCGGGTTCGTCTGTGACCCTCAACGTATGCGTTTTTGCATTTAACTATACTTACTCACGGGCATGACAAATGTTCAGTTTCTTATCCTCCTCCGAGTACCAATAGACGACAACTCCGCGAACTGAGGGATTCTCACGCGACCTCTTAGTGTTCCCCATCGTCCTGCATGTCTTCACCCCATTTTTCAGGACCCTGAAACTTTCATTTGATGGTCAACCGTGGTGATTATCCAAAGGGTTTGTAATGCCACGGGCGCCGCCGTTCCAACACGATTGATCGAGAGGTCGTGATACTCAGGTAATTCGTACTCTTACTGTTAAGGCAGGGTGGCTGAATAGCCAAGTTCTTTCAATAGGAATAACTGAATACACAAACTTTATTGTTTGTCAAAGAGTGAATGCTGATTTATCGACGCTTCTCGCCGAGCGTTTCACGCTTTCCTGACCTTCGGTCGAGGAGAAGCAAAGTATGATGTGAAAGGGCTGCTATTGAAGTTAACTTCCATCTGAACCCCATTCAATGGTTCTGTTGCCCAGATGGGCCAGCCCGTTCATTGGCGACGGTCGTTGATGGTATATTTCCGATTGAACGCTTTTCTGTTTTCCTTTATACTTGGCTACGCGCACCGCGTATAATGACGGCAGGGAAATTTATACACCGTGACAATGAGAACTCTCACCCGCTATTCGCTGTTCTTCTCTAAACAGGCCCGCAGCTTGGTTCACGCCACATGCACTCCACTAGCACATAACCGTGTCGAACCTCGGACTCATTCTGGAACCCAAGCGTCTTGCGCCTGTACTTCGCCACAACATGACTTGAAAGGAATTTCTTGTGGCTTAACAGGTGACGTTCGAGAGACTAGGTTCGTGTTAGGGTCAATCTGACCTTGAAACTGCTGCCCATCTTCCTGTACGGCCTTCTATGATAAACGGCGAAAAGGCGGAGGCTGGGTGACTGATCTTTCATATCAACCCTTTTACAACTCCGGTCGTCTTTTAAGTATCCTTTTTCAGGTTCGCCTGTCCTTCAGGAAGATACCCTTCATCAGACCCAGAAGCCCATACACTCGCTTGCCGCTACAACGTGCGCCAGGCTGAGCCGATCAGCCTTTGGCTCATGTACGAAGCATGACTACTTCCTGTTGGAGTAACAGAAAAGTCCTGTCCGACGAAGTGATCCCCGTGGGTCGCCCACCTTTTACAAAGCCATCGAATTAATGGGACAAGCGGCAATACTGAATTCGGCGACTTGGACCATGAGACTCAGGGAAAAGGTGCAGTGGTCCTTTTCGTGCCCAAAAACCGTTGCCTCGTCCATAAATCCCGACACTTAGGGACCGGGTACAAACTTCTATTCAGAGAAACCTGTTTCTACGTCCTCATCATTCCTCTTCTGACATACGATACCTCTTCTAATCCACGCCCACTGTCATACCACATGATTTTACCCCCCTTCGTCGTTTGAGGAGGGAGGTGGAGCTATTGACGTGGACACATGAGGCAACTGGTTGTGCTAGGTGGACCAGACGCTCCAGCCCATTCCTCCGACTGAAAGATCACCCAGATCAATGAACGATAGAAGTTATTCATGAACATAGGCTGTCCAGTTGGAACCATCTCTGGATCCAGCGCCGCCAAAGGAAAGGTGTTAGGCATCTGAGATCCTCATGTGCCCAATCTCTGCGGTAGTCACCCTCGTGATCGTTTTTCATGGGGTGATGCCGCACTTGTCGCAGAACGAAGCCCCATCTATCTCGAAAAAGATTAATCATTCCAGCGACTGACATCAAGGAGGTTTGCCCGTCCTCACTCCAAAATCTTATCAGCAAGTGACCAATGATATTTTTAAAATGGTATAAACAAATTTAAAGAATGACATCTCAGAACCGATCTTGAGCCAAGGATGCCCACCACGTTTCGCTGACTTTGTGCAGACTAAAAATCCCTCGGATAGTATCACAGTCCTCGGTGGGCATGCTTGATCGCAGTTGGCCGACAAGTGCGACACCATATCGCAGGCGACCTTCAAAGATCCAAGTTCCCAGATGGGCATCACCAGCACTCTTCTGAATAAATGTTAATCCCCGATACCCTGTGACCTACAAACGAACTGACCGGTTCTCGTCTAATCGAGATCAGCCCGTCAGGACGAATTCTCCCCATAAACCTGAATCCCCCCCAGGCCTGCTCGTGATCATCTAGGGTCTGCTAATATCAACCTCCGTCGAAGGCAAGTCATTACAGTCAACATACCTCTCCCATGATTACGACATCCAGCGCTTGGCCCGGATCTCGCTGAACAGAGGCGTTGGTATTTGAAGGGGGAGAATATTTCTCATATCCAAATTTGCGAGACCGTATCTCAAAACCGTCCTGTACTAGCAAGATCCTAGGTCAGCTCCAATCCCGACAACGCGGAGTTGACTCGCCTCTGATTCAAGGAGGTTAACCGGACCAAAATTAAGGTCAGATGGGTCGTCAAAAGGCAGAGGCAAATGGGGGCTGAAACACATATACTCGGATATAGCACATTGCATCGGTTTGCGACACGAATAGTCCTCCGAGAAGGGAGATACGGGACTGACAATTTTTGGCTCAACCAGACAGGAAATCTGGGATGCACATTGTCAGAGAGGACGATGCTGAGAAAACTACTCATACCATGAAACATCCTTCCCACAGCCCCGTGAGCGTTCCAGGAGTATAAGGAAATATAAGTGAGCTTGAGAGATGATAGTTACTTTGTAACAATCGACAAAACTCGTGGTCATGCCTCTTTTGATCAACGGTTTCCACTGTTGTCGAGGAACGCATGCGTTGAGAAACTTCGGCGTCCCGTATATCGACTAATAGAGGGGTCTTGTATGATGTGATGGTGCGGAAGTCCTCCATCGTGGGTCCCGAACGTTGTGCCGCAAGGGCTGCCGCTCTATTCTCGGGAAGGTGTGTTGGTATCCCGAAAATAAAAGATTCCTTTAAGGCAAAAATAACAATGATTGCGGCAGACGTGGGTTCGGGGAATATTGGTATTTGTGGCTCAAAATAATTGTAGGTGAGTCCTTGTTCCCCGTCGCCCCAGGCAATGATATCGACACAACCACCTCTGTGTGAAGACCTGACATCTACGTTGCCTCCAGTACTATGCTGTAATGAGGACCAGGCGGGGACGTTGATTGCAGTGTTCTAACAAGGCTTTGAGTGTGGGAAGAAAATCAAGGAAGAGGCAAGTACCCTTGCAAGCCCGGGAGATGCGGCCGAAGGACGGAGTAAGCGTATGATCTCTTCCTTGGTTTCTGTGCTTATTTCAGCAATTACTTCTGAAGGGAATGTCAAAATTAACCAGCGATTCGGGACGGCAGACAAGACTTACTAGCAGAAAGTGTGAAGCATAGAAGCCATACAGCGAGAGCGTTGGTGTCGTGCTTTATATGACCAGATGTAAGGTAATCGGTGTCGTGAGAGAGGTGTTTGCGGACAAAAGATAAAATAAACTCAGGGAAGCCAGCCGCGAATAGCTGTGCTTCGTTCACGCCCCCACTTTCTAGAACCATGCGAAGCGCGGCAAATAAATCTTGTCGCGAATTTTCAAATGACAAGTCCCGGTGTCGGGCACGTCGTAGGACATGACATCGACGAAGGAGTTCAACAGCGAGCGCAGAATCCGTCAGGTGATTATGTATATCAGCGAGGAGATCGAATTTTGTTCGGAAAATGTTTGCGTAGAGGTGTGGGCAGTTCGAGACTCTAAGCGAGCGGTGAATCGTAGAACTGACCAATAGAAGATGTATGAGGTCGTGCGGTGGCTCCAACACGGAAGAAGAGGCCAAAAGGAAGGCGATATGGTGCAGGATATCGCGGGGGACTGATTCGAGATGGGACGCCATTCGTGAGCGAGCCCATGTTCGACAAGGTTTTTAAACAAGCGACTATGGCACAGCCAGAAGTTCGTGATGACAGGACTAACGCGGGTTTGATTGGGGTCGACATCATCCCGTTTAGACAAACTTCCACATTTTGTGAGGAAGCGATGTCGGATCTGATCTGGACCGTCCCTGAAATACTCGAAGTCATTCAACACATGTCCTCCCCTAGTTCCCGCAAGGACTACCGCATAATCAACCACTCAGTCACGGGTAAAGCTAAATCCACGTGAGGTTCCAGGAGGCACGATAAGTGAATTCGCGGGTTAACGTTTGAGAGGCCGGGCATGCCTCTAAGAATTACCGGTAATTCTCCTTTTCCGGGTCATGGAGTCAGGGTTTTCCGCTTTCCTTACGGGCCCTGGATGGTAGAACGCGAATTTCGCGGTAATCGTTGCCTTTGACATGTTTCTGGGGGTTTGAATATTGTTGCCATGATATTAGAGACGGCACTTACCAATAATCGAGAAGGGACCCCTCGGATGAGATATGCCGCTGAGATTATGCCATCAACACACATATTGCAGCATATATTTCATTTCCGACCCCAAAGGCCGTCCGCTGATTGGAGCATGAAGAATCAAGTACTTGATATGGTCTGATGCTGTCAAGAAACCTGGAATGACTTCCACGAGACAGGAGAAGCCGTATACGTTCCTGATCACCGTGCGAGGGTTAAACTTAAGTTGGGTGATAGAACGCTCAACGCGAACGGGGGGTTAAGATACATCACTCAGCTGATTACGTCAAAATGGTGATCCGAATGTAACAAAATACAGTTTACGTGACTACTGTGAAGGGCGACTATACAACACGCTATGATAACATTTATAATTCTTAATTTGTCGGTGTCAGCGTGCAAAGCAATGAAATAAATAAGCGAAGGCCTCACTTTGCATGGCGGCGACATCTGTGCTCTGAATATAGTCTTCGAACTCAGCCAGTTTTTCTTGCAGGTCATCGAGCGAGACTTTCTCATCCTCTGATAGGTACTTTAGCGACTGATAGTAATAACCGCCCTCGGATTGTACGTACCGACGACAAGCGTGATCTGAAGTTTTCTGATGCCATAGCCAATGGGAACCAATTTACTAGCACCCCAAAGAAGGCCATCCTGCTCGATAGATCGCACTGACTCCTCCAATGCTTTCATGTCAGTCTCATCATCCCAAGGTTTCACATCGAGGGTGACAACAGACTGAGAAACATATGAGTGTTGGTGTGTGGACCTTAACGTCAATAGTCACCTTCGCCACGGGCTTGGCTTTGCCAGCCTTCTTTGTGTTGTACTCGGCTACACGCTCAGCTTTGATGCGCTCAGCCTCTGCGTCCTCCTCCTCGTCAGATCCGAAAAGGTCAACCTCGTCATCATCATCAGGTGTGGCAGCAGAAGCTGTGCCGGCAGCAAAGGCTTCCCCAGCTGTGCTAGATCCGGGCAGGGATGCATGTTCGGCGGCGTATGATTTGATATGAGTGTACCACCGGGTTACATGGGGAAATTTCGACGCGTCGGGTGCTGATGCGACGAGCTTGAAAACGTGCACATCGGCTTGAGAAGGGGTGTACCTACGTAGAACAAGAAAAAGTTAGTCCCAGTCGATCAAGGGATATGAAAAATGAAAAGTTTCGAAAAATTGGTTAGCGCCATCTTATCTTCTCGAAAATTGTAGGAACTTGGCGATCACGAAATACTGAAAGCTTACCCTTCAACATATGACCTTGTAGCAAGGTGTTGTTCGAGTTTAGTGAGATCTGCAGACATGATGGAGTGGGTCAAGGTGAAGAATAAGATTAGCAAAAAATTCAAGGAAATCGCCGTTTTGTGCTACAAGTCACGACGAGGTCACGATCGATAACTATCGATCGTGACCTCGAGGGCCGGCAAATCCCGCCTCAGCTTACGTAACTTAAAGTTTAATCATGGTCGTTCCACGCGTTCGTAGCGTGCCCTGCCGCAGCGATCGACTTGGACAACCGGTGGGGGGGAACGCTCCCGTGGCCTACGCATGTAAGATTCGAGCATTTCTGGAATTTTGAAACACTGATCATCCGCCAGGTATCATATATCAGTTCTCAAAATAAATCGAGGGTCCTTTTAACAAACTCTTACTCAACTATGCTCAGGCTATCCTGATATCCACAGGTCTAGACAGACCCCATTTGCTCCACCCATCATACCAAGGCATTAATCTCCGTGAAAATGTGTCGCGTGGCTCCACGTGGGGTGGTAGGGACCCAGGACTCGACGTCCTGCGGCCCGGCTAATTCTCCCTGGGCGTTTACTGTTGGAAATTCAGGGAGACTGTGGACTACAGTCGACTCTGTCATAACCCATACCCATTCGGAGCAACCGGCAGCTACGAGCTCAGCTCTGCACAGAAATCGGGCAAGACATATCGATAGTACTATGCAATTCCTTTCCTTATACAGCGTTCCGGAAGCCGTAAGTTTAAATATTGGTTGTAGATCTGGGGTTTAGTAGGTATGGGTTATGACAGAGTCGACTGTATTTACAATGCCCACCTAACAATAACTTGGCGCCGCTGGAACGGACCTGGAGGATTGCAATTGATTATATGGGTAGTATGATAGTACGGTGACATTGACGTTACAAAAGCTAACCAACGTTGTAAGGATTCGGACCAAGGCTGATCAGTCCTCTCGTTCTGATTCTATGACGCATGTCACTATTCATAGTCTATCGGCCATGGGCTCTAGACTTAGAATATTGAATGTACCGCACAAGCGAGCTCCACAATGGGTGAGTCCTAGGGAAACACCGTACAATTCAATCCTAGTCTTGTCCAATGGTTACCTGCCGAATTTATTTTAGGTGAGTGTTTGGAAGCCACGCCAACCCACCCCTTGTCAAATGGTTCGCGCCTAGTTGCCCAGTTGGAATGCCAGTTTCATTCGCCTCACCACATATTCAATATTGGGAAGGAGGTAAATATTGTCCCTTCAATACCTCTGCTCACAAACAATATATTAGTCGCCGGCATCTGCTATGAACTTTTGGCGAACATCTTAAGTCTTAACTAACAAGCCCCCAACATCATCATCCGGCTTTCCCCGACGCATCACGGAGTAAGTTGCAGTATTGCTCCGTGTAAATTTGCTATCAAATGGCGAGACTGCACCTGATATCTCTCATAGCGGCCTGGTCCCTTGAGCACAGAAAGTGTACGGTTTTCGCCTCTAGCCGCTTCTAGTTGGTCCCAGTATCAGTTGTGGTTGGGAACGTGCTGAGCGGAGATTGAAGGAATGATCAGACTCCTGCGGCCACCTGATCAGAGTCCTGGATGTGTGGCTTTAATATGAATGCTTATTGACGTTGTTGAACCATCGCAGAAACCCCTTCGAATCCGATATAGCTATTCCTCTCTCGTTGTCTTTCCATCTCACCATGCTCCTTTGCACAGAGTTCAAGTTCCGTCCACTCCGGCGTTCCCTCGCCTGCCAGCGCTAACGTTGCCGATTTTCTGGTGAGCCCTGCTCAAATCGTGATTATGATGGAGTTTAGCGCTTTCACACAGGGTAGCAGGGTAAAATGCACCTGATAACCATGAGGGAGATGAAAGCCGTGCTCTTCGACTTGATGTGCTGGCTTGGCCTGGAACCCAAGGCCTACTAAGCTCTAAGGATTCTTGTTTATCAGTAGCTGAGATCTTACCTCTCAGGACTTGTCTCTGGAAGCATGGCCCTCCGCCGACGCGTACGTCTCTATAGGTTTGATGATCATGCGTTCTCACGGGACGGACATTTAGCTTCAAGCATTCTCTGTCCTCGAATAAATCTTTGCATTCCAAGCGTCCAACATATAGTAATGACGATGCAACTTCTTTAGTCCCAATTCGCCTTTCGAACTTGACATAATGATATAGTGTGGTAATGGGTCTGAGGAGGCACCCGCCCGCTTCTGCTGAAACTTCTGGAACGGTGGAAACGAGCCGTTCGCTTTTACACCCTTACAACCGAGCAGATTCTCCAACCTTCCATCTTTCCATTTTGGGAGTTGGTTCCCCAGACCAGACTCCCAGACTCCCAGAAAGCTTTCGCGCGCGATGCGATGTCCATCCGGTCATTTCATCGGCGTGGGTTGTGCTTCAGTTGTACCTGAACTCTCGATCTGAGAGGAAAGATCTTGTATTTTTGGAGATTTCTCCATGGCGGTGAATTTCATCTTCGGCTACCCGATCCTGACTTATCGAAATTGTATGTAGGGCTTGGCGGCGATCGGTCGTTCATTCCGGGTATAGAGGCCGTTCTCGGCTCCTGTCAGAATAATTGGCCAGAAAATCCCCCACTTCGCCGCCACCTTGCGACACGGCACGGAGGAGAGCCAGCTGCAGTAACGATAACTCTTCTCGGCTTACCGACATCATCGCGTGGGAATTTCTGTAAAGTAGGACCCCTTTCCGAGTCGCCGTTCGAACTGTATCTTTTCAGAACCTATATTACCCCAATGACACGTCAAATCCCCCATCCACCATGTTGGCCCACCTGTTCGACGCTTCGCCAGAGATCTTGCAAAGAGTTGCTTTCTTTGCTATTCTTAGCTCCCCTCGCGGCCCCCCTCGCGACCTCTACAATCTCTGTTTAGTATGTCGAGCGTCGAATCGAATACTCTCAATCAGCACCGCTCAGCTTTACACGGATATGTTTACCCACAACTTCGATCCCCAGGTTCCTAAGCGCCGCATAGGCAAATTGGCTTTCCGAGAAAATGTCAAGAGGGAGTTGCAACGCCGGTTTACCTCCCTCAAGGTCTTCCGCCGAGGAAGTCTAGATGATCCACATTTGACAGAGGCATTGTGGGTTGCCTATCTTATGCTGGAGGATTCAGGAGCAAGTCAAAAAAACTTTCAGCAACTTATTGGCTCTGGTCTTCGTAAATTTCTCGATAACTTCCTTCGAAGCCGTCTTTGCGATGGTTCGCAGGGCAACAATGGTTGGCCATTACCAAATGAAAAAAATTCCCTGGCGATTGCCCTCCTTTGGCTTTCGTCCTCACAATGTCAGTACCTTTGGTTTCATAATGACATATTGTTTTTATTTCTCGCACAGCATCGGTGAACGTCGAAAGTGATGTAGGACGGAACAAGATGATGCAACTTCTTGAACCATTTGTGTTTGCGGCATTCCGCGTGCGTCTTCATTTAATCGAAACCCGTTTTTGACCGTTCCTAATCTAGACTAGTATCCCATTTTCACGACTCTGGAGAGTTGTTTCGACCCAACAACGTTTGATCCTCGGACTCGAGTAACAAGTATTCATGGTCCTTATCCCCCTCTCCCTCTCGCCCCCCGAGAAGTGTCGTATTTTGGAAGCATCGCGTACACGGCCTGCGTCCCTTCCGCTCCACTTTTCGCATCTTTATCGTATTTTGCTCGTCACGAGAGAATGGAGCCTGCGATACCGCCACACCTTATCGAGGCTAAACGACAAACCCGCGAGGAAGCCGACGCATTAGGCCAAATAGGGCCAACGATTGACGACATGTTGCATTTTATTCATCAGTGTAGGACGCGCTTCGCAGATTTTCCCGCTACTGAATTTGGCAATCAGTCGCCATCGCTGACTTTAGGCCAGCCAACTCCATACAGGATGGGGACACTCACAGGTCGCTGGCAAGGGTCATATATTGTATGCGAGATCAAAATTTTCTACAGAGAATTTCTGACAGCCGCCGCAGATGCCGTTTATGGAAGATTATCAACAGTGGCTGGGGGAATTACCCGCGCCGTCAGAGTTCCCGGCTACGGGGAGATTTCCGTTGTACGCTACACTTCAAGAGCATTTTACCCGCAATGTAAATTCTATGATTCCGCGGGATGGCACGGAGCAAGGCACTCTCAATGCATGGTTGCCTTCGGGTTGTCGCTGGGCTGAAACGCCAGTATGTCGTCAATTAACCAAAGCTTATCTAGCCTCATTGACGCCGTCATTCTGTAGAATGGTATCGAGGTCTTCGATTCTGATGGCACCTTCAGGACATTCTACGAGACTTTCAAAATTGGTGAAAGCTCCAACAAGTATGACGACGTCGTGGATGTCCTTATTACAGGCAAGGTTCGTAAACTCTCGTGTTCTGAGGCATATGTAGCATAATCCTTCTTAATAGACAGATGACCGGCATGCGGCTGCATGGGGGGGCTTCAATTTCCTTGGACGTATACGTCTCTCGGACGGTCTGATAGTGGTGTCGAGAGAAGCGGTACGTCCTGGTTATTGTGAGCGTTGATACCTGCCTTAATCAATCTCATAATTAGCTTGGAGGCACTGGCACCGAACTGTTGAGGGGATATGGTACGTAACACTTTGGCGTAAAATCTCGTCGAGTAATCTTCCTCTCAGTCACATCTTCACAAAATCTCGTCGGGCGACGCAAACATGTCTCTGACGGGACCCAACCTGCGCAATGGGAATCTACGTTCAGTCTTTGTAAAGACCACACGACACCCATGCTTGGATCAACCAGCTGACGTTCTATAACACTCCAAAATACCACAGAAGATTGAAGCGTCTATCCTATACATAGTACATACCACATGTAATAGCTACTGTACTTAGCACGAACCTGCCAGCGCATAAAAATTCGCTTAATAGGGGGGCCTTGTCACCAATTGATCTCCGGATACCCGGTATTGAAATAAGCCTCGTGACATGAGCCGCACTTTGTCCGTCATTAATTGACTGGTTCCGTTCATCTCTTCGCCACCACAATCATGGCTGCAACGCTGGCATCTGTCCCGCAGGAAATCCTCGAGCACATCGCGTTCTTTTCTGCCACTCAAGCTTTCTTGGGGCCTCCATCTGCTCTAGTGCCTTTACTAAGCACCTGCCGCAGAATTCATTCCCGTCTCTCGATCAACGCAAACCATCATCTCTATGCAAACGTCTTTGCTCACAAATTCGACATCGCCCCTGTTATTCGTCGTTTAGGCCCGGACCGAACGACTCCTTACGTCCTTGCTCGCGAACTTCAACGCCGATGCTTCTACCTCAAGCGAATCCGGGGTCGGTTGGATTCGACCGTGAAGATTTTGAGGGACACTGATGATGGCGATTACGATGGTGGCATCCTTCATGGATTGTTGTCAAACGCGTATATCCTGATGTTGGAAAACGAGGGGAAGAATGAGCAGCAACTCCGAGAGTATGGAAGCGTTGACGCTTGGCTAAAGGATTACTGGTTTGAAGAATTAGGCGCTTCTCGTGCTAAAGCGTCCATACGCATGGATATATGGCTTGCTGATACCGAAGAGCGAGCTCTGGCGATGTGGTTATTTTGGTTCTTGTTGAAACCTAGTAAGCTGTGGTAGCTCGAATAATGGGGCATTGTTAACCTTCAATTTAGGTGATTATATAAAAGACGATAAAGCCTCATGGACAGCCCTGAATATATTGAAAGTTTTTGCATTGGGCGCTCACAAGGTCGGATTCGTAATGCTTGTGATGCAGCTGTTGTACTCATCGTTCACCTCTTCAGTACGACCTGACCCGTCCTTCTTGGGTCGATTTCGCCCCTGCCACTACAACTATCAAACCGAAGGCAGGGATACATTACTCCGAAGCGCGGCGGCTTACCCCTCCACCTCTTGCCACACCTGCCATTCTTTCATATTTAACACTAGTCAATCAGTTAACAGAAGGAGTTGGACATACACCTCTAACGCCATCTCATTCTTCAGTAGTCATACGACGAAGCCATGAATGGGAGTGTGAGTGGGGCAGATGCCTCAGTCTCGGACAGCCAGACTGCGACAAGACCTTGACCGACTCATTCAGACCGGGGAGGTAGGCCTAATCTATAATTGTCAGATCATCGGTTACTTACAACTCTTTCAGTATCGAGGGGGTATGGGAAGGGGTATTCACTGTTCGTGTTCCAGCCTGGTGATCGCCTTTGCCTCTAATGCGGTCACATTGTAGTACACGGAATTCACGGCATATACAGCCCTTTTAACCGGTGCACCCCCCCAGACACTTCAGAAGAGCATGGTTGTGCGACATCGTCAAACTTGGAAACTACGCGAGCACCACCTCATCGCGTCTGACCCATACTCAGATTCTGGGATCGATCTGGATATGGACACTATTCATCCACTACCTGCTGGAGACCCTTTGAGATCTTACTTCCCAACCGGGACACAGATCAGGGAACACCGAGACGGAATTGAGGTCCAAGAGGCCAACTGCACAAACATTCTCCATTACCGGAGGGCACCCACCACAAGTCGACAACGTTCAGACGATGACTGCTATTCTTCTTATGTCCAGGATGTGATTATAACTGGGGAGGTAAGAAGTGTAATTGAGTTGGTCATCTCCATATTTAGACTTTTTCCAGGGACACTCAGCATGGGGACAATTTAATCTTATTGGGCGAATAAGGCCCTGTGACGGCTTTGTTAGCCTTTCCAAAGAATACGTCGGTCTCCCCCCTTCTCTCCTAACGACATCTCACATTAACTTTATTTTTAGGTTGACGGGGATCGAGGTAAATGGCTCTACCGAGGATATCTTGTCGGTAATATTCATGGCAATCTTGCTGGACGTTGGCGGGATACTTTAAGCCCCGCAGAAGTTCCAGGCTACGAAGGCTGCTTTACCATGAGCCGGCGCAGGTGATGGGTACGCTACTCACATCGAACCGACGTGTGGAAGTATGGTTCAACCATTGTAGATTCGTATACTACTATAACATTTCTTACTCTTGAATCTTGTATCTATTCGCCTTTGGAATATTTGGAATATCGTTGTCCACAATCATGACATCATCATAGCCAATATATATAACACAGCCACGATTCATGTACCATCATTGTCTCTCTCTCTCAGGTTCATTTTACAGCACAAATCGGCTGTGAGCATTGTAATCCAGATACAAGTATAAAATAAGAAAAATCTCTACTCACTCTCCTATATCGCTACGCATCTTCCATATTTCTCATTGTCAAGTCTCAAAGATAGCGTCTTTGTGATGTCCACACCCCAAGCTATTCTGGAGAATGCGACGTATCATTCGAGAATATTGAATTCCATTGCCGAACTAGATTATGTGACGTCGGCTTTGGCTCAGCAAACTGCTTACCTCAAGGAGATCGAGGCTCAGCACAAACGGAGCGAGGACAAACTGAAGAAGCTGTCGGAAACCACCAAGAAGGAGCGTAAAGAACATGAGGATCTTCGCGACTCCACGGCACGGAGACTAGCCCACAAAATAACTGGCAGGAAAGAAAAGTTCAAAGAGAGAGAAAATAAGGAAGAGCGGTACGCACTCAACCACCTCGGTGACCTTCAATTCAACAATTTTAAATCGTCATTCAAGTGAATTTGTGGAAGCTCTCGAACGAGAACTCACGGAGAGAGATAGTTTGAACGTACTGTCCCGACTGTTGGCAGAAGCGAAGGAAGTCGTGAGTCCTTAATCTATCGGCCCCATATCCTCACTGAAGGATGCCACTTGGGATCTAGAACGCAGAGCTTTCAGCCAAATCAATTCAATTCGAATCGCTAAAGAAAGAACTTGTCGATCTTTATAGTCATATATTCGATGGCCCCACTGCAGGTATGTAAAGAGAAACGACTCTATGGATTGGTGGAATTTAACTGTCTTCAAGAGTTTCCTGATGACGACAGACTGGAGTACCATCTTCAAACGTCACAATCTCTTCACGATCAAATCCAAAATACTCTTAATACGGAATGCCAGGCTGCCGAAATTCTCGCCAGGGCGGATCGAACCATGGCAGCTTGCCAGACTAAAATACAGGAAGCTCTGGGCTATTCTCAGTGGGGTACGCTCCTATTGATTCTTCGGTCTCTCTTTTGTCTTGAACTGACTTTGTAATGAACAGATATGTGGGGTGGTGGAGGGTGAGTACACTGATTTACGCATGGAACGTGCACCCCTAAAGCGACTGTCAGCTGACGCGTAAACGTTCTAGCATGAGTGATATAATGGAGCGCAATTCCCTGAGTATGGCTCAGTCACTTGCCACCCAAGTTGAGATGTTGTGCTTACAGGCACGAAATGTGTCCCCGTTTGTGGAACCAATCGGACGGTTGTCTGTTGCGCAAGGGTAAGCTTCGATCATGCCCTTTGGCATGGTACACGAGGCTGAAAATGGAAGTTTTGACCCAGATCTCTGATGAGTGACGTGTTCTTCGACAACATATTTACCGACATGGCCTTCCACAGTATGTCCACGCTGTTCTTTTGTCATTGGCCGATGAAAATCAGTCTTATGTGGCCATTTTCAGGGAAAATCCAAGATTCAGCAGCAGATCTGGCTCGCGTTCGCACCCGCGTAGGTTTGCGTTCACTTCGGGGACTTCAATAATCATTGATACATCTCCATACATGCAGTTGAAGGCGCAGAGGGACTCGGCTACACATCGAGCTGACACAGCGGGCTCTCAGCTAATGGAAGCGTCACAGTCATTGGAGGAATCTCGTAAAGCGCTTTACGATTTTAGACAAGCCACTTTTCAGCGTGTGGTCGCAGAGCGAAGTGACATAAACCCTTCAGAACGGCCTCCAAGTTATCACGGGCCGGAGAGTCTGCCAGCAGAACCAACAGTGGCGCTCAATATTCCTGAACCGTTGGTGCCACAGGATGCGCATACCTTTCCCGTCCCTCCAAATTGGGGAAACAGTAAATGTCATTTTTCGCCTATGACTATAAATAACCCTGTCTTTCTAGAGAACCCATATGCAGCTGCCCTTGTCAGGAGAACCTCTGCTGAACAAAACAGCGGAGCATGATGCCGAAAGGGAAACAGGTTCAAACAATGCAGGCCCCGGATGTGTCTAATATTAGCGGTTCTCAGTACTAACTTCTGGTAATATTCATAAGTTACCCCATTTTTACTTCTTGACGTTGTATGACCGGGTGCTGAAGGCTTGACGCAGGTTGGGATCGAACACGAATACATGTGTAGATCAGATCCTCACTTGATAATTTTTACTCCGAGGGCTTAATCTATAATACGTTTACGCGCCGCAACTGTAGTGGGCGGGGCCAGGGGCCCGAAGGAACGCGGTTTCTTCGATCCCTCCCCGCCCAGGGATGTCTTTGGTTAGCGCAGTTCAGGGACTTTAACCCCAAAACACTCCGAGGCATCGCACTTTTAATTCCCGTCCTTCTTGCCGTTTGTAAGAGATTATGAAAAGCTAGCGCCCAACACTCTTCCGAGTCCATATGGAACACGGCAGGCGACAAATTTGACCCGGTTGACCTGCGCCTTGTTTATGACAATACCATGGCTTTAATTCGAGTCATCGGTGGACACTATTACTTGACTCCGGGCCCGTGTTTGTATTCCATGGCCACGAGCCTCCCCCTTATCGACCAAACTTTATTCGCAGCGAGACGTATTCCTCCAGAGGTCAGCGTCTCTGAACGGGTCTAGGAAACATGATCCGCTTGATAATATCTTGCCTCAGGCTGAATATCCTGTGGTTCTAAATGACAATTTTCTTAATATCTGAAGGAGATTTTTAGTTTAGGGCCTAGATTAGGCAGTTAGCACCATGGCTCCCACTTAGGACGCCACGCATGTTATGCACGTTGCACAGGCTTTGATAGCTTGAATCGTTTCTTAACCGTAACTCCCTCCGATCCCAGTATTGAGGTTGTATCATATAGTGCTATGTCTATCTGGCAAATGAGGGGTTCCTCCGCGAAAGGTCTGATTCCATGGAACACTGATATTGTGGATCGTTTTTTTGAGTGCCTGCTTCCTGTGTAAAATGGGGGGGGGAGGGTAATATTATTTGATAGGGGGTATGAGTTGCTGGAGCTTGACGCCGCAACTCATCTTGGCTGTCAGGTGAGTTTGAGTTTTAGGCCCGGAGGCCGATGGCAGACAAAAATAGAACAACCTCATCATTTCAGCAAGGCTATGATTGATGTGGCACAAGAAGTGTGAAGTGTTGTGAAAGTTGGAAAATATGGACATGAGGTGTTAGTTTACAGAATGTGGAATACATGTACATAGTTCGTGAATGCGTGATATGGTGGTGGGGATGCTGATTTCGGGCAGTCTGTGGGTCAGTCTGCTGATCTTCCTGTTCTTGACACCACTCACAAACAGACTGTCACAGCTCCATGACCAGAACCAGTAGAGTTATCTCTACTGTTGCGACTACTGCGGTTACCGCCAATACAATCCAGCCGGCAGTAATGAAGGGACGCCCGAAAATCCGAGTGCCTTTCTGCCCTACGGTCTTCAATCCAGTTTCGCGCGGTGGTTCCGTCCGCCAGCGATCCGAGAAATCATTATTGGAATGACGAGCTCGTAGATATGCTAGTATGAACAGGAGTGCTCCGAGTACAGCAAAGAGAATTCCAACTTCATGGCACGATGAGCTATTGAATCGATCTGGGCAAATCCCATAGACTCACTTCGATAGAATCGACGGTCAAAGAGTCGCAAAATCGTTAATGAGGAGCCCAAGTTTCCCAGAGCTGTCCTGCTATAGGCCCCATGGAACGTTCGTTGGCGCGCTCTCAGCTCTACGAGCTCATTGATGTCGACTGGTTCAAAAGATTCTCTTCGATGTCCCCTGCGTACGTTTGAGTATAACGTCTGGTCTCCGTATCAGTTGGACTCAACCAACCTAAACCTGTGGCTCATAATATATATCGTACACTGCCTTCTCAAGTTGGCCGCCCAGAGTTGGACTACCAGCGGTTCGACGTTGTGAATGGTAAGAAGCAAAGGACTATGTTACATAACGGGATCATTCTGGTGTAAAGCTGCGTTGCCATTACTCGGGTTGAGTTACTGATGTCACGTGATGGGAAAAACGATCAGAAATTTTGTGAAGCGACAAACTCAGTTCTCATAGTATTCACTGACACATTCCGTGGATTGTCTGCTTCAAAAATGGCTCTTGCGGGCGCACTCAGCTTGAGTATAAGGCTGAACTCGTTACGGCTTGCAGGGAATAGGTGCGTTGATCAATAACTTGGATAGTGAACTCCGGTGATGATGTAGACCAGGTTAGCACCTCAAACAGTGTGCTGCTCGCGTTTGTCTAATGCACGGTCTTTCTCTTCTATCTTACGCGTGAGGAGTCCTTCAAAAGCATGGAAACCCCCGAACTTATATCCCGTTGTAGCATTCGACGCGTCGGAGGGGGGCCATTCAGATTATTGCGCTAGGCGTGCGAAGCTACACGAAACCTACCTCCGAATCGTCAACAGCAGCGTCGAGTACATCTGTCGGTGAAACAATAGTGCCAGAGACAACATCACCAGTCGCAGGGGCCTCAATAGACCAAGCCGTAACCTTAGCGGAGGTGCCACCTCCCGATTCTTCGTCCTTAGCGGATATTCTCCCTGATTTCGTGGACACCGCCGTTTTCAACTTGCCTCCAGCACTTCAATACGGCGATCTCGCTGCTTTGGGGCTAGTCAGCTGGACACCCGCGGGCCTGATTCGTTGGAGTCTCGAAATCATCAATGTCACCACGGGTCTGCCTTGGTTTTGGACAATTGTTGCTGGGAGCATTTTCTGGAAGGTTATCCTCGTTCCCCTCTCTGTCCAGGGCCTCAGGAACTCTGCACGCCTCCTGCCCCTCCAACCCAAAATCAAGGAGTTCCAAGATGAAATGGCTAAACTTCGCGTCAGCGGCGATAAACTCGCACTGCAGCGCCACGCTCTAAAGATGCGAAAAACATATAACGATGCTGGTGTCAACATGGGGATGTCGGCCTTGATTCCTATCATTCAGATTCCAATAACGCTGGGAATGTTTTTCGGCGTTAAGGCGATGTGCACATTGCCTGTGGTCCAGATGACATATAGTGGACTGTCAATCTTGCCAGACCTGACGGTTCCAGACCCATACATGGTTCTTCCTGTCCTTCTTTGTGCCGCAGTAAATGCCCAGATCTCCGTGAGTTTTATGTGGTTGTCATATGCCTAAGCTGACGTTTACGTTCTTCAAGATCGGTGCCGCCGAGTTAAACCTCACTGAGCGACCGGAGATGGGTCATATCATGAACGGCCTTCGCCTTCTCTCGGGTGTTGGTATTTTCGTCATGAATTCTTTCCCCTCAGTTAGAATGCGTTCTTTGGCTTGCGTTTGTTCTTTGCTGATGCTTATGGTATTTTCAGGGCCTGCTTGTGGCGCTTGTCACAACTAGTTTTGCGACTACTCTTCAGTCATTAGCATTTCAATATCCGCCTATACGAAAAGCTCTCGATATCCCTTCGGTGCCACCCCACTTACGAGGCAAGTTACCGAGCCTGAAGTCATCTTTCATGTATGTTATCGAGAGGTGGCAGGCCAAGGTGGCCGAAGCCAAAACTCAAGCAAAGCAACCGAGGAGACGATAGACTATAGACATATATTACTTATATATAATCATATTACCAGTACCCCTTGATCATCTGGTCGACTCAACTCATTTTAATGTTGACTTTTTGGTGGTGATAGAAAAGTTGACCCTTATTTACAAGCTGAATATAAAGGTTATACGTAAGCGAAACGTAGTGATTTTGTCCGAACATTCAACTTGTAGAAAGCTGAGCACTTGACTGTGCTTTCACACGACGCTCACCATGTCCATAAAACTCGGTTCACTAACGGCGGCGGCGGCGGCAAAAGCTTCTGAAACTCCAGTTGCTGGCCCAGAGGAGGAAGAGTATTACTCTTCGTGGTCTCTCTTTCTTGTCTGTATGCTCCTGGTTCTCTCACTGTGGACATCCTACTACTTGCAAATCAAGCGGATACGCGCCGTACACGAAACTCTAGTGTCCATATTCGCAGGGATGGCGGTTGGGTTGATAGTGAGGTTGGCACCGGGGACTATGATCAGGGAAATGCTGGTGAGTGCTTGGCGTTTGATCGACTCGGATGATGTTTAAGCTTTTGAGCAAAACGCGGACTCGTCTTTTTTATAGTATGGCTGAATATGTTGCTTCCAGACATTCAAACATACTCTCTTCTTCAATCTCTTGCTACCACCCATCATCCTGAACTCAGGATATGAACTTAAGCAGGTGAGCACCGACGTCCTGTACTCTGTATAAAACATGATTCTGAAGGCAATGTAGGAAAATTTCTTCCGGAACTTTGGTTCCATTATCATTTTCGCTTTCTTTGGAACGTTTATATCTGCTGTTGGTGTCGGGTACGTCCACACTCTCCCTCTGGGACCTTGGTGACACAACACTTATCACTCACAGAACAGAGTGCTTGTCTACATATATTCTTTCTTAGGCCTTGAATCCCTGGATGTCACACTTCTGGAATGCTTGACTTTTGGGTCAACCCTCTCTGCAACCGATCCTGTCACCATTTTGGCCATTTTTAACCAATATAAGGTTGACCCAAAGCTGTACAGCGTCATTTTTGGAGAAAGTCTTCTCAATGACGCTGTAAGTATTGTCATGTACCAGTCAGTTGAATGAACTTCTGGCCAATTGATGAAGCGCTGAATCCCCTGATTCCAGAACTCTCTCTCAATTCCATGGCACAGAAGTTTACCTACAATCCATTTTTATTGGAATCGGTATCTTCTTGTTGTCATTCAGCGTCTCCATGGCTCTTGGCGTGGCCTTTGGACTAGGAATGTCTCTCCTGCTCAAACATTCGTCCCTGCACCTTTACCCCTCCATTGAATCGTGCCTAATACCTCTCTCCGCTTACACCTGCTACTTCTTCTCGAACGGGCTGAATATGTCTGGTATCGTCTCTCTCCTCTTCTGCGGAATCACTCTCAAGCACTATGCGTATCACACGATGTCGTACAAAACTCAACGCGCCACTAAATACATATTTTCAACTCTCGCACGGTTATCCGAGAACTTCATCTTCATCTATCTGGGAATAGCGCTGTTTACGAGCGCACCAACCTCCGAGCCAGTCACGAGCTACGTAAAACCCCTATTCATCACTATCACTACAGTCGCTGTGATATTCACTCGATACGCTGCGGTGTTTCCGCTATCGGAAGGCATCAATTTGTTCCACAAACACGCACGGGGTCAGCGCACGGAAGAGCTACCGCACTCCTATCAAATGATGCTCTTCTGGGCAGGTTTGCGCGGAGCTGTGGGAGTGGCGCTCGCAGCTGGATTTCAAGGAAGGAACGCACAGATCTTGAGGACGACGGTCCTGGTTGTGGTCGTCCTTACTGTTCTTATTTTCGGTGGAACTACGGCCAGGATGCTCGAGGTCCTTGGTATCAGGACAGGCGTTGAAGACGACGCTGGCAGTAGCGAAGACGAAGACATCCATCCTGGTAGAAACTGGTCTGGTCGGCGCAGCAGCGGTCGATTTCCAACTTACATGGACGAGTCAAGCGCATTACCACCGTTGCCAGAATATGCACTCAATGCTGCGAGAGTTGGAAGGCACTACAGTACAAGAAACTATAATCATCATATACAGGGTACAAATGTGCAGGATATATTTTCTGCATCATCTTCAGATTCGTTCGACTCTGATGGAGAGGTTCTTCCTATGGCCCCTACACAAGAACAAAACGGCGCACACCCCCCAAGGCCGACTGGTGCGGCTGCAGCTGCTGGGATTGGAGAGGATGGGAAATGGTTCCAAACACTAGACGAACGGTACTTGCTGCCATTGTTTTCAAATGCAACTGCAAGTAGGACTTTCCATGCACGGAGATCGCGAAGAAACGCCTCTGGTAGCCAACCTGGGACTACTGCAGCGTCGCCTGGAGATAGTGAAGATGACAGCGACACGCAGGAGATTGAGCTAGGCCGCGCAAATCGTGGACCTGTAGCTACCACAACAGATGAGAGCAGGACGGAAAGGGGTTTGCCGAGCCCTGTTTTGAGAAGTAACAGCTTTGGTGGGGAGGGTAGAGTTTTATGATATGTTTATTTAGTTATCGTTACTGCTTAGATTCTCCTCGTTACTCTACCCTGTACCGTTGCTTGCAATGGGAATAGTCATTGATATCCATCCTCATTAAAAAAAACCCAAGCACGGCCGTTATCAAAATGTACAGAATCAGAGTAAGTATACATCAGAGGAGAAGTATATATAGTGTGTCACAAACCTGTGAAAGGTAAACGAGTGGATATGTAATACATTGGTATGTTGTAGAAATAGTAGGGTTCCGTGAGATGCGCCAGATATAAAGTTCAAAAACTGCAATATGGTGTGAGTCCGGCTCTTTGAATGTTAGAGGGTACGACGTACTTACATGAGATCTGCATGACGCAAGTGTTCCCGCAGGATAGATTCTTCAACTGAAAAAGGATATAAATGCCCTGATCAAGATCAAATCAAATGGCATACCTGCGCCTAGCGTAACAGCAGTTGATCGTGTATCCTGTTCGTGGCGTTGACAATCAGTCAGTGAGCACGCGTTGATAGATGGGCCCAATGCGGTTCCCGTCTATAGAAGATGAGAAGCAACTTACAATTACAGAAGTCAGATACATATAAAATGGACGCGGGACAGGAGAATGCTGTTTTGAGATCTCCTTGAAATGCTGCTGGAAATCTATTCCTGGTATATCAATATTGGATCGATCACTATCAATCTGGACACTGACATCTTGTGGCGGTGGAGAGATCGTTCTTGCGGTCTCCGAAACTGGGAACTGAATCTCGTATTCTGACTCCCCGTTGAAGTTTCGCTTGTAGTAGATCACACTTGTTCAAGACTTGTTCCGCCCGCGTCAGTCGAAGGACAGCCCTCGGTGTCAAAGTCGGCACCTACACAAGATGATCTGAGTGCGAGCCAGTAGCTTGCAAGAGACGACGGATTTCCAGAGTAGATAGCTGTCTTCTAAACGATTGACCCGTCTATCTTCTGCCAGTTTTTCATCAAAAGGTGAAACTATCGCGTACTGTTAGAGAGAGAACGGACACTGCGAGTCCAATAAGAGACCTACTTGGTCTGATTAGGATGATATCAATCCATTAGTTCAGAGATCAGATATCAGTTCAGGCAATGACGGGCTTACGCAAGGAAGATGATTGCGTCGACTTGATGCACAGGTGAGTCTACGCGAGGACCGAAATTAAAAGAGTCTCACCGTCATCAAAATAAGGATACCAAGTTGCACGCTGTGTAGAAGTTGTTGATGAATGCCAGCGCGGTAAAATCAGGGACGCACACTACTCCTTGTACCTCCGACATCATACAACCTCCATTCTTGTCCGACCGTTTGACCTAAGAACATAATTAAGCCCGTCGAAGACATTCCATGTTGCGATAAATGTACCATGGTCGAATATGAACCGGTATTCCTGTACACCGAGTGTTCTCAGCCTGGCGCGAATCACATCGTCATCAGTGGGTTGATAATGCCGAGACGCAATGCGTTCCGTTTCATTGAGAAAGCTAAGAATAGTATCAGTTTAAGTCCTGCACAAATACCAGTGAACTTACAAGCCTGGAGCATCTTCAATTCTGATTTTCCGTCGGGTTAACATTTCTCTGACAGTAGGGTCATCCCAGATTGCCTTTATATCATCCTTACATGAGGCGAGAACTTCAGATATATCGTCCTCTTCTTGCTTCATTTTTTGTAATGAGCCAGTCCCATTTTCTGCTCGTACGGGGCGGGCGGCGCGGAACCTTTCAAGTGCTGTCTTCCAACCGTTATGTGAATTGATGGAGAATTCTTGGAGAGCCCGTCTATTCTGGACGTGGTCGAACGGCGCAGCTGTTGATGAAGGAGTGTTCTTCACCTCTGTCGAGGCGGCTCCTAGTTTCTGCTCGAGTTCTGCCTGAATTCCACTCAACGGGCCAAGGCGTAGCTTCAGTAGCCGGTGCTTTTCTTGGAATCTGAGAGGTGGAAGAGTTTTGGCTGTCCTTCGGACTGGTACTATACTCTCTGCCGATCCATCACTATGGTTCTCGTCGAAAGACTGACTTCCCGACATTTCATGGGTGAGGTGGTCTAGAATTAGGTTGACATTGCGAACAAGGTTCAATTGGATAACTGCACGCCATGAAGCACGGTCTTCCGACCATTCTCTACGAGCATACGTCAGTTGAAAGTCTGTTGGGATTGGTGAGTTATTGTATCATGAGGGAATTAGTGGCAGGAACTACTTTTGAGGGTGGCAGTCTTGCCACTCTCGCTTTGTCCTGCAACCGTCGAATCACCGTCAATTGGGAGTAGCAGGCCATAGTGTTGATGTGGGACTTACCGAGCAATAGCAACTTCACTGGCTTCTTCTTCTTCCTATCCCCTTCCTTTTCCTTTCTAATCTGCTCGTCAATCTCGTCACTAATCTTCTTCGCCTCAGCCTCCGCGAATTCTCGAGCTTGTCGCTGTTCAGGCGTTTCGTCGACTGGTGGTGCAATGGCGAGCGTCAGTGGGTCTTCCTCGAATGAGCGCCCCATGTTCGCAGTCGTCGTCGGCGTTCTTCTGCAAGGAAACCTGGTACTGGGCTAAACAGACGGAACCAAAAAGCAGGGGAGTGCGATTTTCATCATCTCACATTGTTGATCTCACAAGGCCCATAAATACGAAGTTAAGTGCAAGGTGATCACTTTTGGTTGGGAATCAGGCTCAAACCGAATCGGACTGATCCCTGATTCCACGGCACATATGGGTTTACGAGTGTGAGGAGGCGAGAAAATTGTTCGTCAATTATTCCGAGGCGATGTTTGGGCATCGTTTCCGACCTGATCGACCTGTTCTCTCAGATTGACTCATTATGAATGTTCATACAACAATACTATTGGCGCCAGTTACGCGAAAAAAAACACCTCAAATTCACTACCAATGCACAAGTCCATCCTTTTCGGATCCGTTTCCCCATGCGCAATACCGGACTGGTTCGTTCTACTTCTAGCGACATGCCCGACAAGGTACACTTACATGGCAGGACCACCGCCTCATCCTCTATTACCTTTGCAGTGAGCCCCCGATGAAAGCCCTTCAGACAATGATAACGACAGGCGCGGGAACCACAAATTTACTACTTTTAAGACCGGCGTTTTCGGGACATGAGAGGGGAAAGACGCGCTTTTACTTGGGAAAATCTGCAGCAAACACTGCATAAGTCTCAATAAGTCTCAAGATCAATATCCAACCATACTATTCAAAATACCTTCATAGCGTTTTCTTTGCCACGGTCTGCGGTTCTGGATGCCCAAATGGAGGAACGCTTCGCAAAACTGTGACCAATGTATAAGGTCCTTCTGGATCAGCAGAAGACAAGGAAGATAGCTCTCGGACGATTAAAATCAAATCTGCATCCCCATAATGTAAAATGACGACCACAGCTATCATCTCCACCGGCGCGACGTGTGGTGTTACTCCAGGTTCAGCAAATCTGACACACCGTGGTTGGACATAACGTGCGTTACGACTGAAATATAATCATGTCTCATACGCTCCCTAAGGCTGTAGTGCATAGTGCACTCATCGGTGATGTTTATTCCTACCGTCTGTCCCAACTGCTAACTTTTTTCGCAGGGCTATATCTAATTGCGTCGCATTACCATGACCTCTCAATCCGACACCAGTACAGCTTACGATCAGATTATTGCGACGTACACGATACATCTATATGATTATCATACTATCACCTTGGCATCCAAGTTTTTCCAATGTGTTCATTGTCCATTAGTGGCCATCTGAAAACTTTAAAACATCCAGCTGTTGGGCGGGTGATCAAGCATGTATCTTTGAACGAGATCAGCAGGCGATGATCGGATTATTATCACTTGCAATCTACACTACAACAGCGACCATAAGATGCAAAAAGACACTCACCTAGAGCTTTTCCGTTAGCACTAGCTGCTGCGTTCCGCCGTACATCGTACTCGGATGTTGCGATGGAAACAGCGATCAGACGATGTGAGAGGCTTCCCACTTGAATGGCTATTCCGTGTCATACTTAACAGCAAAAGTTGACAGGGTGGACAGTTATATATGGAACAAGATTTCTACGGGCACAGAGGAAGATCATCGGCTGACCTTTCGGAATCTCACTCACGAGACGGTTCTGGGCCATGTGGCTTAATAGTACTCACACTTTCATCAATGTGAAGCTATCTAATCAGAGCAACCTCTTCTGGAAAAATACAGGCCTCGGAGTGCGCATTAGCGCCCCCCGATGTCAAGCCTCAATCTTCCTTTAACAAACATCGGCGCGGGGCTTGTCGATGCGCATGCCCTGTAGGTACGGAGGGATATAATCGCTGGATCTTGTCCCCGGCCCCACCGGCATATTGGTAGTTATCCGTACCTCAACCCGGCATTGCAAAAATTTGAGATGGAGGGGCTTATGGGCTCAAATAGTACGGAACGGCCCGATGTATTGTACCCCGGAGTCATACAGAGAAGAACAGCAGCACCATTGTTATGGCTGTTGTAATTGGCGCTTTGGTATATAAATCTGGCAGACGAATGTGTTCGGGCACGTCTCTTGTTTTCATCTGCTGCCCGAGAGCTGGCTGAAATATTGCTGTGGGGTGGTGTCCTTCCCAACCGCTACACTATAGTCTCCACATTCAGTCTCGTAAACGATCCACAAAGGCTGGCATCCGGACCAGTCTGCCATCACATGGACGGGGACGGCACGGGCGTTTCATGTCGATCAAGTTCGACTCCTTTAATAGCAATGCCCCAGGGCCTCGACCCGTTTGAGCATTGAGATTTCCTGTCGATAGATATGACTATGTCAACTTTTTGAAATGAAATCAGTGGCGCATCTAGCTCCCTAAGCGTGGTGCATTCTAGGACCAGACAAGCCTTGTAAACAACGAGACGCCGATGCCCTGGAAGGAATTATTCCCTCTGAAGATTTATTAAATCAACGCCGGTGTCTATTCTGAAAGCGCCTTAGGTTTTCGAGGAGACACTGCAATCATTATGCTTGTGGAATGCAAATGCATATCACATCTGCGAAAACGCAGCATCAATACCTTATGCTTCGGATTTTTTTCCTATGCTATTGATGTTTCGTGTGAAATGGCTTTAAATTTGTGTAGTGAGTGGTGTTGTATTCGCCCAAGACGGGTCCTAAGCGAGAGGTTGAATGCTCAAGCTGAACAAGGCCTCGGTTCCTCGGAATCAATCCTAATGATTTTTGATTGGGAACATCAGAAGATCACCAGAAAATCCCGCACGCTGGAGCTCGCGGAAGGCCTTTATATGATTTGATTTTCTCCATCCACCTACAAGAGCCGAGCCAGCACTTTAAGCGTTGATTGAGAGTTGATTTGTTCATCAAGCAACCCCCGAGCGGGCCAGAGAAGCTGATGCTCCGGTTCCTGTTCAATATACTGTACTTGACGTTCTTTAAGTAAGTATGTCTGTCTGTTGTTTTAAAATGGGTGTGTTACTTTCGCTCACTCGGGATATCAATAGATCCTGGCAATCGCGCAGGGGATTCATATAAAGATAGACGTGGCTTGATAGTAAAAAGAATATCAAATAGAGTGGGATCTATCATCTATGATATCAATGAGGGATCCGAAGGAAAAATAATAGTAAGCAATCACATGGTGAATAAAATATTATCGGGATGCGTTTGATATTCCAACATGCCATTAATTCCTTGTAGCTTCAAATTTGTATCGGAGGCTTTAACTATCGCTTACACAGAGTTGTGATGATAATCATTGCCGGCCATCTCGGGCACCAAGACCAAATGGGTAGCATATTACATAATCAGTATGAAATATCGATGTTAACTATGAAACAATAGAAATATTAATTGTCATGGTAACCTCATACAGACAAAATGATTGAAATCCCACTCAACATTGACCCCAACGCTGCCCGCGTTGGTGGCAGGCACAGCCGCTTGCTGAGCGCTGTTCTACAAAGATTCCACCTTAACAAAGTGCTTAGTGGTGATACTGATGCTCAAAGTTCCAATACTCCACTGAGCCCCAAAATTCCTGATTCGTGCACCTCAGGCGCACCTCAGAGTGACGAAATTCTTGCACACGAAAAATAGGGACGCCTGTACAGCTCGAACGCGTCGTTGATTTCACGCCTCTATTGTGTGGACTTCAGTTCTTCAAATCACCCCGTGATAGTAGATTAAGCATATATTTGGAAGACAATGGTCGGGAGGGACTCTTTCTTCTATGGGGATCCGGAGGACAATGGGTGAGTGATCACCCTTCGACTTATCTTCTTTTCACTAACGATTCCCGCAAAGTTTCCACTCTTCCTCAGAATCCGACCCCAAGCAAAATCGTTACAACGGCGCTTACCCCCCCTCGACGATGGGGCAACAATACCCCTTTCCCCAACCCGAAATATACACACCGAGTAAAGAGACCCTACCGCCAGACTCACGGAAAAAAGCTTATACAAAGACGTCTACGCACTATCGCCGCGAGCGCGAGCGCGCGCTTTCCAAATGGCCTGTGGACAAGCTTATTCAGCGCCTGATCAATGAAGAAGATCGAATGCAGGAAGCGAAGTCACTTCTCAACACGGCGATATCTCATCTAGAGACCGCCACTGAGCGGGCCAATAGGGCTGAGAAGGCACGAAAAGTGCTGGAGGAGGAACGCCAGACAATGCAGACGAACCAAACAATTCATGGATTAAAGGTTACCCAAGGACTCATGAACGCACAGAAGGAAACAGCAAAGGCACAAGAAGAGGCTGGATTATACAAACTCCAACTTCAGTATGCTGAGCGTGAAGTGTAAGCTGTTTAATATATAGGCACCATTCGAGGCTTACCGAACGTTTATAAAAGACAGCGTGCACAAACTGTAGTTATGACCGTTGAAGATGAGCGAGAAAGCGCGCTGCATGCTGCGAAAAAGGCAAAAGAGTTCGCTAGACAGATGAATGAAGAGAAACTGGTGCTAGTTGCTCGAGAGGAGGGGAGGAAGGAGGGCTTTGAGGAGGGAATGCGACGAGGCCGTCTTCTGGCACTTACAGGTGATGGAGCCACCTCGCGTCGTCACATCTCGGACCGTGCACACACCACTCCTGTCGGTAGTGGGGCCGCGTTCATTGAAGAATATAACGAAGATGAGGACGAGAGTCCGATCGGTCGCATACATGAAGAAGAACGTTCCCTACCTAATGACTTTAATAGACTGCCGGATATGACTCGAAGCATGCATAATAGGCCACGGCAACATCGAACACCACGTTCCAGACGCGCCTCCCTCGACTCCACACCGCGTGGCCGATCCAATATTTCTCGATCATTGCCAACTCATTCACAATCGCAGACACCGCAGATGCCTGCAAACAGTGTTCCTGTTAGCAATGTATCAGCTGCAGATGAAAACCTTCGGCAGGAACTCGAAGTAGCCCGGCGAGAAAGAGAAGCTGCAGAAGCTCTGAGGAGAGAGAGTGAGCAACGAGAGCAAATTCGGCAGTGGCATGAGCGACGGGCAAAGGCCGAGAGGGAGAAGGAACGGCAGGTTTTGTTAGAAAGGGAACGAGCCAAAGAAGCTGAGCTTGACCGAGAGAGAGAGGCTATACGCGCAAGAGACGCTGAGCGGGATCGAGAAATCGAAGCTATGCGGCAGCGGGACAAGGATAGGGAAGCGGAGCGTGTAAGGGAACTAGAAGAACTCAAGAAAGAGCGGGAAGAACGCGAGCGAGAGCGAGAGCGCGAACGCGAACGAGAGGAGACCCGGAGGAAGGAAATCACTGCAGCGGCCCAAAATGCCGCAGCAGCACGCCCGGCGGCGAATTTACAATACCTTCCTATGCCTCCTCCGCCAATCCAGGTCGTGGTTCAAGCTCCCCCAGTACCTCCCCCAGCTCAGGCGCCTGTTATCCCACCCCCATCAATAGGTCAACCTCAGAGTCGCTCCCAACCACAGCAATTCCAGCCCTCTCATCGTCGTCGGCGTTCATCGCCCGATACGCGTTCTCCTTCATCCTCCACAACTGGCATATCACAACTGGACATTGTCACATTCCCCACTTCCGGAATGGGTAGAAGAGAAGACCGGGACCAGGACCGGGATCTGAGTGATATACCAGAGGTTCCAAGCATCCGATCCCTGAGCCGAGCTAGTGAAACGCAACCGACTCCCCCCTCGTGGGTCAGCAATCCTCCGATCGATTACACCATGCGAGGCAATATCAATGAATGGAGACATAGCTCGAGCTCCCGTGTAAGTCCCTTCATCTACAGCTTGATCACAATTAACCCTCATCTTCGAATCAGAGTCCCTCCGATACACCAACTGCCCTATCACCCCTTGAAAACAATTACCTCAGCCCTTCATTCCAGCCAAGAGGAAGAGGTCCTGAACGGATATCTTCAAGTGATTACCGTCGAGCTTCAAGCGGCAGTTCCAATTCGTACAATTTTATCATCCTGCCTCCTGTTAGTGCAATCCTTAATTCTGGTCATTAAAATTAACCATATTCGTAATTTAGTCTCGTCCTGCTTCAAGGCCTCAAGAACCAGATATCGAAAGGCAAGGTTTCCTCAGTCCGAACCATACGCCAAGGACACTTGCTCCTGAGCCTCCCGCCGTAATTGCTCCAACGGAGGTGTATGTTGTGCCACCACCTGGATTCGTTGCATACTCAAGCCCGAGTAACGGCCACGCCGACCTGGGGGGGAGCGGAGGCAACCCACCCAATGGAAACATCTACTCTAGTTGGGGTGCCCCCGGTTCGCCCAATGCACAGCCTGTTTCCATAACCACACACGGCCCGCCCTCGTCGAGGGCCCGCCATACAGACACACCATCATCCCATCTCCCTTACCACCCTCATCAACCACCACGCCCAATCTACGCACCTACTCCGCCTGCTCACGTGCGGCCTCTGGGGGGTGCGGAGCGACCTGTTATACCCCCTCCCTTCTCGCAGATGGCACCCCGCCAGCCAGGCGGCGGAGGCGCCACGCCGGGACCTTACAATCGCTCACTTCCTGGTGGACCGTCTGCATCCGCTCCCCGCGGAGGGGCGTTGAGGAGGGTCTCATCGAACACCTCTCTCTCATCGTCCGACTCTTATTCTAGACCTAACCAAAATTCTTATGATGATCCGTGGGGCGGTAACGAGGAGTCGCCGCCTGATTCTGCCACCCAACGTAATACCTTAGCCAACGCTGCGTCTATTGCCGGAGCTCTTCCTATTCCACCCCCTTCGTATTCACGACCACACTATTGATACTATCGCTCACGCCATTGTTCTTTTTGCTCTGCTTTGCTTTTTTATTTTCTTTACATTTGGCTTTGTGGTTTGGCTTTGTAGATTATAGCCCTTTCGATATCATTATCAGTTATGTAGAGGATCGGACGGATTGTTGCATCAATATACCCTTTCAGTTATTCTCAACTCCTCTAATGAAACATTTGCTTCCATATGCAATTGAGAACTATTTTTATTCTTCCCACCCCATATATGAGTAACCCACATTGTCCGAGTCAACCCATACGACCTTCTGATCACGTTCTGCTATAACGCCGGAAGGTATTTTGAAAACCACACGGCGAGCTCCCCCATCTCTGCATCATCGATGGAATGCCCCAACCAGGGATACGTCAAAAATCGTAAACCCGGCGTGGTGCCCCGGGAAGGTAATTCTTCAGGGGTGAGTCGTTCAAGGGACCCGTTGAACGGAATGTCGAGATCGCTCGCTAACGTTTCGGCAGCCTTGATGGAGAACTGGTACTCGACCTGTTGATCGACGCGGCCGTGGCCCCAGAAGATTGGCAGGGAGCGCGCGAGATGGGAGGCAATCTATGTTCGAGTATGGGAAATATGCGGAATGCCGAACGAGGTATGCACGCACTTCCTTTGCCTTCTTCCGAAGTGGGATGTACCCACTGAGAACAAAGATGCCAGCTAGTGGCCTCTGCGTTGTCAGACCAAGTAGCATTGAGACCGCACTGCCCTGGCTGAGCCCACCGACAATAATTCGATGGGATGGGATCCCACTCTTTTCTTCCTTTGTTACCATGTCATTGATGAGGGCTACCCATTTGTAGAGGCCTTCTTCGTCCTCTGGGCGGTTCGGGATATCGAATGAGTAACAGTCAAACCTGCAGATGCATGATTCATTTTGAATATAATGGGAGGATCGAGAGGTGCTGATGGTTGGCGTACCATGAAGGCATGATTACCCCTCTGTTCCCTGTAACGGCCATTGGTCTCCTGGTCGTCGCGATTGCGTGAGATCTCTATTGGATCTCGGCTACATAGTGTCGATGAAATTAGGCTCACGCGTGGGGCGCTATCCATTTAATATGCCCAAGTCCTGGTTGTGAAGCCAATTCTTCCGCCAGCGGAGCCATACCATTGCCATTGTCTCCCAAACCCTACAGATTCAGTCGAGATAAATCCATCGATAATGGAGAGACTGAGATCAGCACGCAGTTCGGATGTAGGACGTTGGTCGCTACTAACATGAAGCCATATGATGGTTGCCGTGTGTTTGTTCGAGGCAGGGATTGTGATGTACTCAAGCGGGTTTCGAGCGACCTCCCTCCCCGAAATGTGCACGGACTGCATCTCATCTTCAGCCATGATGATATTGACAGTTCGGGGATGGCTGCAATTGAACGGCAAACATTCCAGCTCGAGTACGAATCTACATCAAATTCATACTTGCAACGTGGTTATGTCAGATACCGTCCTTCACTGGAGGCTAGGACGGCAAGTACCATGGAAATTAGGAGCCGTTAATAAAAAATACCTTACACGGTTTATGTTAGGAGGACACGAAGCCGAATTCCAATATCTGCAGCCTCCACAGGCGATATCCAATGGTCCAAATCATCATAATTGTCAGACAACTCAATCCAGTCGTGATTCCTCTTTAGGCACATCCCCAAAAGTCAAGTTCTCGGAGTTTGCTTGGATTTCGTTCCCCAGAATGCCAGCCAAGGTTCTTGCTGAGCTTACAGCAACTGTATAATCTATTTGGAGGTCGACTCGGCAAGGATGTAGCGATTGGAGACACGATCTTGACGGTTATGGAGGCCGTTAGTGATCATAGGAGTGATGTGCAGAGTGATGAGTACACACATCTTTCGTTTTCTTTCTCAATGAAACGTAACGACTCAGGACAAATATCCCCACTAGAAGCCCCGTAATCCCTGAAGATTAGTGACTGCGCTGAAATGGCTCAGCCCCCCGACGATTCAGATCAAGCGAATGTTACATGTCGCTTCCTCTTCAGTCACGATCTCATTGATGAGTTTCATCGCTTTGATTAACCCATAATTTCTTGGGACGTCGAAGGAGCAATAGTCAGGCCTAGAAATAGTATTGTTTTGATGAATTGAACCACCAATCACACAAACACTTGGAATTTCAATGCGGCCCTTATATCCCTACTTGGGCTTTCCATAAAAACCCGTCTGCTCAGCGATGGTGTTGACGTTAAGGGTTTTGACTCGCGCACGCGGCAGAATTCATTCAACACGCCCCTCTCCCGGTGTAAAACCTAGTTTATTGCGGTCTTGAGCAAACCTTGACTAGTATCGGCCAGATCCTGCCTGATGAGATGAATGTTCCTAATAAATTCACGGATCCGAAATCCATGAGGGACGACCATGAAACCAGATAAACCGTGACAGCGTGGATCTCCCGGGGGAGGATGGAGAGGAATTTCAATCGGATTTTGGATTCTGTTGATGGAGAGGACTGGGAAGTTGCCGTTATCAACGTGTAATCTATTCTCAGGGATATTCGTCGGACGGTGTTTTGAGAATCAAGTAAAAATTTCTCGTTTGCCGCGCAATTGAATTACGAAACCTACGTATATTAGGTGCCTAAAGGAGCGACATATTTTCTTGAGAAGTGCCCCGCTCGAATGACGCTTAACTGGTAAGTCTAAGTATGAACGAAAGCCCCAACATGTGGGAATGAAGTTTGGATATGCTCGAATTTGAAATATGATGTGTAGATGCGTTGCATGTATTGTTTGAATGAGGCTCATGGTCGAGTCCTGTTGTATGCGTTGAGATGGTCCGGGAATTGAGAAGTCAGAACTAGTATCCATGCTCCTACTAGCAACCGCCATCAAGGCGGTTCTTTGGCCATGGCTGCTTAATATCTTTCCACAGCGTTAGGTTGGGATTGGAATATGCGTCTTTGTAACTACGATAATCTGGTCAACGCTCATGATGTTAAACAATATGGTAGGGGGGACAAACGTCTCAATGTAGGCATGTGTCGGGAAGTCTGGAGGGTCGCAGCCGATGTTGCGCGCATTGGAGGGTTGGTAGACTCGAATCCAGTCGATGCTCATTGTGGCAGGTAGAATAAGGTTGTCAAAGTCGATTCCGCCGAAATTGAGCGAAAATCCAAGATTCGCAATGATATACTATCGACGGCATGAATACCTCATAGGACAGGTGGTATTTGGTAGATCATGACGTACCATTGGTTCTTGTGGAACAGCCCGTGCACTGATATTGACTCTTGGGTCAGGACCTAATCCAGCCGCGCGGACAGTCCAAGCCAGCTTCCCATCATTTATCCAAGACACATAAGAATCGTCGAATCTGAGAAAGATGTCAGAATGATCGCATACCTCAATGAACGACCGTACATACCCGGGCTTATATTCGAATCCATATATAGAGTAGCAACCCGTCCCTCGTTCGTAGCAGCCTTGATTGGTAATGGCAAGGCCACTAGTAGTTTGTTGGAAGGCACCTGTGATGTCGAGCTATTAACTGGCGAAAGATTATGATACCTTCTTTCAACGTACCACCGGCATAAGTGTTCAATTCCGTTACTGCTGGGTCGGCAATGATGAGGTTATCAGTCGTGTTCAACCATTTATACTCGGCCTTGGAGAGCGGGAGAAATTAGAAACTGCAAGATGGAAAGAAAGGCGAGATCCTACGTTGAAAGGAGCCCATTGGGCTGATAAAGAGACCTATTGGAGATGTTAGTCACACTGGAAATGAAGCATCCGAACAAATATCACCAACCTTTCCAACACCGTTGTCGACAGTGGCCTCAAAAATATCAATTTCAGGCGCAGCACGTCCCACATAACTACCATCAGCTCGCATAGGACCGGGATGTGACTCTCCTGGACATGTACAAGCCGCTGTTCCAGGTCACTGTCGTGTAAGTACCATTTCAAAATAAGCCATCAATTTTACTGACATAGGCGCTGTCCGGGAAGGTACGACTGACATCGAGCAATTAGTTGCCAACGATAATCAAGCAAGGGAAGATCCACACCAGTTCGTTGTTATTTGCGGGGTCACCTTTCGTGACAGCCAGAAGGGGTAGCTGCGTGCCAGGGTAGGTCTGATTGGGAAGTGTACCGACATCACAAGCGTCGTAAGTATATGGCCACTGGTTTGTTCATGAGTCTCGTAGCGTTCCGCGATGTAAAATTTAAACTCACAAGTCCTTCCAAGCTTGCACCGAATCCAGCCCGGCCTGAGGTACTGTCAGATCAAAGCTAGTTAAAATGTAAGTTGCCAACATCACTGACCTAAGTTTCCCATCGTCCAACTAAAAGAAACTTAGCATCTGAACACAATACAGATTTGTCAAAAGCTTACACTGCAGGCCAGAGACCACTTCACGAGTATTAGAGTGAACAGAAGCTATAGGTATTTGATAAAAGCCACGTACTGGACATTGTTATCGCCAGGTAACCTGACATTAGCTACACAACATTAAAACGTCATGATTATGTGATGTGATGAGCGACCTTACCTTCAATCAAGCCTCCTGTAAAACAAAACTTGTTCCTGTGTTTTTAATGAGAAAGTGCATATCAACAAACATAGAAGCAGGTCGATACCAAGTCTGAACCTGCCATCAATGATGAGTATGTAAAGCACATCCCAGAGATCGTCAACATACCATGCCAGATCGGTAAGATAGATTGTGATTGGTAGATATGTCGTCGATTCGAGACAGTGTTAACCTCAGCGCGCCTCCCTCTGTCGTGGCTGGGCTCACGTGGTTATCAAAATACTCGCGTCAAATGCGTCAAACTCACCTCCAGCAGGATCGTACCATTCCAAATCGTTCTTGCAGTTGTTACATCAGTCTTCTGTGACGTAAGTCAGACTAAATGGGTTCTCACCGTGCCCCAGTAATGTAAATCAACCGCCTCCCAGTAAGGGTCGTCACCCGGATAGAACGTGCGGCCATCTAGGTTGAACTCGTCTGAAAATACCAAGTCCCACTCGTCCCCAGGCTTCATGTATGATTTTTTCGTGTATACTTCAACAGGCGTATCGCGATCGACCAGGCCCCAGTTGCCTGGCATGTCCGCAATCTGTCCCGTTGCATTAATTCCACCTAAGTTGAATCCTCCTTGCGTTGACATCGGCTTTTCAAGGAAGTGACTGAGAATTGGGAAACCTGCACGCGTATCACGTTATCAAGGCAACCCGGCCCGATAAGGATCAGACCCACCAGCACTGCGAGGAGTAGAAATCAGCACCAAAGTGGAGGTTCAGAATGTATAAAAAAACTTACAAAAGCATCAATATCCCGGCTGCAAGGATGAAGAGACACCCCAGATTGGCTGCTCCACGACTTGTCATGATAGAACCGCCCTTGTCGTTCTTCCTGTCTCTATGCGGATCAGGATTGTGTAAATCGTCGTCCGGTTCAGGTGTGTTCATAAGCAGTGGCATCCCCCATTGTGCTGGTGAGGGTGATAACGCGTACTAGAAATTGGTTAGAAATGGAAAATTGCGACTCCCGAAACAGTCGGCATCACCTTTTCTGAGAGCGACGCCTATGATAATGCACTATTTTAGATTACACTTTCAGGATAGAGCTATGGCAGACATACGGGATAGCTAGTAGACGAACGGTCATCATCTGCACGCGCTCGAGAAGAGGAGCCGGCAGTGGGCAAAAGGCTGGTTGCTGATGCAGAGGATTGCTGGGTAAAGCGGCCTGACATGTGGCGAAGTCAAAGAAAAAAAGAGCAAACGTGAATTACGAGTATCTAGTAATGAGCGTTCCAGTCTAAGCTGGCCGCTAAGTGGGTATTGTGAAACGAGTGTGGGTTATGTAGCTGCAAAATAGTGTTGGTTCTAGTCAAAGGGTTGGGGGAGGAATCCCTGATTTCTCACAATATATTGAGCCGAGCGGCGCATGCGTTGGCAAATGAGAAGCCGAAACGGAGACAAAGGTCAGCGAGTTACGTACACAACGATCCACCATGATAGCCGCGATTCTACGAACAGGTAACGGTTGAGTTGCGGGGGTGCCTCGAAACAAAAAAAATAGCTTCCGCCTGCGGGAAAGCCTGGATGGCATATGTAGTAGAACTTTGTGGCTAGATCATGAGTTGCTATTCTTCCACACAAGCATGGAAATCAAGTTCTTTTTGCTGCATTCTTGCGATGACTTCATTGGTTTGCTTTACGGCTCGCGTGTAACGACAAGCTTTTCTTATGATTTCTTGGCATATGGACGTTCAAGCAGCTTTCATAAAATCGAACGGGGCTGGACGCGGAAGCATATCTGAAGGAGTTATGAAAGGCAGTGTGCATTCACGATGCCCAAGCCCCTCTTGTATGGTGGTGGTAACTGTTCAAGAAAGGTTGACGGGCTTCGATTTGATCATCCAACGTTCACACGCCCGTTCTTGTCGCTTGCCAGGGCAGAGTCACGTCTTGAGTCACGCAGTTCCCAACATGTCCGAGTCGGTCAATCTTATTCTTCATTCTTATCATTCAGTTCTGCAACATTGTAAGTAATGGCCCAATAGCATAGATTTCGCATTCTAGATATTTTACAGCATGCGTTACATTCAACCTGTTCCTTAATTTTTTTTCCTATACCGAAAGCTCGACCTTCCTGCTCCCATTGATCGCCTCTTGAAGTTCTTTCCCAGCCAAGGCCGGCTCCACCCAATCCTTTAAGAACGCATCAACCTGCTCGGGTGCACGGCCCACGAAACTGGCGGGTTCGAGGAGGTCTTCCAACTGGCCCTTAATCGGATCGAAGTAGGCATCAGCACGGACACGGTCAATGAGGTCATTCTCGAGTCCGAGGTTCTTCACTTGGTGTGCAGCTTCATGAGAAAGTACCTATACGGTCAGGAGTATCAAAAATAATGCATCGGAGGATCTGAAACGCGACGTACCCTTATCTTCTCATGCGCCTCCTGTCTATCGCCACCCTTCTTGACAATCGCCATGATGATGTTCTCAGTGGCCATGAAAGGGAGCTCCTGAGCGATGCGACGAGCAATAACCTTGGGATATACAACAAGTCCCTCTGAGACGTTTTGGAGTGTGGAAAGGACGATGTCTGCTGTTAAGAAGGCTTCCGGAAGCGTTATCCTTCGGTTAGCGCTAAAGGAACATTAGACAAATCTTCCGCGTCTCAACAAGTCCAACACACCTATCGTCCAAGGTCCTTTCAAACCACTGGACACTGGCAGTCATCAGAGCATTCTGGTGGAGAACCATGAGATGCCTCGAGAGACTGCAGACGCGCTCGGAACGCATTGGATTCCGCTTGTATGCCATAGCGGAAGACCCAATTTGTGTAGATTCAAATGGCTCCTCGATCTCCTGCTCGAGAGATGAGAGACGAGTTCGTCAAACGAGATATTTGACGAACCTTTAAGTTCGCCAGCAACCTGATATCAGTGGCAATTTTGTGGGCCGTCGCACCCAAGGACGCAAGAGGTGACAACACATCGATGTCAACCTTGCGTGAATAGGTCTGCGAGGTCACAGGGTACGCGTAGGCAAATCCTGAGAGCTCAGTGACCCTTTTGTCGAGAGCCTCAACCTTGGATACGAGCATAAGTACCACATCAGTCAAGGCCGAGGCGACCGTTTACCTTGGCATGGTCACCGTCAAACAAGGTCAGGAAACTGGCCTGGGTGCCAGTGGTTCCCTTTACACCTCGGAACCCAATATCATCGCGTGCGCGTTGGATGTTACGTAGATCCCACAATAATTCCTATGACACCACCATAATTTAAGAGACCATTCCACAAGTCATGCAGACTAATGTACCTGGATCCATAATGTAGCGCGCTTTCCAACTGTCGTGAGCTGCGCTGGCTGGAAATGGGTGAAACCCAAGGTCGGGAGTGCACGATACTGTGCAGCAAACGCCGACAGGCGAGAGATAAGGACGGAGAGCGACCGAATAAGGTAGGTAAGGCCGGTACGAAGGAAGATCAAATCTGCGTTGCTATAAAAAGATTCGGAATTAGAATATTTACGCCTGGGAGGATGAGCGTTGAGACGGACTCTGTGACATAGCAAGATGTAGCACCCAAGCTACGAATACGTTGATGAGCTTTCGAAATGTCCGAAATGAATGAAACAGGACGGACTGGATGATCCCTGCAGCCGCGGGAGCGACGGTTCCGAATGTATGAACGTGAGCCATGACATCGTGGCGGCGCTTCTTCTCTTCTTGTGCAGCAACATCGAATTGTTCAGCAGTCAGGTTCTGTGATGATAGGGATATAGACGGTACTCGTAAATTTAAAAGGGCGATTTCGTACCAAATTCGCCTTCATTTGCACAATCGCTTCTTCCGGGATCGGCAATCCCAGCTCTTTCTCGGCAATGGCGAGATTCAACCACAGGGTGCGCCATGTATAGAACCTATTCTGCAATACCCGATTGATTTTTCGACGCACGATTTGGATTGGGTGTACTTACGGCCGGAGAAAACAGATGGGCCATTTCTTTGCTCGCATATCGGCTAAATGTTTGATATTTCAGACAAGGTTCCGGTGCGAGCATGTTTATTCATACCTTGAGAGGGGGGTCTGGTAGGTGTCGAAGGCGTCCATTGTAACAACGGCTATGATCGTTCCGAGTCAACTGTGAATAGTATCCCGGTTTCAGTCGTTTTCGTCTCGGGGTATATATCGCCCCGGCAAAACCCGTCACAGATATCTTTCAAACTTCATCCCATTTTTACCTTGGTCCTATCTACTAGTCTATTGCCTATTCCTTTGGTGAATATACCCCGTAACATAGAAAGAAAGTATGGAATGTTTCTGGGAAACAATAAGCCCCTTCTCGTTCAGAAAACATGAGTAATTCAAGAAGTTTAATTGTTTATCTAATCTCCCAAAATGCAAGACATCTGCTTCACGTGACATATACTTTTGGGAGACTGACACTTGACTGGCACTGAGCGACTCTGAGTTATGGACCCTCGTAGATGATCACTTACGCAGAGTTAGACCAGAGTAAGTTGAGCACGGAGGGAAATATCTTCCCCCAGTTTGTCGTCAGAATGATGACTTGGGTGGGGACGAGGTGGAAATATGATCCAGATTCTCAAACTTTGTGACACGAGAAAACTTTCTGGACCTCGGTCCGGAGGACGGTGGAAATTCGTGTTAAAGAAACTGGCCCTACAACATCATAATACAACAAGGATGATACAACTGACCGTAGAAAAGGCGGACATCCGTGGGGTCAAGTGACTACAGAAGATAAATATCTTTGCAAAAACCAGCGCAGTGACGACTGATCCAGCGAGGGTCATGAGAATGAACCGTGGATCAGAGCGTCCCATGCGCTCTTGGATTGCAAAGTTTCCAAGAATTTGGCCTTGGGAGTGCCAGATCCAGAGGCCGGTTGAGCGACAACAGGGACGTGAGCTGGTAAAGGAGAGGGAGCGTGTATTGCTGGAGCGTCGCGGGCAGTCGGAGGAGAAGCGGACAACACGGGCGCGGGCAAACTGAGAGGAGGCGGGGATTCTTGAGATGGCGAAGGCTGTTCACTTCCATGTGCTGAAGGCGAAGACCCTGATGGCGATGGCGGGAGGGGTAATGCTGATGGCCAATGAGAATCAGCCGAGTCCTACAAAAGTTTAATTAGATTGCACAAGAGAGGGATTGAACATGTGTATACCATGAGACCCAGCCGAGAGGGTGTGTGTGGCTGGTGGACGTGTCGGGCTTGGAGAAGAGAATCATGTACTGGAGTGGACTGAGGAGGAGGCGGTGGCTGCGGCGAACTAGGGACAGCAAAAGAAGTAGGATGAGCAGGACTTGCTGTCCCTGACGACGAGCGTGAAGAGGGAGTAAATGGCCTTTTCTTCAAAGGCCGTAGAACGCAACATTACAACCAACAGGGTTCGACGCAAATAAAATTGGACGCACTGGGGTCAAAATGCTTCCCAAGGCAAGCCTCAGGGCCTCCTTGTGCTGCAGATTTTTGTTTGTATTGATTGGATCGTAATCGTGATATCTTTCGGAAGATGAGCGTGTCATCTCCGCAGGTCGACTCTGGACGCGTGTCGGCTGAAATAGCATGTCAGTGAATGGTCTGTCCTAGACAGTCTCGGCGTGTCCGAGGTACAAAAGACGGACCATTAGTGGGTGGGAGGGATTTGCTCGAGGGATTTGTTCAATAGGATATAGTCGAAGACCTGGGAGCGAAGTGCGTGGTTTCTTGACTGTGCAAGAACAAGAGACATGTGCCAAGTGCACAAATGAATCCACCAGGTTGCAATCTCCTGATCAGGGTCGATGACAAATACCCCGCATTTTCCCACGGTTTCATCTCGCCAGGTATTCTCAATTTCAACCAACTTTACCGCCGGCGTCTAACTACTATCTCAGCCCTGATGGTCTTGAGCACAATTCTACGAATGCCGGTTCATATCCACAATCTTGCAAGAGGCTCAAAAGCTGGTAGAAATAAGTGCTGCAATCACGCACAATTTCCTCTCATCTCATCAGGCCGTCTATCATTCTTCGAATAACCATCGATATCGTCATCAAAGCTTTATCTACTGCTCGATAAATCTTCGGACCTTGTATGCTTGAGGCGTGTGGACCGCCACCATTTCCTTTTTTCAAGGGCCACAGAAACTAATTCAGATCTTGATAATCAAGATTCAAGGGTCCGGATTCAAGGCCACGTCGTCGGGCTGTGCTACTAGTGCTTGAGTCTATCTTTTAAGCCAACCGCAAAATGCATGCTCAACCATTCGGGTTCATGTTCTTGCTCGAAAGCGTTAAGTCAAGTAGGTTCATATCAAGAGACCCAAACTCTACAATCGGGTTTTACTTGAAACACACTCTATTTCGTATTCGTAACGACCCAACCTTGACGGCAACAGGCGTGTAGATGTGGCAGCATTTCCGAACCAAATTGTTGGGTAGGGATACCAGTTATCGAAATCTACCGGACGCATTAAGATAAGCCAGCGACACATGTACTCGAGTATAGCGTTAATCATTTCACATGCTTAAGTCACTCGTAGAAATACTACTGATTTTATTGGCCAAGTCACAGAGTTATCACTGGCAGGTGGGTTAATCAATGACTATTAACTGATGCGCGATGTTCCAAGCATCCCTATTTAGATAGCTAGCACCACACCCAGCGTCGTTCCCCATGTCTTCCCACTCATACCACGTTCTGCTACCTGCTTCAATGTCCAAGTGTCATACAATGATTTGAATGATACTCGAGACTCCACTTGCCCAACACGATTTGTGATCTAGCAAGCTGTGTCTTTGGCATTCGACCACGCAAATCACCGTCTCCATCTACTGCAATACAGAAGATGCCGTGGAGAAACGATCTGTCAAATCAGCATTAGACGCGTCGGTACTGCAGCCTATCTCAGGTTAACATCCGGTTAGTCGACAGATTGATTTAGGCTGGACTCGCCAGATGAGCGCCATCAACGGACTCAAACGCCTGATCCCGGTGTGATCATGCCGAGCCTGAGGCTTTTTTCATTCCGAGTCGGTGTAAACGCCGCGATTTCAAGTTCTTCATCTCCACTCCACCATGTCATTCTAGGGACTCGTCTGTCGTTTGTACTGTCCCAACTATAGACAACTCCCCCCTTCTCTTTTCCGCCATGCACAGGGATCCTCGATTTATCGACAGCATATTAGGACCACATGTGGTTGGCGTGATGATGGCGATCTTCCTCTTTGGTCTGGTCACCATTCAAGCATTCACCTATTTTCAGAATTATCCAGAGGATTCAAGAGGGACTAAGGTTTTGGTTTGTGTTTTTTGTTTCTCTTTGGCTTTCATTGTGAAGGCTCACCTGCTGGACATAGGTGGGCTTCGTCTGGTATGTTGAACCCGACACTGGTTTCGTGTATGATATTCATAGAACCCACACCCAAGGGTGCTCTTATTTGCGCATACATTAATTAGCTCGTTTTCATTATATCGAAGAGCAGTAACGGACTTTGGGCGGATGAGTGATCTCGAGAGCTATCCAGAAGCTCTGTGTGGAGCGTTTTCTTTGTCTGGAGTAATTGGGGCAACCGTGCAGGTAAGAGATATTTCCTCAGGACTCTGGGGACTTCATTATATCAGGAACGGTTGTTGCTTGTTACAGTCGTACTTTGCATATCGATTACGAATGCTTTCGGGCCGGTCGGCCATTGCCAAACTTTGCTGGGGGCTCTCCTTTCTACGAATGGTCAGCATTATCGCCATTTCTGTAACGACCTGCCGCGCGAAGACGGTTGAAGAATACGTTGTTCAATATGCATGGCTGGTCATTGCTTCCCTGAGCATATCGGCGTTCGTCGACGTCATGATCGCGGCGGCTCTGTCGTATTGCCTGTATATGAGGAGGAGGGATGTGTTCAAGCAGTGAGTAACAAGATTTCTATTCTTCGCCTGCTTTTTGAGCGGAATGTGTAGTGCTCAGCGGGTTGTTGACAAGCTCATAGCTTGGTCTATTCGTGAGTCTTTGTTTTATACTTAGTGCTCGGTTCTAAATTCAACTTTTAGATACGGGCGCTTTGACGAGGTATGCTGAACGAAAGTGCTGTTCTTCAGATTCTACTTGGCTCAATTTATTGCCAGTGTCTCGAGCATTCTTATGCTTGGTCTTGTAAGCCTTGATTGCTTTCCCCTATCTCCTTAAACTCACAACCTTTTAGTATGTGGCCGTGGACGGTTTTGCATGGATGGCAGTATATCTGGTACTTTCCGGGCGTAGGTGTTCCGAAAACTGCGTAGAGGATTTCTCTAACTACATCCCAGTTTTCGCCAATTATCTTTTGGGCTCGTGCGTAGAAAATTATTTTGCTCGGATGCGCGTTTGACATAGAAACAGTCTCAATGCTCGGCAATCGCTCCGTAGCGATATGTATCCAAAGCTCACGTTTCTGGATATGGCAACATTCCAAGCGGACCCATTGCGACTACCACCAACAGTACGTAGTGATCAACTTGTTTTTCTTTCTGCTTAAAGAACACACTCAGTCACAGAGTCTTCAATCAGTGACAGTTGAACTCAGTACTACAGAGTCAACCTTTCGTGAACACGTTGAACGTGCTACTGCGATTATGAGAATAGATAAGCTTACTGTAAATTTCCTCGTTATCATTGGCGGCCTGAGCTCATCTTTCGTGAACAGGATCTGGAGCGGGGGAGTTCCGCAAGATAGCAATGCGTCATATAAGATGGCGCTTTAATCATTACATCAAATACCACATAACAAGATACCTATACACAATGTACAATATAACAACCTTCCATTCCCGTGATACCTGATACATCCCATAATTCAGTCTCACAAGCGTCGCTTATCTACCTTGTGGCAGGCCTGTCAATGTCGCTCATGGCAAGTGCCCTCAGACCCCATTTATACGGAGTCGGGTTTGACATTAAAGCTCAGGCGGTGTTTCAGGCCGGAGGGAAATCTATATTGGGAGGCTCGAACACATCCCCTCCAATGTCGGGGGCTGGTATATCTTGGCAAGATACGCGGTGTTCAAAACCATATTGTTGCTCTCTGGCTTCGAAATCCACACCCGACGACAATAGTGCACAGTACCAGACGCGTTGTATGGTCAAATGCATCAATAGTTGATCCAACATCTACCTGTGACATTGTGAGCCACGGAACAATATAAATCCTTTTTCAAGTAGATCAGAATTCGAGCAGTATCCAAGGACTTGGCTAGGCGGTCGCTTCTGCCAGAGTCGCCATGGGGTTTGAGTTGAGGCGATCCCAAATCGCACGCCGCAAAGCGGACGAATTCAAGGGGCAATTGTACAGAACACGATATGTCGGCGGTGATGGATGGGCTGGAGGGGTCCGTTGTCCGCACACGTGGAAGTGGTCGTGGGGACCGAAGCCCTCTTGAGTTTTCCTGACGATTCTTGATCAAGGTGAAACATGAAGGAAATTCTCTGGGATTTTTAGTTTTTAGAGTCCCGTTCGGTGGCAACGATTGCAGTCAACAGATCCTGCGGGTTAGGATTTGGTGCTGTGACATCCACCGAGATATTGAGTTCATCCAGCATGAATGATGCTGTGACAGGTCCAATCGCAGCTGTCCGGGGTGTAGGAAGAGGGCTCTCGTTGATTTTGCCCGGGTCCGATGAGGGAAGTTGGAAGTATTTCCGTAGAATGGGTGTTACAAACCCCGCAGCGGAGGGGGCAAAATGGATGATCCACCATTGCTGAGGTTCTAATTCGCCATAGAATCTTCGTCAGATTATAACATGATTGGGAGACGCCACCACAAACCTGTGGGGACGGATTCCATGGCTTTTGCCAAGTCCTCTTCAAAGCTAGTTGATCCCTGAGTCTCGTAGACCTTCAGTGATCGCAGTTCGATACCAGCTCTTTCTAGGATCTTCGGTACAGTGTCCCGGTTCTTATCTCCGGTAAGATACAACAGTTTTTTGGGCCTTTCCTGTGGCCCATGCAGGATGAATTGAGCGAGTCGTTCACCCGTCCCGGAAGGTTCACCTCGTAGAATTGCTGGTGTGAACTTTGTACTACCATATGTCTCGCCGACTTCTGATAGTGCGGCTGCTGTACCATGGCCTACCACAAAGAATGGGATCGTGGTCCAACTGCCTACGGTATGCCGATGAAGCGTAGGGACTAGCTAAGATATTCCAACTAAACTGACCTCCGGATGGCTCCCCTGCGTCTGGTGGGAGTTTCACGAGATCATGGACCACGCTTTTCCATGCCTCGCATGCTCTTCCACTTGTAATTATGACCCCATCGAATCTCTCAGCAGCCGGACCCTCGTTGATGATCGATTTAAGGCTTGAAAGGTTAACGAAGACAGTTTCGAGCACTGGCACCGATATCGCGTGATACCCAGCCGCATTGAAAGCGTTTTCGTATCTGTCACCTGGGATTGGTGAGGGTTCCCGGAGTAGGAGCACATTGGGCATTAGGATCTATGGGTGAGAGTAGGAAGGGAATGAAAGGGAAATGGTATTCGAAGTTGATCGGCCGCCTGAGCCGACGAGCCATTTTTTTGTGCACACGGTGTGACCCAAAGAGCGTGTTTTTCAAATCGTTCCTCGCTTCTTACCACGAGCAGTTTCAACGTTGCCCTGAACAATGGTCTTTCAAAAGGAAAAACCGATACATTCGCTGTGAGTGATTTGTACGTGAAAACGACGCATATGTGAGCTCGACCTTTTCAAGGTTCGCTGGTGCGACAGCAGGAGCCATTGAAGCGTGAGTGCGTTCATACATGTTGTTATGTATCGTTCTCAACAATTTTAGATTGCCAGGTTTGTAACATATCCTACTGAATTTGTCAAAACTCGCTCGCAGTTCGGGGGAAAGGCAAGTACACTTCCCCGCGTTATCTGACCATGCTCTTACTTCTTAATTCAGAGAGAAAGCCCCCTGACGATTATAAAAGAGACCGTGAAAAACAAGGGCATTGTTGGACTCTACTCGGGATGTACAGCGTTGATTGTTGGGAACGCGGTGAAGGCTGGAGTGCGGTTTGTTAGTTATGACCACTTCAAACAAATGCTGGCTGACCCCCAGGTGAGTATGGCTTTGCCCTACCATTAGATCCTTAGCTGATGCAGCCATTAAGGGAAAAGTCAGTGCTCCTCGAAGTCTGCTAGGTATGCGCCATGTTCCTGCCGTCTATTCGATCTAATCTTGTGGGAGCACAGCTGGCTTAGGAGCAGGAATGACAGAAGCGATCTTCGCTGTTACCCCTTCGGAGACAATCAAGTCGGTGTCCTTCCACAGCCCAGATCAAAATGCACATTTACAAGTCTATGTAGGACAAAGCTCATCGACGATGCAAAAAGGCCTAATCCACAATATCGTGGTCTGGTCCATGGAACAGCTTCGATCGTGCGGCAGGAAGGAATAAGAGGAATTTATAGAGGGCTTTTCCCTGTGGTACGTTCACAAGCTCAGCCCCTTGTCATTTTATTGACGCTTGTTAAGATGATGAGACAAGGCGCCAACTCGGCCGTTAGGTTTACAACTTACACAACGCTGAAGCAGTTTGTGCAAGGCACTGCGCGACCAGGGCAGACCCTACCAAGTGCAATCACGTTTGGAATCGGCGGGATAGCAGGACTGGTGACGGTTTACACCACGATGCCCCTTGAGTGAGTATTTTATGAAGTCTGAAATTTCAAGTAATTGAGGCCCTTTCAAGTGTTGTGAAGACACGGATGCAGTCACTTGAGGCTCGGGCACAGTATCGAAATACTTTCCATTGTGCATATCGAATTTTTACGGAGGAAGGAATTTTGCGATTCTGGACGGGCACGACCCCCCGGCTGGCACGCTTAGTGGTGAGTTCTACTTTTTTGAACAAGTATCATGGTGCTGACCCCAACGCTGCTCTTGATAGCTGAGTGGTGGAATTGTCTTTACGGTGTACGAAAATATTATCAAGGTGATAGGAGGACGAGAGCAGTAGCGAACGAACATTGGACTTTTCATAATCCACCAGGGTGGATCTTGCGAACTATGTATACTAGATGGAACGCAGATACTTGTCCTTGGCCTCTCTATTCATGTCCCTGTGCCGATCCATCCGATTGGGGATATGATCTTCGGTTTCGATTTGTTTGCCGCAAAACGTGGTCCTTAACCGGAAGCATTTTCCAGTGCAAGCCCTTGCTTACTCCTTGAACACACTCCTTCAACGTTGTTACCTTCTGACAGCTCTTAGAATACATCCCTGCCACGCCCAACAGCCTGAGCGGTAAATGTACTCAAGTGACGACACACGGTCAGGCTGGGGCACTATAGGGAAAATTCTTGACTTCATTAAGCGCGAAAGTTCGTTCTTTCGACTACACCTGATCGCTTTCACCTTTATACCACTCTTTTTCTCGGGAATATTCTACGCGTGCAATGGTCGTTTTCACATACATTACCTGGATAGTCTGTTTTTCTGTTACTCTGCGATGACCGATACGGGCCTTACAACCGCCAACTTATCAACACTCACGGCTTGGCAGCAAACAATATTATACTTGCAAATGATGCTTGTGAGTACTTGGGCATAGATAACCTCTTGTCCATGATTTGACAGAGATTTGACGCTGTTACGGTCAGGGTGACACGACTACTGTGTCTTGGATCATGGTTTTGGTTCGGAAGTGAGTCGTGACAAGTTGATCGTGGCGGCGACCTTGCTGATGCAAAAACAGACATTACTTTCGCACTGAGTGTGAACATATCGTATCTTCGCGAAAGCGCTCGGCTGGACCAGAAAAGCGCCTACGGCCTATATCGAGCCCGATCCTCCAACAACCGATCGTCATCAAGCGCCCAGACTCTATCACAAATGGCCAAACTATCGACGATTATGGCCATACAATTCATGTCACGAAACCTACTCCAAATCCCACCTTGGTAGACCGAATTTCGTTCCACCAGGAGAATCCCAAGACTGAGGAGCCAGAAGAACGACACATTTCTGACGCTCGTACATTTTCGTCCTCACCACGCGCTATCAGTATTGCACTCCCCACGATGTCACTCCACCAAGATCAAACCTCTCCATTATCCCCAACGTCCGTTCTGCGACAGCGCCGGGTCCTGACTTTCAATGAGGCTATGCCCTTCCCGCAGCGGAGTCTGACAATTATAACCAATCTCCAGAATGATGCTGCTGCACCGATTGATCGGAAATATCAAGACTTTGGTGGGTTCCCCGGCCCATTGGAGATTGCAAATAGTCTCTTCAAGCGCGTAGCACCGTCGACATATCGCAAACTCCAGCGAAAAATGACTATTCCTTATACGACGACACTTGAAAGAACGCTGACGCGATCAACAAGGAGTGGAATCACGGTTGGCCGAAACTCGGATCTCCATACCGAGGAAATGACTGATGAGGAGCTTGTGGAGATCGGCGGTACGGAATACCAAGCATTGAGACTTTTGAGTTACCTTATACCAATCGTGCGTCCCCATGTATTAGCCGGAGTTTTGATTGTCTTATTGTGCGACGTTGCCAGTACTTTGTCAGTATCCAACTTTTCGCATATATTCTATATGCACCATGGTTATCCTCTACGACGAAATATGATACTGCTTTCGAAGCCCAACCTCGACTTGTCCAGAAGCCATGGTACGAACACCGTTTTCGTGACGCTTGTCATTCATCTGAAGTGCCATCAATAGGTTTTCACTGTTTCTAGTCACCTCAGCTTATACAGGAACGGGTCTTACGCTCATGGACACGTATGCATACCCACTTCCGATATTAACATACCACTTACTTCGGATTCTAGCTCTATGATCCCGTTTCAACAAGCATACTTAATGGTTTGTGAGTCAACTCCACGCCTTTAACGGAGGGCTTATACACTAACAATAATAAGTTGGCATAATGTTTGTGCTTTTGGCGGGTAATCATGCGCAGGTCAGTCCATGCTCGTTTGAATTTCATCTCGCGCGCTAAGATCGATTCTTTTCATTCAGCCGATCTTGTGAGTTTGAAGCATTTACTCTTATCTGCTCCGTTAACGTTTCAACTTTCCTTCCAGCCTCCGGTTTATTATGTATGGCGTCTAAGTTGAGTCTTCATCATATTACTTACATGACACAGCTGGGTAGGGTCAAGATTCACCCTGGAAGGGTCCACGGCGGAACGGACATTAGATTTTCTTCTCCACCACCCGCGAAGGTATGCTTATTTTTGTGCCCTACGCTTCAGAATTTACAGAAATGCCCTACAGATGTTTCCTATACCTGTAAATCCAATGTTTGAACATAGTCGACACTGGCTGATACCCGTTCCAATAGATTTCCTAGCCACCAGACTTGGTTCCTATTTATGGTTCTCATTTTGCTCAGGCAGGTGACCAGTTATTTCAGTGTGCAGGGATACTTAACATCCCTGCAGTGCCATTGAGTGGTTGGCGTTTGGCGTCTTGAGTATGACTATTTTTCAGATGCCCTGACCGTATTTGATATCTGTCACTCTAAAGATACTGGCCTTGAATCGTTTAAATCCTTACCGGTGGCATCCCGTGTCATTCTTGGCCTTTTCCAAGGAATCGCGGTTCGTGCTTCTGGGTTGACCATCATACCTATCGGGTCACTCGCGCCTGCATTGCAGTATGTCCCTTTGCTTTGTATGATGCCAAAAACAACATACGAAAGCTGTACACCCCCAGATTTCTCTATGTCGTTCTGATGTACATTGCTGTCAGTAGAATTTTCGTTTTTTTCAGACCTGTTAATTTCTCACCCGGCGTTAGGTGTATCCTGTGAGAATCGTTCTCTGAATATAAGCCGTCATGGAGCTAACTGTATGACGACAGGTTGCTATGTGCATCCGCGCGACTAACGTGTAAGTGTCTGTTGCGTTTTTTTAGTGTAGACAATTTCCTTAGTTAACCGAATTCAGATACGAAGAAAAATCTCTGGGGGTTTTTGAACCTCCTGAAGGCGACATTACTGAGGATCTAGACAAGCTGGAGGTACGGGAGCGTGTCGGGAAGTATGTGGGGTGGCATCTACGGCGCCAGCTTTCTATCGGTGGGCTCTTTTCGATAGTATATCCCCTCTGGTAGGCCTTTGTTGATGCGCACAGCAAGATATTTGGTGGCTTGTATGGGGGATCTTCATCGTGACTATCGCGGAGCGGGATAATCTCATGGATGAGACCAAACCCTGGTTCAACATGTTCGCCATCATCTTTGAGCTGGTTTCAGCCTTTGGTGGAATTGGTTTAAGTCTTGGTTTCCCAAACGTACGTGCTTCTCAAGGTGAATATATTTTGCGCCTTGTGACTGACGCCTGAGGCTAGGACAATTATTCCCTCGTCGGCGCAATGCACCCAATATCGAAGCTGGTGGTCATGGTCATTATGTGAGAGATCCCATTGGCATGGAGTTGGTCCCCTGATACTCATGGCCTGACAGGGTACGTGGTCGCCATCGCGGGTTACCTGTAGCAGTGGATCGTGCAGTACTGCAACCCGCCGAGCTCTCGAACGCCGAGCGGTTAAAAAGTGCCCAGAACACGGACCAGGGTCCCCCACAGCAGGCCTTCAACCTCGACCCGGGTGGAGTGTGATGAGTACTATTTCTGCATTGCCTTGGGTTATTTATGGTCTCCTTCTGTTTATTCTTTCGGGAAGTTACTGCGAGATTATATCCATATCGTACATACATATTTATACATGGGGCAATATTCGTATTAATTACAACTACAAGGGCCCGTCAAGTGCGGGTCACCGCTCCGTTAGTAATGACTTGATTCAACACCACGACTCTCCTGCGATCTACGATTGGGGAGCCATGAACCGGGATGCTGGGGGGTTTGGGGATAGGGATGCTCTGATCTTGTTCGATGCTGTGGATTGAACCAGGGCTTGTTTTCAGTTTCTATATGTATGGGAACCCCAGGATAGCACATACACAACGTTGAGGGAAGACGTCAGTTGATGCTGCACGGGCACGTCATGGATTACAATGGCCTCCGACAGCACCGCAGTGTAGAAAAGCCCTACAGAGCCAGCCTATTACAACACGGTCAACATCCAGGCCGCTGCAGGTCCCATTGGAGCGAAGGAAAGCTCACGGTGAAGAAATCGTTCGGGTCACTGGCAGCTGGGACTTGGACTTCGCCGCTGAACGCAAGCGCCGCCCCCGTCTCCTGGAACTTCTCGCCCTGCAGCAGCGTCTTGTACTTGTCGCGGGAGACCTTGACGCCGTTGACGGTGATGCTGGCGTCGTTTGACAGGAACGCCGCCAGCGCGTCGTCGAGGGCGCCGGGCGTGGTGGCTTCGACGATGGCGGAGATGTGGCCTTTGGCCCAGCTCGCGAGTTGTGGGAGGACAATTCTGGAGGTCATGCTGGGTTTGGTGGGTTTATTGGGTTTTGGTCAGTCGGCTTTTTCTCGAGGTATTTTATATATAGGAGGGGGGGGGGGTCGGAGGTCGTACGCGCCGATATTACCTCAGTAGGATTGCGAAATCAGCGCTCGGGTAGGTGTGAACGGCCTAGGGACGCAGTTATTACGGTACCGGGCGTGGAGTGCGCTGGCCCGGGGATGTGGCGATGACTTTAATAGTTCGATTATTTCGGATTCCAGAGGTATTTGAAAGGGTTAGCGCAGCGATAGGGTTTGTCATCGAATATAATATGAAGTCGTCTCATGGACTTGTTTCGTAAAGCCGGTCCTTTTGCTCGTACTATTCGCGGCTACACCTGCGATGTCGTAAGATAGAATCTATTTATGAATTACAACAAAAGCGTGTTATAAACCCATAAGACCTACAAAGGGCTTATTGAGTGTGTCCAAGTGTCTAGTAAGGCAGAGCGTAACCTATCAATCGTCTAATTCATCTTCCTCGAGGTCGTCGCCACTCTCCGGACCCATCATGTCATCCTCCATCATATCGACGACCATGTCTATCGCGGCACGGCTCATCCGCGGCATCGCCCCGGGTTTCATCAGGGGATGGTTTTCCTCTTTCAGCTCTTCCTCCTCATCCCCACCCTCGCTGCCTTCCGCATCGCTTTCATCCGGGTCCCCGCCACTTTCGCCCTCCCCGCCTTCGTCGGATGACTCGCTCGAAGACGAGGACGTGTCCCCCAGCTCGTCCGAGTCCATCTCAAAGTCCTCATCTTCCTCGTCCGAATCCTCGGGCTGCTGCGCAACGGCCCCCACCACAGCCTGCGGTGCCTTCCCAAACAGGTGGCGATACGCGCGGACCCACCCGTCTATCCCAACCTTCTCCCGAGCATCCACGAGGCTGAACTCCGTCTCAACGCCCATATCCTCGCCATCCTCGCCCTCCGCCGCCTCCTCCCCGCTCTTGCGCGTCAAGACCACCGAGCACGTGCGGCCGCTCGCGTTCACCACGCGCACGCCGTCCGCCTTCCCGATGAGGTCCTCGACCGCCCAGAACTCGCATGGCTTGCTCTCGCCCCACAGGATTCCGGCGGCCATGAACCACAGGCTCCCCGGTTTGGCGCCGCGGTACGCCTCGATGCCTGGGACGCCGTCGTCGAGCGCGCTGGCGCCCGTTCCGGGGCCGGTGCAGACGCTTTTGAATACACTCGGGCGGGGCTCGAGGAGCGGGATGTCGAGCATCGCGAGGAAGGCGCGGATGGAGGGCAGGGTGGGGTTGCCCTTGGGGGCTGTGGTGACCTCGGGAGTGGGGGCGGTGTGTGTTGTTGTTGTTAGAGGGGACGACGCGGTGGCGTCGAGGCCGAATATGACTTGTTGGGATGCAGCGGGGGAGGTGCTGTTGGCTTTGCCGCGCTCTGTTGTGTCGGTTGAGAGGAGGACGACTGTCCAGTGGGGTTTCGTTTTTCCTCGGGTGGGTAGGAGGAAGGCGCGGGTTAGGGCAGCGCGGGGGACGGTGGCTTCGAGGGCGTGGGTGGTGGAGTGGGTGAATTTGAGGGAGGTTTTGCAGATGGTGATGTCGACCTTTTTGCGGATGGGGGAGGTGGCGGAGACTGAGTGGAGGGTGAAAATTTCCTCATCTGGGGTGGTTGTAGCATCTTCCAGTGTTGAAGATTTCTGGCGTTTGGACGCCTGAGATGTGGCGTCTGCGTCGTCTTCCCTCGACCGCTTTGATTCGCCTGGGTGTCGCATCATGCTGTTGAGGATCTTGGTGGCCTCTTGTTGCTTGTCAGGCCACTGTGTCCGTGCCTCGGGCGTCGAATCTGGAGCACACTCTGCGCCGGCCACGAAGCGGATGAGGGTGTCCAGGACATACTCAGCTGAGGAGTCGGGGGCGCCACAGAGGATCCTGATTTTCTTTGCCACATCGGCGGGGAGAGATGGGAGTATCGCGCGAAGATAGGGCGCTTCGGAGGCCATCTAACCACAGCCATTTTCAGGATTGTAATCAAAGGAAGGAACGAATAGTCAAAACCGGATTCGAGACTGGGGGCCGTTGGCAATCTTGAGGGGGACGCGCTGCCTGAGGTGAGCGTAGGAATCACAAGAGATGGTTCATACAAACGCGCCCAATGTCACGCGGGTGTAATTTTTTTGGCACGGTTCGGCTCACACGGACACGCGCAGGGAGCAAGGCGTCTAATAAGGTGTTTATACAGCCAGTCAAGTCATAAGTATATGTGGGGGATACAGTATGAATACATGAATAGTATAGTACACACAACCACGTCGGGCTCAGTCAAGAAATTTTGGTTCAATCCAGGAAGCGAATAATGGCTGATCTAAAGCCACTGCAGACAGATTTCGGCCAAAACTAGAACCTCCAACTCGCGCAACGCCTTGTCAATATGCTCCTGACGCTATCCTCAAATGCTAAATAGTGGTTGTATAGTGACGGATGGCGATGGTGGTTGGGCGCTTGTGGGAGGTCAGAGCTCAGATCATCCGAGGGCGCACAACACTCAACGCTTACCGCAACCACTATGTACTACCCACCATCCTCAATCGAACGATGTGGTTTCTTTCACAACTCCGGTTCGGGGAGGCGAAGTCACGGTTCGTACGGGGATTTATATGACGACGCTTACAACGAGAGAAATTCCGAAATCGCCTGGTCGTCCGGACCGTATCGACTTCTCTTTCATACTGCATGCCGCTCCGTGCCCACTCCCAGGCCCTAACATACAGAAGACACGATGTCCTTCGCAGGCAATCTCAAGCTACGCCCCGGTGACTTGATACAACCACTATCGTCCTGCTTCTTGTGCGAACTTGCCTAACAAAACAAAAACCGGCATATATCCTAGGGCTAGCTCACTCTTTTTTTATTCCTCTACCCGCCATGTTATCTTTGGTGCTAGGGATGCCTAAAAAAACTCGTTCCAGGATTAGATGTCGGGAAATTATTATTGGCCTTTTCGCTCCAAGCTCATCGCCGGTCTATCCACGACGTGTGCACGATATACTGAACGTCTCAGAAATAGAAATACCATAGACCACAAATCACACACGCCTTGAGGCCTCGGACTGGATTTTATTTCCCGTTTCATTTTCCAACAATCACACGCCTCTGCAAACCCTCCGCGTCTTGAACAGTGTGGGACCCAAGAACTCTCACAGCTTACACTTATGGGTCCCAACCTGTGAACAATCTACCCATATCTTCACATATTTTCGGAACGGCATATATAGTTTGCATGTTCAACGGAGCCTTCTTTGACTTCACTTTGTCTCGTGAACGCTCCGCCGAACTTCAAGTCCCTAATCCTTCTCCATTAACCTGAAGATGGATGCTTACTCTCACCAGTGTCTTGCCACAGCCGGCTCGAGCTCCCTAACACGCTTCCTAAGGCAGGATATAAGACCCATCCCTAGTTAGGAAGGAGCCAACTTATCGAAAGGCCCACCATGAAGCTTTCGGTATCCCCACTGTGGATCTTATCTTCTTTCAATATCTTATGTTTCCTCCGTGGCGTTGGAGCGCGCAATTGGCGACGCAATGGAACTGGGACAATTGCTCTTGAAGAAGCATGGACCGTACCCGAGCTGGTAGGTTTGATAACGTATGTTCCTCTTTAAAATTCTTGAGCAATGCTCATTGTCTCCCGCAGCGCTGCCCCACCGCTTGGTAACATTCATAGACCCCCCGTTTCACGATGAGCTTTGACTGATTTATATATTACAGGTCAAGACTTCGAAGATTTCTTAGCTAGTTTCACCGATGTGCATAATCGCCGCCTCACGCTTATGGACCAGAATGGAATTGACTTTGTGGGTACCATCTGTTTGATACCAGAGTACTATTGTTCAACCGCTACGAAACCAGATGGTCCTGTCCTGCGCCACGCCCTGTATTCAAGGCATCTCTGACCCCGAAGAGGCTGCCAAAATGGCCATCAATGTCAACAACCAAATGGCAGCAGCCATTTCTAACAATACGGAGCGATTCGGCGGCTTTGCCTCTTTAGCTATGCATAATGCGACCGAGGCAGCGCAAGAACTTCGTCGTTCAGTCAACGAGCTCGGCTTTTTGGGTTTGTCATCCCACCCGCCCAATTTTTTTATGGTGCTTAACACGGCTCTTGGACATTTCAGGTGCATTGATAAATGACTACCAACAATCCGGTCCCGATAACGGTGCGCATCGGCCATCCTTCTCCGACTTTGCTTCCGACTTTGCTAAACCCGAGATGCGTCTCTAGCCACCCTGCTTTTCTATGACCAGCCGGAATACGACGTGTTCTGGCAAACGGTAACCGAATTGGACGTTCCAGTATACTTGCACCCACGAGGGAACATTGCGCAAGTTGCGGACTTGATATATGCCCATGCACGATTTATCAGGGGGCCTGTCGAAGAATACGCGGTGACGCTTGCAAATCATATCTTAGGGTACGTCGTAGTTTATGTTTCGCCTTGATTTGACACCTTTGATGGGTTGCATATAGGTTGTGTACCAATGGGGTATTCGAGTATGTACAGTGCCCAGCTTTGCCAGCTTCTTCGGAAAATAACTCTCCCTCACACAGTCGTTTCCCAAAACTTAACATCATTGTCGGACATTTGGGCGAACGGCTCCCCTCTGATCTCTTCAGGACCGATGAACGTACGCTGCACCGTTTGCCACATTTTAGGCACATCTAATATGGACTTGTCCTCAACAGAGCTACAGAGGCAGAAGCCTCGGGGTCTAGTCATGCTTCAAAACGCGTCGTCGTATTGGCAAACAAACCTATTCGAAACGACGTCGGGCAACTTTGCGACAGATCTGCTTAGGTTCCACATAGACCAGATCGGCTTGGACCGTATAATGTACTCTGTCGATTATCCATTCGTACGTCCTTTTTTTGTTAGATCCCCACATCGGTTCCCTCGTAGTCTGACCAATTGTAATTCTTTTTTTTGGTTTGGTTTGGTTAGGTGTCGATTCCGGAAGGAAATGTCTGGGTCAATAGTCTCAACAAGTTCTTGAACAAGAACGAGTTGACGTCCCTGAAGCGGGGGTTGGCTGCTAAGTTACTACGCCTGGATGATCACTGAAGGGGGGTTTGGTTCTTCGTGGAATTTTCTGCTGTAGAAGTCTGACGGTAGATACATCTGTCATCGTGTTTTCCTGTTAAGCAGTTCGTTGATGTATTAAATTGACATCTAACACCTAGTACTAAGCGATCGTAAATAAATCCTATCGAGTTAATGGTTCAGACGTCAGACACGGATAGCTTGAGGTACAAATACTGAGTTTATCCGTGTAGGTGCTGAAACCAGTGCCCACGTCGTACACGAACTCGGTCGATGGGACAAAAAATTCTCACTGTGCGTAAGGGTGTCTCGCTGCTCGAGTGCTAGTTATATGCTTATGGATTCATCAGACAAAGGCCTTGTACCCTTCGCCTGGGGATACATGTACCCATGAGTGGACCCCGTCGTTATGAGTCGATTTTACTCTGAGACGGGTCTGATATACCTAGACACGACGAGGGAAGGTCATCCGATGTGGTTCCTGTCAACCGGCCCTATCTTTTTTGTCCAAATAAATGCTAGTAAGGCCGACAGGGGCGTATGTATTCCTTATCAATGCAATCACCGTGGTCATGCCACGAGTCGCAAAATGCTGATGATGAGGAGCTTGTGAACTCAATCATAATGTTAAAGACGTAGTTGTATAGTGTGGATTACAGCTACACAGCACGCTGAGGCTCGCTATTTAGAGTAACAATCAACTCAGTATCTACATGAATGCGTCAGGATCGAAGCAGCCTTTCAATTTCCTTCGACCGTGGTTTCAATGAGCATTTGAACGGCAGGGGTATACTTTGAAATCAATGAGATTGGGATTGCCGTAAGTCATGATTCAGGGTCTGCGCACCATATCAATTCGTGTGAGTATTCATGAGTCGGCTCGATAACATTTTCATCCTTGTCGACAGCTTTAGATATATCAAAGGCTACGATTATGGAAGCGATGGCAATCCAAACAGAGGCTAATGCCATGTGGCGTCCAGGACAGCGTCTAGTATAAGCAAGCATCATTCCGGCTTTTGTAAGTTCGTGTTTGAAATAGGAAGGTGGAAATGACAGACCTTCTTCCAAATCCAAATGTTACATGCTCGGGATCCCTTACGTCGGGATTCAGTTTCCCATCCTTGATGAATCGATCCGGGTTGAACTCGTGAGGTTCTGGGTAGATAGTTTCGTCGTGAAGCATGGCCCTGCAAAGGAGTATAAGCTTGCCGGAGTCATCAGGAGGAGCGCGGCATACTCACCACAAATTGGCTATCACAATTGAACCCGCTGGGATCCGGTATCCGTTATATATGTCCTCGACATCCATATGATGCGGAAAACCTAAAATGACGATTTCAGTATTTTCACTTTTGCTAGTGTACAGAGACTTCACCAATGGGTGCGACGTCTCTCCATCTGAATGCTTCTTTCACAATCGCTGTTACATAAGGCAATGAATCCCGGTCGTCAAATCCGGGTAACCGTCCAACGCCAAGGACCAAGTCGACCTCTTGCTGGGCCTTCTTCAACGCACCAGGGTTCGTTAGCAACCCAAGGATGCAAGACCCTATTATTGATACTGTCTAAGGCGTGGTTTCAGGACTTCTAGTCGTGAATGGAGAACCCCTCAAACGTCATACCGTATCTGCGCCGGCTAGAAATAAGTGGAAAGGTCAGTGACACCGTTGGAGGTTAAAGTTGGAATATTGTCTCGCCTATATATAGAGCCCCAGCTGTATCCCTAATGACAGAGTCTTCAAAGACTGGATCTTGGCTTGTCTTTGACTTCTCCAAGCCGTAAGAAACAATGGATGGGGTGGCGGTCCCATTCTCCTGCGGTTGGAGTAGGCCGGGCCCGGAGTATGCAAAAAATAAATGAAACTCACAACACTCTGTTTAGTAGCTTCAAACGGCATATCTGCCACCATCATCGCCAATTCCTTCCATTCCTTCGCCTTGCGTTTGAAACCTGCGAACGGCATCCAGTCAGGGACATACTTGAGTACCGGAATGGCGTCTACAAGAAATGCGCCTGGCACTGCAGCTATTGCTATAGATTTGGTGGCTTCTTTGATTACAGGCATGTACGGATCGCCGGTAGGTAAAACATCAATTCCGTATGTGACGGACATGATTATTTCCCCTGCCATGCTACATCTACTCAGCCTAACCTGGGGAAAGAAGTTTGATGGCCACGTACTGTTTTATTTGATCCATGACGTCATCTGAGTCATCAAGCAAACGGCGAAGTAATCCATGGGTAGCCTTGAGCAGTTGAGGCTCCGTAGGATTGGCTTGAAAGGCCATGTGCAACAATTTACGACGTCTACGCCTGAATAGAAACATTGAGTCTAGAGGGGGAGGCGCGAATTATCGAATAGCACCGACCAAGGTTCGCCTACATAGGTAGTCGTTAAGTATTGTAAGGTTAATCCTTGGTTGAATGGATGGATTGATTACCATACGGCATGAACCCAAGGTTGTAATCCCATCCCATAAGTTCGCCCACCATTGGCATTCTTGGCCTTGAATGGAGTCAGAAATCTGTCCGAACAGATTACACTGTTTTACACACCGGCCAGAATACATATGAGATCTTTTCTCAAGAAGCTCTGTTGCCACTTCAGCGTTATCCAATACCACGATCGAAGTTCCTGCGACATCCAGATGGATAATTTCGGTGTCTGTGGAAACAAGTCTGAGTTTCATGATCACGTAGGAACGCTTTGCAACTCACTTAATTCCTTGCACCACTCATGGTATTTAATCCACGGGAGATTTGTTGGTATATTGAGCAGATTTCCAATCAACGGTAATTTTTTAGGCCCGGGTGGCAGGGCAGAGCGGCGAAGAGAGTCTCTAAAATGTCGAGCGTAGATGTAGACACTGAGCGAGAAACAAGCAATAGCCCATAGCAGGCTGATTTGGCCCATGACAAGGTATCACCTAAGGGGGTGAAGAACGGAGTATGTTTTGACTATGTAAACAATTCATGGAGCCACCAGCGCTGGGGCATCAAGGGCATCAAGGGAGGTATTCAGGTCGAGGGATTGACAGGTAGGCTTGTTGTTGACTTTCCATACATAGAAGACCTGGATCAGGGAGTTGGGAGAATCGGTATCGCGGCCACAACCATATAGTCTGCAGTCTACGGTGGCACCTCTGTCAGTGTCCCGCCAATGACTTTTTTCTTTCAACTCAGTATATCGTCGATCCAAGTCCTTAGTCGGATTGAAGCCACCTGAAACTCGAGACCAATTAATCAGGACTAGTCCAGGATGCCTGACATGATGTCGTAATGTGCGAGGTCGGGGTAGCCGTTGCTCCAGCCAGAATCCACAATCGGCGATCAACAAGGGACCAACAACTAATCCCAATATGAAACAAACATACTTGTGCTTCCTTCAAGGAACTGTGATGGCGACGAGTGCAATACCGCTGAAAAACGTCAGTACGGTGTCTCGTCGAGCTGGCGGTGTCTTGTGTGGGGGTACGTTGGTGCGCGCTGCTATAATACGTACAGATTAAGTGAGAAATAGAACGCGTAGAGATTTTGCTAGTCTGATGTTCGAATTTGAAATCATGTTCATGAACGCATCACAGCGCGCTGCGCCACGATCATAACTAAATCCATAAAGTGAAGGCCTTTGAACAACAAAAGCAAATATTGCTCTGCGAGTCGCCTTTCCAAATTCTCGTCTTATCTCGCATTAAATAATTCAGCTTGTGTTCGAAACCGATGGACGGAGCATTTAGGAAGATCGACATCGACGCGTTTGATGAGGATGTTATCCATGAATCCGAGCTTTACGACGCCGATCCTCGGGATCCAGCCGAGGTTTTGGACGAAGCGAAACAGAGACAGGTAGCCGTGAGGACATCTTTGGCCAAGTGGGTGGTCGACCTGTGGCATATCACCATTGTTGACGATCGCTTGGATTCGCAGGAGCGATATCGTGGGGGCGCTTTCTATAGTCTTGGAAAATGCGCCATACGGACCCAATGTTGAACAAGCGAAGGTGTGTGCTCACTGAAAAGCTTAATATTAGGGCATCTCCTTAAATCTATCGCGCAGGAGGTGACACTGCAAACACTCCTGACAATCCTTAATACCACGAAATCGACGGAAATTCCCGCCGTGATCAAGTCGTTGCCGCAAGACAACCAGGATACACTCATGAAATACCTATACAAGGGAATGGCAATGCCAGGGTGGGGGGATATCAGCGGTAGTGTTCTGCTGGGATGGCATGAAAAGGTGTGTTTGTTGTATGTTCTATGAGGTCATGTTCATAACAATTCCTGCAGTTGACAGAAGTAGCTGGAACGGGATGTATAGTACGAACCATGACAGACCGAAGAATTGTATAATAAAGCAGAGTCTATGTATCATGTGGGACGAACGTAAAAGGGTATTGATCACACCGGAATTGTTGAACACTATGGATCCAAAGGAAACATTGCTATGGCTAATTTTCAACACATCAAACGTCCTCCCCACGACTCCTGGCTTCAGCAAGGCTCAACTCAATGGCGAACCTCATATCTTCATCGATCTCCTCAAGCACTGGTGCCCCTCGGGGTAAGGAATTTCCATCGTTTTGAAGGGCACGGGGTGATGGTACTGCGGCGCCGTGCGTTGGGGATACTCCAGGGGGATTTCTAATGGACTGTGCCAATGGAACACTCCATGCCGATTGAACGGAACGAGGACTAGTTGAGCCCGCTGACCTGCTCGTGTTGGACCTTCGGGCCACATTCGTCCTGATTGAACCGTTGGTTGGGATAGGGCTGGTACCCGCACTGATAGGAATGGTTCGTGTCTCTTTTGATAGGCCAGAATGAGGCGATATGGAGCCTCGTACGGTGTCCAGATCGTGTCTCGATGATATTTGAGAACTCTGATTTGGCCCAAGGGCAGGAATCTTCCAATCTTGTGGGGGAGACCTTCGTCCAGAATGGCTTGTAGCGGTCACTGGTGGCCTATCCTGGCTAGAGCTGGCGAAGGCCGTGGAAGGAATCTCACCGAAGTCACCTTCGAAAACTCCTTCGGTGTCAGTTGAAAGATAGGTCATCGTGGCCGAGCGTCTATTGGCCTCCTGCATGGCCTCGTCGCGACTGAGCATGAGGAGGTAGTCAATTGCTTCTGCCTCATCTAAACCCATGCTTTCGAGCCTCGCTCGTTGCGCGCGCTCCCGTCCGTTCTTCCGCTCCACCTGCTCCGATTCTAGCTTGAGCAAATTTCTGGACTCGTTTATAGTTTGATGCATCTCTAGTTGTTCTGAAGCCAGTATAATCAGTATTTGAAAGTGTGGGAGATGAAGCCGCATACTGATATACTTTGCAATGCCTTTGTCTTTTTTCTTCTTTCCCTCTCCTATAGCATACCTATTCCTTAATCCGCCACCATTTCCGACGACTGGCCCTGCCTTCCATGCCAGTATTCTATCCCCGACACTGGCTACTAAAACCTCCTTCTCCGGGCCTATTAATATACGTGTAACGACTTCTCTGTCTCTTTGCTCCCATTGCACGGCAGCGCCGCGGCTCTGAGTCCGAGGCACTGGTGACACGAACGACCTCAAGTGCTCGAATGTTAAACCGTCCCATACCTCTATAGCGCCACGAGCAGAGCCCGTGATAAGGGTTAAACCGTTCCATGCGAGTGCAGTTACACTCGAACCGTCTTCGTGAGCCTCAAAGTTTCTTGTGGGGTGAACTGGAGTGCCATACGCAGGATGTAGGGCATGCCAGTCATATACACTGACGGATCCCATGTGATCGCCGACAAGCACAAAGCTTGAGCTAGAGGAGAAAAATGGAGATAGGGTTGCGATGGGCCCAAAGGATGGGTCACCAAAATAAGTGACTTCTATCTTGCCTGTTTCCTTTCCTATACGTAGTCGACAGAAATACGGGTCATCCGGGTATGCAATGAGAACGGTAGGGGATGAGGCGTGCGTATCAACGTGGAGGGAAACAGTGTCGTACGACCCGTGCGGGTCGCTGCCCCTCTTGAGTTCTGCATGACAAATTCGAGTTTCATGCACAGAAGTTGTAACAGAAGCATCCAGGGACTGTAGGTTGAGGCCCGACCATATTACGACATCTCCACTTCTCATGACACCGACGATGTATCCACCACAAAATGCCGCTGATACCTTGATACAAGCATCGGGTACAAATATTTTCGGGTTCTTTGCAGACGTCCATAGGCACCGAACCTTTTTCGCATCCCAGACCTTTACATGGCCGTCTGCACTCGCCGTGACGATCACCGCATTTGAGACCTCGTCCCATACCGCGTCAAGTACGGCCCCTTCGTGTTGATCATCAACAGTGCATCGTATTAGCTCCGCAGCTGTTCGCCTGCTGATCTCCATAGCCCTGCTCGCCGTTGCGACCGCAACTTCCCCATTCCTATATCCCCAGATCACCTTAGCTGTTCCTCCGTCAGAAGTAAAAACGCAGGTCGTGACATTGGGTGAAAATTCAACGTTAGGGTTTCCTATTCCTAATCCGGTCCGGGTTCCCGATGCGTCGAGAAACCCAGAAAGTATCTTCCCGGTGAGAGGGTAAGAACGAGCAACGATCCCGTATTGAACCGAAGAGCTGAGCAAAGAGTGCCCAGGCATGATGTGTGTTCCAGATATCGGCGAAAGAACTGGGGTGTGTGTTATTGTGGCATTGCGGGACCTTTCCCAGCGTCTACTCCGAGTGAGTCACTTCCACAAGAAAAAAATAAAATGAAACTCGGTGAACGTACCTTCTAAGGCGATATCTAGTGCAAAACTCATTTCTCCACGAGTTTTCCGAGCGTCGTAACATCAAACATTTAACATTGTCGTTGATGTCAGATTCAGGTCCTATCCCCAAAAACTGACAGACATATGCTCGATGCCAGGTGTTATCCTTTTTTATGTGTTCATGCAATGAATTGTTGACTTTGCCGACAGAGAGTAGCGACGGTGGATCGAGGTAGGAAGTGATACCTGTAAGGGTCTCAGAAGGGACATCGAGGAGAAGTGAGATGCGGTTGGCATGTGGTCCATGTTGTTGATTGAGGTTCTGGTTCGTATTTGATGGTTTCAAGGGTTCTGTATCTTTATGTGTAGCTTGTATTTGCCTACTGGGCATATAACTTGTGAAGTATAGAGGTTTGCGAAGGGTGGTGCAGACCAAAAAAGCTTCGGACTGCAGAGGATGATAGCGATTCGGAAGCAAGATCAAATCTGGTTCACAATACTTAACACGAAAAGTATTACGTAATTACACTTAACATAATATACTGGAAGTTCTTCTACCATTGACGCTGACGATTGGGTTGAGGAATTCTGCCACCTTCACTTCCGGTATATGAACTACTCACACCACGAAGGGTGAGGTGGGGTTATCCCGGCCCCAGCGGTGAGGCTGGTATTTCATATTCAATGTCAATTGTTGCTTTTGTCCAATATCATGATTTGGCCCAGAAACCACTTATGAGATGAGAGTCACAGCGACATTTATGGGTAATCTATTTCGTTGTTGGTTTACATATTCTACGAGCCCGCCTTATCCAACCAATTATAAGAGGAGGGCACTTCAGTACTGGTACTGGTACTGGTACTAATAATCGCCAAGACCATGCTTGTCTGATTTTCCGTTAGTATCGCCCCCTCGCGCTTGCTCTATGCTGACGGAAACCTCAGGAACTAAACCACGATAGCCTAAACACAGTGTTTTATGTGTTGCCAGCATTACAAAACTCCCCCGATTCGGCGGTTCCGACTATCCGAGGAACTCTCTACTATGGAAAAGCGATGAAGACCTTAGTACAAGTGAGCCTCGTCGCGCTCTCTTCGATCCGTTGCTAATGAACGTAGTTACACTTCCCTCCTTCCGAAGGATCTCCAGCGCTACCTTGCAGTACGCACTTTAAATGGCAGAGCCATCGTAAATCAACTCAGGCTTAGTTCGAGCCCTCTTCCTCCCCCACTGTCTTCTCTAGCTTCTCGCGATGAGCTTCGCGCACGGCTCACTCGGTTGTTTATGCCTACTGTCTCGCCAAGCAAATTCGAACGAAGGCCCAGTTTCATGAAACTTACACGGTGCTGGTGGGATTGCATGGTGTACTCAAGAACATAGGTTATCCGAGCCTGGGCTCGCCGACTCCATGCTATCCATCCTAAATGGCACGTTGGTCATGAAGCGACTGGCCTATCGCGGCATCGTGTCTTGTTTCGGAGCTGTCAACTGGTATTTAGGGACCCGGTGCACCGCATTCGGACTGATCCGTGGATTGTCGAGCCTCGTTGATGGACTTTTATTTGCACTTCAAATGTCCAAGGCCCTTGCGGCTAATGTGGATGATATCGGTTACAGTAACTCGCGCATCGAAGCCAACATGCCGTACACCCACCCTGGGTTCAAGTTCCCCGGAAACGATGCTATCATTTCGCTACTGTTTTACAATTTACAAGAACATGAAAGACTTCGGCAAGAACATCAAGCATTTTTGAGAAGCATCTTTTCCCACTATTGTCGGCGGAAATTTACATCCTGTGTCAGGGTCTTTCCATGTACATGTCTTGACCTCCCTGGACTATATAAATGTGAGGTTCGATAGAGAATGAACAAGGCGAAAATGGCAAAAAAAAATAAGGCATGAGAGATGGAACATGGTAGCTTGGCGCATGGACTTGTGCACAAAATTAAAGTACGTCAAACTTGTATTCACATCCTAGATGGCACTTTGACGAGGGTCATTGGTACCACGGGGGTATGCCCAGGTGGGAGAATATTGATTCGCCAGTATGAGGGGCTGGTCTTGGGTCCGATTTTGGAACCCGATCAGTATCTCGTGAGCATTCTCTCTTACGTCATGTCTCTGAAGGGAGGAGGCCGGAACACACTTTGCAGTTCGCGGAGAAATAACAAGAATTCCTCTTACGTCACTAGCCTTTGGTTATGGTATCGCAGTCACAATGAACTTTTTTATCTTCATACTCAAGCTCCAAGCTGCGAATATCCACAATGATCAGACTTCCAGATTCAGACTTCGAGCCTGCATTATAATGCATTTGATCCGAATTAAGTACCTCGAAACGGGGGGGCGTATACCTCAAAACGTGTTTTTTTTTATATCGTGCCTGTCATGAACAACGTGTTGACCATCAGGATGGTCTCCCCACGACGAAACTTACTGCAACTAGATCGCCTGGGGGTTTCACAACTGTAGCACATGAACACAAGCGTGTTTTGCAGCGAGCCACATTGTATCAATGAGGCGCTTTGTATATATACCCTGTACCTCTAAAGCTTTCCTTACAATATACACGCTCTTCGCCTAACCATCTAACAATTTCATCATGCTAGACGCTTTCAAAATCAAACCTTACGATTTAGAGCCCGTATTTGCTACGTGGACTGATGGTCCAGTCTTTAAGGGAAAGCCCAAGAAAGACCCTCCGGTCGATGAATGGCTTGAACAAATCAAGGCGGGTTGTGTACAGAGAAACATACCTGAGGAGTACTGGTACAAGGTTGCCCAACATTTCATGGGACCCAAGGCGAAAGCGAGGTAAGGCGTCCGTTCTTCCTCTAAAGTGGCTTGAATAACCATTTTATTGGTAGATTTGACGAATTGAAGGCAGTCATAGCCAAGGTGCACGGAGGAAAATACAGATGGAGCTGGAAAAAATTCAAGGTCGCCATGCGAAGTATGGGATGTGCGTAATATGTCCTGCAAATTATAATCATCAACATCGTGCTTATTTTCGCCTTCGTAGGGGAGATTGACTCGGCCGCAACAGAAACAATCAAAGTCCAAGGGAAACGATCAGGCCTTTGGTGGAACCTGGGGAAGAAGGATACCAAGGACCCCGAGACGTCCACCCAGAATGAAGCCGCCCCCACAAGACCGCCACCATCGCGGTCTGGGTCGCTATTGTGGATCTCGAAGAAATCTGGGGACGATGGAGAGGAAGCCCCTTTGCCACCAGTACCATCGCGATCTGATTCCTCATTTTGGACCACGAAGAAAACTGCAAAAGACGACACTGATAATGACCGCCCTGTACCCACGAGGTCTGGGTCCGATATCTTCTGGCCCATACGAAAAATGGTGAAGGATGAGCCAGAAGAGATGACTCCAGAACAACAACGACCCACACCTTCGAAGTCGAAGTCGGATACAGCTGTTATGACTGCGCGAGGCACACCAAAACCTCCCACACCATCTAGATCCAATACTGTTGACTCGGAGAGTGCGTCATTTCCAACTCGAGTCCTTTTGAACATGCCACTAATTATGCTTTCCCACCTAGCTGTCACGACGGTCACCCAAGCACCTGTATGGCTCCTCAATGCCTGTACTGCACTCGATTACATCACGAGTGAGCACCCAAAGGCCATGAGCATCATAAGTGCCATCCTAATCACCGCGGGATCACTACCTGCCATACCTGCCATCAGCGCTGGCGCCGGAGGCGCCGTATTGGCCTCAGGAGCAGCACATGCTATCGGGGCTATTGCTGTGGGTCTTGGCCAGGCGCTAAGTAGTAGCGTCAAGAACCAACAGGAGAATCAGGCGCACACACAGGTGGCGTCGAGCACAGTGAGGTAAACGCAGCGTTACCGAACGAACAACCACATGGTATTAGTCTCGAGCCTGCAGGACGAAGAGGCCACCTTTTTACGTAACTTATTAAGAACTGTAGCTGTAGTAGTTTTATTGCGCCCAGTAGCCACCGATATCGGGAATTTTCCCGTCTTCTACCAATAGACCGTCCACGAAGAGTCCGCCTTGGGCATCTGCTCGGTCCACCTGGATCTTAAGGTCTTTGCATATCGTTATAAAGTCCGGTGGTAAAGGTGCGCGAACACCAAGCCGAAACCTTTTGCTGGGACCTACTGCTCTATATCGCTGTGGCCTGACGTTGAGTAGATTCACAAGGCACGATGGATACGCTCACGTAGAATGAGAGTTCAGACGCGTGAAGGAATATACGGTCCTCAGGGATGTGAGTTGTGTTCAAGATGACCTCGGATGGCGCCTTTCCGGAGTATAAACTGTCCCCGAGTATGGGAGCTATCGTGGATGAGGTTATAAGTTATGAGCGCCGTTCAACATTTACTCACTCTTCAGACAAAATGACGTGTGGATCCTCAGTTGATGTTTATTCCCAGTATGTAGCCTAAGGCGAAGAAGCGTTAATGGTGCTATAGGCTATCCAAGGATTTAGACAACAAAGTGTGAATTAGAGATAATGGACAACTCACCGAGGACGCAATCACCTCCCAACCCGTCAGTGAAGGCAAGCTTTTTCCAGATATATCGAGGGAACCACGGCCATCATCGTAGGCGATTGGCGCACGAATCTCGCCGGAACTCGATTCAAATGACTTTGCCCCACCGCGAACGAGGGCGAGATATGTTTTCTCGACGGTCCTTTGTTGGAATTGTTGGGATAACCCACGGGCCTGATGTGGGGTCCGAGCGAAAACGAGAGAACCGGTAGTGCCCTGATGTATATATGTGAGAAGTTCGCTCAAATTGCGGTCACCAAGAATGACGCGACCTTGTCGAGACGATGAACGGGGTAGGGGTCAGACGACAAAGACAGGTCTTTCCGGAGTTCTGAGGGGTATTAAGTTACGAAGTATGACACCACACGAAATGACTTTACTCCGGAAAAGAGTGTTCAAATTGTTGGACGCCGCCTTTGGCTCGCTGCGGGCTTGAAGCTGGCAGACAAGACCTGGTGGCTTGTTGACGATGATCAGGCCCTTGTCGACATATATGCACAGGTTTAACAATGAGTTTTTGCTTTGTTTAAAGGCTTGTTTCGAGGTTATGGGCGAAATTGACATTCAGCGTCATGCATAAATTTGAAAAGTTCGCAGAAGTCAAAATGGGGCTCGGGGAAGTTCACGTTCAATCTTCCGATTTACTCGACTTAATTACATATCCAGCATCGCTAATTATTACCCCAATCCGACTAGCTATGCTACTTCAAGCTTCAATACTCAGTCTCCAGTGTGTGGCCAGGCCCCGCCTTCGAGAGTTAGTGCGTACTGTTGCTAGCAACAAACCACAATTGCACATGGGACATACTTAGGTAGATTTGAATCCTGATCATATTATTTATTGATTTCAAACCCATTCCATGATGTTCTTTAAACTTCATATCATCGACGGAAGAAGAGCCGCCCTAACCAACTTCGAGGCTGTCCGACCTTGGTGCGCGGTCTTGCGGCCTCTGCAGCTTCCAAAGATGGCGCGCTTGCGTGTCGACGCTTGTACTCCGCAGGAGTTTCTGCGTTCACGCCATGTTTCCACATACCACGTTTTGCGGCCCTGTCGAAATGGATGGACCTTTAGAGGGCTTAGATTGAATAAAAGTGATTGACCTACTTGGCTTCTGCCTCCACGCGCAAAAACTCCTGTTTGGTCGATTCTCCGTATTCTGCACCAGCCTGGCCGCATATATGAGAGTCAAACAGTCGAATACGCTTTGCTGAACTCACTTGTTCATATGTTGTCACCCACCCGGCTCTCAACATCTCTAATGATAAATTCTTCCCTGGCACTAAAGCTCCTGGAAGGAATCGAGGTGATAAGCGAACATTGGCCACCTAGATAATGTCAAGAATATATAAATACATTGGAAAGATATACATACCACACGTGAATACTGGTCGCGACGCAGCGGTTGGCAATAGACGGTCTTCCCGAGGACAGTGCCTCGGAGCCAGGCCAAACTTTCAGCGGAAAATGGTTGTGCGGGTCTACCAAAATGCGCAGCCTTACGTTCCGCATAAGTCGACGAGAACGACAAGATGCGCGAAGGGTGGAAGTACTTCTGGAGCATCAACCCCGCCTATACGAATATGTAGGGTATTGTCCTTGAGTTCTGCAATAATACAATTAGGAACTGCACTGTTGAAAAAAAAAGTCCTACCATACCTTTAGCTGACGAGGGTACACGTCTGAATTTGAAGGGCCAATGCCATCCAAAAGCAGGTGTATGATAAAAGCGGAAGTTATCCGCGTCTCCTACACTATTCATTTGTCAGTACGTAATTACCAGCGCCGAGGACACAGTTGGCAAGGGCATACGTGGTAACAACACCCTTTATCCACCGTTTCTTTGCAAACACGTCCGGCGTGATCCAATCGCCATTCTTCAACCGCCTGCCATAGCGCGCGTGAAAAATAGCCAGAGCGACAGTCGTTGCAGAGCCGGCAGCAAACGCAGTCAAAGCCAACAATGGAGAAGGGACCTGTTCAAGCCGTTTCTGAAATTGAAAGGCTGTTTCATCAACCTTTTCCTGAACAGTTGGCATGTGCGATTGTGGCCTCTCCAGAGGCTAGGTACAGCACTTTTGAGTTTTAGTGAACAAGAGGCACGACAAACGAAATTCACACGATTTGTTTGCTGGTTCCTCCGATTTTGACTCGTTATCTGATAACGTTGACGTTGGATGAGCTCTTCTCGCTCACTTCTTATTTTATATGCAACAGAAACCGGAAACGCACAGGACGCTGCTGACAGAATAGCTCGCCAATGTAGACGAATCGCATTCCAATGTCGTGTCCTGAGTATGGATGCCTATTCACTCGTAAGTTATTTGATTTTTGATTTTCCTCCAAAGTCCCTACTGAATCTCTTTCAACAGCCTGACCTCATTTCCGAGGATCTGGTCATTTTTGTTGTGTCGACCACAGGTTCTGGGACCGAACCGCGCTCAATGACATCGCTATGGAACATGTTACTGAGATCCGACCTGCCTTCTGATTTGTTCGAAGACCTACCGTTTGCCGTGTTTGGGCTCGGGGACACTGCGTATGAAAAGTTCTGCTGGGCGGCGAAAAAGCTTGCTCGTAGAATGATTAGCCTAGGTGCTATCGAAATTTGTGAACGTGGCGAGGGAGATGACCAGCATCAACTCGGGTGAGTTCTGACTATCGTGTAGTTATGCTTTTAATCAGTAAAGGATCCTCAGAACAGACGGTGCGCTACATCCATGGATGGAGGGCCTCTTGGGAGCATTGTTAGAGATATACTCTTTACCCCTAGGAGTCGATATTGTTCCTGCCGACGAAGTCCCGCCGCCTCGAGTATCCCTGGAAGAGACTACAATCGCGGCACTGGAACACTGCATTGATCCCTTAGATGAAGATAAAACATTTCACACCGCGACGGTCAAACAGAACAAGAGAATGACTGCTGAAGACTGGTATCAAGATGTTAGACACCTAGAATTCGGCTTTGACGACAATATCCAGTACGCAGGTAATAACCCTTGGAATCGTCTTTGAATTCATCGGCATGATACAGTTTCGATCCTGGGGATGTTGCTGTAATTCACCCTGTGGCATCCTCGGATGCCGTTGAATCTTTTATGAGTACCATGAATTGGGGGAACATCGCAGACCAGCCATTCGCGATACGAAGAATCATGGACGGTAGGCATTCTTTCACCACATTCGGAGACACCCAAGTAATATAGTGAACAGACCAATCTCTACCGGACCATATCCCGCGTGTCGTGACGTTGAGAATATTGTTCACGCGATACTTAGATTTCAATTCAGTCCCACGGCGGACATTCTTCCAGTACCTGAATTATTTCTCTTCAGACGAGATGGAGCGAGAGAAGTTAGAAGAATTTCTTTCCGACGAAGGGGCTGTGAGTGGAATATTACTATCTTCATTTCGCATTAACGACTCTCTCGAAGGATGAACTTTATGAATATTGTTACAAAGTGCGGCGGACCATGCATGAAGTCCTCGACGAATTCCGTCATGTCTCAATCCCCAAAGAATATGTTTTCGATGTTTTCCCTCCTCTGCGTCCTCGACAGTTTTCTATCGCAAGCTCGGTTAAGGTACTACCATTCGTTGCTTCGATAATCGCATCGAAAAACTCAGCTTCCACCTCCAGGCCTTTCCCAAACAAATACAGCTATGCGTGGCGATAGTAAAATACCGCACGAAACTAAAGTTCACACGGAGAGGAATTTGTACATCCTACCTGGCCGTTCTTGCGCCCGGTAAGTCATTTAGGTCTCAATCATCTTCACGATTACCAACCATCTGGACGCTTCCAGGCGATTCTTTACGAATTGGCTTACAAAAAGGCTTAATTAAGCTTCCGCCTGATTCTAGTACCCCCATCATATGTGTAGGGCCTGGTACGGGCCTGGCTCCTATGAGATCGGTGATACAGGAACGCGTACACGACGGCTCCCCGAGTAAAAATTTCCATTACATATTCGAGCCTCAGCCTTATTTTACCGTTTTAGTGAACACGCTTTACTTCGGCTGTCGGTCGGCGGCAAAAGATCAGCACTATGGCGTTGAGTGGGCTCAGTATGACTCTAACGGCAATGTTAAATACCGTGTGGCGTGTTCCCGGGACGGTCCTGAAGGTGTGAAGCGGACGTACGTGCAGGATCTGATCCAGGAAGATGCAGAAAGTATATGGAAACTCATTGGCCAGGATAAAGCCTGGGTGTATATATCAGGGTAAGGGTGTTTGAATTTTACTCGCTAGAAAGGGTTTCTGACGTGTCGTAGGTCATCAAACAAGATGCCCACTGCGGTAAAGGAAGCGTTGAGCTTCGCTGTTGAGACGCACGGGGGGCGTACGCCCGAGGAATCTACTGTGTACGTTGATGAGATGATGAGGCAGGGGCGTCTCATTGAAGAATGCTGGAGTTGATGGTGCTTGGGTTAAAAATTATACCTCAACCTGGACGAAGCAGAATATTATGTCTGCACTAGAGGTTCTGCAGGTCATTTAAATATAGTCTAGAGGAAACGAGCGAGAGTAATATACCTGCAAATGTCCCATTCGCATTCTTGACGTTCCTATGCACTTACTGAATCTGTGCTGACCGGGCCGGCGGACGATTAAGGATATTTGGTCACGCGTCACAGTGTGTGACATTCACATTCATTCCAATCTCCACCGCCTTTCTGCGAAGCCAAATTATGGAGGGTCCCAAAGCTATAAAGTACACTTTAAAGTGTTAGGACGGCGCCAATTAACTGACTACGCGAATTAGAAAGCGGAAACTCATTGACAAGTCTCTTCCAAATGTCATCCTTCACAGTCCAGATTTTGCACAGGACTCGCGGATGTACCAGGATCTGCTAGAGATGGAACGCAAACTCGACTGGACGATGACAAGAAAGCGAGTAGAAGTGCAGGACGCGCTGTCTAGGATCCCCACGGTAGGTGTTCGGCTGTATGCCTATGTTGACGCGTCGAACGAATATTTGGCAGACAACTCGAACATTGCGCATTTTTCTCAGTCATACTGTCTCTGGGCAGCTATGGCAGACGGGAGGAGAGGTGATTGCGAACTTCGAGACGGGGGAGGGGATTCCGGCGTGGGCGCTGAAGATTGAGGGGCGGCTATTAGAGGTACGTATCAACTGCAACTGCGAAGGGGACATTTATATTTATTTGATTGGGTTTCTACAGGTTCCCAATCAACGGAGTCGAGACAAGACACCTCCACGTAAATTTTCTAGTATGATTAAACGAATGGTTGTCGAGTTGGATCGGGACACAGCATTGTATCCGGATGGTAATATCGTAGAGGTGCGTGCCTACATTACAGTTTCTTGTGCTCAATTTAATTGGTGAGGCAGTGGCCCCGAGCCACAGGGCATCACAACCCGCCTCTAGATGGTTTCACAATTAGGCGGACAGGCGATTTGCCAACCAAAGTCAGAGTTATTCTGTACCTGGCGCATTTTCCCGACCAGTTTAAAGTTCTTCCCGAACTCGGTATGCTCTCTTTTGTTCTTCTTTCTTGGTTTAAGAAGACTCATGCACGCATTCTTCAGCCAGTGTCTTGAATATCAAAGAAGACAGCCGGATTGGTGTTATCCAAGCTCTCTGGAATTACATAAAAATCCAAGGTCTGCAGGATAAAGTAGACCGACGACTAGTTCGAGCGGATGACAAGCTGAGACCTGTACACATTCCGGATCCCTTCTATGCTGCCCCATGTTAATCTATTTCCCCATAGATATTTCATGCCGAAAGTGTTCTATTCGACGTTCTCCCCGACCTCGTGAACCGATACCTCACTGCGCCAGATCCCATCATCATTCACTACACAGTAAACCCAGCGGTACAGCCCCCCGAGCGGCCGTCAGCATGGGATGTCGACATAAAGATGGAAGATACACTATTGAAGAACAAAATGTCCACATTGGTGGTGGCTACCAAGGAAAACTCGCAGACTTTAGTCAAAATGGATGAGGAAGTAAGCTATTAAGCGCAATCTGAGAGACACATAACTGAAGGACTGATTCCGACCAGATCGCTCTTCTAGCCCAATCGCTGCATAACTCACATTTGAAACGCACCTTCCTACAGTCTTTTTCTGAGGACCCTGCGCGATTTATACAGACGTGGTTGGAGTCACAGTCGCGCGATCTTGAGAGTGTTTTGGGCAGCGGGCCCAGCGAAGGGATGACCGTCAGGCAGGAGGAGCTCAGGAGGAGCGATTTCTTCCAATTACCATGGGTGGAAGAGGTGTGTCCATTGTCTTTGTTGGACTTATACGAGGTGTCTCATTGTTCTTTCTTTGTAGGCGGTTGCTATTCAGGAGGGTATGCGGCTAGCATCAAAAGCTGTGCAGTGAGCCTGGAGATAACTGCGGATCGGCTTGCATCTGTATTCTTTCTTTCTATCTCATGGCCGACTCCGCCGGGGTTGTATGTATATTGTTGCCAGTCTGATTATGAATACCAGGTTTTGGGGTTCAAACTCTAGAATTCAACGGCACAAGTTCATTCTACAAGTCGTGGTTACAATTGTCTGCCAAGTTTGTGAATGCCTTGTCTCCAATTACGCAAGACTCTATTTACGTCCCTCGCTTACATGGAGATCGCTTACTTGTCATTTTACGCAATAATACATGCACTCAACCAAGGCCGCACCCAACTTTTGGGCGGGCAACTTGTGTGAGAAGTTTCCCTCTCGAGCTTGTAAGAGATCGCCGTGCTATGTGTGTATTTTCCCTTTCACCTTGTGTGGCTCAAACCCATTCAGGAGGTTCTCACTCAGGCTCGGTTGCCAGCGAAGCGATCACCAATGTGCCCGATCTGATCTCCCCCGATCATGTTAAATAATTGAAATTATCATCCGACAAGGCACAACCAAATTCAAGTTTGTTCCCCTCATCCTTTGTGCCAGATGGCCAGCAAACAGGTAGCCCAGAAAAATCCCGAGTCTTGTCAAATTCTGACTGTTTGTTTAGCTAGGAAAGTTACGCCAGGTTGGCACCTTCGATGCCTAGTCGAATGAAGCACACTAATCAGACCACTTTTCGATCATTAGTGGGCAGGCGAAGTCATCTCCTCGCGAGACAAGACGACGGTCACTGAAGAGTTCCGTGAACTCGAGAAAGACATTGAACTGCGGAAAGATGGTGCTCAAAAGTACGTCAAACTCATATGGAGCGTTTGCTTCGACGACGTCGGCTCCGGGCCTGGGTATTCTATACGGTATACTGACCCAACTGAATCAGGTTACTTGCGGCATCGGATGCATACCAATACGCTCTATCGAAGAAGAAGAAGAATGAAGCGTTCGAGGATGCAGAGAAGCTCCTCCCAATTGATACCCTCGGCATTGTAATGATCGTCCATGGGGAAGAGTTCGGTGATGATTCTGCCTTTGGTGAGTCGCAATACAACTTAGGCGCCCGCGAATGCACACTCACTAGATATGGACTTTAGGAACATCGCTCGTGAAACTTGGGCGCGCACATTGCAAAGTGGCTACGCTCCAAGAGGCATATGCGTTGACATTCAAGGACACTTTCTTGGCTTCCATAGAAAAGTTCACCGACGATATCAAGGAGTATGAAACCCAGAGAAAGAAGCTGGATAGTAGAAGGTGAGGCGGGGAGACTGTCACTTAGTATGACATGACACTTACGAAAGTAGACTGAGCTACGATGCGTCAGTGGCCAAATTTGAAAAACTGAAAGGGGGCAAGAAGGAGAAAGAGAAATATGAAGCGGAAGATGAGATGGAGAGAGCGAAGCAACGCTAGTAAGTGCCCTCATCAGCACTTTCATTGGCTCAGACTTTGACCTTGATTGATGCAACAGCGAAGAGACTTCAGAAGATGTGCAGGTTCTTATGCACTCTATTCAAGAGAACGAAATTGTTCAGCTTCGAGAGTTGACATCTTTCCTTGATTTGGAGATAAATTTCGTCCAACAGTATCTGAATGTATTGAAGGATGTCAAGTTGGACTGGCATGACACGTATGTTATCTATCTACCTTGCCCAATAGCTCAACCCCTAAAAGCCACAGATCAAGCATAAGCCTTTCTAAAACTCAGAGAACGACCGGGCCGGCCCACCACTTCTCGCGATCTTCGCAAGAAGGTTTTGGCTCCGTTCGGTCGAAGCGGTCGAGTCGGTCAAAAGTTAAGGAGTCCTCGGATTCCTCCTCCGACGAGGGAAGACCACGATCTGTCACAAGTCGACGGTCGACAACACTCCGCAGGTCGGACTCCAATACCAGTAAGCCCCCATCGCGACCCTCTTCACGACCGGCGTCCCGCGCTTCGAGGAAAAGGGCTGATAGTGCAGGCACTGTGGGAGATAAGGAAGAAAAGGAGAAAGACAAGTCGCGAAGGCTGAGTGTTGCGGGTTGGGCGTCAAGTGCCGTTGAGTCCGTCAAAGGTAGGAGCAAGAAGAACAAGGATAAATTTTCCGCCTTGTACGATGGCACGGACCAGCAAGGCCATGAGGACGATGAGTACGGTACGCCTGGGAAGAAGTCAAGTAGTTTTCCCTCCCTCAGCATGAAAATTTCGAGAGATAAGTCGAAAGAGAGTTTGCAGGGTTCACCCAAAGCAGTAGCTCGGATCCTGAAGCCACCCTCTCTCCAGGAAAGAAAGATCGCGCGCGCGCTTCATAACTTTTCAGGCGCCGCGGACGAATTAACTTTCAAGGCGGGAGACGAAATTGTGGTCATTAACGAAGTTCTAGACGGCTGGTGGATGGGAGAGCTGGACGGAAACAAAGGACTGTTCCCAACTTCTTACGTCGAAATCCTTCCTCGACCACGTCGACCACCTAGTTCGAACTCTAATAACAAGGAATCGGCTTCATTGTCATCCGGAGACAGTAGGAGACAAACTTTGGTCAATGACTCCGATTCGTACATGGAAAGCGATATTGATGAACACCATCACATGGACATCCGCCCCTTGGTCCATGACAATAGCCCATTCTATGGAGGTCCTCCCGACGCGGCCAGTATCACAACCAACAACACCGAAGACGAGGATGAGAAGTCCTTTGTGCCAATCACCCGAAGCTCAGCGAGACCTGGCTATTCTCAATCCCAGCCAGTCTCCTCCAGATCCTCTCCGCAGATTCCGGACCGGAAGGTTCTACACGTGCTCAACTCCCCACCCCAACCTATGCACCGATCAACGACAGACATTCATCAGTCGTCGGGATCCTCGAAGAAAGCGCCGCCCCCACCGCCCCCTCGCCGGCCCATGAACGCAACTCCAGTTGTTAGTCCACCAATTCCGGACCGCCCGCACAAATCTGCCCGCACCCAGTCAGTGGGTTCGTTGAGGGCGGTCTTGCCGACGCCCACGTCTTCAATTAGTAGCCATGGGTACGATAGATCGCCGTTTGAGAGTGCCGTAGAACTGGAGGCTGTAGAAGGGGCGAAAAGAGGGTGTGCAGATTTTAAGCAGAGCCCATTTCAGGCGAAAGGGATGTGCAGCAACTGCTTCGAATTCCACGGATAATCCGACCTGAGTCGAGAACGAGTCATAGGGTCGTATTTAAGGGCTACGAGTGGCTGGGCAATAGAAGGCGATTGAGTGTTTCCCTTGACTTCTCGAATATTATCGTACATGTATCATCTTAAATATGTATTATATGGTTATCAAACAGGATACAATTGCATGCAACACGATTCGATGCTCTGGTTGGGCTTGAATTTTAAATTTATGGGGCCAGGATCCGTTCTGCACGTGATCTCGGAGGTAAGTGCAAACGATGATGATCCCCTATTTCTCCCTCTGCTCTTGCCCACAATGTCTGGAGACAGCCTCAAAAGAAGGAAGATAGCCGTCTTGGGCTCCCGTTCAGTCGGTGCGTGTATAGAACAGCCGTCGTTTTATAGCTTCCCTTTGACGATCGACTCGATTGTCGTTTAGGAAAGTCCTCGCTGGTGAAACAATTCATCGAGGTATACATGAGATCTATCCGCTTTCATGCCGCTGGCTGACCAGTAGATACGTCTCGCGACAGAACCATTTTGTGGATGCATATTATCCAACCATTGAGTCCACGTTTGCGAAGACTGTCACATACAAGGGAATCGAATATGACTGTCATATCATCGACACTGCTGGCCAGGTTCGTTCATGATCGCGGGCAGTGCGATGAACGAGATGCGAGCTCCAACTGACTTTCTCTGACGCCCTCTTTAGGATGAATACTCCCCCATAAACGCACAACATGCCATAGGCATACACGGCTACGTGCTCGTTTACTCGATAACCTCGCGGAATTCTTTTGAGATGATTCAGATCGTCTATGATAAGATCATTGATTTTTGTGGGGTCACGGACATCCCTTGCGTCATTGTAGGCTCCAAATGCGATTTGCAGCAAAAGTACGTCGTCCGGACGTCGTCGTTTACATAATGCCTGATCTCCTCCATCCTTACAGCCGACAGGTGCAAGTGACAGAAGGCCAAAACTTGGGTCGCGCTAATGGGGCAGCGTGGATCGAAACAAGTGCTAAGGACAATATAAACGTAGGTATGTATCGCATGCATATGTTAGAATGATGTCGGTCCCCCATTTTTTCTCCCTATTATAGGCAAGGTCTTCGAGCTCTGTCTCGGGGAGATCGAGAGGCGCACAGCGCCAAATCAGGCCGAGCCCCAGGTCAGTCGGTGTATTGTGATGTAGCCCCCAACCACTAGAGGATCCTCCTTCATATACAATTAACCGTTGATTTATTCCTGTTTTCTGTCTTCCATTTACTGGTCGCTTTTGTTTATCTATGACATCGTCCCAACTCTGTTTCGTATACCTGGGTCCCGAGTAGCGTTGTTTCAGGAGACTATATGGCACCTGTAACAGTAAATGTAGATGCCCCCGATCCCACCCTATTACAATGTAGAAATTGGGTTAACTCGTTGACTGATACAAGTTCAGGACCGGTTTCTTTGTCAAGAGGTAGGACAGAAATGAGATTAGTCGAGCCAGGAACACAATTGAATGGTTTCGTATAAACCTTCCCCAGTTAGTCACTTCATGCTATCGGTAGAACCGTCCAAAATGACAAACATACGCAACCGAATTGCGTATAACGTTTGACGGATTCTAAATTGATTTCCTCTCTTCCTGTCAACGAAGGGAGGGGCATAACACATACTGGAGATAAGATCAAGGCCCGGGATGAATTTGAGTGGATAATGGACTAAACTCAGAATGGGAACCCCTCGTTGAAGAAAACACGTACTTACAAGTAGGACACAGAACGTATAACCGAGTAGACTTGCACGGGTGGTCTGTAACATAAGGCCAAGTTCACCAATGGGTTATAGTTCCATCGACGCATTATTTGAGCAGAGCAGAAATCGCGACACCGTTGATCGTTGGGAGGCGAAATTGGGGTCGACTGCGAACGAGGCCATCCCTTGTCATGCATGCCATGTGTGACACGCGATCCCTAGACTCCGATGTCGAGAATGATGTTCACGATTCGGACCCGGGAGGGTAAGGCGGTCGTGGTCCAGAGTACATGCGCCGTGGCGACTCCTATGCGAAGCTAGGCCTAAAACTGGCAAGCAGGATAATGAGTTACGCTATTTATTTTGTTAGTGGAGCATACCTAAAATTTCTAACACGAATGCAACACGACACAGTGGGCAGTCATCTGAGGCATCGTAGCAATCAGTGAACTGATGCACGACCCCCTGCCAGGACTACATGGTCACAGGCGTCGAGCATACTTTGGCAAGTTCAGAGTCCAATTCAATTTGGTGGAGGTCAACAAGTTGATTCAGGGACCTCGCCGGCAATCCATCCACATACCGGTGATCACTATCACGAACTTCTCAACCACACCGAAAGTCTTCTCAGGCGTGATTGCCCCAGAGTCCCTGAGCTACGAAATGCTCACATGTATGTATCGTAAAATCAGAACGCGCTAGATCTGGCAGTGGTTCCTTCGGTTCCTGGAATTTCTCACGAGACACCCTTGAAATGTCATTTTAGCGCCACGATGCATACCGCCCGTCCCACTGATGGAGAGTTATCGAGCAGCCAAGCACAACGCCAGAATCAACCAGCAACTCAACCGGGAGGCGGCTCTTTTTGCAGCATGCTTCCTGGGGTGAAATTCTGACAAGGTGTGCGAACTTTGGACCCACCACAGGGTCTCTAAGGGACTAATCCGCGCGCTATTCGACCAATACATACCATTGGATGTACCTCCCTGATTCTTGGGTCATACTCGCTCATTTGACCTTCGCCTTTGGAAATAGGCGCAGATCCCCCTTGCGCTGACAGAAGGAACACTCTACTTAAAGGCAGTCCTTCGGGAATGGTCTTTGTCGACTTTTGCCTCCTTTGCCATGTCTGATCTCACAGTAGTCTACATCAACAATCTTTTGAAACTGTTCGCATTGGCTCTTCTGGTCAAATATGTTCATCGTGTTTACAACCGTTCCAAATATTGGCCACCTGGTCCTCGAGGTCTTCCCATCCTTGGAAATATATTCCAACTGAAGAGCCTCCCTTGGAAGATATTCACCGAATGGAAGGCTCAGTACGGTGCGTCCTATCTTGTAGACAAACCCCACTGTAGGCTCCTAAAATTCAATGTTGTTTTAGGGCCTATTGTCTCATTGAATCTCGCTGGACAGCCAATGATCATCTTAAATACCCACAAAGCAGCGAGCGATTTACTCAGTAAGTTAAAATTCAATCATTAACAAGGTTGCTGAAACAGGTGTCAGATCGTCGCTCTTCAATGTATAGTGATAGAGCCCGGTTCATAATGGCAGGAGAGATATTGACAGGAGGGCTCAACATAGCACTCATCTCTTACAATGACCAGTAAGTATGATACCCAGCCATACCTCCGCGAACCCCACCACGGATGCACCCCCTTATCCTTATACTTAGGTGGCGCCGGATGCGTCGAGCAGCACATGAAGGCTTGAATGTCCAAGCTGCTGAGACCTACAGACCTATACAGGAATTAGAGGCAGCTCGTCTGGTAGACAACCTACTTCGTGACCCAAACAACTGGGATGTCCATTTTAGACGGTAAAACTACCCAATTACTTACCTTAATGCAATCTAAGGACACAATTCACTTTAGATCCGCAGCGTCAACCGTCCTATGTTCTGTATACGGATGGAACCCTCTTGAACCCAAGGACGATCCTCTAGTTGAGAGAATCAATGAACTGACGCATCGGGCGGCTCGTGCAGCGCTCCCTGGTGCCTACCTAGTCGAATTTTTCCCTCTAATGAAGCATCTTCCGACGTGGATGGCCAAGTGGAAACGCGAAGGAATGGAATGCTTTGCCAAGGATACAAAGATGTTCGAAGGTTTTCTTTGCGATGTGGCAGAACGCGCGGTAAGTGTCTCGTTGCGGTATATCCGTAACTAAGCTGACTGACGTACGACATATCGATTAGGCTACCGGTAACTGTAAACCGTGTTTTGCCTCGTCAATTTTGGAAAACCAGGAGAAACTCAAACTCACGAATGAAGAGGCTGCTTGGTTGGCGGGTGTAATGTTGTAAGTATTTTACATACCACCGCACTCCCCTTCGAAACCTGAAGGACACATTCAGCTCTGCAGGATCGGAGACGGTGCGTTATGAAGCTTTCACGTAGTTCTCACACTTATGCTTGCCGAAGACTGCTTCCACAATGTCTGTTTTCGTTTTGGCGATGGTTTTATACCCCGACGTAATGCGGAAAGCTCAGGCAGAAATTGATGAAATCGTTGGACGTGATCGACTCCCGAATTTCGGAGATTATGACAAATTGCCATTTATCCATGCCATGGTTAAAGAGATACTTAGATGGAGGAATATTGTTCCATTGGGCAAGTCTTATGCAATGAAAATGCTTGGTATATCTTCTGATCTGCCCGTAGGTATTCCTAGATGCGCAGCAGAGGTGAGAAGACTTCCCAAACTTAACATATTTTGCACTTAAAATCGATTCTAGAATGACTGGTATGAAGGATATTACATACCAAAAGGTGTGCTTTTGTGTTTTAGTGAATTGCCTACCCAAACTTACAAAATCGTAGGCGCATTAATTGTTTCCAACATATGGTACGTGCTTGCTTATTACCCTATGGGGCGCATTTGAACCCTCCATGTCCCACAGGGCTATGAACAGGTGTGAAACAAGAGATATAAATGATATCCGAACCTCCAATCTCATCTCATTGTTTCAGAGACCTAGAGATCTATCCAGACTATGATGAGTTTCGCCCCAGCCGGTTCTTAGACGAATCGGGGAAGGTCAACAAAAAGTTTTCAGATATCATGTCGATGGGACATGTCGCTTTCGGATTTGGCAGGCGGTGAGTCGATATCTTGACATAGCCTTGCTGCATATCTTATATGATGTCTACAGTATGTGTGTAGGGATGAACCTGGCAATGCAATCCCTTTTCATCGACATTGCCTGCATATTGTGGGCTCTGGATATTGATCAGGCTACCGATAGCCAAGGAAACAAGATTGTACCGTCGAGAGACGACTGTGTTGACGAGGGCATAGTTGTGTGAGTTGCTTAATTTCTGATATGTAGAATAAACTGAACTCTCATCTCTCTTATCCAGGAAGCCGGCCCCGTTCGTCTGTAAGATTACGCCTCGATCTCGCGATGCTGTCACCGTCTTGGAGCATGCAAGGGCAGACAATGCCACCTAGTGAAGTATTTGATGAAATATTGGTTCGGCTTTTGTATATTATGACCTTTGTATATAAACTTATCAACAATTCCCCTTAATTCTTTAATGGGCGGTCCCGTTTGTTCAGAGATGCAACACTCCACCCGTATTTACAATAAGTCGCAACCCCATTCGTGATATACGTTACCCGGACGTCGTCATATACACAATGTCCAACCCCTTCGACAGCTACAAGTGACGGAAGGCCAAAGCTCTGGTCATGCTAACGCGGTGTCATAAATTTTGAAACAAATACTGAGGACTATGTTAACATAGATATTTACCACATACCTCTCAGGATGGTGTTGGTCCCTCCCGTCCTTAGGCACGGTCTTCGAGCTCAGTATTGGGGAGATCAAGAGGCACTATGAGGCTGAATTCCAGGTAAATCGGTACGTCTTTTTTGCGGCTTCCCTTTGACGATCGACTCAATTTTCGTTTAGGAAAGTCCTCGCTGGTGAAACAATTCATTGAGGTATACATGAGATCTATCCGCTTTCATGCCGCTGGCCGACCAGTATATACGTCTTGCGACGGAACCACTTTGTGGGTGCGTAGCATCCAACCATTGAGCCCACATTTGTGAAGACTGTCACATACAAGGGAATCGAATATGACTGTCAATTCATCGACACTGCTAGCCAGGTTCGTACATCATCACGGGCAGTGCAATAAACGAGATACGAGCTCCAACTGACTTTCTTTGACACCCTCTTTAGTATGAATATTCCCCCATAAACGCACAACATGCCATAGGCATACACGGCTACGTGCTCGTTTACTCGATAACCTCGCGGAATTCTTTTGAGATGATTCAGATCGTCTATGATAAGATCATTGATTTTTGTGGGGTCACGGACATCCCTTGCGTCATTGTAGGCTCCAAATGCGATTTGCAGCAAAAGTACGTCGTCCGGACGTCGTCGTTTACATAATGCCTGATCTCCTCCATCCTTACAGCCGACAGGTGCAAGTGACAGAAGGCCAAAGCTTGGGAGATCAGATCAATGCGCGGGATGGATTCGAGTGGATAATGAACTAAATTCAAAATAGTAACCCCTCATTGAAGGAAACACATACTTACAAGTAGGCCACAGGATGTATAACCGAGTAGACTTGCACGGGTGGTCTATAACATAAGACCAAGTACTCCAATGGGTTATAGTTCTATTGACGTGTTATTTGAGTAGAGCGGGGATCGCGACATCGTTGATCGTTGGCAGGCGACATTGGGGTCGACTGCGAGCGAGGCCATCCCTTGTCATGCATGTCATGTGTGACATGCGATCCCTAGGCTCCGATGTCGATAATGATGTTCACGATTCGGACCCGGGAGGGCGAGGCGATCGTGGCCCAAAGTACACGCGTTGTGGTGACTCCTATGCGAAGTTAGGCCTGGAACTGGCAAGTGGGATAAAATGTGTAATATTAATTCTGTCAATAGAGCGTACCTAAACTTTCTAACGCGAATGCAACGTGGTATAGTGAACAGTCATCTGAGGCATTGTAGCAATCGATAAACTGATCCACGATCTCCTTCCAGGGCTACATGATCACAGGCGTCGAGCATGCTTTGGCAAGTTCAGAGTCCAATTCAATTTGGCGGAGATCAACAAGTTTGGCCCTCAAGTGGACAGGTGTTTTATTCAGGGACCTAACCGGCAACCCATCCACATGCCGGTGAAACTATCACGAACTTGGTCAAACTTCTCAACCACACCGAAAGTCTTCTCAGGCGTGGTTGCCCCCGAGTTCCTGAGCTTGTGGCTCCTTCAAGTTCAACCCTGGGGACGTCACAGGCGAACTACCACTTTTTTTCCTTCCTTCCTTGTTAAGGAGTGATGCTCGAGAATTTCAGGGTGATATGAAAACAAGTTTGAGGGAAATGGCGGGGGAAAGGGGAGAGAGCGGGTAGGTGAAGCAGGCTGCCAGTGCGCTAGGTGATCATTGTGATCCATATTAAAAACGTGATCGTCGCGGTACCGACAACGAAATGGCTGGCAGGAAAAATGCAGGACTGAAAGTGAATATCAGGAATAATAGGTTCTTGCCAAATCTTCTTCTCTAAGAGATCCGTTTGTACCATTTTCCATATCTCCCTGAACGAAATGCTCACATATATGTATCGCAAAATCAGAACGCGCTGGATCTAGCAGTAGTTCCTTCTGTTCCTGGAATATTTCACGGGACACCCTTGGAATGTCACCTCAGGGTCACGATGCATACCGATCGTTCCTTTGGTCAAGAGTTATTGAGCAGCCAAGCACATCGCCAGAATCCTCAACTGCGAGGCGGCTCCTTTTGCGGCGTGCTCGCTGGGATGAATTTTTGACAAGGTGTGCGAACTTGTGTGAACCCCGGATCCAGCACGGGGCCTCTAAAGGGACTAATCCGCATGCTATTCGACCGCAACTAAAACACAATATGTACCATCGGATGCGCCTCCCTGATACTTGGGTCATACTCGCACATTTGGCCTTCGTCTTTGAAAACAAGTTAGGGTGCGGAGCCCCCTTGCGCGTGACAGATGGAGCACTCTACTTTAAGGGCAGTCCCCCGGGAATGATCTTTGTCGACTTTTGCCCCCTTTGCCATGTCTGATCTCCTAGTAGTTGACATAAACTGTTAGAATTGACCTGTATATATAGCTTAGCTTGGTATTGTTTCACTTCTTTCATTGTTCTATTGTTCTATTGTTCTATTGTTCCATTGTTCCATTGTCTATTGTTCCATTGTCTATTGTACTCTACTATTGTTCCTACAGGTATATAGGTGTAGAGTAGCTCGTCCTGGAGTCCCTAGTTTCTTACTCACTTATATTAGTGAATATACAGTTTCTTACTCAGGACTCCAGCTCTAGGCTTCCACCTTTAACATAAACAACCTTTTGAAACTGTTTGCATTGGCTCTTCTGGTCAAATATGTTCATTGTATTTACAACCGTTCCAAATATTGGCCACCTGGTCCTCGAGGTCTTCCCATCCTTGGAAATATATTCCAACTGCAGAGCCTCCCTTGGAAGATATTCACCAAATGGAAGGCTCAGTACAGTGCATCCTACCTTGTAGACAAACCCCACTGTAGGCTCCTAAAATTCAATGCTTTTTTAGGGCCTATTGTGTCATTGAATCTTGCCGGACAGCCAATGATCATCTTAAATACCCACGAAGCAGTGAGCGATTTACTCAGTAAGCTAAAAATCAACCATTGACAAGGTTGCTGAAACAGATGTCAGATTGTCGCTCTTCAATGTATAGTGATAGAGCCTGGTTCATAATGGCAGGAGAGATATTGACAGGAGGACTCAATGTAGCACTCATCTCTTACACTGACCAGTAAGTATAATACCCATCCATACCTCCGTGAACCCCACCACGGATGCACCCCCTTATGCTTATAATTAGGTGGCACCGGATGTGTCAAGCAGCACATGAAGGCTTGAATGTCCAAGCTGCTGAGACCTACAGACCTATACAAGAATTAGAGGCAGCTTGCCTGGTAGACAACCTACTTTGTGATCCAAACAACTGGGATGTTCATTTTAGACAGTAAAATTACCTGATTACTTATGTTAATGTGATCTAAGGACACAATTTACTTTAGATCTGCAGTGTCAACTGTCCTATGTTCTGTATATGGATGGAACCCTCTTGAACCCAAGGACGATCCTCTAGTTGAGAGAATCAATGAACTGACGCATCAGGCAGCTCGTGCAGCACTCCCTGGTGCCTACCTAGTCAAATTTTTCCCTCTAAGTCTGCACAGCCAGTCCATGGATCCGCTTTCAAGGTCATGTGACATGGTGTTGCAGAGCAGGTGATATAGCATGTGTCTTAGCATGTTACCTGGATAGATTTTTTTTTTAAATATATAATGTATCAGGCTTTAAAATAAGGTTTGTAATGTTAGAATTTATTATGTTGATTAAGGGCTTTGCAACAGAGTTGAGTCTTTTCCATTTTTGTCTGTATGCTGTTGAGTTAAGGATAACAGACAATATTTGTTGGTTTTTAGTTGCTTTAGAGGTCATGTGATGTTGGTGTCATCTGTGTTACAGAACAGGTGATCATGTTTTGTTTGGAGGCAGGTGACTTGAGCTGGTTTGAGCAGGTGACTTGAACTGATTTGAGCAGGTGACAAAGCATGTGACTCACCACAACTTTTCCCGCTTTGTCATCCTTAGTCAGCACTCTACTTAAAAGACAACTTTTTACTGCTTTGTCAGACTTAGTCAGCGCTTAGTCAGGATTAGTCACAATCAAATTCACACGGCCGTAGTACTTTAATATAGACAGATACTATTTGTTAATAATAACATAACATAATGGGGGTGAAAAACTTGCATATACATAACTAGGTTCAAAGGCATACAGGCACAGACATTACATAATATCTTTGGCATTCAGAACCATTGGGCAAGACAGGCATGCATAGCTACAAGGTAAGCCAGCCTCAAGTCAACATATTTAGGTCACATGGTTACAAAGCACGTGCTGGGTTCACATTACCATTGCCATGGCTTCATTGGTGCTCTTCAACCACATCAACCATGCCCACCAAACCACCAATACCAACACCAAAACCAATGCACCCACACTATCAATACCAATGCACCCAATGCCAACCAGCAGCAATACAATGACACATGAAACAATGTGGGGCAAAGGGTAGAAATGGACACAGAATGAGGGGATGAGGAGGAAAGGGTGCCCCAAGAGGCAGATGGAGGTGAGTCCCACCAGCCGCTCACCTACACACTCACCATGCAGTGTGTCCCCTCCTACTTCAGGAACCCAAAACAACAAGGACATGTCTGCCAATGCCCAGGGTGCCCTGGCACACCTGGAAGACGAAGACAACAACAACAACAACAATGACTACAATGACAAAGACAATGACAATGAGAGCAGCAACAGCAGTGTGGTACCAACAACGGCACAACAAAGATGATGAAGGACAGCAACTACAACAAGGACAAAGACAATGACTACCACCACAAGGACAATGAAGACAATGACAACAAAGGAAAACAGGGACAACAGCAAGGAAAATGGCCAGCATGGGACCATGCCAGTGCCGCCATCACCACTACCCAGGCCACTGACAATACTGTAGGGGCCCATCCTGCACCACCTGGTGCCAAAAACAATGGTGACAAGGATGGCAGGGGTGGCAGGGGCCCCTGCCCATGTTAGATTAAGTATTTCTATTATGTATAGTATTTACTATCAATGTATATAGAATTACCAGATAAACTTTTATAAGCAAGGTAAGCACTTTATAACAGTAAATGAAAGTAAGTGAGTCCATGCAAATCCATGCAGAGTCTGTGCGGATATGTGTGTCCAGTCCATGTGTCCACACAGAGTCTGTGTGGAGTCCATGCAGAGTCCACAAGGACATGTGGCTTAGTGTAAAGTACAGAGACTTTGACAAGCTACCATACATTAAGGCCATTGTAAAAGAGATGCTCTGGTAGAGGATTGTTGCTCTTTTAGGTGTGCTCCTTGTATAACAATGACAAGATACCTTCTGATACAGCCCATAGGTGTTCCAAGGTGTGCAACAGAGGTATGCAAATCTCCAAATCTAATTGATTAAGCATTGAAGTGATGTCAATTATTAGAGTGATTGGTATGAAGGGTACTATACATATACCCAAAGGTACAATTCTATATTTTAATCAGTTGCATGCACAACCTCATGCACTGTCAGGTGCCCTGGTTGTTACGAGTCCTTATGTTTACATAAGTAACTCGTTCATCATCCTGGGTTTGTGGGGAAAATTCAGCGTACCCAACAAGATCCAGTGTTGTTTTTCCCATGGTTAGTAAGTTTGAAGTGTTCCGAGATTTCATTAGAACATGATCAGTAAACATTTTGAAGTACATCAGTAAGACTTTGTAGTCGTGGAAATATTTTTCTAACTGTGGGAATCAAAATTAGCTGACGCGCGGATTTCGAGCAAAAAAGGCAACTGCTAACATGGGCTGCATTTAATAATATAAATTCGAGTTAATTGGACTTTTTCTTGGGATATCTCAAGAATTAATTAATAACTGTCCACTGCATAATCATGCTTACGTTGGCAAATGTAAGCATGATTACAAGAGGCTTGTTCCACTTTGGGTCAAACTTTTCCCACAATACAAAATATTGCATATCTCCATAATGACAAGACCTATGGACACAATTTAAATTGCTACTACTAGATATGGTGAAGGGCTACCCAATTGGTATATTTATATGTATTTGTATGTGTTTGTACACCATCAAATATCATGATCAAAAGTAGCTCTCTTACTACAAGCATGTTACAAATGAATATCAAGTTTGTGTATGACTTTGCCACACAGCTAGCCAAACAAACAATACCATCAAAGTTCCCACACTATAAATCATTGCATATCTTAACAACAACAAGGCCTATGGATGTAATTTAAATTGCTAGTGTTAGATATAATGAAGTACTACCTCATGTATATGTTTGCATGTGTTTATATTTGTTTATATTATTCTAAACATTATCAACATTATTTTTCTTGCTATATATTACAAATGATTACTGGTCTGTATATCACTTCACTATACATCTGGCCAAACAAACAATATTAATGAAGTTCCCACAATATAGATAATGCATATCTCAGCAAATACAAGGCTAACAGACACAATTGAAATTGCTACTGCTCCTAGATCTATGGAGGGGGTACACCAGGAAATGTATATTTATATTTGTTTGTACCTTTCCAAATTTGATTATAACCCCTTGTTATATCTATTTGAACATTACATTTATATATTACTTGGCCATAAGCATAGCCAAACAAGTCAATGTGGATGCTCCTGGAATCTATAATGCCCAATATCGCTAGCTATATGAGTATGGCTAAATATAGTATGTGATAACACAAAAACAAAAAACACTTAACAGGCATATGTACATTTGTTTGAAGTTTGTCTTTGATGATGATATTTCTATTTTTAGCATATCTAATAAGTTCTTGATTAACCCAGGATGCAAGGCTAGAAAAAAATTGTTAAATGTTGAATAGTTGATATACATTTCAATACTGTGGGAACTTGGTTCTATTATAGGCATTTGTATTGATATTACTTCCTTATATCACACAATTGGGTAGTCCAATCTATAAATAGGTACATTGGATGAACACTGTGGGTGTACCAGAAGTCTATATCAGCCTACTAGAGCTATGCAAATAGTACAGGGGTAAAGTGTCAGTAAGAAGTAAACTAATATTTGTAAAAGGAATAAGAATATATTGCAAGGTAGATAGAATTACACCAAGGTAGTCTCAAGGTATACAGCAGCATATAGGTGCATATACAATAGAACAAGGCATATCTGAGCAACTAGATGTGGGGCACATATGCACTCACCTTACACACATCTGGTTAGGGCACAGGGGTGATTGGCACTACTTGGTCTAGACAGCACATCCAGGGGTGCACACCCAGCCACCAGGTGGTGGTTCTACCATATGGAATACACCACTGCACCACCCATGTCCACCATGCTAGCTGCTCACTAGCAGATGTGGGCAGGCAGTCACTAGTGATATGGCAGGTGCCTCTGTAGTTCTTGTTGCAGCTCTTATTGTTGTGATTTTGCAGTTGTTATTTTTACTGAGAGGGGTGGGTATGAGAGAGGGTGGTGGTATCTATAGAAGTGGGACCTGGCATTGTATTTGGCAGTATTGTGCACAATCATATGGCAGGGAGGTGATGGGAGGGGCAGCTGGGGATGTAGTGGTGAAGGTTGACAACAAGGCTGACAGGTAATGTGGCACCCATCAACAATATTCAGCCATTGCCAGTAATGGCCAAGAGTAGACAGCAGGGGCCATTATAAAAACAAGCACCTTGGACTGACAAGCTCATATTACCAAATGGCCAATCTGCATGCTTTATGTACATGACATGTAACCTTGAGGCCTTGTATTTGACTCTCCAAAATATTGCATTTTTGTGCATTAAATAAGCAATGGTAACTATAATTAAGTAAGCAATCTGGACAGTCTGCATGGACTTCATGGGGAGTTGTTCCAAGCTGGGTCTGAGCATCCAAGTAACAGCATGGATTTATGGACTTAGCTTTGACTTGGCTCAGATGCAGACTGTCAAATAAGCAGGGCTCCCTGCCAAACAGGGTCTGAGTCAGTCTGCAGACACCTGCATTTGTCTGTGTGGTCTGTGTGGCTCATGTGGCTCAGTGTAAAGTCCCCAGAGAAGCTACTGAGTTGGTTGTATATTTGGAATATACAAATATGGATCTACATTTTCAAGTTTGTTAATTTTTTCACACAGTCCATCTCTGAGAGTCTGAGTCCCCACTTTACCAGCTGACTTGTTTTTAAGGAAAATGCCTAGATATGTATTGTTACCTTTTATTAATGGATATTTGTATAGGATCTATAAACACCAACTTCTATTGGCATACACCATGGATATGGGTGAAGTTGTAAGGGGATCACTTGTTTGTCCACATCTAGCCATCAGAATCACTATTGCACAGCTTGCATAGCCTCACTGTTATATCTATTATTCTGACACACACTGCTTTAACCCCTTGACAGATAGTAGTTTACTCTGGACTGACATATCACAGATGGATTGTTGCATCAGTAGAGTTACTGATATCAGATTCTGTTGTTATTTGAGACATAGGCACAATGTACTGTATATAAGGTGCCCCTTCCTCTCCATGGAAGGGCACCTTTGCAATAGACTTGGGCTGTGTTCTCTACTCATAGCCAAGCCTCTAGTGCTCTATGCTCATCCCTTCCCTGCATGGTTGTTCATACTGTGTATACTGCTCCCTGTCTGAGCCTCTTGGCAACATGACCCCTTACAGAAGTGCAACAAGTATTTGGCAAGCTCAAATGTGTGGTCATATTACACCTTCATGTTGTGTATCCATCGGGCCTTCCATGATGTCAAGCTACTCCCTGTAGCCTACAATCTAATTCTAGGACAATGCCTGACAAGTGTTCCAGAACCAAACTTATCAATGACAAAAAGTAATATAAAGTTGAATAGATTCTGAATAGCTAGTTCTATTGCAACAACCTGGTTCTAGAAATATAAAGAAAAGTTAATCAAAAAAAAAACATAAGGACTCGTATCTGCCAGTAATGGCCCTCTACCTCAAGTTGCCAACATCTGGTAAAATTTTAACCTTTATACCTGGAAACATGCTTTTACCTCTCATTAATTTCAAGGGCCATGCATAGGTATGAATAAATGATGTAGACAACTTATACCATTCTTACTTCTTTTCAGGGATGTATAACTCTTTCTGGAACCCAATGAATTCTGTCCCAATCATTTCTTAGACTCTTCCAGCAAAGTTAATTACAAGCCTTTAGACAATATGCCTCAGGTCATGCTCAGTAAAAAGCAGAAGTTGATCTGTGGTCAGTGAATGGTTGGCTTTTAGTCAGGTTTGGACTCAGGACTGACTAATATGCATTTTTGAGACATTTCACCAACTAGCTCTAGTCAATTGATGATCACACTTAGTCAAGCCCTAGTCAGTGACAGGTCAGTCAATGCACATCAGTTATTATTTAAATTCTCAGTCATCCATTAGTCAACTCTGGGTCAGTGTTCTATCAATTAATGTTGGCAAGTGGTTATTCTATTGTATTATTACTAGTACAAAGGTGTTGGTCTAGCTACACCACCATAACACCTTAAAATTGGTCCTCCCTACTGTTTCCCCTGACATTGGGCAGGGTTGTTTCTGTGGTGCAGCTGGGGCTTTCTTAGCAGGGGGGGGGGTTAGGTTGCCAAAGACTGTTTGGAATCAACCTGTGCTGGCAATGAAGTTGAAGAGGGTGGAGAAGAGCTTTGTTTTTGATAGCATCCTTGTCAGGTTTCCTGAGTCGTGGCCAATCGCTTTTCAGAGGGTGTTCTGTGCATTTTGGTGGGTGGGGCATCTGAGTAGGTAGTGGTGGATGGTTTTGTTGTGTTGTCAGCAGCATGGGCATTGTGGTGACTCTGTCTTCTTGATGTGGTGAAGGTGAGCTGCTAGTGGGATGTGTCCTGTGCATAGTTGTGTCATTAAGCTTGCATGTTTTTGTGGTAGCTCTGCAATGAGTTTGCAGTACACTTTCAATGGCAGCATCAGGTCTGTGTGTTTGAGCTTATCACAATGCTTTGAGGTGGCCCATAGCTTTTTTGCTCTTGCCTTGAGCTTCTTTTCGAATCTTTGTTTTAGTGCCAATTTGCTCCATGGTAAGCATGTTGCCAGTAGTTTAGGCAGTTGCCTTGTGCTTGAGGAGTCCCCCACTGCCACCTTTTTTGCTTCTTTGTTTGCTGTTTCATTGCCGTTGATCCCCTGGTGTCCTGGTGTCCATCTAATGGTAATTTGTAGTTGTGGGTGTATCTTTAGTAGTTCTACAAGGTCAGTATGGAATGCATCTAGAATATAATGTGCTGCTGCTGGGTGGTTCAATGTGGTGGCCATGATTGTTGCTTGGTTGTTGATACAAATGGTTACATTGCATACATGCTGTTGTTTGGATATCAGTTTGAGGGCCATGAGTGCTCCGATGCATTCACCTTCATACACTATGTGGAATGCTGCCACTTCTAGTTTGTACCTTAGTGTTGCCTTCCTCTCCCCTTGCCAATATAGTACTGCCGCAGCTCCTATCTTCTCTCCTATCCCCAATCCATCAGTGTATATCTTGAGTTCAGTTTGGTTGTTCTTGTTGTCTTCCACTGCTTTCTCCTTTGTGTCTGCTATTTTGGTTCTGATATCTGGTTTCCATTTTGTGTTGTGTCGGGTTGCTTCTATTTTCTCTATCTTTGATGGGTTCAGTTTGTATGTGGTCATGAGGTCATGTAGGAGTGTGTGGTGGGTTTTTGTGGGCTTCATTGCATTTTGTGCTGGTTTGTGTAGTGGGTGAGTTTTTGGTAAGGTGGCTAGGTGGAGTGCAGCTCAGTGTCAATGTTGTTCAATGAGTAGGTGGAAGGGCAGAAGGTTGGATAGGGCATCCAGGGTTTCTGTTGGGGTTGTATGCATACCTCCTGTTATCATTAGTGTGGCCTTCCTCTGTACTGTGGCTAGCTTGTTGATTATTGCTCTCCCACTTCATTGAGCATTGGGCTTTTTCTTCACATTGTGCTGTGGGATGAGGAAGATGTCTGCTGCATATAGCATGCAGGGGACTGCAATGGAGAGGTAGAGTTTTTGGATGTATTTAGCTGAGATTCCCTTCGATGCTCTTGCAAGCCATTCAAATTGTACCATCCAGTCTTGGCCCTTGGCCAGTGTGGCAGCTCCTTGCCCTTTCCACATTAGGTTGTGGTCAACTATGATGCCTAGAAACTTTACTTTGTCTTTTGATGGGATTCTGTGTGTTTTCTGGTCAATGTTGAGGGTGAGCGCAGTTTGGGGCATTAGTATTCTTCTATTTCAGATGAACAGGTGGGGTATTTGCTTCTTTGCCATGTCAAGGAGCTGGAATTTGTTGATTCCAAACTTGCAGTTGTGCTGTGTTACCCATGCAAATACACCATTGGAGCATCCCATGATGTCTTTCAGCTTTCAGTGGGTTTCCATGAAGTTTTCTCCTGTTACAACAATGACTGCATCATCAACAAATAGAAGGATCCATTCCCCATCTTTCAGGATTGGGATCTTTAGTAGGTCCACATTGTATATTAGGTAGCATATTCCTGAAAAGGGGTCTCCCTGGTCTAGTCCGTCGTTGATCTTGAATTGTGGTGAGTAGTGGTCATCAAAGGTGAGGGATGTCCGTCAGCTTTCAAGTCTGCGTTTCATCCATTCTGTGTATTCTGGGGGGATTCCCCTTCATCGCATGTTATGTAACAGTCAGTCTACTGCCACACTTGGGAATGCTCCTTTGACATCAAGGAAGAGCGCCGAGGTGACTTTCTTTTTTCACCATGCATCCTTGACTGTTTTTGTTAGCAGGTGTATTGAGTCTGTTGTGGTTCTCCCTGGTCTGGCACTGAAGTGGTTGGCTGGAAGAATGTTGTGTATCTCACACATGACTGATATGTCTTTGGTCATGCACATGTTCATGAGGTGCGCCAGTCTGTTTGAGAGGATTATGGGCTGCCATGCTGCTGGTGTCGTATAGTCAGGCTTACCTGGTTTCTTTAGTACTAGTGTCTCCGTGACTGCCCAGTCATCCAGATAGTGTTTGAGTGTGTGTGTGGCTTGGAATAATGGGCCTAGGTGTGGGACAAGGATGCTGTGTGCATGCATGAACACACAGTTTGGTATGGTGCCTGAGTGTATGGCTTTGTAGGGTTTCATCTTGTGGATTGCTTGGTCTATTTGGTTGTTAGTGATGTTTACAAATGCCCACTTTGGTGCTGGGTATGGGGGGTTGGGAGGGACTGATGATGTTGCTGGCTTTGGGGGGAAAAAGGTCTTGAAGAGTAGTTTGCTCTTGCTTTTGTTGTCGCTTGCCTCCTTTATGATTCATTTTGTGACTGGATCCCTTATTTGCAGGGTTGGGATCCTGGAGTGTCCTGCATCTGTTGCTGGGCCAGTTACCAGGCGGCTTGCTGTCCAGACACTTGTTTTGTCAAGCCCTTCCAGCCAGGCTACCCAATGTTCTACTTTTGCTGTTTGGATTGCTTTGGAGAAGTTGTTTTGTTTGCAGCAATACTGTTCATGGACTGGGTGTTCACAGTTGTGGGTGTTGCATTTTGATTTTTTAGCTAGTTGCCATGTCTCCTTTTGGGCTGTTGCTAGGTCAGTGTTCCACCACCATTTGGAGTATGGGCATGGTCTTGTGTTAGGGACATGTTTTTTCATGGCATCTTGTATTGCTCGGTTGAGCACCTCAAGTCAAAGGTCAAACATGGGTATGTCTCCAATTTCCTCTGTTCTGGTAGGCTATCAATGTTTTTTGTTAGTGTTTTTCTGAATTCCGTCCAGTCTGTTTGCTGATAATTTAGCCTCGGTGTCCACTCCTTTGTATCTGTGGGTATGTCTATCATTGTCATGATTGGGAAGTGGTCAGTTTGGATTGGTGTGTTGCTTTTGTTTACCTTGCAGATTATTATGTCATCAAGGAGATCTTCAGAGCAGAATACATTGTCTACCCTCATGCAGTTACCTGAATTGTTAGCTTGTAGGGTGGGTATTTCTGGTGGAAGGGCCATCTTCATGTTGTGTTGTCTGAGGTTGTGCTAGGTGCATCTTGAGAAGAGATGGTTGTTTTGGGTTTCATCCCAGAGGGGGCTGTGTCGATTGAAGTCCCCCATCCACATGGTTTGTAGTGGCCTTTGTCAGGCTTGTTGGCGTGCTGGGTCTCACATGTAGTTTGCAAGGTGGTTGAGGCTTGCATTGTGATTGCAGTCATTGTATATGTTTATTATGTGGAGGGTGCCGTATTCCCCATGGAGTTGTATGCCAATGATGTCTTGCAATTTGAAGGGGATCTTTGTCCATGAGTCTGTGGTGAGGTTAGTATTCACAAGTATGATGGAGCATGTGGCTCTGGTGTTAGTTTTGTGATTAGTTGGATATATTACATCCCAGTGTGGGTTGGCACAGGTTTGTCCCTTGAAGTCAATGTATGGTTCTTGTAGCAGACAAATGTTGTATTCATGACTTTTCATCATGCTGAGGAGGTGCTGTTGTCCATCGAGGGATCGGTTGATGTTTTGTTGCCATATCTTTAGTTGTCAGGTTGCTGGCTGTGGTTGTGGTTCTGGTGTCTCATTCATTATGTATGACTGGGTGTTCTGGCATGGATGCGCTGCGTGCTTGGTTCTGCTGGTTCTGTCATATCTGCGTTGGCTGCTTGTTGTCGGCACCTTCATCATCATCATTGTTATTGTCTGCCCAGGATTGTGGTGTGGTTTTGTTTCTTTGCATTGTGTGTGGTGGTTGTTCCCTTTGTTGTGTGGGCCTCACTGCAGTGATGGTGGTGGGGGATAGAAATTGGTTGAGGTTGGCTTGTACTTTCTTTGCGGCTTCTCCCCCATCTCAAGTTGCTCTTGTCATTGTGCCCGTTGTCCTCTGTTTTCATCCCTCCTTTGCTATGTCCCTAGCATTCAGGGCTGGCTTGTTGGTATGTTTACTGTGGGGGCCTGCTGTCTGCCATTCCGTGTTGCTTTCCTCCTCTTGGGTCTCTGCTGTCTTGTTATTCTCATTGCTCCCTCCTTCTCCCTGTCCCCCTCCTGCTAGTCATCCTCATCCCCTCCTGTCCTCTCTGCTCCTTCCCTGCATCCAACCTCCACTTGTTTTGGAGCCATCTTGCTGCCAGGTTGCATCTTGGTCATTTGTGTATATGTCTGCATGGTTTGCTGGTGTCCATGTCCAGGGCTTGTTGGCAGTGGGGTAGTATTTGTAATGGGTATCTGGTAGGTGCAAATGTAGTTTGGTTAGTGTGGAAAGGAAAAGGGGGCAGTGACAGTCACTGGCCCCATGGCCTCTTGCCTCAGGGCCTGTGCAGTTGCTACATTTATAATCATCTTGGTTTATTACCTTGCATGTTGTCATGTGGTGATGGCCTGCGCATTTGGCACACACATCATGTGTGTGTTGGCATCTCGCTGCCATATGGCCATCTGCCATTTTTTGGCATTTCATGTATCTCATGGGTTCAGGTAGGAGCTTTCGGAGTAGCACATGCCTTCCCTCCACAAAGGTTCCATGGTGTATTGCATGGTTGGCTGCTTCTCAGCTTGTGAAGCCAAAGATGGCATGTGCTGATTGCTGTCCTTCCTTCTGCTTGCGTGCTGCCTTGATATACCCCACATGTTGTAGGGATCCATCAGGGAGTCCACTGTTGTATTCTACTCTGTCAATTGTGCTTCATATGTCCGGGTTGAATGTGGTGGGGATGTATTTGGTTATGCAGTTTAGTAGGTGGTGGTGGAATTGGGACATACCTTCAGAGTATGATAAGAAGCTTTTCATTGTATCTGGCTTTTTGATCCATTTTGCTGCTTCTTGTGAGTTCATGTGGTATAGTACTGATCCGCCCTTGATTTTTGTTGTGCCAATGAAGGTGGTGGCCGGTGGGGCATCTGAGGCAGCCATGCCCATTAGGTTGATAGCAACATTTGCTTTTTCCACTAGCTCCTTCTCTGTCAGTGTTTCTGTGCTCCTTTTTTCTGTTTCTGGCATTGGGTCTATCCATATTCTGGTTTTGGCAGTGTTTCCCTTTGAAATGATTTCTTGGTGAATTGGTGGGATGTTTTGTCAAGCTGCAGCTGTGGCATATCCTTGTGGTTGCTGTGTTTCTCTGTCCTCTGGTGTGTGTCTGTCTTCCTTGGTTGTTTTCCGGGTCTTGTCAGATGTTTGTTGTGCATTTTCTGCGAGAGTGCCAATGGTGTTGATTATTTCTTCTTGTTTTTCCATGGTGTTCCATAAGGTGTTTGCTGTTTCACATATGTTGTCCATGGACATCTCTATTTTTGATATGAGGGTGGTCAGTTTCTCCGTGACCACATTGGCAATGGTCTCCATGGTCTTCTCTCTGTTTGTTTTGTCTAATAGGTATGCTATGGCATGTATGTATGCTCCCTGTCAAGACCTTAGGTGCTTTCGGTATGGTGGATAATTGTAATAGGACGAATGTGATGATTTCAAGGGTAACAGGCTCACTGGGGACTAGGTACCCCTCAACAATTAACTGCCCTTTTGCTTGTTTTGCATCTCTCACTTTTGTTACAATGTCCATAGCTTCTTCTGACTCTTTTCTCATTTTCTTGCTTGTCACGTTTGAGTTTGAGGGTGAGTTTCAGGTTGCTGGGCATGTGGTGATTGTTGTGTTCCCTGGTGTTGGTGTTGGTGCTGCTTTTGCTCTGTTGTTTTGTGGTATTGACATTTTATTCTTAGTTTACTCTTAGTGTAGTGTCTGGGTGCATGTATGATATCGAGTGAAGAGCAATTGCTGTGGTGCCTTCAGAGTTGTTAGCAGGTGTTGTTGTGCCGGGGTCCTGGTCGGGGTGCCACTGTGGTTGTTGCCAAGGAGAGACTTTTAACTGTATCTGTTAGAGAGCAGGATGAGTAGTGTGGCTTAGGTATGGTGGCACAGTAGCAGATAGGAACAAAGCAAGTAGCATAGCACAAGGAAGGAAAGGGAAGCCACGACACAGCAGCTGGAGCTGTTCAGGGCAGGTCTTACAAACTTTGAAGAAAAGAAAAACCTATTTTCATAAGCCAGTAACCAAGAACCCTTGTTCATGTAAGCAGAAAACCAAAAACAAGGAAAGATTTCTCAAAACTCTTGGCAGTTTATTTTGGCTTGGTAAACACACAAGCCTGACTACTGGCTGACCTCAAAAAGACATCCAGACCAGGGCCAGACCTGTGTGCCACCTAACACTGACTAGCCTTTTTACTGAGGGTCATGTTGCATATGGATTTGGCAGACAGTGAGCTGAAAGTTCGTCATTGCCTTGCTATGTATAACAAGTAATATCCATAGAATCTGCTTGGGATTGAATCTGGTGAACCAATTGTTGTTCATCAATATTGCCTGTATGTTGTGGGCCCGGGATATAGAGAGAGCTATGGACAACCAAGGAAACCCAATCATGCATCAACTGTGTTGATGAAGGAATAATTGTGTGAGTAGCCAGAACATTATTCCCTAGTAGTAAATAAGTTCATCTTTGGATCTTCAGGAGACTTGTGCTATTCATTGTATGATCAAGTTGTGATCAGATGATGTTGTTACTGTATTGGAGCAAGCAAAGACCAACAAGTGAATCTGATGTCAGGCCAAATCACCAAGGTTTGCATTCAACTTGACTACTGCATTGCATGTGGCATTAACTCCAGGGTGTAAGATTAGATATATTTCTGCACTCAAATTTTGTATACTTATCATATGTTTTGCAAGAAATTGCAAGCAAGCCAGGGTGATGGTACTTGAGCATAAGTCTCAAACTTGATATTCTTGAATTTTCTGAAATTCCTAAGGAGCTCCTAGCTACTCCTGTATTCAGAGATGGTAACATGTTATGAACCTCACTTGACCTTGAACCAAGTGATGGAAAATCCTTCTGGTAAATTGCAAGTTTCTCCCAGTTGATGAAAGGGGATCTCAGAGATAATTCCTGAACTGGACTTGGTCTGTTTTTTGTAATTGCCATTCCCTCCAGTTTATTCAACTGTTCAAGCCTTAATCATTATTTTATCACACTGTTTATCTCTTTCCATATGGTGAGTTTGGACTTTTGGCTTCCATTATGAGCAACTGAACAGTGTTGTCCCACTCAAGTCTGATCAACATTGTGGTGAACCCCATAGAGGTTTGCTTTTTTGGGTGAGAGGTTGATACATTCCACACAATTGGAGAAGATGTCCTAATGCTCCAGGATAATGGTACATCAACCTTGGATATCCTTTCTAAACATGGTGAGTACTGGTCTTTGTAATGTGGTGGTGATCTTGTCTAGTTCTGTTATGGGAACACTTTTGGAATAAGTCTAGTATATATAGTTTCCAATGGCCCTGTTATCTCCTACCTGACTATGTGCCTGAGCAGGAGGGCATGCACTGTGTGCCAGTAGTAAGTGTCTTCTTTGTGATACGTCATGTTTGTCTCCCCTTGTAGATCGGGTTAGAGAACGCATGACCATCCACATTCTGATTGAAGGTTCGTCGCTGGAAATGAACGCCATTTACCCTTGTCTCCCTTATCATGTCTCAGCTTCTATACCCAATATCAACAGCCTGCTTAAATTACTTGCTTTGATGATCACGCTTAAGTATTTCCATTATCGCTCTCAAATCTATAGTGGCAGACCCCCATTTATAATGGCGGGAGATATACTATCAGGAGGTCTGAACTTTTGATTACTAACTTAAAATGACCCGTAAGTTTTATACGGACAATCAAGGTAATCCGGTTGTGCCGTCGAGCGTTGACTGTGTTGACGAGGGAATAATTGTGTGAGTTAACAGTCCTTCACTTCACACTGGTAGTAAATGATCGATATTCCAACCTATCTTCGATTTTCCAGAAGGCCTGCACTATTCACCTGTAAGATTAAGCCGCGATCGGATGATATAGTCATGGTGTTGGAGCAAGCGAAGACAGAGAAAGCCACTTAGCAGAGTATCATGTTCGACCACCCTGTAGTTGGGTCTTGGTCCCACTTGATTTTGGTATTGCGTGCGGCATCTATAGGGTGTGTACGACTAAACCGAGACATTGCCCCATATTGTATATTGTAAACCTATCCCTTACTTTCAGGTCTAGATGTTGCAAGGGAAAGAAGAATTGTGTATGCTACTCTTGTTTAGTGCCATCGTCACCTGTCCGGATCCATGGATCGGATGCACGCCATTGATGAACGAACTCCTATGTCCTATCAACGATACGGTCTTCAGCGAGCTCAGATTTGGGTCTGTATCTGGGGCTGGAATGATAAGAAATGCACACACAAGGCCTAGGCTAGCCCGACTTGCCGTGATAAGAGTTTGGTTGACTTGGACGTGATGTAACCGCCAGATCCCATTGATCTTGAGGAATGGAAGATTGTAATCCTTCCTGCTCGCCGACGAGAAGATCCATAAGTAGCGGTGTTATGCGCCTCATTTGTTTGAAGGGGGGTTTGGGTTTGGGAATCAAGCCGTAAGGGCCCGGGCGGCGTGTCTGGAGTTTGTCATCCGTGTATTGCATCCATTCGCCTGCTTTCTCTTAGGCCCAGTAGTGCGATCATGTAGGCGGTACTTGATAATTGGTAAATCTTGTTGGGTGACCCATCCTCAAAAATTTGGCGCTGACGGAGTTTCAATAAACTTGGTTATTACCATATGCATCCGCAATATGTTCAAGCTTGACCTGTTCACCACTAATGATTATAAAAGGGTGAGAAGGGTTCAACTATCATGGATCTTGGCGAGTTTTCATTCGCGAGAAATCAGGTGCACAAATTCATCGAGCCAGGAGCATGAATTTGACAGGCGGGTATACTTATAATTCGAATGCACGCATGTGTTCCGCGGATTGGAGCCAAGTTTAAAGCGCTTCTAGTTCACGCCGCATTCCTTCTCTATTCTTTGTATCACTCCCCAGCCTAGCAGGTACAAGTACTAAACACTGATAATGGCAAGGCCAGTTGATCCTTTCGATGGCCTTCCCTGCTGTCCTGCTTGCTCCAAATCGCATCAAATCTTTCCAGTGCTGGAGCCAAAAGTTAAGATTCACTTTTTCGGGGAGTTTGAAGTCTGCTTGCAGTATCCATGACTTAGAACCGTTCCAAAGTTGGACACACCGGTATGAACGTTCTCTAACGGAACGTGCCGCTCCACTATCTGACCACTAACCTTTTTTTTTTTGATCCTTACGGAATTTTTCCAGAAGACGCAGGTTTGGGCTGATTCACGCGTGTCCATCCCTACATCTCGTCGATATAAGCCGAAAAATCATACTTTCCCTTCCTACTGACTTTTACCTCCTCAGACATGTCGCATTTTCCTGCACTCGATATCAACAATCCGTTGAGATTGCTTGCCTTGATTATCGCTCTTAAGTACTTTTATCGTCTCTGCTACCACACGAAGCATTGGCCACCCGGTCCCCGTGGTCTTCCCATCCTAGGATACATATTCCAATTCACGAGGTCTCCTTGGTATATGTTTACTGAATGGAAAGCTCAATATGGTGTGTCCCATTTCTCAACATGAAATCTGCTCCTGTGACATCGTTAAAGCATTTGATTCACAGGACCCATTGTTTCTTTGAATCTTGCTGGGCAGCCGATGATCATCTTAAATACCCACAAGGTGGCCAGCGACCTACTAAGTAAGAAAAATACAATGATTGGCAACTCCCCTAAACAAACCTCTCAGACCGTCGCTCCCAGATCTATAGCGATCGACCGAGATTCGTAATGGCGGGAGAGATATTAACAGGAGGCTTGAACATTACATTAATGTCGTGCACTGACAGGTAAGCCCGGGGTCCCAGCCATATCCTCATACACTCCACCGCACGCAAACTATGCTTTTATGCTTACCAGGTGGCGCCGAATGCGCAGAGCAACACACGAAGGCTTCAATGCCCGGACTGCTGAAAACTACAGACCTGTACAAGAAGTTGAGGCAGCTCGTCTAGTGGCCAACTTGATTCACGATCCGGCTAATTGGGATGTCCATTTTAAACGGTAGGGACTGCTCACCCCCTCGCGTTGGCATATTCCAATAATGTGAGCTACTGCAGAAGTGCAGCGTCAACTGCCCTCTGCTCGGTATACGGAAGGGACCCGCTTGAACGCGAGGACGATCCTGTCGTTGAGAGAATCAACGACATGATGCATCGGGTTGTTCGTGCTGCATTTCCTGGTGCCCACCTGGTTGAAATTTTTCCCCAAATGAAACAGCTTCCATCTTGGATGGCAAAATGGAAGCGTGAAGGACTGGAGTATTTCGCAAAGGATACAAGGATGTTTGAAGGCTTTCTCTCTGATGTTAAAGAGCGCGTGGTGGGCGTCTCACGCATTCAGTACTCCTAAGGTTGTTTAATTACTCTGAATAGCTCGCTGATGACTGCAAACCTTGTTTTGCCTCTTCACTACTGGACAACCAGAACAAGCTCAACCTCACAAACGAGGAGGTACCCTGGTTGGCTGGCATGATCCTGTGAGTGTCGTACATGTATGCCATCTTCCTCAACCTTTGAAATCTGAAATATCATTTTTAGTGGGGCAGGGTCTGAAACGGTGCGTGGCTAGGCTTAATTCAAACCCCGTTGCAGATTTTCAACTCCTGCAAGACTGCTTCTGCATTATCTGTCTTTCTTTTGGCAATGGTGCTGTACCCCGATGTGATGCGAAGAGCGCAGACAGACATCGATAACGCCGTTGGGCGTGATCGACTCCCGAATTTTGGAGATCATGACAGATTACCGTATATTCAGGCCATGGTAAAGGAAGTACTTCGGTGGAGGCCAGTTACACCTTTGGGTGGGCCTCTCGTGCATCAAAGATAAGATACCTTTCTGACCAATCGTTAGGTGTTACCAGATGTGCAGCGGAGGTACGTATGAGATTTGCCCGGGTCGAGCATGTAACAGCTTAAATTGACTATTAGAACGATTGGTATGAGGGGTACTACATACCTAAGGGTATGTTTTTCAAACCTAAACTAGCCGCCTGTGTTCAGCTCATAGATTCCCCTGAAGGTACATGGATTATTCCTAATGCCTGGTAAGAGCATATCTTTCATCCACTGAATGGCAATAACGTTCTCAAAAATCTACCCGCCATAGGGCCATGAACAGGTACGAAAAAAAAGGGCATATACATGCCCACTCTGACCTCGCCGTTTCAGAGACCCAGTTCTCTATCCAGACTATGACGAGTTCCGCCCCAGTCGGTTCTTGAATGATTCCGGGGGGATCAATCAAGTCTTCTCAGATATGGCACCTTTGGGTCACGTCACTTACGGATTTGGCAAACGGTGAGCCGACACTCTTACGACATCCCTGCAACGCACAAGATATCTTATGCAATATGTGGCATCTGTAGTATATGCCCCGGGCTGAGCATGGCGAATCAGTTTCTCTTCATCAACTTCGCGTGTATGCTGTGGGCCCTAAACATCGAGCAGGCTACGGACAGTCAAGGAAATAAGATTGTGCCGTCGAGGAATGACTGCATCGACGAGGGCACGATTGTGTAGGGGTTTTTTTTCCTGCGTTCCAAGTGCGGTCCAAGCTAAACCCACGACCCCCCTTTTTTGGACTTCTAGGAAGCCGGCCCCGTTCATCTGCAAGATTACGGTACGGTCAAGTGATGTTTATACCGTGTTGGAGCAGACAAAGACGGTCAACGAATAGATCTACATAGTTCTGGATGTAGTGGTAGGATGGCAGATTTCGTCGTTCCCTAACATGTGCAAATTTCCTTCAACCCAGAAACGGACGAGCAACAAATTCAGTGCTCAGCCCATTGATCCCTGTATATGAAAGAGTCTGTATGTTCGTCAGCGGTGTCGCCAGTTATAACAAGACCGCGTTGATTCCCTAGGAGAATGCTGACCCTAAGTCCTGCTCTGCACGTTTCACTAAGTCCTCCTCCATCAAACCCAAGACCCGGCCGTCTATCCTGAATCCAGAAAATCATGGTATTCCATTATCCTAGTCATTATTCCGATTTCCAAAACGTCATGAAAAGAAAGGAAGATTCCCCAGGAGACTGCGCATACGCAGACGCGCCCTCCTGCTTATTATCCTCATTATCCATCCGCCACCCCTCGTTGCTGCATTAACTACTGCTATTAACTCTCCAATCTCACCCTACACGTACACCCTCTCACGACGACGCCGACGGCCAATCCTCGCCAAATACGGCTGGCCAATTCTCTTTGAACACATACATTTCCTCCGTCAGGGGTATCGTCTTCGCCAACCCCGCAAGGCGTTCGTCTGGATCACGAATCAAGTGTCAACGGACTGCAGAGATGAAACTACGATTTGTAAAAAAACAGCACTCACACACTGGGTCCGGTGTGACCTGCCGTTCAAAGTGCCACCCCTCCCACGCCTTGCCGTCCTCCTTCTCGCGCACACGCCGCTCGCGCTGCTCCACCTCTATGCGCCCCTTCTCGCGGCTCGCGCTCTCAAAGTCGCCCTCGCGGATGCCCTTCGCGACGAGCCCCCATAGCCGCCGCGTCTCCCACTCGCCCATTTTCGCGAGCGGCGTGGTGTCCACGTGCCGCGGAGGGAGCACACTCATGTCGTGGAAGAATTTCGTGGGGGGTGGCGCGAACGCCGAGTGTGTGCCTTTGGTGAATTTGGAGTTGAGGTGCCATGTCCCCTCAACGACGTAATCTTCAGTGCCCTGCCCGCCGAGAAAAAAAAAATGAACAAGCACAATAAGAGTTTTGTTGACTGATTGATAAGAGATGTGGCTCACCCCAGCAGCGCTCACGACGCTTGCTTTGAACGAGTGCGACCTGCCCGTGAAATAACCCTTGCCCTTGTACTCAATTGCCGTGACGTACCCGCCGCCGATGATGTGCGAGGTCTCGGCAAGCTCGATGTAGGGAGAGCCGTACCACAGCCCGTCGATCCTAAGGCGCGGGAAGTTGATGAGGTACTCTTCCTTCTTGCCGCCGGGGAGGTTTACAGTGAGGATTGCGTGGCCGATCTGCTTGACGATGATGGAACCGCCTGCGATGTGGATGAGATATGGTCAGGGGCGGAGGGGAGGAGGGGTGCGCACCGCTGAAACTCGTCTTCTGTGCATTGTGTCCACGCAGCTGGAGGCCCTTTGTCTTGTTTTCAATGACATAGGCGGTGATAGGTGGGTGGTGGGAGACCTGCTCGACAAGGAGGTCTGTGCGGCCCTGTGAAAGCGAGGAGGCGGCCCATTGGCCGTAGAAAAGCCTGGAGGACTCAGGGTTTAGAATAAGACGAAGAGGTGGTGGATAGAGACGCACTCTCCAAGAACGGGGTTGAGTGGCCTGCGAAGGGAGGATTAGGATTAGGATAGCACGTGGGGTAGGGTAAAGGGGAACGCACTTTTTCTCAGACCCCATGCTTTCATTTCGGCTAGTATACTGGCCCTTGAGCGTGACGATGAACCAACGTAATATAGCAAGTGCCCTGCCTGCGGGGTCGTCCGGAAAGTCGGCGATCGACGCGAAAAGTGCTGGGTGCTCGCACCAGTAAGCGGGGAATTCTGTCAACGAGACTGGAGAGAGAATGAATGGCGGAGCCGTCATCGACGAGAGGTCCCCTGAGAAGGAGGCGATGCTGCAAGATGGGAACCGTTAGCGCTCCATCGCTATGCTGACTTGATAAAATCCGCCTCAGGCTGTTAACACGCACGATTTGAGAAATGAAGTCCAGCTGGAACGCTGGGAGACGGGGACGGCCTGTATTAAAATAAGGTTATGTTGAAATAAATAAAATTATTGTGGACGTTACTTGCTTCGCCTACAGTTTCAGCCATGATTGAAGTTGAAGTTGGGGTATGAGCTTAGGAATAAGGATGGGCCCTTCGCTTGTCCGCTCTTTATCGGCTACATCAGGTGACGTAATCCCACGTGACTCAAATCTCCTCTTCAAACAGCACCATTTTGGCCTGCCGACCTACCGGGACACTCAGACAATTCAAGCCGATTCAGTCGTGGGGTAACTACATTTCTGTTTCTATTCAATCTATTCAAAAGTCAGACCAGCCGAGCCCAGCAGACGCAGAAGAACAAAGAGAAGGCTTGTTACCAGCCTGGTATCTCAGGGCCCTATCTCTTCATCGCAAACGACTAGAAACATGGCTCGGCAGGGGAGGCTGAAAGCCCAAATTCAATACAAGCGCACCCCACAACCCCCTCAACTCTTGGACCTCTCTTAGGAGCTCGTTCTGCCGCCGAACCATGTGCGTGATATTCTCACGGGCAGACACCATCGACGTAATCTAGAGGGAAATATTGTTCATTCCGAATAAATGGGAGCCCCAAGAGTAGCCACACACACCCCGAAGATGTCTAGTGATTATCTCAACGCCTCGCGATATTCCGCTATCTTTGCCCGATCCGAGTTATGGTTAATCACGCGACGGAATATACCTTTTGACAGCTCCTGCTTGGCAAAATCGAGGATGGACATAAGTGTTCTATGGGCGTATCAGCCATTGCATACTGTGTTAACAAGTAGGTAACATACGATCAGCGTCTATATGTCTTGGCGAAGACCACTGGCGGGAATATTATGCCTGGAATGCACATCTATGACGACGGATACTAGGCCACACACATCGCGCGTGATGTAGTATCCGCCGTCATAGATCTGTCAGGCTTAAAGTATTCTATCCCCTCGTTATTGCAACTGCGCTCCGAGGTCAAGAGGACATTTGGTATATGCCCATGTACTTTCCAAGCCATATTGGCATTAGCTCAGCTTGAAAAAAAAAAGATTGCATTACCATCCTGACTTTGGCGAAATTGCCGAGTAGTCCAAACAAGACCAACTTTACAAGCGGTGCCAGTTGCTGGGCGCAGTAATAGTACAATTTGAGTTTACCACCCACACTCAGAGTCTCTACTTCCACTGCCCCACATGAATCAAGAGTTAGACTGTCATCAATCTCTAATAAAGTTATGAACCGTAAAAACTGATGAATGAATGGTTGTTTGAGCCCAAGGTGATCGTGGTGACCGTGTTGTTCGAGTTTGAGTTCTCTATGTGGCGGGACTTGTCTTCCAATGTGAAGTCTCCAGTGACGTAGTAGTGAGGAGTGAACTGGGGAACGTCGGGACACAGTGGGCCGCTCAACGTGCTGACGCGCAACGGATGTATGTGTGGCCAACTGGGGTTTCGAAACGGATTTTTGGAATGAGGGGCGGGAGGGGGTGAAAGTGATGTGTTGATCGGGGGTGAGGCAAGAGCCGTCTTCTCTGTGTGGGTATTTTCAAGGGCCTCTACAAGGAGCTGCGTAAGGTCTAAGCCTTGCGTGCTTTGCTGTTCAAGATGTCGAACGATCTCCTCTTGATTTTTGGTTATCCGTGCTATATTTTCTCGGATGCTGACCGTCGACTGTAGCTTTTCGGGGGGTGGGCACGGAGTAGACACAAGGGGGACAGAGTCCACGTACCCCGAATACATCCAGCGATTGTCGCAAAGCCTCGCGGTACTCCAATATTTTTGCGCAATCCGAATTATTTCGGATTATCCTGCGAAGTATGCCGCGCTTGAGTTCCTTCTGGGAGAATGCATAGATAGATTGGAGAGTTCTATGAAATCATCAGGCTCGAACCATCAATTATAAAGACCTCGAGGTGTACCCAAGTAGTTCCTTAACATGGATATCCAGGTCGTCGGATGCGACAACGGTGTTAGAATGTGCACCAACAATGGCATACACTAGCCCACATGAGTCACTGGCAAGGCGTTTAAAGCCTTCCTTGCAATCTTTCATGTTCTACAAATTCTAGCATAAACGGCGGTCTCAATCAATATGGCTTGAGAACATACCTGAACTATATTGAGGATCCCCAATGCCAGGTCAGCAGCCTCCATAAGATATGGAACCGGTGCAACTCGGGCAGCATCATGCAGTGTCGTCAAAATTAGCAAGGATACATCGAGAGTAAGCCCACACAACGCTTTGCTTGGGGGTGGGGCTTTCATCTTCTCTGGCTTTATGCTGACCGATAGGTATTTTGTGGGATGTGTGGGGTTGTACTGTCTTACCTTGCACCGCATATCCAAAGCCTAGTACATATAGCCCGAAAGCTGTTAAATGACATTATTTGGCATCCACAATAAATGATCAGGCGATGTGGCGCCCTTGTATCTCCCCATTAGAGTCCAACTACGAGGGTACTTGGGGGCTAGGCCTGAGCTTCGGGGACCAAAGTTATTAAAGACGATCAGGAAAGCGCCCTTTTGGTATCAACGCGCGCAGCCTAACATGCCAATATGATACTTAGCCATGACCACTAGAATGCGAGCCGAATCAGCATCCTTTACCTTGAGAAAATCTTGATCTACAACAATTGGACCCCAGAGCTTGGAGAAAGAAGCTGGACCAACTCATGAAAGGGGTGAAGTTGGCAAAATTAGTATGAACCTGAGTTACAATTTGATCCGAGATCTCCGGTTCTTCTGCAGTTAAATACCATGACCACCAAGTCCTGTTATATTTAAACGCGAAAGACATGACGCCGTTCCGGGTACATGTGCAAGGCCCGAAAAATCTCAGTGCCAACTTGTTCTCAAAGGACAGACCAAGTGTCTGGGAAGATCGACACATCATATTAACATTCTCGATTTTAGAAGTCTCCCAAACAGGGTACACTGGATAACGAAGATTTCTGAAGAAAATCATACTAAAAGAAAAGAAAAAAGATGCCCCAGAGACCATCGTCGTTCCCTCCATTACTTCGCAATTTTCAAGGTGTTGTTATTTACTTGTAGCTCACATGGACATGATCCCTACAGGGTTTTAGAATTTGACCTGCTTGATTTGCCAAGGTGCATGACTTACCAGTGATTCTGGGTGATATCTCCCCGATCTTCCATTGCGCGCCAGCTGCCCCAGGATTTGACGGCGTCTACGTCTGGGTTCCAAATACGTTGGCCCCAGATGACGTATTTGAGGTTTAACGTGGCGCGGTTGTTCATAACCCACTCAGCAATTTGCTTGCCTGAGGTAGTCGCGGTCTGTTCAGAAAATCAGCAAGGTCCGACAAGGCAGGCTTTGAAAGGCGTACACCACCGGCATCCGAACACATCATGTCAGTCGCCATTCCACAGCAATGATCTGAGCCGCTTCCGCAGGTGCAACTGCGGGTACAATAGATCTGGCGAACGCGACCCGGCCAGGCAGCCACGATCTTCTTGGCACCAGCGACGGCGGCCGATTTGCAGGCACCTACAGCAGGGAATGCGGGTGCGGCATAACCACCGAAACCTAGAGCCTAGAACATTGGGGATTAGTAATCTATTGATATAGGATAGAGATAAAATGTCTGAAATATATATGGTGTACCGCTTCATGGAGAGATGGAAAACAATCTTACAGTGGATTGGCAACACATGAAACTAGAAGGGCCAGGGCATTGGTTGGCAACAGAGCTGGAAGCACAGTCGCTGCTCCAGCGACAATTACCAGCTGTAGAAGTACTGCATTTTGGCTTGGTACAACATTTGACATCAGCAGGATCTGCAGGGCAGGCGCCGGAGATAGTGGTACCACCCGAAGCAGAGCAAGTCGTTGTGGTGACGCAGACACCTGCATAGGAAGTAGGAGTTGAGTATTGGGGTGAGGGCTCAATCATAATAATAGTCTAACCTGCTGCCCCACCAGAGCCGTAGCAAGGCTCGTTCAACGCTGCATTCGCAACGATAGCTGTGAGGAGGATCGAGAAAAGAACCGGAATTTGCATGGTAGGTTGTCCTCTTTGGAGATTGCGCGCTTTTACAGTAGAAAGCCTATCACAACGAGACAGAATGAACTGGGAACGCTCCAATCTACTTATACCGTTCTTCAGTTCATATCCACTATGAACCCCGGAATAGTGTTTTTCGCTTGAGCAAGTAACACCTGGTGCATTGTACACAGATGTACGTAGCGTGACAGTATCACCACAAGGTTGCTACTCTTGGCTGTTTCTAGTGCCTCCGAGATGTCGGGCCACGCCCAAAAGACGTGAAAGCTGGATTGCACCCAAGATTCTGCACTCGAGAAAAAGTGGGCATCAAAATCATTGATATAGATCAAACCAGTCTAGCAGTCTACTTACGGTAGCACGATGATGCATCACCTGCTCCTGTTACAAGCACCTGACATATAGCCATGAAAGCGCTTCCATCTAGGGCGCTTAACGCTCTAAGTAACCGACTAGGAGTTTTAGTTATATTGTCGTTCATTATCTTGTCGAACAACAAGAGGTATTCTTACGGTGATCCTGAAAAGCCAACGCAAAAACTTGTATGGTGTGAAATCACAGCGGCGGTGGACTTGTTGACATTCAATTCGACTTTTTTGCTCGCTAGGGAGGATATCAACAATTCGCGTGGTACGTTGGAGAACGGAAATTCCCGAGTACCGGATCATATCCAGGGTCGTGCCATCCGCTCAGAGTTTCGCGAGCCACAGACTCCAACTCAACCTGAGCAGCAGTGTCGATATGGACGCGCAGAATTGCGAAAGTCCCTTCAAACGCGACGTACGGTGATAACCTTGTTGACCTGTTATGAAACCCCAGACGCGATTGGAGTGCCCGAGGTAATAACTCGGGTGCAAATGCATGTGTTATATCGTGACTTGGCGGTACCTGACGCACGATGTTCTAGAGCTGAGCGCTTCTTTTGGCATCCATGTACAGAAAGACCCTCTACAGTAGCCCGTGACTCCTTATACATAGAGCCAGTCCGTTTCAGCTGTCACTAACTCCTTGTACCTAGATACCACAGAGAGTTAGTCTTGGGCTCTTGGCTACCTTGAGGACTGTCTGTGATGATCGAAGGCATGTCACGGTCGTGCAGCATTCAAACATTCACATCCGACTATCTAACCTCCAAAGTATTCAAGTCTGTACATATGGGGTATTTGAACATGGTTTAAACTTCATTAAAATAAGTACCGTTGTATGGTACAGTTACACATGTTCCTATATGATTTATGGATCCTAATCATTAGGGATTTTATCCCAATGTCCTACCGTTATATAATAGGCTGCGCCTGCCAGCCACTGTCCTTTTAGGGTATAGTAAAATAATGGGGGCTGTCGGCAGGTAGATAACAAGTGTCTGGCGACGCACTACAACATACCAGTCGTCACGAGTGGGACAGGAGAAGCCTCTCCAGTGCATTGGGGGTGTGGAATGGGTCATACAGTTTGACATCAACCATATTCTGTTTTCCCCATCAAAAAACAATAATATGAGCAGAGACATACTTACTATAGCTTAACTTAGGCATCTAAAGTATTTCGCACCGTCAGGATCATTTCCGATCTGCACGATTAGCACTGCAATGGAATGAGGATCGTGGTTCGCGGCCTTGACACGCGCCTGAGCCTCGAGGAGGACATCCATTGTTTTATCACCTGTAGTGTTCAGTCGAAGCCAAGATCATTGCATGCAACGGGATATGTTACCTTCAAACAGCACACCGTCAGTAAGGATGATTATGTCCAAGGGTGGTATGGCGGTATATCCGGGGGTATTTATTGCCGCATTGAGCTTTGCTATATGATTGTCAAGCAGTAGCCGGAGCGCTGTTCCTGTCCGCGTCCGCCCTGTTATGGTGTCCGATAAGTGCCTGCTACTTTACCGTGTTTTGCATGGGAGATAGAACCTTTGGGGTGCACTCCTTTAAAGATGGAGATCACGGCGTCCCTTCCCTTGTAAATCACGATGACTTATTAGTTACAGGCAGGGAGCGATGAGCAGTAATGGTTTACCTTGATAGCGTAGAAGGTACATGGAGAATTGAAAAAACGAATGTCAATGGAATGTGTGTCGAGTTTGAGGCTTTTATCTGCGATATCGAGTAAAGCATCACAGGTTCGTTTCCAAAGGAAATTTTGCACCTACGGATTATTAGTAAAGTACGGGTAGTAGAAGGGGAAAAACACACATAGGTAGAATCATCAACGACAAAAAGGAGTTGATAGGCCCTATAAATATAATGCCCCCGATTTTCAGAAGTACTGGACAGGTGATTCTCAACGAACTTTAAATAGTCAACCATATAACTAGGGCACTCTTTACCAACTTGTGGACACCCGATGCGGTGGATCTGTAGGTGACGCAAAGGCAGAGCAGAATCTTCCTAGGGCCTGACATCTAAATAAACTCACTCATCAGTGGTGATTCTCTTTGACACACCGAAACGCCCACATACCTTCTTCAGGAAGGTCTATATCATTATCACGTCGGGGGTGGGATGTGGCCCAAGCAATCATGTTTTCCCCAGCGCTAGTCGCAGGGTTGTGTGATGGAGGGTGGGTGTCATTCAGAGTGCTTGCTGTTTCCGGCCTTCTGGGTAACCGGTTAATTGCCTCTCCCACTGTTGGACGCTGCCCGGGTTGAGAATTCCAACAATCTTCAATTAGTCTCCACAATTGATCAGTCAGCCCCAATCTCGTGCATGGTTGGCGTGACGGTTCGGAGAGGGTGGGACGCTCGGGTCTTTGTCCAGCGATGATCCGAACCACAACCTGAAGATTGTTCGCGGTACGATGAAACGGAATGAAGCCAGAAAATATCTGGACCTTTTTGTTAGTGTATCCATCTCAATGGTGGAGATTGGGTGTTGAGCACCTCATAATGGACGGAGCCAAATGCGTACATGTCGGTCATGGTATCACTGTGTTTTTCGGCATCATCTTCCTGATTGAAGAGTTCGCGGGCCATCCATCGCACTGATCCAGCACTGCCGCATCCGTTCGACAAGCTCGTGAAATTAACAATATCCGAATCTGACACCTGAGCCAGGCCAAAATCAGCTATGCAAGCAGCCTGTGTATTTGTGATCAACACATTGACCTGTGTTACTAGAAGTTTAGGATAATGAATGGATAGTTAACAACACTTACAGCCTTCAAATCTCCATGAATAATCTGGGGTTGCATAGAGTGGAGGTAGGAAAGCCCTTCTGCAATATCGTGTACCTATGAGGCAGACGCTTTCCGTCAAGAATAAATATTGAAGAGTCGGTGCGTGGATATACCAATGATATCCGATCGGCGTCTGGGGTTTGGCGCAAAAACTGCTGAACATTGCCATGTTTCATCCAAGGTGAAACCAAACCAATCTTAAGGCGATTATCGGAGTAATAGAGTATTCCGATGAACTCAAGGACATGAGGGTGGTTCAATTGCCTCCAAATGAGGGTTTCTTTTAAAATCGTCTAGATATCCAGGTTAGTGTGCGGAGACCTGATGTCTTTGGTATATTCGGACCTTAAGTTATCTCGCTGTGTCGAGATCATTTTCTTGATGGGATTTGAAAAACTTTATTGCGACAATATTTCCGCGGAAAGATCCCTTATAGAGCTCCCCAAAAGCACCCACTGCGAAGGCATGCCCCCCCCCTCCACGATGACTTCGTCTTGTATCAACGTTTCCGGAACCAGACCGCACTTCTCAGATAATCTTAAAAGTGCACCGACGAAGGGATTCCTAAAATAAGGGTCAAGATGTGGACTGTCTAAAATCTAGACATGATTCATAAGCCTGATGTGAGCAGAATATGAATAGTAGCGACGAACCGCCTGCATAGCGTTTAACGTTGCTTGAGCTTCTTGGACTTTCAAATTACTGAGATCCCGATAAAGACTGGATGAGTGTATGATGTCGAACAAATAAGCGCACAGAACGTCGATATCGAGAGCAACAGCTGAGGTGTTTTGTTCCAACCAGAAAAAGACCAGAGGCAGTCAACGACGAGTTGGCGACGATGAAAACCCGTTAACGCATTCCATTTTACCCAAAATTTTTTCAGTTTTGTCAATCCTCTGTAGTATGCTCAGTCCAGAATTGAAACCACGGAGTGATGCAACTGACGTTAGGTCGTAGTGGGCCTTCAAGGCCTGATAAGCATGGATCACTCGATGCCAAAGTAGAAAAAAATGAGATACTTCGCGCTGCATGAGATTAGTTGAGTACTCAACTTGTATACCGCCTGGCTATTGACATACTCATAGCACGCCACCTTGTCATCGTGGTCGAGATGGTCGGCATTATCAATGAACTTGAGGAGCGCATTCTTGTTCGTGTGTAACCACGCCCCTGAGGATTTCGATTTCGAGCTTTTGCATAACAGGAAACGGTCCGTGAGGCAGTGATCAAGTAGGGCCAATTGGCCGCAACAGAATTTGAGATAGTTTGGGGTATGAAATTGGTGCTGTTGGCTTCGTCCTGAGGGCGGGGTGGGGACTCTGGCTGCGACATCTTTATATCAACATCTTGCACGTTGTCATCAGGCTGTGCAAACGGCCACCTGCTTACGGCCAGAGCGGACGTGGAGTAAATTAGCATTCCGTCTGGGGTTGCATGCCATGTGAAAACCATGAGACAAGGATGAGATTTGGCTACAAAGTCGCTGGCGATGTCGGCCGATACAAAGGAAGGTGGTTAAACTTAGCGTTACATACGCATTGTGCATCAAAAATATCAGAACGAATGAACAGGCCAAGGGCGCCCATCCCGAATATTCAAATCTAGAAACCAGGCTGGTGTCAAAGACTGCCCCGCCCCAGTACTTGAGCTTTCAACGGCGGATTCCTGAACGAAGTTTGACCAACTCATGCCAAAATATCGCGTACTTGTGTACCACAAAGATAGGACAGGCGCTGAAATGGTGTTGAAAGCTTCCGCGTACGTCCAAGTTTCGGCACTTGAACCTCATCGCGGATCTTCCGGGAGACTTGCACATGAACCCCGATTGCCGTCATGGTGGATACCCTTGAGCGTCTGAAGGTCGCCCACGAGTCCAAGCTAAAGGTTTGAGGGCCCCAATAATAATGCAGGTGTGTGAAGATGCCGATCTGAAGGCCACAGCCTCTTTGGCGTCGTGGGCGGATGGCTCGCACAACCGCCACCACGAATGGTAAGGGGACACAGCTGACTTTCCCACCGGCCTGTTATCCGTTGTTGGACTTTCGGTGAGGTCGTACCAAAAAGACTGTCGTCCCCAATTCGGATCTTATCACCTCGAGCTATGCTCCATACGGCGGATGCCCATCATTGATATCCATGTAGGTGAGCGCGCACTGCGAGGTTGAAGTCGAAGTTCGGATCTTAATAAAATTAGTACATCATGTACAAATAACTATCCTTGTATTTGTTTCCAGCCACCACGCCTATCCGGCGACGGGTCCCATCTGGCAACGTTCTGGTTCTCTTTATCTGAGCGAATCGGTATTCTGTGTATCAACATTTTTCTGAATCTGTTGGAGTTTCACGACTGAACTCTTATGGCAACCTCGGTACTTCGCCAAATGCGACAGACGGTAATGGGGACCATACCATATCTCGCCCTCAAAACGGGCAGGCCAGCCAGCAAGTCTTCTTGATAATGAGAATTGACGGTACGGGCATGGGACGCAACTCAACAGCACACTACTACCGCATCTACGGAAAAGGAGACATCAACTTGCTTCGAACCCCGCCAAGGTTTCAACTCTAAAATGCTGCAATACAGCAATCGAGGGTCATTATAATAGTCGACTCGGTACAACAGGGGGGGCCTACACTATCAGAGAGGAGCTTACAGAGAGGTGGGGTATAAGAAACGAAATAAGGCTCTTTGGTGAGCAGTACAATAGCCACAGGTCATACATATCCTCACTCACTGCCGCCGCCGCCGTCGCCGTCGCCATCGCCAGCCGCCTCCTCATCTCCACTAGCAGGGGTTGGGGTTTTCTTAGCAGATCCCTACATGATGCATTCAACTATTAATAAATATGGTATAATCTTGGAAAAAGGGAACGTACGTCATAGGCGGTCTTTTCATCTTCCGCCCTCGTTTTGTCTTTTGCTGCTTGCTCAACATATGGCTACGCAGGACAGCCATTGAAATTCGAGGCCCAATGATTATCTAGAAACGCTTACTTTCTTCTCCTTTTCATCAAGCTCCTTCCATTTTGTCCCAAGCAGCCTTCCTATCTCCCCTATACAGCAGCTACAATGAACATGGATGTCGTTCAAACACTACGAAAGGGCTCACCGAATCCAGCATCAGGATTTTCAGCTTTAATTCTTTCCCGCCAATCCTGGCTGAAGAACATATATGCAGACATCGCTCGCTTGGGTGCTTTGGGGTCTTTCTTCGTCTTCCCTCCTCGTGTAGCCTTCTCTGCCTTCTCGGCAGCCTTGCGCTGTGGAGATCCCATTAGAGATATTCAACGGTGGCTAAGCTCATGCCGTGAGGGTCTACACAGACCCTCCCCAGCATCTGAGCGACTAACCTTGGGTTTCCCGGGGGTCTTGGGCATCCTGCCGAAAATGGCTTGTCAGCATGAACACGACACACGAAGATAATGCCATGGAGGACGCGCCGCTATGGCGATCGAAGTTGACACGCGTTCCAAACCATACTATGGTACTCGCAACGTGCTGGATCATCGGCTAAGGCATAAGATCAACCCACCTAACGCGTTCTCGGTTCGTCTCAGTTGACAAAGGGTTGAGAAGAACTGGTGCTGATAAATGGACGAACGGCGTATGGTGGAGGGGAGCGAAGTGGGAGGGACTGCCTATTTTCAACTTCCAGGCTTCTTATACGGGCGTATAATCTAGTCAACAAAGTGGGGCCGTGAGTTCAGCTTAGACGAAACTGTGAGACACATGTCAATTCTTATTCGTGGGAGAATGGTATGTTGATTCTTGGATGCTTGATGATGAAACACCCAACAGCCTCCGAGGAGACTGTCACATCGAGGCGACGCGTCGGCACGTGAGAAGCGCGTCACGGGCGGTCGTCAACGGTCCGGATAATACTTAATCATTCTTATGTTAGATCAACGTGTTTTATCAGATATGTCTATATACTAGCGAAGGTTTCTCAGGAATGCCAGTTGAGCTGCCACATTAGTGTCAAATCCCTAAAGACTACAGTCAGCCAAAGAATTGTGGTGTGTATATTAATTCGCTTCCTACTTTTCCACCTGCCAGCAGATCAAAGTGCCCTCCTGGTGTTTCCACCAATGTCACAACTGTAACGAAAATAGCATCAAGGACATCGGCCAGTACTACTGATATTGCCCTACCTGTGGTTGCACTTGCGGCAATTTCGCGTGCAATCTTTGCAGGGATGAGGTCGTCGTCCGTGGTGATTACAAACAAGACTGGGCACCGAGCATCTTTCAAGGCGCGTCCAGGACGTGCAGCCATCATTTCGAACACTATGCGGGGAGTAATGAGATTGGGGCTTTCTTCGAACGACATACTCCCGTGGGTGTACGAAGCAATGAAGCCTAGAGTTAACATCAGGCAAATCAATGCTTCTATAAAATCACGGTAGGTGTACCAGGATATGAGCCCGGTGTGCGAAGGAGCGCAAACTCCTGGGGACGACCAATGGCCTTTATGAAGGTCCTGGATAGACCCATTTGAGCCTTGATAGTGTCGACGATCGCCCAGAAAACAAGACGAGGGTTGATCGGCATGAGCTTCAACGTGTCGTATCCTTTCGCAGAATTAACCATAGATAACTGTAATCATACGAAGCCACGCCATACCGTCAAGCATTGGACAGAGTGCGATGGCACCTGCCAATCCAGGATCCCCAACTGCGAGTTCAGACAGGGCGAAACCGCTGAGTGAAAAGCCCATGAGAACAATTTTGTCGTTCAGAAACAGTTCCGGTTGACGACGAGCCCAGGCAATAACAGTTTTGTAGTCTTCGAGTTGATCGTCGAGGGACACCAGATTTCGGGGTTCTCCATCGGAGTCGCCAAAATACCGATAATCGAATATCAGCGAGGCATAGCCTGCCTGTGTTGCCCAGACCTCCCCGAATCTGGCGAGACCGGCATCTTTTATCATGGTCATCCTGTCGCACCACAAGAATCAGCGACGAGACATACGACCGACGGACAAAGTAGTCCTACCCATGGCCAGCAATCACGACTGGCAAGGGGGCAGGAGCATTCGGCCTGTAAAACCAGACATGCAAACACACGGTCTTGTCCTTCGTTGGAATTCGGATGGTTTCCCTAGTGAAATCAGCCATGGGGTCGGCGAGATCTGGAGCCTCTAGAAGACTTCGTGCTTTAAAGAGTGGAAAGCTCGCGACCGACTTCATAATTAACTCGGTCCATTGTTATCTCAGGCTTCTTCTGGATTGACGTGTGGTAGCCGCGCCTACATCCTCCATGTCTTCGATTTGACCGCTTGTTGTTAGTGACATTATCGGTGGACTTCGACGTTGGAGTGGACCTGCGCGGGAGTGATCTTGACATTCATCTTACTGGCAAGAATGGTCCGCAGGTGTGGAGGCAGACGAAAAGGTGCTATTTGGCGTCTACCAAGTGGAATCCAGCCAGTCACAATGCCATGACAGAATGTTTGGTCAAAAGGCATTGAAATGGCAGGGGTTGCTCGTGATACAATGTGGTCGATTGGTGCGCTGACAGGGAGATGCCAGAAGTATGTCTTCCCCAGATCGGTAATACTCCGGGTAGCAAGGTTCAGATATCAGAGTTGATGGTTTCTTGAGAGTCAGATCTCAACTGTGTTCTATCCAACCCCGGCACGGGACTCTGTATAGAGGAATTCTTCGAGATTGGTCGTGATAGAATGCGTTACATGATCATAACTTCGTGATCTAGTCGTAGTGTATCGTCCAATTTCATCTTCAGTTTTCCCCGTGTTGTCAGGCTCGGCGTCAGCTGTTTCTTCGCTGAATTCCTTGTTCGCCTCCTTCTTAACCATCCCTGGTTGCTGTCAACAACTCAACTGTGGCGTTGACGCTGGTAGCCGACTGTTATCAGCACTCGGAATTACGGAGATACCAGATTTCATGCGTACATGAGTACCAAGTGGCTGAATTTGAGTCTTCTACACAAATTTTTGCAACTCCAGTATTATTTTTTTGTCTATATCCTTTCTAATTCGTATTCGTTGGGTAGGAAAGAAATCCGTGGTCCACGCCAGTCAGGTCGATCGTGTGTACTTTTTCCGGGTCCTGAGCACTAGGGTTAGCACCTAGAGCAGGGACGATCCAAACCCTGTTGGAAGGAAGATCGTACGAAAGGGTACATGATGTTTTTGCGGAGTGAAGGAGCAAGAGAACCAGTTGAGGGAACGTGACCATGCTTGCGGATATACGTCGAGTATCGTTCACCTTCCCACACGAACATGCCCATTTTTGGGAGATTGCTAGCGGATTAGGTTCCGGGGAGACTGGGATTGATTGCTGAACTTGGTGAACTTGAGAGGCATCCAATTGGGAGCCCGAAAATGTCAAAGAACAGGGTTGGTTGGGATGACGCTGGATAGCAGGATATCAACATCAGTGCCACGAAAAAGACGACAGAACATACGAATTTGCAGACGTAATGCACGAGAGCGGGGCGACGTCAAGGATTCTTGCATATCGTAGACCAATTGAGTAGGAAGAGCCAAATTGCTCGCTCTCTACCTTCCGGGCCTCCCAACATCGCCGCTATGGATTCGAAAAGTGAACTGGGGTCGACATATGCGCGCTTGGAGATAGATGTGGGGCCGGGCATTAGAAGCATTGAAACGCTAGTGAGGGTGTTGTTGTTTGTAGCTGGCCAGGCCACGAGGTTGGCATGTCTCAAGGTCGGACGGCTGGTTTGAAAAAAGAGATGGGGACGAAAAATGCCGCTTATGTCTGCAAAAAGAACAGCAGTCAGATGTGGATACTGAAACGGGAGCCTTCAAGCCACTTGCCCTGCCTAGCCTTTCAAAACTGCGATCGTGGATCCATAGGGCGCGGTGTTAACGGTCCGGGAAAGATGTGAATATTGAAGCAAGGCGTGAATTTGAGTGGACGGAGAACTTAAGAAGCCACGTTTATATATTCTCGCGCCAGATCTAGAGTCATGGGTTGGTCATAAACCACGCACGTCGTCTGAATATGATTAGTTGTAATAGGACCCCAACATATAGGCCATAACATCAACAGAGGCGTCGCCTGGGCGGGAACATACTGTGGCATATTTCGAGTTCAGTTGGTAGAGAAATACCTTATGAAATTTGTTTACAATGAAGTCATCATTAGGGTACCTTCAGTAGATATACTACATAGTCGGGAACGTGTACCAACCAACCTAAACTAGAATGAAATACCCACATCAAGACATCGCAGCCCCGGAGGGAAGGAACCAAATCCCCCAAACGACTCGGTTGAGATCCCAGATTCCCAGTGCGGTATAGCATTTCGAGTGTCTCTAACCATAGCATTTTCGAGGGCGCCCTCGCGTATGAAGAATACTTCATGGAACGAGCATGCACTTTCTTTAAGTTTTCGAAACTGTCAGAGAAGCCATGTATATTACTCTTCAAATCAAAAGGCGCGAAATAAAAGAGGATTTCTATTGAAGTGACGAGAGTTAGGCGTTTGGCGAGAAGTTTGAGGCCTGCGGTGATGCGTGAAATTGGACCAGGATTTGGCTCTTGCCGTATAGTGATATGTTGGACGTAACGGACTTCAATGATGGTGCGTCGTGCGAAAAGCAGGAAACTATAAGCTTCAAGACAGAGTAGATCCCTTGTCTTGGTGTTGTGTGGATCGGGTGCTAAATTCTCCACCTCGTCGAAAAGGTGGGGCGACTTTGCAAAAATCTAGTCCCTCGCAAATAGTATACGTATATATATTAAAAGTGCTCCCTTGTCATCGTGCAAGCAATTGACGATTTCCTGAAGGATGCTTTTATTGAGTGTATGGCCGCAGTTGCGTGAAGAGCCCTCAGCGTTCTGGGTCACAGAAAGCCTTGTTTTCTTGACTTTCGAGCGACCCACGACTGAATGAAAGAATTGGCAAAGTTGGCGATAGAAGTTACAGAGATATGGTTCGTCCCTGACTGGAAGTTAATCGGGGAACGTGATTGGTCATGTGACTAACAGGACGAATCTCGGCCCGGATAATGACTCGGACCCAGACTCATTCCCCTCCATACATGCAACCACCAACGATGCATCATACGACACAAGCCCTCGTGAGCCCAATTCTTTCATTCAAGTTTTCTGTTCATCATATTACGTGACAGCTTGAATGTCTAATCCTTCAAGCATCGCCAATTGCAACTTCCCATCATCCCATCATCCCTATATCCCCCTTATCCTTCCCGAAATGCAATGAACACGGAGTTCTCCACTGTCGACTGCCGACTGCTTAATCTGGTTCGGATCCAAAGATACATACACGAGGCATGGTTTGGCGACCCTGCTAAAGATCACAATGTTAACCCAATAACAATCAGTCCTGTCGAGAACTCTGAATTGAGAGCGCGGCGAGCACCGTGAAAGCCAGCCATTTAAGTGGCGGAATACCTACCACTTGCCCCACACCTTCCGCCTGGAGTTTGACCGTCGCTCAGTATTATTGAGTCATCGTTAACCCCAAGTTGCATGGAGCCGAAACCAACCATGGACCATCACCTCTGTTTCTGACACATATGATGCGGCTGTTTGGTATGGGGACAGACAAACAATTCTCGAAAGAGAGGAGATTGAGTGGAAGTTCAACTTACTGCATGACCTGCACGAAGACACACGACGGGCGTCCATTTTTCTCCGGATAGTAAACTCATGCATGAACTTAGACAATGGGCTTAGACGTCTCGCATCAATATTCCGACGTATACGAGGTAACTCGGAAGTGCAACACGCCGGAGTCACATCCTACTAGGAGGAAGTAAAACACTTTTTTCTTCTCTCGAGCTTCTTCAGACCAGTGATCGTGCCTGGACCAGATCTTCCGATACCGGACATCTTAGCCGAGGCCCCTCCCCCCCAAATAAGGAGATTGTTGTGGGTTGTTGTTGAAAAACGACAATGGTGGCATCAGATGGCTACACCTCAACCGAGTTTTCACATTAGGCAAGCAGCATCGACAATATTGCGATAACGTTGACATGTTCGCCTTGGTTTATGAGCTCTTCATCGTGTTTATCCCGATATATTATCTGTTATTCTTCCAATGGCCTCCTGGCGCTATATCCCTGTTTATACTTCCTCTGTATCTTCCACTACACCAGCCAAACTATTTCTTGGTTTGTCACTCGAAAAATATGCTTCTTCTCACCAAAACTTGTGCAGCATCCATCTTTTACTATTCCTCGTAACAATGGGTTAGATGTCTTTTTGATTTGACACAACTGTCACATAAGTATATCACACTATATATTCCATATCCAACATATATCCCCTGTGATCTTACATCTAAGCACTGAGAAATTCCTTATTTGCACTTCAACGATGCAACTCGAATGCACTTCCCGTCTCTGGTGCGGATCGCTGAGCAGGTTAATTTGGTTGATGCATTGATGGCTTGCCGCCCCCTACCATCCTTCGGACATCACCGACATCCAAACTCGTGTGGGATCGGAAGATCTGACGCCTCTTGATATCGAACTTTTCGAAACATGAAGTACAAAGGGACCTGTTGTGCTCATATTCCTCTTCACCACGTGGTCATTTCCCGAAACACAAAGAACATGACTTAAAAATACACGTTATTGCTTCTCAATACAGTATCACTCTTCCCGACATTTCCCAACTGTGGAGATCTGAAAACACCGGTGTCATGTAGTTAATGCGGCGCAGATACATTCTCTCATCTTCCATTCTGATTACCAAAACTGCTTGTGATCATGAAGGTTAGCGGAACTGGTCAACAAGGAAGAGCTTAGGCGCTGCGTGCTGGTACCTTTTGATTTTATGTTTTCTCTACGTTTCCCCTATAAAAACAGGCTTGTTTTTCATACAATTCCTCAGTTCGCTTTCACGCAGCTAATCAATCATCAACATGTTCTCTCTCAGGTCTATTGCCTCTGTTCTGGCCCTCGTTGCCCTCGCTTCAGCAGCTCCCACCGAGTTGAATACTGAAACCCAGGTGCGGCCGATGCCACAGCCCCTCACCATTTCATCTACTAATTACACAGTACATGAAATAGCTTGCACCCCCAATTGTTACTGTCTGCACAGGCTACATTGCCACCCGCACCGGTTGTGCCGACATCCCCGTCATTGCAGATACTTGCGTAAACTTCACCGGTGGCCTCACCTTCTTGAATGATGAGGTCTCGACCGTGCATGTGCCTCTTGGATTCGCATGCACATTCTTCGAGTAAGTACCGATGTAAATGTCCTAGCCGCTGCAATGACTAAGGTCTGGCTTCATTTAGGAATTTTGGTTGCCTTTCAGTTGTAGATGGAGACAATGTTTTCCTCCAAGGAGGCACCTACAGTTTCGTACCAGGAGAAGGTGGGCCTGCCGATTTCAATGATGCGGCAAGCTCCTTCAGCTGCTCGCCTATCTTCTAGTTAGTGAGTCAGCCTAGTCATGATATATCCTGCTTAACCTGACATTGGACTTGTGCAAGTAATCATAGCTGTGTACTGGCTGGGGCTTCGTGATAACAAAGTGTTTAAAGACGTATATATATGTACCAATCTTGCGTTAAAGTACTAAAAGTTATCAAACAGTTTCATCAAATCAGAAGTGATGAGACCGTGTTTCCATTCTTAAATCAATTCAAATTAGTGAGAACCAACAAGCCAGAGACTTTCATGCACAGGCCATGGCAGAACAAAGCACAGATGTTGACTTGTGCTTTAACTGTGTGATGATATTATCGTCTGAAACGATTCGTCATTCATATTTAATCAGTGCATATCCTTGGAAGCCGAGATCAATAAAATGCCGATTGGAAGCACTGGAAATGTAGTATTTGCATGCGAGGCAGGCCTGAAGAGATATGATTTTTTGCTAAAGGTATTCGGATAGCAACCATAAGCCACAGATGGAGGTTGACAAAATACGTGAACATTAAATTTAAGAGGCTAGTTTGCTGGCTACTCATAGATGAAGTGCACCTGTAATTGTAAACAAAGTTAGCGGCACTTTCCTTCCTATGTATCAATCAATGGCGACCATGCGAGCTCGGTTACTATCAATGACTGTATGAGCTGCCATGACAGGGACCGCAACTCCAGACAAGGCGATCCTCTGTTGTAACATCAAACAGCCACTGAAAGGTGGATTGGTCACAGAGAGCTCAGGACCCTGGCACAATATCTAAAGCACTAAGGACGGTATCTCAAGCTGGGAAACATGAATGACAACAGGCAGGTCATCCTCGGTTCCAGATGAGCTTGTTGGAGGCCGCTGATTAAATCCTGTACTATAACTATGAATAGGTAGAGGAACCTATATTGGGGAACACAATAGCGACGTGTGCGTTGACATTTAACGGGGAAGGAGCGGGCATCGGACTGTGTTCAAGTCCCTGCACCAGGTTGCCAAAATATTGTCAATGAAATGTGCAAGGCGGTCGGGTGAGTGATTACTGTAAGAAAACAAAGAGTTTGAAAGAAGTGAACACGCAATTGTGGGTTGGGGGATAGCGCATTTCATTGCAGGTTTGAGCTTTGAGTGAAGCTGGTGCGTTCCGGGACGTGCGGGTGTCGGGTTGGTGTTGCCTGAGAAATTTATCGGTTCTGCTGTCAGTCATCTCGGAGCGATCCCATAAACTTGTTATCAGGGTAAATGCAATCCATGGAAGCAATATGTATAGGATTGAAATTTGAACAAGTGGAAGATTAGAGAGCTTTGATCTTATCTATCTTCAAAGTACTCGAAGTGCCCCTGAAGATATACGAACCATCTAATCTTGGCTGTGTCTGTCGCCAGGTTGATATTTTTCAGGGTCCGAGTTGTTCCCACCGTCAAAAGCCACTCTATATACACTGGGGTCGTCACCTTCACCAAAAGTATACACAAGTTGGTCTCAAGACTTATGACCTCGGCTTTTCTGGTGCATTTCATAATGTTCGTATGGAGGACCGTTCGGGATTCGGCAAGCTTACTATCCCGTTTCTTACAGATTACATGACAGTGTAACGTCAGAACCTTTTAACATTGCCAGTTGCAACTTCCTATGATCCCAACTTCCTGATTTCCACCTTATCATTCCGAGATTGCTATGAATACACAGCTTCTTACTGCTGACTACCGACTGCTTAATGCGGCCCAAAGATACACACACAAGGCATGGATTGACGAGTTCACTAAAAAAGGCACATTGTTAACCTGGCGCAACCAACCCTGCTGAGAACTCTGGATTGAAAACGGGCGACGGGCACCATGAAAGTTAGCAATTCAAGCGGTGGATTGTCTACCAACCCCCCCCTCCTCTCTGGCCGGGGTTCGACCGTCGCTCAATGTCATTGAATAAGCGTCATCCCCAAGTTGCGTGGGGCCGAAACCCCGGTTGTTCCTTCTGCTTCTTAGTGCGATGTCACACTGGTGTGTTACACCTCCAAATTTCCTCGTACATGTCGGAATACCGATGCCCAAGTCCATGAATTCACTATATGGAAGAGAATGAATGCCGCCGTGTGTCCTTTTCGCAGGTCATGCAACAACTTGAAATCCCACTCAACACCCTGCCTACCCGGACACCAAAAGCATCGGATGTGTCGGGATGAGCATTACGATGCCTTTTCTTCTTTCGAGCTTCCTCTCAGTGATCGTGCCTGGATAACGGACATTCTTGTCAAGAATCTTGAACTCTTCGAAACATAAAGCACAGTCCCAGTGTGTGTGGTACAAGCGCTATTTGGCACTGCACCAACTTCATTTCGCATATCTTTCTGACACCCTGTGTTGAACTTAGCAGCAAGGGAAGGAATGAGCGAGAAAGTAAATGAGTTAATTGAGATAATGAAATAAAGTACATAATTGCTCGCATAAATACATAAATAATATAACCCCTATAGAAATAGTAAATCATATGTGAGTCCGTTATAAAAACAAATGCGAAACTAATATGTCCATGTGATTGTACATGTCATGTGAAATGTCTGTGTGATGTGAATAGTAAGCCGGATCACCCTATTCTAACACCCTGCACTGTATGCTTATAGGATGGCGCAAATGGACCTGTTACGCTCATTTCCTCTACGCCGCGTGGTTATTTCCCAGAAGGAAAAACAAACGTGACTAGAAAATACGCGCGCTATTGCTTCTCAATATAATACCACTCTTTTTGACATTTCTCAATTGTGGAGATCTGAAAACACCGGTATCATGCGGTTAATGCGGCGCAGATACATCCTCCTGTCTTCCATTCTGATTATCAAGCATCTGTGATCCCGAAGATTAGCAGAATTGGTCAAGGAAGTGCTTAGGCGCTGCGACCTGGTACCTTTTGATTTTATGTTTTCTCTGTTTTCTCTATAAAAACAGGCAGGTTTTCATACAATTCTACAGTTCGCTTTCACGCAGCTAATCAATCATCAACATGTTCTCTCTCAAGTCTATTGCCTCTGTTCTGGCCCTCGTTGCCCTCGCTTCAGCAGCTCCCACCGAGCTGAATACTGAAACTCAGGTGCGGCCGACGCCAATGCCCCTCACCATTTCATCTACTAATTACATAGTATATGGAATAGCTCACGCCCTTAATTGTCACTGTCTGCACAGGCAATATCTCCCCCCGCGACGGTTGTGCTGACATCCCCGTCGTTGCAGACACTTGTGTCAGCTTAACCGGTGGCCTCACCTTTTTGAATGATGAGATCTCGACTGGGCAAGTGCCTTTTGGATTCGTATGCACATTCTTCGCGTAAGTACTGATACAGATGTCCTGGTCGCCGCAATGACTAAGGTCTGGCTTCATTTTAGGAACTTTGGCTGCCTTTCAGTTGGAGATGGAGACAATGTCTTCCTCCAAGGAGGCACCTACAGTTTCTCTGCTGTACCAGGAGTTGATGGGACTGTCAATTTCAACGATGTGGCAAGCTCCTTCAGCTGCTCGCCTATCTTCTAGTTTGTGAGTCATTCTGGTCACGAATTTCTTGTTTATTTATCCTGACATTGGACTTGCGCAAGTGATCATAGTCGTGTACTAGCTGGGGCTTCGTGACGAGGAAGTGTTTAAGTGCACACATATGTACCAATTTTTTGCGTTGAAGTACCGAAATTTATCCAACAAATTCACCAACCCAGACGTCATAAGATCATGTTCCCGTTCTTATGCCTTAGGGAATATATTTCAACGTCATATAACCTCGGTTTCTTAACAGGTTAAATAGCTTCGTCGGCGCTATTATGCCACTATCATAACCTGTATATCAAGGTTAGATATCAGGCATTTGTGGAGACGCCGTATTATGATAATGATTAACAGCCGAGAACTTTCCGTTGTGACAGATGCTACAGATATGCATACGAAAACGAATTCTACTCTGAGACATGCATATCTTTGATGTTATATCTACTCTGGAAGACAACTAAGTAAACCCTGTAATTTCCTCAGCACGAATTCTTGTGTGTCTGCATCGACATCTTGAATTGTTGTTGCATTGAAGACACTGACAGTTGCATAACACCCTAACCGTATAGTCGCCAGCTCATCAGTTAGCTGAGTCTTCCCGCAGCTCTCCACATCTCTGGTTCCTTCCGACGGTACGGCAATACGAGTGAATATCCAAGAGATACTTGACGCCGTTGGGCAGTTCTCCGTTCCAGGGAAATTCACATTTATGGTGGTACCAGGCGGTAGGATAGGGCCCTCCAGGTTCGAAAGATATATCTGGAGGAATGTCAATGTCAGGTTGTTATATGTTGCGGCGGCTAAGGAGAATTTTGAGGTCGGATCTGATTCGAGAGTTGTATACGATATTTGCGCAGCAGTCGCACCCGAAAAGGCAATGGATGGGGAACCAAGCAATGCTGCTGCTGCTGCCGCGCGTCTATGGGGATATTTGGTTCATAACGAGACTGGATGTAGACTGGTGGGGTACATACACGGTTGCTGAACCTGTAATAACCGAGCCGAGGTTATCTAAGGAGCAAAGTGTTAATTTCCACCAACTAATAACAGAACGCGGCCATACTGCCAACGTTTGAACCGCTGATAATGAGATCAGGTGGGGATCGAAAGAGTTTTGGAGCGAGTGTCTGAATCCCATATGTAACAGCATCGACACTGGTTATCTTGTTATAATGGTGTTTTCAATGAAAAACAAAGATATGAGCTCACGGGAACGCATTTACATAATTCAGATGTCCTACATAGTCATATCGTCAGGCTCTGCGATAATACTGATCATTCATGCCCGACTCACGATCACTAACGTTAAATCCAACAGCCGGTGATCCAACGGGGCACGTATCAAATTCACATGGAGTCGTTAACACACTCGGAATTGCAGTTGAATTTCCAGTCCCAGATTTATTCACCGCAGGCGCAGACATTAGGATCTGGATGCCATATTGAGTTCATACACACGAGAGATGGAGAGGACTGACGTCAAATCCTGCCGTACGTAGTGCATCATATTCCGATCTAATCTGAGCCACAGCCCATCCATCATCATTGGTAAGAACGACTTTCAAGTTGGGAAGGACGGAAGCGGCCAAATTGGCCTGGCTAAAGACGAGGACGAGAAAATGTGCAAAGAATGAGCTCAAATGCATGGCGGCTCCTTGATCGTGTCGGGCAGGAAAACCTTCGCTGACCCTTCCTTCTTTTATTCACCTGTCGATGCTATTGGTCCGCAAGCACTTGGGTTTCGTGACGTCTCTTCGAGAAGCTCCAAGATGTACATGTGTTGCTCTGAACCAACGAGAAGCTTCGATCAGGTTGGATGGGAAGCCGAGTCATCATGTTACTTACAAGAAGATGTTGTAACTAGATGGTAAGTACCAAATCAATAGGGGACTCCCGGGGAAGAAGTCATATGACTGTTTTCCCTGGGATTATGACCAGACTTCAGACTGTGCAAAGATGCCCGAATCAACGCGCACCCTTATATGATCCTTATACGCCGATGCTCCTTCATACCGCCGTATCGGCTCCGGCCTCTCCTTCTCCTGGTTCATTTTCTGTGCGTCAACATTCAATATTCAGTATCCAACCCCGCCACGATTAACGCTCGGAATAACCCACTGGCATTACCCCAAGCATACGACGACCAGTTCCGAGTTCTATCAAGTCTTCCCTGTACATCAAGATGTGCTGAAACAAAGGGCCGTCTGAGAAACCTGCTGCCATGTTAGTATGTAGCAGTCAGATGAACGGAAAGAGAACGCACTTTAAATGATCATCTCCGTTTCTCGATTTCTGCGGCTATATCGGGAGTAAGCAGCACCTCTTTGATTGACGCTACATTCACCCCTTCCCGCCCCTATAGTATTTCGCTTGATTAATTGACGTATGATTTGAGATGATTTGAGGTGTATTGGTCTTTTGTAGCACTCGGTCCTAGACGATTGGGGGCTGGGCATTGTTATGGGTCCACATCAATCCTGAGCCCTTGCCAGTTCATGATATAGTGTGTAGTGTCACGCTATGTCTCCTTTTTCCTCAAGCCTCGCAGCGAACCCTGTCTGGCAATGCGAACTGGGTGCTAGACAGCACGTGTAAATATTCAGGTGGACACACCCTTCAAGTTTGTTCTCATTTAAGCAGCATCTTCGGAATGGATAGTAACACGTCTTTGGGCAGTCTCGGCCTCGAGGAAGGAGCAGTCCTTAAATAGGAAATGACAGATAAGAGATACTTGGGTGCATTGAAACACCAGCTGCCAGTGTGATCTGGGAATTTGAATGACAGGAACACAGTCCAGAGGCTGGTGTACTCATTTCATTTAATCTTGTCTTTGTCTTGCACAAAGACAAGACAAAACATATTATCAAACTGGATAAAGGACAGTAGTAAGTGGATACAAGTGCAGAAAAACGAGGTACAAACAAAGAAACAAGATATATTGTTTCAAATTGACGAGGGGAGAGTTCAAGTGTTCATAATTTAGTCGAACAGAGAAATGCCTCAAATACAGGTTAGAAATTGATGGAGCAGATAGCTCATACTTGCACACAAGAACGAATATGCCCATTATCTGGATGGCGCACCGTTAGATATTCCAAGCCCTTCCCGCACAGTACATATACTCACCTCAGTAGAAAGCAGTTACGAATCTCATGAAGCGGCCCAATTTGATAGGAGCAATGCCTCTGGCCTGAGGATAACAATACAGTGGCCTTTTAGGGCCAGTACAATTCCTGGGGAAGCAAGTTTGTGTTAACGCCAGGATTGAAAGATCGAGAGGAAAACTTACAAGGTAAAAAGTTTGACGTCGCCAGTATTATCACTCGAACATTACCGGGTACGTCACTTTCCAGCTTAAGATTCAACCACAACGATAAACCGTCTGACCACATTATAATTTCTCCATGAAGACCATCACCAATAACGGAGGAGCGAACGATGCAATCCTTGCTTGGGGGCTTCACGACATGACCGATAAAGGATGCAATAATATTACCCTTTGATTGCATATCTTCTATAATTCCGTATTCAGAGCGTCCATATTTTTTAGCCAGAGCAATCATGCGGTCGAGGACCTTGTTGAGAGAAATAACAGTGTTTTTGACAACTTTAATGTGGAAGCCCGCTGGGTAGATAGCGTGGACCTAGTCCTAATGTTCCTTGCTGATGTCGTCAGGGAGGACATAAGAGTATCCATACTGATGGAAACGGTGGCGTATGTCGATGATGTGCTCTTTCTCGGGGCTGGGGTATCAGGCAATTTCCTGATCTCTTCGTCGATTTTGAGATCCCTAAGAAACTCTTCTGCATGCCCGGCGGTTATCGGCAGCATGATACTACCATCCGTAGGACGCAGGCTCTGATAGTCGTAAAGGAGTGAGTTGTATCCGATACCTGAAATGAATCGGTTTTGACCACTATTAATGAGTTGAAGGAGACAGTCCGAGTCAGTAATCTGTAAATGCATACAAGGCACAACCTAACTCACATACGGCTCTGAATATTCAACAATGAAGCTAGTCCCAGTCATAGATGTAACATCAGTACCAACTACCCCGGAAAGCCTTATATGGGAAGCGTGCAACTATTTGAAGGCGTCCGTGACCACTTTCTCTCCAATGTCAATCGTAAAACCAGCATAGTTCCATATGTATGTGGAGATACGCCCAGCTACTCGGAGTTCCCGAGGCTGATCGGAAGGTCAAGAAGTCAGCGAGTGCCGCCGCCTATCTATCCCATTAAACATTTACGCACCACGATGAGCGATTGAATTTGAAGTAGTATGCGAGGGGGATGCCATGATTGCAGTAGCAAATTTATATTCTCTCTCTCCTCTACAAAACTCAAACTTGCGACAGCTAGCCTTTCTATAGAAACGATTTAGGGTTGCAGAAGATCTTCGTTTTCTCCACATTCGGTAAAGTTCATTCGAAATGCAACGCACCTTAATCTTTTTTGCACCCATATATTGTCTTGCACGAAACCGCGACAGCAGTAATTGAAGACGGAGTAGGTCCTTGCAACCGATATCAAAGACGATTTTGTATTGCAGGACATCGACCTGGTGACTCCGGCTTTTGACAAGAGCATTGCTCCCGAATGCAAACACTCGGTTGGGCGGCTTGTGCTGCAACACAATGGGGAACAGAGAAGGTTAGATCGCCCCGAAACCGAATAGCGGCCTTGTTTCATAATACCTTTGCAGTGGGTAGGATAGCGTGTCTAGAAAATCCTTTCCGCTTAAGTGGCAGCGTCGACCTACTCTTTGATCCTTCACATATACACAGTAAAACAAATTCTTTCCTTCGACGATCCTATTTGATTGCTCTGTCTGTGGTATGAATGAACGCAAGACTACAAATAAACGCGTTAAACTAAGATAAAGCAAAAAAAAAAAAGCCTCAAAGCAGAGAGAGCGCGCAGAAGTGAAAAAAGAAGACATGAAAACTCGTCAACCCGGGAGCCAACAATTATAAGAGTACACCAAATCCTCGCCGGGAGTCAGCCGCCACGGGGCGACGCGAAGGGGTCATACCAATCAGCATCGAGGACTAACGAACCCAACCATACAATGATCAAGGGATCTCCAGTAGCCCTCGTCTCCAGCATGCCAAGCACAGGTAAGAAACACGGTCTTTAATTTCTTCCATCGCCGTTGCCACGACCATTGCCGTTCTGCCTGTCTCCAGTCGTCGCCTCAGCGTCCTTTGTGGCCGCATCAGCCTTTCCGCCCTTGGTGGCAGTATCCGCGGGGGCAGATGCCTCGGCAGCAGCAGCGCCCTTGCCTCTAGTCGGTTTATCAGTGACCTGGGCGGGCTCGGCTTTCTCTGATGCAGAGGCGGTAGCGGTAACTGCTGCTTTGCCGTCCGTGGCGGATGCTGCTCCCTTGCCTTTTGCGGAGGACGTCGCCTCATCCGTTGCAGTGGGGGCTGCGGCGCCGCCCTTTTTCGAGGCGGTGGCAGTCGCGGAACCTCGACCTTTGCCAGTTGCTGTAGCTTTTCCAGTAGCGGTTGCTGCAGCAGATTCGGAGACGGCGGCAGAGCTGGCGCCGGCCTTGCCAGTGGCAGTGGCAGAGGCGGCAGCGGAGCTAGCACCAGCCTCGTCAGAAGCGGAGGCGGAGGCAGAGGCAGAAGCAGAGGCAGAGGCAGAGGCAGAAGTGACAGCAGAGGCGGCGGCAGAACTAGCGCCGGCCGTTCCGGTTGCAGTGGCGGAGGCGGAGGGTAGAGAGCTCACGGAGGCAGAGGCAGCGGGGGCAGGAGCGGCACCGACAGAACCCGGGAGGGGTTTTCCATCTGCGGTAACGGTGAACTAAAAAAAAGTTACGGTGTTAGTCGGATGATAGGCAACCGGCGGTGGCGGTTCACGTACGTAAATAGCATCGTCGAGAGATCCATGCTGGGCAACTGGTACGATGACAGGTTGATGGTTGGAGGCAGCGTTAATGGAGGAAAGCTTGTAGAATCCGGCGGGAAGACCATTGGATACGTCAGCGGTCAATTTACCGCCGGCAGCAGGGGCGTTCAAACCCTTGAAAAAAGCGAATTTCTTGGGGTCCGTGACGGTTGTCTGGTCGATGGCAGAAAGCTGCTCGATAACGACATGGGAGTGACCCTGGATTAGGCCTTGGGCGTTAAGGAACTGGGGTGCGGCGAAGTAGTTGGCCTGGGCGTTGACGAAGAATCCGGTTTGCATGTTCTTAATCTGCATTTCAATGGTAAATGCAGTATCGGCCTTTACGGTACCAAAGTTCTTAGGGAATGAGAATTTCGACGAGGGCATGTTGTCGATGGAGGGGATGACACCGATCGGGGCGGGGTTGCAGGAACCCGTCGTGATCTGTTTACCGTTGGTAATAGGCAAGTTCGGAACAGTCAAACAAAAGTTGATAAAGTTGTTTGTCGACGTGATCGATGCGACTTGGCCGGCAGCGGGAACATCCTGACCGTCATTGGCAAAGCCTGCGGCGATGACTTTGGGATCAAGAGCTAGAGATGTGATCAATCTATACATATCACTGTCGGAACAAGAAACCCAAATACATACTTAGAGAGGTTTGGGCGTTTCCTCCAGGAGCGTTGCCATTTCCAGCATTGTTGTTGTTGTTCCCGGTGTTTCCGCCGCCATTTCCATTGTTCCCATTGTTTCCGCCATTGTTCCCACCATTATTTCCAGTGTTACCTTTACCGCCGCCTGTGCTGATGTTGGTGTTCGTCTGGAGAAACATCAGCTGTGAGGATGAGTATAGAAATCGGGTTCACATACAGCACCGCGAGAAGTTGTGGTTTGCGAGGCACCATTACCTGCTAAGGTCTTCATCAGCTATCACCCCAAGGTCAACAAGACAATTTAAGCCCACCTTTTGACGTGGTAGCGCCCCTGGTCGCAGTTGCGCCTCGGGCAGTGGTCGTACCTCGAGCAGTAGTCGCAGCTCTGGTGGTAGTAACCTTCGCCGTGGTGGCAGCCCTTGTTGTTGCAGGGTTTCCTTTACCGCCATTCCCATTCCCATTGTTGTTGTTGTTGCCGGTATTGCCTTTGCCTGTACCATGATGCATGAGTTCTCAAGTCGGAAGATCCCCCCTAGCTGAGCTGACCGTTATTGCCCTGATTGTTGTTATTACCAGTATTATTGCCGGTATTGCCTTTGCCTGTACCATGGTGGATGAGTTCTCAAGTCAGATGATCCTCCCCTAAGTGAGCTGACCATTATTGCCCTGATTGTTGTTATTGCCGGTGTTTCCCTTGCCGCCGCCGGGAGCTTGATTGTTTCCGCTGTTATTGCCGTTCCCGGGTTTGGCGGTTTCGGCAGCACGAGCTGTTACAGTGACAGTCTGGATGACGGTACTGACTACCTGAGCCTGGTTTTTGCGAACCGATAAGATACCCGAAAATAATTAAGAACGGAATCACTCACGTCACATGATGCAGGAGGCTGATGCCGTGCGGGAGCAGCCTGTGCAGCGAAGGACGAGAGAGAGATGGTGAGGAAGGCCACCAAAAGTGTTCGCGAAAACATGTCGTTAAAAAGAGGGTTAGAGGTTTTTCAAAAAAAAAATGAGTGAATTATGCGTTGAGCTGATGACTTTCAAAGATCGACTTTTGCAGCAAAAGGAAGAAAACGACACCAGTGTCGGGCGTTCGTAGTCTTGGGGTCGCACTAGGCGGCAGCCGTAGGCAAGAGCAGGACGAGACGGAAAAGGGGGAAGGGGAAATGGAACGAATCAAAATGCCGGGTGCCTTAGCTTATATATGATGTCCACATGCCTCCATCTCCATCCACCATCCAACATCCCCCCGGCATCCCTCGGCTGTTCCTATTTGCTCCTGTATTTTCTCTTCACCCCCGAACTTTCCGACCCCTCCTCCTCTCCCTCTCCTGCCCTCCATCCCAGTAGCAGTAACATAGACGCCCGTCTTCTAACCTCCACCGGAACACCAGTTGAACACAATCAACAAGTGGAGAGCGCTCACCCCACAGCGCCCATTGACTTGCCCCGAGACTAATGGGGACCACCGGTTGCCATCCTATCTATATCAATCCTTCGTTGATGACAGGGGCGACCGGTACCGTACGCGATCTACAGAGACTTGGACAGACGGCTGAACCTCTCCGGATTGCACAAGGAAGTCCCCACGATTTGCGTTCTGTATCAACCTTATGACAGCTTAACAATGATGTAAGTATTTTAATCGTCCTGGAGCCTGATTTCACGCGTCAACTCCAACTCCGACGTGTGTAGCCACGTTCTTCGTCTTTTACCACCTCCAGTTCTTCGCTTGACACCGTAAATCCCACAGACAGGGCACATATCCGCCGGTTTCAAACCTCTGATCATCTACAGACTTCACCAGACCTGATGACGAGAGAGAGAAGAAAACTGATATCTTAAATGATGATCTGCCAGAATTTCCCTCTTCGTTTTAGTTTTTCGAATTCCTTACCACCGTTGTATATATAGGTCATTCGATATCATGATCAGCCTTGGTTAGGCGAACTGATTTTCACATTGACATCCACCGAATATTGCTTGTCCCCCGTTGAAGTTTCTCTTCCTGCTGGTATGCACTCGGATACGCGAAAGCTCAACGGTTGACATAGCAGCATCAAACATCAAAACTAACAAGAACCTGCACCTCCTCCGAGTCGCGCTCAGGCCCTAAATGTCCTGTCCGTCTCGGAAGTATCTTGATCATCGTCATCGGGCGTTCGCTCATCGTTGCCATTGAGACTCATTAACACTCCAATGATCATGGAATTTGATGAATACTTGTATCGATAATCCCTCGGAGGCTCACCCCCACTTTACGTCTGCGCATCACCATTCATCACTCTTCACCTTGACTCGCAAGCCTTACTTGTAACTATGTGCCGCATGTAAGTACGTAACTGTGGTCCAGCTATGTCATCCAATAACGCGTCCATGATCGCTTGTACCGGCTGCTATACCTTCCAAGTTGACGTTTGTGACCTTGTCGCCCGCACTTTGGAATTCGAAACTCGCGGAACTGAGATCCCCATCAGAATGCACTTAGGCACAAGCTTTGACAGATGCCGGAGGTTTGATAATTCGTGATCTACCCAAAAGAGATGATATCATGATCGGATATGTTGTTGGCGCTGTATAATTACTACTGCGGTCCACGAATAACACTACAATCTTCATTTTTGGACATCGTGAAGTGAACATCAAGTACTTACTGCTGTGTTGAGTACTGCAGTGACTGGACCACATAGATGTGGTCGATTCTCTGACATCAGGCGCGCCCAGGGTATCCGACCGTCTCAGACTGTTGTCAAGAAAGCATCACTATCGTGATTCACATAGAACGTTGATTCACAAGGGGTCTTGAGATGGGCGGTACGCAACATCTTGTCAATGATATTGCGCTCTGTTGAGAGGTGCTATCGCCAACTAGATCATTGCAAGTAGGTACAAGTACATTGGAAAATATCTGTACATTGATGTCTAAAATGATATCATCATCGACTATGTCGAGCGCCATCCCCCCTCCTCCGCGACCCCCGCCAGCTTCTCTGACTACTCAAAGGAAGAATTTACCAAAGGTACGACCGCAATATAATAACAGAAGACCCTAGAAAGGGTTGACAAGCGATAGGCAGCAAGAAGGGGAACCCTAACGCAAGAAAAGGGAACATCGATGTTACAAGCACAATCAGGAGGCACCACCACATACGTAGTACCGGTGTCAATCTAGCTCAACGTTAAAGCTGGTCACCTGAGGTAGGTACGCTCCGGCTGCAAGATCCAACAGATGCACGTCGTCGTAAGAGATAGCCCCATTGTAACCTCCGAATGTAAATAAACGGCTATCCGCAAGGATGGTAGAATGGTAGCCCCGTGGCGTTGGCGTTTTCCCAAAAACTTGTCGTTGTTCGTATTCGAGAGAGACTGTGATACGTTAGATCAGCGCATATACTTGAAACGAGAATGGGGACGAACCAAGATTGAAAAGGAGAAGGTCGTTGCAATAGTCCATGCCATCGTGTCCACCGAATATGAACAAGTAGGAGCCTACTTGTGTCGTCGTATGTGTCATACGTTTATAATGAGTCTTCACATGTATCTGATTCCAGACCAAAGTATCTGACAAGCTTATAAGGGCAAAAGAACAAAACCCTTAGCAAAGGGTCATCATACCGAGATCGAGGCACCATATGTCAAAGAAAAATTCCTTCGCATTGCTCCCTCCTACCACGATCATCACATTCCCAACGAGATTGGCGGTGTGGTACCCTCGCGGATCGGGTTTTCGCCCTGTGGGGTGTTGCTGCTCCCATTTCATATGAGCCATGTCCGACACATCTAATGTCCACACGTCCTGCAATGCCGTCATGCCGTTTCCTCCTCCAAATACCCATATCTTCTGTTGGTAAAGCACCGCAGTATGCGCACGACGACAAGGAGGGTATGGTGCCTTTATCTTAGGGCGTGCCCACGTTCGCGTTGAGATGTCAAGTACGTAGACTGTATCATAGTAGGTAGCCCCCTGCCCTCCTCCGAAAACAACGAGTTTGCGATCGACCAGAGTGGTTGTGTGAGCTCGACACGCAGGTGGAATATCCCCTTTGGTATCCCGTTGCGCCCACTGCATCGTTTCTGTTCCACAAAAGTCAGCCCGTCATCATTCGCTGTGTCAACTCTCGGATCAGGGCAGTGAACGTACCGGTATCGAAGCAGTAGATATCCTTCATGTCTTTCGGCGTATAATTGTCTTCGCATCCTCCAAACACCCATGCCGTCGTATCGATTAAGTTCACGCTGTGGGCTCGCATCGTCCGCGTCGGGAGCGCACCATAGACGGGCGCCCGACTCCAGTACATCGCGGTGCTGGGGGCAGATTCGACATCCTTGTCGTGTGGTAGACGTGGCGTGCTTCGGGTCTTCTGTGTCGGGGGATGTGCAGTGGCAGATTTCCGTGAGGCCGTGGCAGATGTCGAGCTCGAAGAGGAATGTTTCTTGCCGCCACTGGAAGATGGAAGTGCCTCGCCACTAGAAGGTCGACCCAATGTTCTCACACTTGGTGTCGGAGCCTTCCTGGAGCTACGAGAGCCCGATCCAGAACCTGATGCGGCAGGTGCACCGTGGAATGTGCTGGTAGAGGAGGTGGACCCATTCGTGTTGGGGTTAGGATACGGTAAATTCTCGATAAGAGGACTGGATGGTGCTGTGAGCACACCCTCTTCGGGAACATCACTCAGGCTGCGTACACTCCCCATGACTCTGGATTGCGCCCGTCGTGGGGTCGTTGTTGAAGTTGACAACAGCTTCAAAGGATGAGGAGATTGATCTTCGACGCGAAACTGAGTTTGTGGCTCTATTTATTTGATAAATCGGGGAACGAAATCTTGGCTGACGAGTTCGGTTCGCACACATACACGGCCATAATCTGTTACGTTGTTCAACTATGTAATTTAACATGTAACATACGGCTGGATAGCTATTGATCTCTAGAAAGGCGTATCATTGGTGCGAATAGCAGCCGCTAATTTGGTAAGCAGGTCAATATCGATCGCAACTTATCTAACACCGCTGCCTGTGTGCCCGCGCTGACGTCGGCCTTCGTGGTAGCATTGAACACACTGACGGTCGCAAAGCAACCCTTTCTTATGGTCGATGACTCGTCTGGCAGGTGGCTGGTCCCACAGGTGACCACGTCGGTAGCGCCGGTGTTGGCAGCGATCCTAGTAAAAATAAAAGAGAAATTTGACGCAGCGGGACAACTGGATGTTGATGCATAATTGACGTTGACACTGACTCCGGGTGGGAGAATGGGAGCCGGATTTGCAATCAGGGTTTGAATAAACTTGAGGGTGAGTGATGTATAGGTGATGGCGGCGCGCGTGCCTGATGAATTCGGGCTTGAGGTGAGAGTCGTGTATGATACCGCGGACGCGGACGCCCCTGAAAATGCCATCGACGGAATCCCTTCCGACGCAGCTTCTGACGCCGCTCCCCTGTTTACGCCTTTAGTATAAGATATCCTGTTCCGCGAATTCGGAGACATACACTGTCCCGGAGATCGCGACGGTGCCAGGACCGAGGTTATCTAAATTGGGGTTCAGCCCTCAATTGACAATTGTAAAAAAAACGCCTTACTCCCAACATTGGATCCGCTTATGACGAAATCAGGTTTCGATTTAAGGAGTCTCGGCGCCAGGGTTTGGATGCCGAAACGAACGGCATCAACACTGTCCGGTTTTCATGAAATCTCCTGACACATGAGGGGTCTGACACACATACGGAAATGAGTTGACGTAGTTCAAGAAGGCTATTCAATAATCTAATTAGTTAGGTACACAAGATATAATTGGCATCCCGACTCACGATCAGTCCCATTTGCACCTTCTGGGGGAGAGCCGGTCGGGCAAGTACTGAATTGACAAGGTTGAGTCAAAACCGTTGGTGGCGCAGTAGATGAACCCGATCCCGATTTGTTTTCGGCAGGGGCGGACAACACAACCTATAAGAAGATCTTTGAAGTGTTCCACAGGAGTTACAATGTCAACAAACCTGGAAGCCAGCAGCTCGAAGGGCATCATACTCTGCACGGATTTGTGCTACTGCCCAGCCGTCGTCATTAGTCAAAACAATTTTCTGTTCGAGAGTATGGGTCGCGAGGCAGGCAAAAAGGAAGAAGATGAGAGAACCCCGCATTTCAATTTTTGGGGAGATTTGCAAGGTGGATGGGTCCCTTTAAAAAGCACCAACCTTCATGAACGTGTGTAGACCTGATAAAGTGCAAATGTGAAGAGGGGGTTGATTATCGGGTGCAGACAAAGTTTCCCTTGTCAGCCGTCCACACAGTTCAGCACATGTCTCTGGAATGGACGGCTGTGTAGCATATGGATATCGACTTGTGTCGGATAAAAGACCTATGGGTGAGAAAGATTAATGTTCAGAAGGCGGTCCGGGTCTATTTTTCGACAAACGTTCATTTGCTCGAGCCATGTTATTGGCTGAGAAGCCTCAAGCGATATCCACAAATAACCAGCCTCCTCGCGGAACCCGAAGGCTGATTATGAGTGTTCTCTTAAGTCTTAGGAGGTTGGATGATGAATGGATTATTTATGAACGGTTATGTTGAATTAATCGGTGGTACGCGTGGTCTAGACTGGACCCGGTAGGCAAAATTGCGGGTGAAAGTGTCTTTGACGGTATGGGACAAGAGTGTTCTCTAATGTGGCGAGGTTTCTTTGCCGAAGTGGTTTTCAGTTCAAAGGCTTGTATATTCAACATTAGTAAAGAAGTCGATCATCGATTTGCCGCTGATAAGGGACGCAGGAACATATTTTGAGTTTTCGAAGCTCCAGAGGGAATTTTGTCTGGCCTTGGGGGGCATATCCAGCGGGCTGTCGTCCTAATCTCCCCCTTGCTTTAGGACTGGAATCAGTTGCTGCTAAAACTTGTTCCTGCGCGGACGGATGTTGCCTAGCAATACCAAATCCTTCGATTGGGACCAAATGTCGCTTGGTATTACACAAGATGTTGGGCAGATGTCCCCCACAAAATCAATACCGTGGAAATGGGAGGACCGATGAATGGCCGGTTGGGAAAGCCTCCTGAAGTTAATAGGGTTATAAGGATTTGGTGATTTCTTTTTTGGTACAATCAAAGAGGGACACACATTGTTTCCTGGGATGCAGCGATGCATGTAAGGATACGGTTAACTCGAATTACAATGAGGAAGACCACAAATCTTCCACGTATGTTCCAGATAAATGTCCATTTACAGGTATTTCCTACCATAGAGGTTAAGGACTATGCAGGCGTTCCAGGCCCTGGCTCCTGAAGCTTCCTCTCGTCAGGACCGGTCGCCAGTAGGTGACTTTTCGCGGAACAACGACGCTGATGAGGACTAACCCTAGGTTATATACTTCAATGGTATGTTTAACTTAGCGCATGGTCGTTTGATGCAAGCCTGACGGGGGAATGGTGGAATTAATGAGGTTTGGTAGTTGGCGCCATTGGGTCCTCGGATAACCGTTGATTCAAAATCACGTGCGTAGAGTTGTTTGTGACTATCGCCACTATTCCTTCCAAATGAATAAATAAACAAGACTAGTTATCTACTCGGCGAATGAGGTAGGTCATATACTGTGCTAATCATAAACTTTCAGACGCAATACTTTAATTGGTCTAAACCTAAAGCCGACTTGTCCCAAGCCGATTTGAGTATTCAGCAGGAGTCTAGGACGATAAATAAAGAGAAGTACATAATCACCAATATACATTTTACAATTAGATTACGCATTATACCATCCTTCATCAAACAGTGGCTCCCGTTATATGGACTCACTCATTCAATTTCATCCTGGTACTCCTGAATAGTTGCACCATGCCGACAGGAATCAGAGTTGGATCGACAACCTCAAGCCCACCAAATCTCGCGACGACCTCTCCCCCGTATAGCGAGACGACCCATTTTGTATACCAGTCCATCGCCCACCATGTTCGTGCCCGCATTTGTTTTGTTGCCGCCCAAGAAGGTTTCTACAGAAGGAGTGAGTAGAAGCATCTTGGGCAATGAGATGTGAAGCATCTCGATATAGCTCGTCGTCCAGCTAGTTAACCATGTCTCCCGTAAAGTGCAATACTCTTCGAATGACATGATTTTTTCGTCTGTGCGCTGCCTGTCCTACGATACCGCAACCTCCCAGTGCTCTTTGAAGTTTTGATAATGCATAGAATCAGCTACAACCGCGCGGGAGAAACTGTCGAGCTTTGGCTCGTCCACGGATACGAGCTGTCTATGCTCTTGTACAGCGAACATCTCAATCATGGGATTGAGTAATTCCAAGCCACCGCTTCTGATTGGCAAGTAGAAGTAACCTTGGGGGAAATCACACACGCCGAAGCGCTGTTTAATGATGTCCCGCAAGTGAGCAACAGCGCCGCCTTTGATGTTCGGGAACAAGTCTCGTTGGATCCGCGCAAGAGTATCGATGACGTCTTCAATATGTTTCTCGCCAAAGCAAACGGCGGGAAGCCCACCAAAGTTCCTGGTGAAGAAGGCCATATACTTGTTATATGCATTGATGATTGACCCAGCCAAAAACGGACTTGGTAGCCGCTAGTTGGCGACGAAGCTCAATGATATGGGTATCGACACCCTTCTGATCGATGATGAAACAATACGAGGAAACCCCAACGAATGTCGCCAGCAGGAAGGCCAACAACATCATTTAAGCCGAAGACTGCGGAACCTGTCTTGGTTTCATTGAATTTGAGACCAACGAGATCAGCATATGTGTTCGTCTCTTTCCAACCTGTAGCACAGTTCTTGGCCTTTGCATCCCATAACCATAGATCGTCATGCATGCGGTGCAGGAATAGCCCTTTGGTCCTTTGGTTGACAGCAAAGTCCATCCCAAAGAAGATTACTTTCCCACAAACGGCGACATAGCTAATGGGAGTACCACGCTTGCGCATGCGTATCTCGCCAGCAGGATCGTGTTTAAAGCGCAAAGGGGCTTGAAGGAACGTCTCGAAGAATGAAAGCTATTGCTCTGAGACCCTAAAATTTTTTTAAAGTGTGAGGATCGAGGAATGAAGGACCGAACCACTCTAAGTCGGAGCGAACGACCGCGTGAGAGCCATGAAGAGTTCTGTTGAGTTGGGATTCTGTCGCCATAATCTGAAGCAGTTTTGTTTGACCGAAACTGGACTCATGACACCGTATTCGAGAGCGGGAGCATCCAGAAGGTCATCGTAAGCGGTAGGTTGATCAGCAGTGCTGGAGAGCTGGCTGAGGAAGAAGTGTTTTTTCTGAAGCTTCCGGCGATACGCCCCAATTCCCGAGGCCTGAGCACTTGTGGTATTCAGTTGTTCCCCGATACGCTGAATCTCAGGTGTAGAGTGGGCTAGGTAAGGGGTTTTCCACACTTTACTTTCAAATACACGAAGGTTGAACCTGCCAAGCAACGCCGATGTCGGAGGAGTAGTGAGTCAATAATTTCAGGGTCAGTGAACGCCTTGACAAACCGCATTTAGTAGGAGCCATGATGATAAAAAAGTTGGAACTTGCCTATATTTCCCGTTTAAGTGTCGGCGCATCTCGATGGCAATACCCTCAGCAGGCCAGGATCAGGTATCAAGGCTTGTCACACGCATGTTCAGAACGCTTGCGACTTTATCTATGATAGTTGCATTATCGAGAAACTCTGCCAGGGTGGCTCGTTTGCCTTCATCCATAAGCCCAGAAGCAAGTAGACCACAAATAGCGTTGTGAACGTCCGATGCCGATAAATTTTCACGCCGAAGTCTTGCCCCGAAAAATTCATATCATTTCGAAGGGATTTAAGTTCTAGGGCGGCGTCTTTCGCAGAGAAGAGATCCTCCATGTATGATGTAAGCTTTTCCACATCAATGGCCTTTTCTTCAAAGATGATTGATGTCAAGCGATCCAACTGATCAAACTTCTCTTTTCTCCCAACCTCAACAAACTCGGAGCTGATACCTGATATTCCATCGTCGACTCCGCCATCACTTGCAACTGGAGCTGTGGAAGAATCTCCACTGGCCAGCCACTCATTGAAGAGGTTCCCCAAGAGCTTCGCACAGTCAAATCCCATCAACGAGTGCCGGATGTGTGTCTCCAACGTCTCCACCTAGCCTTGAACAATTTTCAAGATTGAAGCTCGGATCTTTTTTGGCTTGGGGTGGCAAAAAGTCTCGATTTGAGAGGTTCAGCTTCCCGCCTAGTGTACTCTCGGAGTCGAGCATGCAAGAGCCTGACCAAGATCGCACTGCCTTGAGGAGGATCTCGACTTTCAGGATAGGGGAGTCGTTCCCTGCGGCATTGACCTCCTCTAAAACCTTCGCGTGGGACTGATATGCGAGGCGTTGCTTCTCGAGTTCTCGAAGTTTGATCGATGTTATGAACTGCAAAGTCTGACTGAAACTAGCACTGGAACTAGAGGTTGTTGACGACATGTTTGCGTCTGCAGATTGATACATGTTAGCTAAGTTGCAACGAGATTTGAAACAATATATCATACACTATCCTCTTGCTACCCTCGAGTTTGGTGGCGGACGACGTGAGGAAAATGGCGCAGGGCGATATCTTGTTATAGAACGTCGCACGTCGCACGTTAGAAATGAAGTAATTTGTGACAAGGCCAGACTTAGCTCACTTCTGTGCCGGGAGGTTAATTCGATGAGGGGCCACTACCATGTATTTATCTTTCCCTCCATGAATCATACCCAGTCAGTTTCTACCACCTTAGAGTCATATTGAACGGACTAGAAGCTTTTTTGGAATCCCTTCTGTGCCGCTGTATTTCACTCCTGTCAATTCGTGACTCTGTATGTATTATTACAACAAAAAGGAATGGGCCCAGTCAATTCCATCAAAGCAAACTAGAACTAGGGAGAACATTTGACGTACAAAATTCCCTCATCTCGATGATCTCTCGCGCCTTTTTGTAGAATCTTGCCCGAGCAATTGCCAAAACCATGCGAGCCACTGACTGGTAAGTAAGAAGTTAACCCATATAATTCACACGCACACTTTAAGTACAACAGACGCGGTTCGGCATTCTCTCTAGTTCCCGCTGTCTACTTGACTTCGTTCTTCCACGTTGCCATAGGCAGGTCCCAAGTAAATGCATGAGTGGGCGTTTTCTTCTGCTTAATCACAAAATCTCAACATATCCACAGGAATCGATATGTCGAGTCAAGTGGCAAGGAATATCTAGCCAACGATACTACAAATAGTAAGATAGGCTGCAAGGATAATGGTCCAGTGCATTCCAATTTTATTTACACTCCAGGAATAGAATCACGGTCGATAAAGTATGTTGCTCCTTCTCCATCCGAGTTCGAACTGTCTTTTGGTAATGAAGGAACCCATCTTCAAGAAATTCCATCTCTCCTAAACCTGAATATAATTCGGAGCCCGAAGATGAAAATTCTATTTTGTCGAGGCAGATAATAGAGGATTTTATTTTACAACACTCCTCTCCTGCTCCAAGCTCTGGAACACATTCAGACCCAGACTCTGCATTGGCTCCTACCTCATCAACCTCCCCTCGTACAAGCACCAGTACCTCTTCCCAGGCCTCAAGGACACGGTTAGCAATTTCTGAGAGAAACCACGTTCTCGCCTCCGACACAAGAACAGACCTGGTCAAGTCGGACAAAGTCCAATGCGGGAAATGTAAGGAATGGATCAGGGTGTCGTCAACATCCATATATGGCTGGGAAAAACACGTTAATACCTGTTTTAATGTCAAGTTGAGTTTCTCATCTGACTTTTTACATATACGTGTGAGCTTACCTTGTATCACTCAGTAACCTGACACCCCTTCAAATTGCGAAAAGAATAGAACTTGCAGGAGACATTCGTGTTACGTCTTTCGGTCCCCGGCATGTGGAGTGTGCTTTTTGCTGCTCACGCGTAAAATTAAAAGGCATCGAAGATTACACTTTGAAGAGTTGGAAACTTCATATTGCCCATTGGTAAGTCCTCATTCGTCCTTTTGGAGGAGTTCACTAATCTTTCCAGAAGCCGTGGTTGGAATAAGGGACAGAATCATATCACACCACAGCTTGCAGGCCAGAATCAATCTGACATCTCACCCATTGAACGTTCTACTGCTCGGAATGAACGTTACCAACGCGCTAGAAAACGCGCGTTGTCGCGAGGAAATGTCATAAGATGGCCCCTTTCCTCGCGAGCTGATCTTCGATCATCCGCTATAAGACGCCGACTAAGAAGCGCAACAATGGACCAACGCTCCACCAAACCTTCAAGACCTTTCGACCGTCTCTACCAACGAACTGCAGGTAGGGGCAGTCACAAAAAGTCGCGAACTGGGGTGCGGGAATTCACAACAGCCGTCTCTGTGCATCCTAGCCCTGGGTCCACAATCGCCAGCCCACATCATGGGAACGATCAGCCTACACCTGGAGCGAAAATTTCCCGGCCGATTGACACCAGACCCTCTGCGAATACCCGAGCTAGAGCCGTCGCATACACTCGACCCGAATATCTCAAGCAGCGTGTAATCGGTCGAAGTGAATGGACTCGATCCTGAACGGTTGATTGGTATTAACACGGTCGGACAGTATAGCATATCCGCCAGCTATGAGCTATGAGGCATAATCCGGTACTACATGCATAGACCATGATGTCCCCAGGGACTATCGGGGAAAATCAAAAAAATTCCCGCAAGGCGTACAGTACATTCGACAGAAGTGAGTTGTGTGCAGATGAATACTCTCAATGTCTACATGACAGGTAGGTATGATGCATGTGCTATCAGGACCAAAATTCCCAACCAAAATCGTAGGGATAATGTACTCATGACATCCAAAAAATCCGCGAGCTCTACGTTATTTTACCGTTGATGCTGATAACAACAGTATAAGTAGCTTTGATTTGACGAGCACTCGAGAAAACGTTCTGATGTTACATTCCTCTTTCATTGCAGCTTGAGCAACAGTGCGCGAGTCTACTTTTATCTAAGACACAGCCACTGATCTTATCTAAATCTTGTCTACTTCAACGAGAACGCATGTTCACACTTAACCTCAATGTTTAAGAAACCGTTGGGTGGGCTCAAGACATCAGCACCTCTCCGGAGCTCAGACAGGCGAAAGCTAAAGCAAAAGGTAGTCGCTACCTTCGGGATCTCACCTGAAGATGGCGATTTGCTCGTCCCAGAGGGGCTCTTATCCATAAAATTCACAACGCATCTTGACGAACCTGGTGTGAGTACCTCACCCTCTACGCCTAGTCCAATCCCAATGATTTTCAGATTGCGTATTTAGCACCAGATGGGGATCCATTATGGTTTAGTGTCGGCAAGGGCTCAGACGATCTGGTCCCAACGATATACACATTATGGAAGCGGCGTGAACTTTTGCCGGTTATATCAACGCCTGCCTCTGTAATCCCGATTCTGGTTGGAGGTGCAGATCTCATGATACCTGGAGGTCAGTGGTTTCCAAGATCAATTAGTCTAGTGAACGGGCAGACATTTCGCATACCACTTCCCTGTACGCGTAGCCCAAAACAAAAGCTGACTTGATCACCCAAGCCAGTCATCCACCATCCATCCTCTCTCGTCGCTGAAGGCCATCTCGTTTCTATTATGAGGTACAATCACGACAAAGAAAACCCTACAGTATCGCCTCCATTGGCCGTTGGTCGCATGGCTCTTCCGAGTGATCAATTACACGAGGGAAAGGAAAAAGGGAAGGCCGTTCTACTTTTCCACACTTGGAAAGACTATCTCTGGGAAATGGGTTCCAAAGGTGACGTTCCCGAACAAACTCCTCTCGTTTCTGGATCGGCTAGTCTCCCAACATCCGAGGATGCTGCTGGTGACCCGGTTGATGAAGGATCCATGCCCCCAACCGACGCAATTGGGGGCCTTAGCCTGGATTCAGGTCCAGCGAGTGGTAAACCAAACAAGCCACCGTATTCAACCCAAGAGGTTTCTGATCTTCTCCACTTGTCTCTCCTTCAAGCAATTTCGGCAACGATTCCCGCATCCTCATTCCCGATTCCGGCAACTCTTTTCTACACGAACCACATACTTCCTTCTAGGCCAGCCTTTCCGGCCTCCGTCCTCACCACTTCTTCTCCTTCAGATACCCCGCCTTCTTCCCAGGACATCAACATCAAGGCCTCATCACATAAGTCTCTTACTATGTTCCTTAAGTCTGCAGAGAAAGCTTCTATTCTCACTCTCAAGTCACCGCAGAAACACTCCCAGCAAAGCGATCTGTTAGTGGTTTCGGTAAACCTAACACATCCGGCCGTCGCAGGGCACCACCCGTACGTAACCTTGAAGGAAATGGAGGCACGGGCAGCAAAGAAAGCACAGAAGGCCGAGAAAGAAAAGGAGCTACAGGAGGGTGGGGGAGAGGTAGAGGTGAAAGAACTCTGGAAACCTCATCAAACAACGGTAGAATTGTTCGAGGGCATGGGTGGAAAGTGAGCCGGGATGTAATTTGAAAAACCACTAATCTGATACCCACCTTCTGCGACAGTCCAACGACGCTATATTCGCTCGCAGAAATCAAGGCACTACTTAATGACTATATTAACTCCAAGTCCCTGGTAAACCCTCGCGAGCAGGCCTACATCAATCTCGATGCGTTGTTGCTTGCGTGTCTCTCTGCAAAATCTAAAGGGAAATCCAAAGGAAAGGACGTCGGAGAAGAGCTCCAGAATCTCGAGTTCATGAAGAGAGAGGAATTGACAAAGCAGATCATGGCTAGAATGCAGAGCTGGCACGAGGTGAAAGCATATGGGCAAGATGCTGTCCCCAAGTAAGCTACTTGCCTTGGCATGTTGTCCATGGGATTGACGGGGATAACGAAGGAAGAGTGCACTGAAGCCAATTCAGGTGGTCATGAAGATACGACAAGGACGTAAGGCTTCGACACTCATAACAGGATTTGAGCCTTTCCTTGTCGTGAATGCCGATGATATGGCAGAAGAGCTACGGAAGGTTTGCGCCGGGGCAACGTCTGGTACGTGTTCAACCCTTCCATCCATGGAAAGTTGTTAAATCGAAACATCGACAGTCTCTCCCGTTCCTGGAAAGCCGGCCAACTCTGGCGTTGAAGTGCTCGTACAGGGAAAACAATCGAAAGCGGTGATGGATTACTTGACTGGGCGAGGCGTTCCAAAAAAGTGGATAGAAGTTCACGATATATCTAGGAAAAAGTAAGATGTAGGGTATACAGTATCGGGAGTGAAAATGTATGATCGCTATGGAGAGCTTTTGGTTCTGTTGCCCCTGTCTTCTTAACGTGAATGTCACGCATGATCGTGACAGTCACATATATTTTTGTTGTTCACTCTACGATGCCCCGAGCAACGACAGAACGATTTTCGCGGGCACACCAACCAGCGCCCAAAAAAAATGCCAGTCAGGCGTCAAATTCCATGACAAACCCTATCTTTAATACACAACGTTTCGGTCAACATATCCTCAAAAATCCAGCCACCGCCCAAAAGTCAGTTACTGACCTAGATCTATGACATACAACTAACGCCTAAGCTATAGGATCGTGGATGCCGTTAGTAGTATAAATGGTCTCCCAGAGACGAGATCTTAAAAGTTACTGCAGGCGAACTTGAAACCCACAGACAAGGTGCTTGAAGTCGGTCCAGGAACCGGAAATCTGACGGTCAAGATCCTGGACAAGGCGAAGCATGTAACGGCGGTTGAGATGGATCCTCGTATGGCGGCAGAAGTGATAAAACGCGTCCAGGGAACGTGAGTCTATTTGGTCCACCATTTTCACTCCAACCTTGACGTCCCAAGGCCTGAACAACGTAAACTTGAAGTAATAATCGGTGATTTCGTCAAAGTCAATATGCCTTACTTCGACGTTTGCATCTCAAACACGCCCTACCAAATCTCTTCTCCCCTTGTCTTCCGCCTTCTCTCTCATCGACCGCTCTTCCGGGTCGCGATCCTTATGTTCCAACGTGAATTTGCTCTACGGTTAATCGCGAAGCCATCCACCGCACTATGGTCGAGGCTATCCGCTAACGTGCAAGTAAGGGTATTTGATAATCATCTCTATCATTGACTAACGCTCATTAAGCTATATGCCAAAGTTGATAATATTATCAATGTTTCTCGCAACGACTTCAGGCCACCTCCACAGGTCGAGTCCTCCGTTATTCGCCTCGTCCCAATCGATCCCCCACCGCCCGTTAAATTTGAAGAGTTCGACGGCATGAATCGGATAATATTTTCAAGGCCCAATAAGACTATTCGAGGCAACTTCCAGGCAAAAGGTGTCATGAAGATGTTGGAACAAAATAGGCGGACGTGGCTTGCGGCGCGAGAAATAGTGCGTTTTTCACCTCAAAAACTATAGAGTCCACCTAATTCCAATCCATGAAGATGAACGATGACACCTCTATAACTTCGCTCCTTGACAAAGTTCTTGAGGAAGTCGACTGTACCGAGAGCCGCGCGTCCAAAATGGATGTTGATGACCTTCTCAAGTAACTCTTCTCTTATTGCTGGCAGACGATGCCTGACATGTATGCGTAGATTGTTGGCAGCATTCCACGAAGTCGGAATACACTTCTCTTGATCTGGCAAAAGATCGCAATACACCTAAAAACCCTATTTGCCAAGTCTGTGACTATGGCGAAAACTGAAGGGTTCACTTATCATTGCCCATCCAAATCGTCACGAGGGGATTAACCCTATGGCACTGATAAGTGTGGGTCGGGGGGCTGATGTACCTGACTATGGGGAACCGGTCATATTTGACTTATCCAATATAGGCTGTGCTTGGAAACCGGGGGCGTGAAACACTGCCAACACTATTATTTATTCGTAGCATGTGCTTCAAGTTGTGGGTGTTTATGGACGCATGTTTTTGTCGGATTACAGGAAGCTGTCCTAAGTATTTCAAGTTCTACATATCACTGATGGGTACAAGTAACCTTTCTTGCCTCCCCATGCATGGTCATATCTCTCTCAAACCCCCTGGTTTCATGAACGAAAACTTGAATTATGCGGTTGTGCGGGACCCTCGGAGCGCTCACACCCATCCTCATTGTGTGGTATTGCCAAGCTTCTGCCTGCACTGCCCTTTACCGCTCCATCTCCCTCGTGGGCTTTGTAGTCGTTGTGATACATGCAAGGGAGTAATACGGCGGTGCTAGTGGTAGTGGTATAGTATCATGCGTTATATATTAGGTGTCGGCTCGTTATGTTTGATATTGAGTGAGATGCGAAACCCGAAATATTAACAGGGATCTTTCGTAATCTATAAGCCATGGCCATTTCACGAATACACATATTATGTCGCTGGTGGGCAATGAAGTCCTGGCACATGCACACCATATTTTTAGTGGTCGCACTTCCTCGCTTTTAGTGGTCAAGTCGCGGCATGGAGGCATGGGTAGGGAATCTGAATGCATATCCATTGGCTAGCTACTCAGCCATCTAATGTCAATTCCGCAGGCGGTGGCCGCTGTGACAGACACCAATGAATTTCTTTTCAGTGTGACTTTACAGCTTCTGAAAAGTATAAAAATGACTCATCGGTTTCCCTCTGGATGAACACCTTTCACGTCTTCTTGGTACGGCGAACAAATCGTCGGTGACCTAGAAGTAGAACAAAAGGCAGCTTTATACATCTTAGTCTCCCTGCCCAGTCACGAGATTGATGACCCCTCAGGCTTCTGACCCGGTTGTCAGTGGCAGATCTCCCACTGTCATCAACAACGGGGCCAACATCTCAACGCAATTACCCACACAATCACCGCCTGCTTATGCCCACCTCTACCCATTTCACGGAATCGTCAGATATCTCGCGTCTAGCACAGATTCGGTGACCTCGCTTCTCCCTGCGTACTCGCGGGAGGTGGTCCCCCCAGCATATTCCTTAGCAGACGCCGAAGCTGGCCGGGCATCAAGGCCAACGATGGGTAAGTAGGACTGATTCGCTTGGCAGAATTAAATACTAACCTATCGTTTCCCAACTGCTCTAACACTCCAAGTCGGCATCACGTTTCCGGTGATGAGTGTTTATCACGGCACAGCGGCGGTAAATGGCCACGGTGAACAGTTGTTTACCAGTGCTATGAGGAATCCCAGAACCCTGAAGATGTTCATGGTTTTTGGATTAACGGTTGCCGTAACCGGGGGGATTGCGCTAGCTTTCGTCATACCAAAGTTGCACCATAGCTGCAGCGACCAGTGTACGTCGTCCTCCCCCAACGATGAACACCACAAGCTGAAAATAATCGTGCTTAGGCGCCTAGTCCTTCTTTCATCATTCGACGGCTATACCCCAAGACTATGACCCAACCATACATACCCTAATATTGTGTCGAGTTCAAATGTCGTATTCTTTTCCTAAATAAATTCCTGCGACTTCAAGGATTCGGCATATCAAGCAGGAGAAAATCCTCGGAATAAGGTTAGAAGTGGCAATGGAAAAACAAATAGTTTGGCCATACTAATTGACCATGCTTGCTGCACTCCTTCCAAAACAACAGGTAGGTGAGCTGTATTAGAACCTCAACGAGGGTAAATTAAGCTCTTTCAATACTCATTACCAATATGACGAAACCATCAAATAAAGCTCTGACGATTTACATCACGGCGTTAACGGCATACGTTACTCATCCATGGATCCAGAGGGGTGGGATGACCACTTGAGCCGTAATCGCCTATTGGTTGACGTATACGAGATACGACTCGGATTCCCAATAGAGGAGACGCGCGAATTAGCTCGCGCTTTGTAGTTGAAGCAACTATCGCGGATACCTACATTGTATGCATTCTCTCTGTCGCCGTAAAACTTTAAAAAAAAAAAATTACAGCCCACATGCTCACCAGCTGTGGGTAAGGCATTTAACCCGCCAACAAAGACGAATTATAGTGTTTGGACTTCGATTAAACGCGTCGTAGACCAAGGTATACGCCATGTGGACGTTGGGTCACCCTGAACCTTGTGTGTGGCTATGGAGTGGGTGAAGCAGCCACGGACCGTAAACCCACCGAAACACGTGGTCGTTCGGAAAGCGCTCGGGTCGGCAGGCGCAACGTTCACCTAACTAACCCTGGGCTGGTGTGCTCATTAAAGTCTGCATACCGGAGAAAGCAGATATCGATACAGTGTGGAGCAGGAACAAATTAATACATGGCTGTAGCTTCAGTATACCCAAACAGATGATTAAACCTTCAGGAAGCCGTTCGCCATCACGATTGCAGTGTCATCGCGAGACGCGTTGACATTCGGAGAAGGGAATTTGAAACATATTTTGTATCTTCCGCTCTTCGACGATGATCTTAGGGACCATAAGAGAATGTCAACCTGAAGACCTTCGACGCCAACTGAGAAACGAACGAACCTCAGGACACCCGCAATTACGCGCGGTCTTATGCTTGTGCATTGCACTCGTTTTACAGGTGCTAGAATTGCAATCCATGGTCTCCCCAGTAAAATATCGCCCGTGGAAGTGCTGTGCCACACGAGATTCGAATCAAAAACCTGTGTGTTACATACGCAGAAAAAGGAAACGCACCCCGCAACCTCTGTAGAAATCACCGATACTAGAGGAGAGGTTGGTGTCAGTAAGAGTAGGAGAAACTTGAATGAGAAGTCCCGCACATTTCGTGCTTGCACATTGTCGTTGGATGTGAGAAAAAGACGTATAGGGGTCGCGTTGGAACGGATGTGAAGTATTTTGTGAATAAAGGTGTGAGGAAGTACGCCACGAGTCCTGCTGAAGCTGGATGGTGGGGCAACCTGGATGGACGCGAACCTGCTTTATACGTTCCAGCAGTCGGACTTGAGAACCACTCAGGGCTATACAGCAGTTTCCTAAATCTGCGATCGGACATTTGGAAACAAATGGATTTATATCATCAATTTTCTTTTTCGTTTTTCAAATTGGACACCAGGGTAATAGGAATGCTGCTAATTGACATATTGCAACGATTAGGAGCCCATCTCGCGGAAACATGTCAAAACGTGAACAAGGACCTATAAATGCTTGTTCGGGCGAGAAGGGGAATGGATTAAATTCATCTGGCAGTTTATCTTTAATTTTATGCCCATGAATATTCTCAAATATTCTCAGGAGTAGTTAGGTTTGCTTCGGGCCCCAGGGAATAAAACCCGGATATGCTGAACACGTGTTGTCTGTGGTCCACAGTCGCCGACGCGACGGACCGACAATGATTTTGCCGATCTCACGCTAAGTGCGTTGTGCCTTGCGACGGGATGTTAGTTGGCGAGCCGGCGGGCCCTCCCACGTTGTTGTGGCGCACGGTTGCCACGGTAAGTACATCTATGTAGCAATTTTGGCTGGTTGTGCGACGTGAAAATCGTCTATTGCTCATCCCGGCCATAGGAATAACTACTTATGATGTGGCGATATCTAAGGTGTATGGAGTAATGAACACGAAATGAATCTGGATGCATCAGCTGACCGTTTATAGAGACAATTGTGATCTGTACATTGCGTCGTCGCTCGTAATGAGTGGGAGCCCAGTATAACCGATGTCGATAATATCTATGATCCGTGGAGGTTGCGTGGACGGTGGGGGTAATAAAACGAGACCACACGCGGACAAACGGCTCTGGGAAACTCCGAAGTGGAATTTTTTTGGAGCGCGACCGGACCCAATTGGGCAAAGGGAGATGTGCCATAGTGTGCCGTGGGCCGAGCTTGTGCGTGGTCCGAGATTAACGCAGGTGTGTGTGAGGATAAAACCAATTGTTTGCAGGGCGCTTGTAAGTAACTATTTCCGTTAACTATTTCCGTCCAGTCAATCGTGCGAGAATACCGAGCACGTCCGCGTTCTTGCCTTGACGGACTTTAGGTCACCCCCAAACCTTCGTCCGGATGTTCGGCACTAGCGGGGTCTATTGGCCTGACGATCAAGGCTGATAAAGTAGTAATGTTCGAAAGAGGCTCACCCGACGCAGCCCGATGTCGGGGCGACCTTTTGGCTTTAAAGTTTTGCATGTGAAAATGGTTGTCGGTTCGGCGAAGTGGGAGGATGCACACCCAGAATAACCGCGACGGGGTTTTGTATGAATCAATCGCAGGCAGAGATGACCCTGTTCAACGACTGATACAGGCCTAGATCTGACCAGGGTGTCAAGGGGAGAGGATGCAGATGTTTCATACCCCCCCCCTAAAAAAAAAGCATACTCTCACGTAGGCGCCAGCATATATGAGTCATCGCAGATGAGATAGTCAGGCAGGCGGGCAATCCCGACATTTATTGGTCTGGCCTCCGCCGACGATCAACTCAAGCCTCCATTCGACAGTCGTCCATCGCGGCGGATTTATGAGTTAACTAAGACGTCCAATCAGCGTCGCCAAAATTGAGCAACAAAAGGGTATGTACCCAGTGACTCCCGTTGAGTATAGATTAAATGAAACCGATGAGAGATCCATGATATCATTAAAAAAAAATGAGGCAGGGTGGTATGACAGCTTGTTCGTGTAAATGTCAAACATTTCATGTCCGTTTCCGATGTCATAGTCGTTCGAAGGTCCTACACTGAACACGATGGCGGGTATCGACTGGCAGGTGTGTCCCTCAATTGACGCCCACAATCAATGCAAAAAGGGCATGGAATATATGTGTGGAGTCAGGGTGTTGGCAAAGGGATTCGACGGGACGTCCAGGAGATAATCATCGCGGGGATGCCCTATTCATGGATGGGATGTAATATTTGTACTTTCGGGGTTGCGTAGATATCTGGGAGATGAGGCGAGTTTGACGATGAAAGTGGACGGAATGAAAGATCATCGTTTAGTTACATGCGATTTTAGGTAATTTATCTGATTTTATATCAAATAATAATTTGTTATCGTGGCTCTCCTATTGGTCATGCCAGGATACATCAAACAATAATGACCTGAAGCGCGGAAATGGCTACGTAACGCGTCATTATAACGTCTCTAAATCATGCCAACCCCGGAATCCAGAACGTGTTGCTTGCACTCGAGTTCATTACTTATCATGAACTGAATCAAAGGGAACACTAGCGGCGTCCCCAACCATGTACTTCAAAAAACCCACTCCCGAAAGGGGAAAATGCGAAAGACATCGCTACATATTGCCGTAAGAGTTGAAAGTAAGTCACTGTCACTTATCTCTCCTAGTTTAAACCCGTTGACATAGCCTTATGTCTGGGCCTCGTTGCCAAAGTGGCAATGCATCATTCCTCCCGTCCCCGCGAAAAAAAAATGTGTGATACAGGAGCGCGGTGCGCATTGCCATAAGAGACAGAGTGGGGGGGGGGGGTGTGATCAATAAGCGGGGCAATATATAATTATGTCGACCTGTTCAATTGCAAAAGGTCCTAAACGAGGGGGGTACATCGTCAATGCTCCCTAAGTGCCTAACAACAATCCGTAAAGGCAGGACAACAAGGTTCCCAAGCAATCTGCCACGAACTGCGAAACAGGTTTCATCGTAGCCTGCCCTCCAAGGTTCCAACTGCAAGATTGTAGAGGGGTTTTGAAAAGCGATCAATTTGAATCGTTATGTTAGTACAGTATACTGAGATTGCGCACTTACCCGCTGCTGGGTACACTGATGCTGATGTAATATATAAGGGTGAAGGACAATCAAACACCCTTTGGGCTGATCGTAATCTTGAGATAATCTCCAAAGAATTCATCCAACCAGCCGAAGAAAACCTCCTTGTCTTCAGGAGACAAGTTCGCCCAATCAATCTCTGGAGGAGCATTAGGGCTTGGGTGGCTGGGAGCAGCTGGGAAATCTGGACGGGTCGAACGGATGATCGGGGGCGGCCCCTGCGGCGGTGTTGCACGGCCAGGTGGCATCGGCGACCGGCTGGGAAGAGGAGGGGTTTGTAAAGGGGATCGTGTGGGCAGCACTGGGGGTGACGATCGTGCGGGAGTTGGCGAGCTACGATTTGGCGGGGGGTGTGACGGTGTTGCTGTTGGCCTATTGAACGCGGGGGGTGGAGGTGGGAAGGTCTTAGCCGTCGGACGATTGTTTGTATTTACTCGCGGTGGAGGAGGTGCTGGTGCAGGGGTACCACTGTATGGATCCCAGTTCGTCTTCGCCAAGGGCACACTGAATTCTGGGATAAATCGAAGGATGGTGGTGTTTGACCAGAGCACACCTCGTATTCCTATCCCTTGTGTTCTGGATTTTGCTAACACTCACATCCTTTACTTTCGCGGCTTTTGCTTTCATCTCGGCGACTTTTAATGTCGGAGGTTAATCAATATATGACTACAGACTTGCGAACTCACATGAGGGAGCCATGATGAAGAGTGGAAATTAGATCAAGGAAATCTCTGCAAGTGCAGTCAAACCAAGTGTGATCTGGATAACTTACGTAATTATGTATTTATACCAACATTAACCTAGCCTCTTCTATAAATTCCTTCTTTTGTGTAGAAGGTTGATGACACCCATAGTATATAATGCCAACCCGTCCCAACCTCCAGTTTGCCTCCCAACTGCTCCTGCCACTAATCAGGGGCACCAACGCTTTAAAAATTACAGCGAAAGCATACAAGTCAACCGAAACACTGTATACATCGAGTCATGACATTGCATAACCTGTCGTGGTCGGACTGGTCCAAATCAAGCCAAATTGAAGCGACCGGTATTATCCAGAAAAGCTCAATCAATCACTAAACTCGCGCCCTAGGATATAAATCTACCAAACTCAAAGAAGATAGCCCACGAGGCACGTGGTCGAGCGACTAATTAGGCTGTATCAACCCGCAGCAGCAGTCCTCCCCATTTAGCGCAGGTTCCTCAAAAAAACCCGCCAAGTCCGCAGAGGCCGCGGTCGCTCGCCAAGTCGATCAAGTGGCAAAAGTGTCACAGTCCGAGCTGATCATGATGCCCACCCCCAGAATAAAAACACTCAACATTAGAAACGTTCCCTTACAATGGACATTTGTGTTGGCCAAGTCCGAGGTTTCGCCATTCACATTCCCATTCCCCTCCTGATCCAATCGTCGTCTGATGGAGCGAGTCACGATGTGTTTCCTTTTTTCTGGGAACAAAGGAAAAAGCCTGTTCATGCCCGACTTCATTGCCCTTGATAACGCCACCAAGTCAATTTTAGTCCACACGTAGCATCAGAGATGCTGAAGGTTATGGAAAGGGGATGTTCACGATCGTCACAATCTAACTGGGAGATTTCATCATATTTGAAAGGCCGTTGAACATATTACCTATTACATTGCATTATGTGCACGGAATGCTAACGGATCCAGACGCCATTCTGGAACAGATAGTCAACGTGCTATCCGACGAATCGCGTGAATTATATAACGCGTCGCATAACCGCAAGACGTCGAGCACGTGCACGTGGATTCGAGGGACGATGAACGCGAACTCTCTTGGTACTGGTTGGTAGGCTTCCAGGCAACTGCGACGACACCACATATCCAACCATTACTCGGTATCAACCACAGGTGAGGTTTTGTATTATATTAGTGTCGTTCAATTTTTTTCTAAGATCATGCATATACAGCTGCATTCGAACATCAATGGTACTTGAAACCCAAGTCGTACCATGTCCGGGCTCTTTCAATTTGAACTATCGAGCAAGGCAAACAAACATTTGTTCTATACACCGTTCATGTCCAATCGCGAAGACAACGCCAGAAAGGACTTTCATTGAAGAACAGCTTCATATGTACATGTCCATGTTGCAGCTTGGTGAAGCGGGAATTTACACGACGTGGACGTACCCTTTTTCCACGGACCCCCAACGTCGCAAAGGAGGACTGCCATGGACGCTTGTGTCAGAGCGTAGATTGGTATAAGAGCGAGCATATGAAGTTGGGTATGTGTCTCGCCGGACGGCATATATTCTTGGTTGACGGCGCAGGACCCATTCGAGCGTACCCGCGCAATAGTACGACAACCTGGCCCGCCGCGTCTACTACTCCCAGGGAAATTGAGTCGTCCGTGGCTGTCCAGTGCGACGTTTTACGTCAGCACAGAATGTGCATTGTGTAGGATTTCTCTTAAGGTTTTTTGCAAAACCGACAATAAATCCCAGTTGTATTATGGTATGAACAGGGGAATATTGCAATCAGCAGACAAGTCCGAAGGAATGCACAGATAGCTTGATCCAGCGGGCGTTCGCAGCATCGGCCGATAAGAAAAGATAAATCCACAGTTTCGGTAATTGATTGGGTTCTTCAACTGGTGATCGTGGGTATAGGACACCTTCCGAACGTGAACGGGTTTGAGAAACGCCAGAGCTATACACGTTCAAGTAGACTGCTAAGAGTAAATCTGGCAGAATCAGCTTCTGTTCCGCGTCAGCATCGAAGCAAATCAGTTCGAGCGAGCTGAGAACCTACTCAATGAGCCGCCAAACCCCTAGTCTCGTTGAAACATTTTGGCATTTTCGACGAGGAGGCACTTGGTGTAACGTGAAGAAGTTTATAGGCTTTGAGGACTTGGAGCAACCCCGAGTCGTTTGTCATTGACTCAATATGTTAATGGGTACGCTTCAAACGATATCCCAAAATTGTTGAGAAGTTGTGGCGGAGCAGAACGTGAAGCGGGCAAAGATCAAAAGACAGGTTCTGTACATTTTCAAAGCTTAAGAGATTGTCACTTTTCGAACCAGAACGGAATTCGAAGCTATGTAGAAGCTCGAGCTTTACATAAGTATTTCCCCGCAATGTACGCAGAAGCAAGGGCACAGAAAGGTCACGTTTACTTTTGGAAACGGATCATCTGTCATGACATCATCGGGATGGCCAATCTCTGGCACGCTAAGCCCCGGGACGGATGGGGCGAAATAGACTTGGGCGAGCTACTGACGCCAAACGATGAGTCAAAAACAGTATTTAAGTATCTCTAATCACCAACGGAAAGAGTTGAATACACGGCTTGCAAAGTCGGAAACGTGGACTGAACGACGCTTCCAAGTCCATCAACGGAAAACGACAGCGGCAAATATAATGATGACGCCCTGCATTCTTCCTTTTTATATGTAAAGAACCGGAAAGCACGAAATGTATTGGGCATCTCGGCCCGCCAGTTGCCCGAAACGCGCTCTTAGGGACGTATTCTCTCGAAAGTAACCACATCTCGAGCACTCGACATAAGTGTGCCAGAGGACAAAAGAAATCACCAAATGTCACTTATACACCTGATCATGGTCATTGCTTGCCAGTGGGTTATTGCACAAGCCAAAAAGTGGATAAAGCCCGATATTTTGCAATGATGACAAGAAAGCTCTAAAACAAACCAAGAAGATCATCCTGCGGTTGCTGCGGTTGCTGCTGTGGATGAGAGGGAACAGGTGATGGGGCAGTTGCCGCGCCCTGACCAACCGCGGGCGACGCCATACTACTCGGCGACATGAGACCTTGTCCAAACCCAGATCCCCCACCAAACGAGAAGCCCCCAGGAGCCCCTGCAGACGAACCGCCTCCTCCCCCAAATATTGAAACGAGGTCATCAAGAGGATTGCTAGAAGTTCCTGCGAGCAAGTTGGCTGCGGCAGGGGTCTGCGATAAGACCTCGGTAGCTGCGAGGCCTGAAGGCTGTCCTTCGATGGCTGGGGCATCGTCGAAATCGCTTCGAAAGGAAAAGGATAAATGCGCAGTACGGATTTTAAAGGATGATAAACATACAGCAGGTTTTCCGCCTGTTGTCCAGCAACGACGGTTTGCAATGCCTTTTGTGTTGAGAACCGATCATCGACACTAGATATACACATGTTAAGCCCCGATACCTCGAAGGTGGAGCCAAAACGTACTCAGTTCCCCTCCGCACAACATCAGCGCCAACACGTCCTCTCCCAACGAACGTCTCCTCCGGCTTGTGGTATACGCTTGCAAGACTCGAAATTTCACCGAGTAACTCTTCTAATAGTGCCGGGGATACGCTTGTGCGGGGTATTGAGATTGGTGGCCGGTGAGCAAGGACGACGGCCTGAAGAGATTAGGTCAGTAATAATCGTGCAAAATGTCCGAAGAAATTTGTCACTTTGGCTGCAGCAGGGTCAGTAGATAGCAATCGCCAATAGATGTATGCTCGATCTCGAACATCAGGGGAGTCACAGTCCTTAGTGGCCGTTGTTAGGACGCGTTGCACCACTGCTTGCGCTGAGTCTGGTTTTTTAAGGAAGAGCTTAACGACCGCTGTTAATGTTTGTAGTTGGACCTATCCAGAGAGCATTGTATGTAAGTCATGATGTTTTCGTCGCCAACAAACTCACAGGATAAGATTCTTCTGTGAATGTGTCAACAAAAATTCCCAGTAGTTCATCCGCATTATCGATCTTATTGGCATACTCTCCAATGATCCAGATCAAAGATGCTTTTGCCTCTGGTTCATCGAGTTCATCAAGGTTGGCGCATAACGTTGGTATGACACCTTCATAGGTAGATGGGTATTTACGGAATATATCCTGCATAATATGGGTTCAGCTATTCCCAAGGGACATTACAATGAATATCCTACCTTCATAACGACAACGGCTTCCTGCACGACGTAACTAACGCGCGTTGCGATCAGGTCAAGGAGAACGTTAACACATCGTTCTGCACCAGCATCGATCTTCACGGCTGCTTGCCCAATTGCTTTGATGCTCTTCCTCACAAAGTCCACATCAACTTCCGATGCATACCTGTAAAGCAATGAGCGCAAGTAAGTATAGCAATACACAAAGAGTTACTCACTCCTTCAGCTCGCTCAGGAGAGCATCCACGTTCTTCTCATTTGCCAATCGCACCATGATATCTAGTTTCTCGACTTTGACGTAGAGTGGATCGTTATATTTACAAAAGAAGACTCTCATCTCATTCGATAAGATATCTGGGCGTTTTTGGAGCAAAAGGTTGATATTTCTGAGAGCCACCCATTGAACCTCAGGAGGAGATGACAGAAGGGTGACCAGAGGAGGGGCCATCTTGCGAACGAGCTGCTTGATGAGCTCTTCTCTTCGCACATTGCGTATGTGAATCATGATAACCTGATGTATAATCAAAAATCAGCGGCGTAACTTGGCATGTCGATTGGCAATGCCAACCTTGACGGCCGCAAGAACCACACTTCCGTTGGCGTGTTGAAACTGAGGCACCACGCGCTCACATATGTGTTCACTCTCCTTCTCATCCTGAGCCACGTATCTGGCGAGAGCATTGAGAACAGCGACCCGACCCCATTCCGAGCATTCGTTTAGCGCGATTAGGAGTTTGTTGAGGATGGTGGGGGTGATAATGAATACACCGGGATCTGAAGATGACGTAGAGGGTTGTGATGTCGCGGCGATATGGATATCGGTCAAGGCTGCCACTGTGTTCGCGACCACCTGCAGGGTATATCAGCAGCAGAAAACTGGAGTCAATAGTGGAAACGCACCATAGGATTGCTGTCAGATATCATGTCCTGCAGCTGCTCCAAGAATCCGTTATCTATGACTAACTCGGGCTTGAGATCATACAACTTCGCCACGCATAAGGCCGCCGTCTTTCGTACATATGGGTTCTCGTCCCGAAGACACTTTTGCAAGGGGTCACAGAGATAATCGATTATCTTCTCTGCACGAAGGCAGCCCATCGTACGAATAGCAAGAGCCCTCACAAGAGGATTTGGGTCATCAGAATCCTTCACAAAGGTGTTGACGGCGAGGATAACGAGCTCTGGCTGGGTCTTGGCATAGTTCATGAGATAGAGATAGACCAGCTTCTTCTGTTCAAGATCGTCTGTCTGCATGTTCTTGAGGACATCAGGGAACAGTCCGCTGACATCTTAAACAATGGTAAGGAGTTGTGCAGATCTCGGCAATTGGTGTGCGAACCTTTGCCAACGGTCATGGAGGCGATGGTACGCTTGATGGCATCCTTCCTTTTCTCGCGATACTCGCTGTTGAGGTCGACGCTGAGTTCGTAGTTCTCTCCCTTTCGGGGAGCGCGAATGCTCATGAGGATCGAGTCGGAAGTTGGAACAAGGTGGAAGCGTGATGAAGGAAATTACACTAATTTGTGTATGCTTGTCCTATGTAACTCAGACTCGATCAATTTACGATTTCCGTTGGCGAACCACCACTCCTTAGACCCAAGTACCGACAGGGTAAATATCTTATTCGTGTCTCTGAAAAGCTTTGGTGTACAAATGATATATTGTCCAGTTCCGCCCAGATACAAATTACGAGACACGAAACACATCTCGTAGAGTACCAATACTCAAATTTCTACGTTCAGCATCAGCGTAAACTCTATTCAAATATTGCACAGATTTCCTGAGCGCGTCGAGGTAAAGCCTTTGTAGATATCAATGGAACGGATGTGAGTAATGGAATTTGCCGTGGGTGGACCATTGGACCAGTTGGGGTCGCCATTGCTCCAAGAGTTCCAGATCCAATGTCCAGCCTGAGTTGGCACCTGCATAAATGAGATAGCTCAGTACGAGACTAGCACCTTTGGAGCTAAATCATACATTAGACGTCAGACGGGCCTTCTGGACACCATCGATGTAGAAAGTAGTGGCATCAAAGGCCCACTGGAGGGAGATACTTAGTGAGATAAGGTCCAATTACAGTCGAATGCCTCACATCAATACGATATTCTGTATGACGGGTGATAAGAACTTGATGGGTAGATGACGATGTGGGAAACATTACCATGATATCCTTGAGAGGGATCGAACGTAAACGGAACTGTTACGTGTGTAGATGGTGTTCCAGGAACAACACCCTACGTGCAATCAGCTTCCACCGACCTTCCTCGGGTCACACAGCCAAATACCTGATTGGTAGCCCAAATCCCGGCAGGAACGTTGGGACTCGAAGTCAAAGTGGTACTTGTCAAGATTTCCCAGTCAATCTCTTGGTTGTCGTTCACTATATGAGGATTAAAACATTTATATGACTATACCATACTTCTGGCATAACTTACAATAGAAGAAGTTTCCTTCTACAACACCAGGAACGCCACTGGACTTCAGGACGGTTCTTACTGAGGCATATTTGAAGACGTCATTCGTGGCTATTTCGGAGCTTTGGATACTCCCACTGCCATTATAGGCAGAAACTTTCATGTCGAGCGACCCGGAGCCGAGGGCAACATTGCTTGGAACAAAGGTGCGAGGAATGGGTCCTGCTGAGATGGGATAATTGCTGATAGAAATACCCTTGGAACTATATAACGGATCGGTTAAGACATGACAGGTTATATGATAAGAAGGTAGCCCACGAAAGCAAAGATGCTGCGCTCCCACCAGGCTGGACTCCGGAAAAGTCGATGAAGGTCCTTTGGGTAAAACCCCCTGCAATTGACGATACGACGTATGTGTTGCAGCTCTGAGCGATTACCATCGAAGCCTGTATAGCGAACAATAAGGCACTACCCAGTCGTATAGCTCCCATGATTGAGGTAAGAGTAGGTTGGCAGAGTAGAAAGGCTTTGATAGTGAGAAGATCACTGCACAAGTTGGATTTTATAGCTGCTCGTGGCAGTGGTGGGTGACCATATGTTTCGATATCAGCCGAAAATTAAGGGACCCGCGTGCAAACTTCTAACGTTACGAGCCTGTGACCAAAACATGAGAGTAAGCATCATGAGGGAGTTGGCCGCCGTGTCGTCCCTCGTGCTTGATGATCTGAATTCGGTGAAGAAGTCAGGGGTTTTGGCAACAGAAGCATGGGGTTATATGGCTTTCAAATTTAGCTTTGGAATGGATTGAGACATTGAGAGTGATAACATACATATGTACATCAAATTCTTGACTCTATCGTGGTAAAATGGTCGGCAATATCGGTTATTGTGTAATATTTGTTTGGCAACTTCCTTGGTTTCTCCCATATGCCAATAGTAAGAGTGGCTGACGGCCCCTTGTACGCAATCCACACGCTCTTGGAGTATATGCAGACACTCTTTCGACCTTTGTCACCCAATGAATTGTCTGGGCTAAAGTTAGTCACTAAGCTCCACCAATTGTCATGAATTTCAACTGATTATGTCTGGGTCTCTGGTAACACGCGCAGTAAAAAATAAAGTCAAACTTTAGTCGCGAGTTTCAACATCACCCAAATGTAATGGTCAAGTAGTCAAAAATCGTTCATTTCCTCCCAAATGGCCAAATCTGCATTGAAAGTTGACAAAATCATGAGTTTGAATTATCATTTTTGTTGACTCTTGTATGACTTTTTGTTGACTTTGTCATAACTGCTGACTTTACATTGACTAAGCATGACTTTATTTTTTGTAACGACGCTTTACCATCTAACTTTACTGATCGAGATACAAAACCCAATCCACTAGAAGTGCAATACTTCAATTTTAGAGCTGCCGAGCCTCAGTACGACCAGCGCTCCTGACTTATCGGCGCGTATATGTGATGTACCCCAAGATCAGAAGCTGTATTGCCCGTTCACTATTTGTGGGCTCATTGGGCTCAGTCGAAACTCGTTCATTTAGTCGACCATATGGTCATTTTTTCCCCGCATGGCATGTGGATTCTTCGAAGCCTCAATCGGCATTCAAAATTGATCCTGGATATTCTTGGGACGTGCAACGAATGTCACCCATTGTAGTCCGCATCTAGGTGGGACTTCCAGAATAGATCTGTTTTGTTACCTGCACAGAAAGCCTAGAAATGCTGGAAAAATCTGTCAACCAGATCTTACCTCACCATGTCGTCTAGAGCTGGTTCCTCCGAGCGCGCATCATTTTTGTTTTTGCTTTTTCTTGGGAAGGATTGTGGAAATCACTTGACCTTTTATATTTCTAATTCCTGCTCTATAGGTCGTTATCCTTAGATGATAAGGTTTCAGTTCCTCCACAAAAATTCCCGATCCAGTGAGTTAGGGTTCATTTCGAACTATGTTTGACGACCTGTGTATGGCACGCAACAAGCGACCCACCGCAAATGCGTGTCCGCTGTGTCTCGAGGGAGTATGGTCAACCCCAGTTTCGCCTTACTTTCAAACGATGTTGGGTTTTGATCCATTTTGGTGAAACATAAATATCGACAATAGTGAGATCAGTGCCAAGAGCACCTGAACTACCAGCGCGGAGTGGTCGTATTTTAATCATCTGGGTATGTTTGGCGCCCCGTCAGTCTTGTCACAGCTTTGAATGGCATAAGCAAGCAAAGTCCCATACCTAGTGACTTTCTTCCTTACCCCCTGCATTTCTCAGGATGGCTAGTCGTCATTTGTTCTTTCAGTTCTTCCTCTTCCCGGTTTGCCGTCCAGTTCAATGCCGCTGGGCTTCGCAGTACGCAACTCCGCCGAAACTGATTTTAGGGTTTCACGGCCATAAAGTGATGATGCCAGGACCTGACATAGTATCAGTGCTGGGGTGATCTCTGTCTCGTAAAATTACCAAATAGCCAACCTCGATCCCAACCCACGCAAACCCGGATTGCGTTTGCATCTATCACAAACATATTGGGCAGTTTTTGAGTTCTTGTATTGTCTCCCGCATTCGTCGATACATTGGCATCATCCTGCGATCATGTTCGTTGTGCCCACGTCTATACACAGCTGTGCTCACAAGGTTGGTTCCTCAATCATGACAGCATTTATACATGTGTTCCAGGCCCGTGGCGACACCGCCCACGCCATCGCTGAAAAGTCATATCCGTTTGATGAACTCTTTGCTGACACTCAATGATGCAAATGCATCAGATCAGTGTTGTACTTGAACGCGATAGGCAGGGCATCAGATGGATGAGATCCTGGAACAATACAAGCAAAGACAACAATACCCACTCTTTTGTGCACTTTTTCAAGATATTTGATCATGAAATTTGAGCTGTCCACATCGGAATTTCTTAGGGATAAAAGGCCCCCAGACCTTCGCGGGCCTGGTGAGCCGGGAGTGTACTAGCTGGCCTTGTGGATGAAAGCGTCGGACATGCTGTGGTCGTTGCAATGAGTCACTCAGATGGTTGGTGCCCTGAATGCCTTGAATCGTTCAAATTCCAGAAGCCTGAAAATGATATGATGTCAGCCTGGTTGCATATTGGGCAGAAGGTTTGTCACCTTCTTGGGGCCGAGCCTCAATACGATCATGGTTCGATGATATTTGTTGTGATTTTTTGAGGCAGACTTGACTCATACCTCTCGAGAATAACGGAAAACGTGTGCAAAAATAGAATTCCACATGGGCATCAAGGGTATCTGTGGGCGCTGTTTCCAACGTAACACTACGAAAGTACCATGAAGGGGTGGGTTGTTGCAGTTTGAGGGTTTTTGTGGAGAAAAAGCTTGCAACATGAGCACACCAGCTCTGATGACCCTCATCTCGTTCGGTTTATTCTCGGAGGGATCCAAAAGCCTCGAGGAAAGGCATACGTGAGGGATGGGCGCGGAAGGCAGTGCGAGTTTTGTCAATTGACGCTATAAAATCCAGTACTATTTGTTGTCAAGCCATGCCTTGGAAGCGTGGTTGATGTCGATAGGCGTGGGATAGTGGAGTCAAGTTACTTTTTTCCTTACATATATGTACATATTATAGTGGCTCCATTCACCTTGTTATTCTTTCATATTCTTTCACCACTCAAGCATCGTCTATTCATTCTAAGTCTTTACTTCTAGAATCGTCATCGATTATGGCGCGCGCTTTCTGCATCCCAGGAATCGTTTTCCTCACCGCAGCCCTTGTTCTAAGTTTCTTGACATCAATCTCGCTCCCCTTTCTTACGGCGCTCGATATCACCCGCACGCATTTTGGGAACGGGGTCATTCAGTCAGGGTCGCAAGGAATGGTCGAGTTACGAGTGGGTCTTCTTGGTTTGCCCGCGGGTATGCGTCTAATGTAGCTTTCCCCTAATTGACAGTTTGGTGTCTGGTGAGTGTCTGTGGTGGTCCACTGGAAAGAAGTTTCTAATTACATCGTTTAGGGCACCTTGTTCTTACGACCAAAATGAGGAAAGAACGTGTTTCAAAGCTGGTACATCGTTTTAACCCTTTTGTATAGTTGTCCTCGCTAATGAATCCGTCAATGCAGGTCATGGTTATAAAGTATCCATCTCAAATCAACAGAAGACTGCAAGCGTTATTATCGGCTCCTCATGGACTCGTGGGCTTGCGATTCATCCAGTTGGTGGGTTCGAAACTGGTTCTGTCTTGGTATCATCTAAATCGCTCTGCGTTCATCGTATAGCTACCGGCGTGACATTCATTGCATTGCTTTTGTCATTCTCGCAGCATACCACCTTCACCTTGATGTCGTCTCTGACATCTTTCTTCGCGGCATTCCTTACATTGATAGCGTTTGCGGCCGACATTGCCTTATACGCTTACCTCAAGCATCAAGTTAACAAGTTACCTGATGTTCAAGGAAAAACTACGACCAGTGCTGGTCAGTCGAGCTGACGTCCATGAATTTCGCCCAGCTGAATGGTAAACATCATAGGTTTCTGGATGACCTTCGTCTCCTTCATTCTCCTTCTCTTCGCTGGATGCACTGTATGCTTTGGCCGTCGGAAGGACCGCTTTTCGGGAGCCACCTCGTACCCTGTTTCTTCCAAGCCCAAGAAGAACTTCTTCTCCAGGTTCCTCAAGCGCTGACGGAACACGTCGGTCCTCGGTCTCATTCATTTCATATCCATCAAACCTCCCACCCTCCTTTCGTGTGCCCATGGAACACATACCCATATATATATATATTCGTTGGAAAAAAGAACATTCCAATTTTGAATTCTTTGTGTGTACTGACCTATTTATTTTACTTTACCCATTGTTACGTATGGAACGGAGCGCAACTGAACAAGTGTGATGTTGTCCGCTCTCATACCCACACTCACCATATGCCCTCATGAACAATATCCCGCGAGCCCGAGATGCAAACTTTATACTCGTTGCCACTAACATATACTTGTTGTATGTTGCTACCTCAACTAGTAAGTACACCAGTAATAAAAATTTTCAGTATCCGTCAACCTCGCATCAACTACTTCCTCGCCTGCATTTGGATGCAAATTCACTATTATGTTTGACGGTAAATATGTTCTACCGCTTATGTCAGACACATTTATCCTCTGCTGTATTCTGGGCTAATTCTCAAAGTTTTCTAGCGCGCTCTCAACGGCAATAATAAAACCGCCCACAACGCAACGGAAGCTAATTATATGCCATCACACGACCCTGAGACGCGACTCGTCACATTAAATGTCACGCTGCGACTCTTGTCCGCGATTTTCGGCCCCCGAAATTTAAAGTCGCCTGCATCATCGAGGTAAATCGCAAGCCGATAAAATGCCCACTCGAAGAGCCTCACAAACGAAGAAGAAGTCGCAATCAAAAGTTGAAATGGAATCTGGCGATGACGAACTTGGTTTCCTTGCGTCTCAGGGATCCACGGGGAGCGATGATCAAGCGTATGGGCCTCAGTCTCATAAATATATGCGCGCTAATATACCCAAACCTTCTTATTATCTTACTAATCTCGCAGCCTAGAACAAGCCATAGCTCAACATTATGCTGGTTTGCGCCTTTGCTCTTTTTTTGACCACGCTAATCCGTTCCCTTCTCGTCATCAATTAGCTTTACGCGACAAGAAGAAAAGAGAGAACGAACGTAAATTCTTGGCGGCCGCGCGGAAGCAACTCTCCCAAGCTGTAATACCACTTAACATCAGTTGTGAATTCATCATGGCTGAAAACGTACACGCAGGTCGAGAATTCGGCGGAGGAAGTAAAGTCCACCGTTTCAGCCATGTATGTATGTTTTTCCTTTTTGTCTTAGTCCTATTCACTCCCTCGTGACACAGGGAATCTCTTTACTCCGATTTTCTCCTTCAATATGCCACATGTGAAGACACCATTCGTAACCTCTGGTCACAGGTTCAAAAGGAGCAGGATAAGCTTCTTGTATATGCCTTGACCCGTGCTCTCGAGCGCCACTGATTTCGATCCAGGCCTTGGCGCAGGCTCGACATGCTGCAAACATCGAGGCAGGTAGAAAGGTTGAAGACGAACATATATCCGGACTGTCACGGACAAAGGATGCTTGCCATGGTCTGCCGCCTTTTTCGCCCTTTATTTTCCTGCTGACTATCAGGACATCCCCCGTATACTTCTTCTGGCCTCGGAAAAATCAAGACTTTGAAAAGATAATCAAGCAGATTAGGCCCCAAGATTCTTAGCTTCTCTCTTACCCGATGAACAACCCTTTACTTCCTTCGACCCTCTAGGTACTTCGGGACCATCGCTCGTTGTTACGGTCCTTTGTGTCCATACTCATACTAGTCCATCCATGTGCCTGTTGACCCATACATTACATTCGCGTTTTTTTAAGGCCTGTATGTGCTATATATTTGTGTATATTAAATGTGTTACTTGCCGTCACAGCCGGATATTTGAAACCGCGGGGAGTGTTTTTTGTGGAAGGGAAGGCACATGAGCCATGGCCAATGATATCAGGCACCCCATAATCACTTTCACTACGTCACCATCTCTCGGAAGGGCTAAACTTCATATCATCACCCGCCCCAATATTCCTCATGATCGGGGGGGTTCCTGCCAGACTCAGAACAATGCCATTTGCCAAAGCAATTGAGAGGAGTGACTATACGATTTATCATAGCACTCAATGTAGATCTGTATGTCCGGATTCATTTAGTACAAGGCGTTTGGGTCATACATAGTGGCATGAATACCTAGAAACCGAGGATCAATTGTCCAAACGCCGAAATTTTTTCACAAGTATAAGCCCATGCATGATGTTCAGGGAGTCATACGAGGATAGCGCCAAGCACATTGGCTACATCGAATAGCGCCTGGTGACGCAATCCGAGTCTCCATACGTCCCCACTCCCACGATTTGGGGTCTCAGGGGGGATGGGCCAGTTCATTAATACATGCCCGATGCTGATAGTCTATGAAAGTTAGATCGGGGAGGTGTTTGGATTCGATGGGGTGACCAGGGACCTTCTACCGAATACCCGATAGCTTCTCTAGGCTGCAAGGGCGACAGCACGATGGATGTGGGACCTGTTCTAGTGACGATCAGCGGGGCTGCTGTACCGCCGACAAAACGTAACACCACAGGACCCACATGCTTTGAAGATGCCCGGGAGAAAGCCGTGTTTCTTAGTGAATTGCACAACCCTTGGGCGGTCCTTCAAGTTTGACACACGCGTATACCTGCCGATGAGAAATTCAAGGATACGTGCAACCGGGTTTGCCGTAAGTTGGTATTGCTCATGTTCTCGACGACAAGTGCTTCTCGTAAGGGTGATCATACTCTGACAGCATCGGGCTTTCATCCACCAGGCAAGAGATAGTGTGAGCCCGATTCGACACGGTGCATAGCTTCTGTGTCCCTGTGGAGGGGTCAATCCCGGGTAAAACCACCGATTGGATAATGCTTGAAGAAGAGGAAGCCATTTTTCCGCCAATGCTCGATCTCCTTTGGTACTAGACTCTGGTCAGTGGCTGAGCGGGATGTTCTGAATATCAGAATGAGCCTAGCACATGTAAATCACTCATGTACGCCTGGGGTAAAGAGTGGGGCTATTGAATTGACTTTAGTTTAGGAGACATGAGACTTCGGCTAATTTAATTTCTGAGAAAAAGCTTTACCGTTCTAGTTAATTGCCTATCCAGAGCCCGGATAATTGTTAGTTCATTCGTTACTACTAGAAGGTTGTGCGCTCAGAAGTTTGTGCCAGGGATTCGATGAGGAACTTGAAATAGGGGGTCTAAGCAATCAAACCCCTTTGAAACGGTTCGACGATAGCTCTGAGCCAGTCACACCCAGCAACTTTTGGAATCCTGAATCGTTCGGAGAGTAAAAGCAGGGCCGAATCGTTGGACCAGAGCACTGAAGGAGGAAGGAAATACGAAACCGGATGTGGCATGAGCCAGGCCGACAAACTCCGACTTTTGTTCCGTCCCACGTGGCCATCGGGTCCGCAAGCAAAAGGTCTTTCGACGCTCATGCTGACCGCCTCGACCCATCACGACATCTTCTTGCAAATTCAGACGTGCCCTACTTTTTTTGTTAAAGCGATATGTTATTGGCTCGTCTGTGTTGCCAGTGTTCTTTCCAAGTGTCGTGGGATGAGCGAGCTGTGATGAATAGAACCTAGATGCTTCAACTGGGCATTGGATGAAGCCAAGAAATGAAGCCTTAGCCTAGGACGTGACTGTGAGATTTTCGTTTGACATCAAATTGTAAAAAGTGTCAATCATTAAATGTTAGAGCTCGTGAAATTTTGTTCTACAAGTCCGAACATAATTTTTCTCAGCGAACCGCATATGCTCACCTCCACGCACGTCGGCTGGGTCTCTGCGTAACAGTTGCTGATAGCGCCCCCTTTGTATCTCCAAACGGAACTTGAGTCTGCCGATAAGGGCCACCGTTGACTCTTGAGTGTTCCGCTTTTAGCGCGTAATCTATTGGCGAGCCTCACTTTTCATAAACCCGTATGATCCCACAGCCTGCACCATTCGATAATAACATGTACAGCCGTTTACATGGGTTCTTACTCGTCTCGATCATCATAGTACTCCATTACTTATCATAACACAAGAATCGGTCATTGTCGGACGTTGCGAGACAGCATGAGCCCGTACTACTTGATAGGCCTCCTCTGAGCATACAGGGCAGCTCATCCTCACTGCGACCAAGGTTAGCGAAAAGTACGGGATTACGGTCGGGATGCTCCATCATCAATGGCTCTTCCCCGGGTGGAACTTCGGGCTCCAACTTTTTTGATTGCCACCGCTCTCTCAAAATGTCGCCCCTTCGTGTATCAGGTTGGAAATCAGCCCAGCACGGAACTAGTTATTTTCTCCAAATCGCCGCCGTGGGATTCCGCTAGCATCAATGATGGCACGGTTCTTGAGCCCCCAAGCATAGGTTTGGGGCAAAATCATTCTATCGTTCAGATAAATACTCATTTAAAATGGAACTCACACCATCTTCAGTGTGTCCAAATTGGTAACCCCATCAGTCTATGTGGTAGTGGATATTCTCTCAACTGTGTGGATGGTAGTATGCTGGTGTCGATTCACTTTGGTTTACGGGGGTCCCGTGCTTACAGCCGGGACAGAGAGCCTAGTTCGTTGGGTAGCAATGCAGTATTTCAAATGCGGCTAGGACTCACAATCGTAAGCGTTGTACTGTAATACCCCAGTCAAGCACGTACCTGATCAGCCTGCCGCAGGACCGCAAATTCGAAGCCCAGCTGAACTGGGTTCGAATGATCGCGAACTGCTCCTTTTGATTTCATCCTTCTCCTCCCGACCCTGATCTGACATGTCGCAAACCATCCGCCTTCTTTTGGTCGACTTGATGTTATTTATTTTATGGCGGCAAGCGTCAAAAAGCTCCTTGGAGGCCAGTATCGATCAGCAGTTTACTTCGGGGTTCGTATTTCGGACCGCTGCCCGGCTGGCAGCTCCCTGCAGAAGAGGTCCTGTCCGGCTGGGGAAAACGTTAGTTAAATCCTTGACATCTGCCCTTCCGCGCTGACTATTTCACCGGATCCCTGTGGATTTATGCATCCCTGGACTATCAGTGCCTATCAGAAGGGCAAACATTCTCCAATCCCGATCGGTCATTTTACCCACTTGCTCTTATACGTTGAGAACAGAGACTTGTTCCTTCGTTTCTTCTTTGTGCTTCCCCTCAAGCATGATCATGATTTCCCTTCTCCTCAGCTCTTTGGCGGACCGCGCAGTTATTTTCGCGTTTCTCTTCACAATGTATGGTACCTATCGCTTTTCGACGGCGCCAAAGCACCACTACCCTCCTGGTCCCAAACCTGTGCCTTTCCTGGGGAATCTTTTTCAGATATCCTCAGAGCATACTGAACTACTTTTCACGCAATGGGCTTCTAAATTTGGTTTGTTTTTCCCCATCTTTCTTTTTTTATGCAACTGGCTAACTCCATAACAGGCGATCTCATGTACCTACACATTTTGGGACATCCAATGATCATTTTAAGCAGCTTGGACGTCGTTCGAGACCTTATGGATAAGCGGAGCTCAATTTACTCTGATCGGCCTCGCTTTGTTCTGTTTTCTGAGCTGTACGTTCCATCATTCACCAAGTTTTGGGTCTACTGACGTGACAGCATATATCAGAATGGGATGGAAAAGCGCATCAACGCATGTCCGATAGTATGTAAATTGCTCCGTTGTGAATGATCCGCTCACCAAGTACCAGCGGACCACGATTCAGGAAACATCGCCGTTTCATTCAACAGACTTTTAATCAACGCGCATCGGCAACATTCCATCCTCTGCAAGAACAAGAAACACTTGTCCTACTTGATGGCTTATTGCAATCTCCTGCTGCATTTGTACAGCATTTCAGAAGGTAGAAGAAAAGTTCTAATATTTTGCAAGCACTAACGTGTATAAAGGTTTGCCGCTGCCACCATCCTACCGATAACTTACGGACGTAAAATTACATCCGTTGACGACCTCTTCGTGCGTTTGGGTACGGAAAACCCAAATTTTGGTTTCCCCTTTTCTGATGCAGATTAATTAGCGGAAAGAGCTGGAACACTTACTGTAGAATCTGGCACGCCGGCTGCTACTCTTGTTGATTTTATCCCGGTATTGAAGTTGGTTTTTTACGTTTGTGTCATACAATTTGGGTTCACCTCACGCTAGGCATGTTCCTACGTGGGCCCCTTTCTCTGGCTTTAAACGACGAGCTTTAGAGGCTCGTGCCGCGGTTGACGACATGATGAACGTACCTTTCGACATGGTTAAACGTGAAATGGTTGGTACAGTCCTGACACTATAACTCGTATTCAAATTACTTTCTAGCGCGCAGGAACGGCCACGCCTTCATTTACTTCAACACTTTTGGAAGCGCATTGCTCCATGAAGGAAAGGGATGACGACGCGACTGCTCTTGAAGATGAAGAGGATATCAAGGGAGCTGCAGGTACTTTATTCGCAGGTGCGTCTACATTGTCTACCCAATGTGAGCTGATGCTGAACGAACTCTAGCTGCGGAAGACACGGTGGGCTCGGATATGATTAAGCATCTGATTTAGCATCTGAGGGCTACATAGACTCTGGCCGTGATGGAAACCTTTATTCTGGCTATGGTTAGGAATCCCGAAGTGTTTAGGAAAGCCCAGGATGAGATAGACCGGGTCGTAGGAGCCGACCGGCTTCCTACTATGGACGATAGGAGCTCACTTCCATATCTTGAGTGTGTCTTAAAGGAGGTATTTCGGTGAGATTTTCCCTACAGTTAAAGGTCCACCCCATTGAGCCACCCATCTAACAGATGGAATCCACCCGTGCCCTTGGGCATGCCACATCGAGTAATGGAAGACGATATCTACAGCGGATACCACATTCCTAAGGGGGCTACCGTGGTCGCCAATATTTAGTTTGTAGGCCATATCTATGGTTGAATGACGTCACTGACACGGAATCAAGTGCGATGCTACACCAATGCTCTGAGCCAGAGTCCTTCCGCCCGGAGCGATATCTAAACAACGGCGAGAATTTACCCGACCCACGAGAACTGGTGTTTGGCTTTGGTCGCAGGTCAGGCGACCAAATTGCTGGTTTGATTTACGCGTACGCTAATGTGACCTCACATCAGGATATGTCCTGGAAGACACTTCGCCGAGGCCAGCATATGGTCCATGACATCAAGTATCATAGCGACTTTTGATATTTCTAAAAGCGTCGAAACTCAGGGAGGGGAAATAATGCCCCCCTTTGACGTCACCAGCGGCTTCATTCGGTGTGTGGATCACAATTTTGCTGAACATAGAAATTGATTCAGTGGGAAATGGGTAGGCACCCCAAGCCTTTCTCATGCTCCATATGCCCTCGTTCCGAGAAGGCGGCGAGTCTAATCCAACATGCCAAGGCGTATACTGAACTGTGATTATTTCAAATTCTGTTTCATCCTTCTGGGCCCATCTGGTACTATTCGTTCTGGCCTATTGTTGGAATGGGCGAAAGGACGAGTGACAGATGCCGTCACCATTTCACATGTATTCCGGGTGGAAGCACAGACGTGGATTACTTAGTATCACTGTGTATTTGTATTTTGACTCGGTGTCTGTATCGCGCCGGGTCTTTCGCTCTGAACTGCTCGCTCCGAAGAACGCCCAACCTTCAAGTTATTTTATTCGTACTTCTTCGAATTTCGTAAAATTCAAGTGACGCCTCAGGCTCACGTGGCTCTTTCCCTTCCTTCGCTCTGGCCATGTCGGAAAACCCTCTTGATCGCTTGATGCTCCCTGCACCCACTGCCGATGCTACACAGAAATTGGACGTTGATGGACCATCAGTAAGGCTTGATGAGCTTGGCCCCATGATCGTCAACAGCGACGGTGTACGTATGACGGCGATTGTCTGATGCGGTCGCTGGATTTTCAACTGATTTTAACCTGACATCTCTTGGAGACCCTGTCAAGGATAGCCAATTGGGCAAATATGACCGAACCAGAACGAGAGAGGACAGTTAGGGTGCTCACAGCGAGGAATAAGTACGCAGTGATCGCTTTTGTTTATGACATGTTCTCCTCACCTAGGAGACTAGAATCCGCCTTTTAAACGAAGAGAAGAAACAGAATGAAGGAGGAAAGACGGAGGAGGCTTTGTCTATCATGCGGGATGCACCACTGTCCGCGGGTTCGAACTAAATTTATATGTGATAGATATGATTTCAGGTAGAGTTATGTCGGCACTGATTGTTGGCCACTTATTTCAACTCGGTGTTGTTCGGATGGCGCAATCACATTCCATGCTCTAACAATCCCGAACGAACAGATTATTTAGTAACACATCATTCCACTGGACAGACCGGGGGCAGTGTTGGTGTTGCAAATCATAATAAATGGATATTTGAAAGGGTCATTTATTGTCATCGTTCGACATTCAACGTTCAACGGTCATGAAAGGCGAAGTCAGTGGATCTTTACAAATCTCGGGTCGGGTTACTAAGAATTCGTACAACGAAATGGACATTTCTCGTGGCGTCTGATACCCATTCGGCCTAACAAAATGAGTCTGAGTGAGGGTTGGAATAAAGCTGATTGGGTTACCTCTGCCCGAACTCCATTAATCGCCAACCGCCTGAGTGAATCTGGGCTGTCGGAAAAAATCTGAGTAAATAACCCCTGGTCGATTATGAACCTGCTGCGCCTGATGTTGCGGATATTGAATCCAACTGTGTGCAATCGGGTCATGCCTGACGAGTGCTCCCGGAAGGTATCCTGATAGAAGTAAATCGATGCTAGGGCACACAAGGAAGGGCTCCGAAGTCTACTACTCACCGTGGCTTGTTTTCCCGCCGCGATGTAGATTTCCTCTAGGTAGGTGCACGTCGTGAAAAGGAGCTGCAGAGCCTTGTCACTGAGATATGCCGATCTTAAATTGAGTATTCGGAGTGTCGCCGAGTGCCGTGCGGCGAGGTGGTCGATGATATTGTCAAAGCGGATGTTGGCTCCGTAAGAAAGGTTATTATCGTCACAGACGACCCGAAGGTGCTCAACAGGAGAAGCGGCTATTATCATCCTGATCCACTTGCAGAACCTGACCACCTCGCTTTTCGTCTGCATGCGGGCATGTTTGGTTGCGAAATACTTTAAAGTGCTCAATCTAGGAAGCCGGGAAGGCTGTTTGAGTTGCTGCTCATCAGAGATTATCAGTAGGAGTCTCTGATGCCAGATACTCATGGTACGCGCCAGGTAATATTGCAACTGGAGCCATTTCAGGCGGCGGAGTTGCCCAATGAATGCGAAGACGTCTTCGTCAGTTAAGGAATACGATAGCCCCAACGTGAATTCATGAAGCGTATTCTCAACATGTGGCAGAAACGATCTTAAGACCCCTGGTGTGATTGATCCACAGTTATCCTGCCAAGCACGATGTCATTTCTTGGGCGGTTGGATAGGTGGTGGCTCACTTTGAGGTGAAGGCCCGTTAGAGTCCCTGATAGTCTTTCAAGCCACTCAGGGAGGATGTTTAGGATAACTCGACCAGGTCCGTAGAGAGTCAAATTAAAAATTCCCTCGAGGGTCGCCAAGAGGGGGGCTGTGACCTCGTTCATACAAGATGAATTTATCGTAAGATCGCGAAGATTTCCTACTTCTGTTAGTGCAGCTAGAGGTTGGGTAAATACTTCTTCATGATATGTTACAGGGGTAAATATGATGCTCGAGAGATTCATAAACAGGTGTATGGCGTCTACCAGAACGGTCGACAGCGTATTCAGCGGCTGTGGGCGATTCGAGAGATAACCTGTCACAGTCACCAAGATATGTAAGTGAGTCTTTGATACAGTGTGAGATGATTGTATGTTACCACTAATCTCCAGTCGTAAGACTGACGGAGAATTTCTAGTAGTACATGCTGAGGTGAACATATGCATCGATGCATGCTGGATGGTTCAACATAAATTTGACGTGAACGTTAATATAATTGAAATCAAAACGATCTAGAGACCTACAGGTGGGAGTGTACTGTGGTCCTTCAGATCTAGTACGCGTTGGAACGGTGGCGATAGCTTGATCCGCCTGTAGAGCAGCCCAGATGTGACTTTGTTGAATTCCCAATTTACGAGGGAGCACTGGTACAGTACACCATAGTCATCAGTGAATATGTCTAGCACACATAGGAGAATATCATAGGAGAGATGAACTACAAATTCAGCCATGATGCATGATGGTCGGTGTTTATTTGAATAATCACCTTGCTTAAACAAACATGGATGTGGAGAAATAAAAATAAATGGTGAGAATAAGAAATATATATTAAAGTAATAAATAATATAAATAATTTATTAGTGAATGTTCTTAGTTCATGGCTGTCTTTTTTTTTTTTTTTTTTTTTTTGGTTCATATAATAATATTAAGCACATGTGGGTTTGACCCAGCTACATGTGGGCATAAAAACCTATTACCACTAAGTAATCTGTAATGAGCCATCAGGGTGGAGCTGTACACTAAGTTGCTCTCCAGGTTGTATTACGGGTCTAGACTGAGGATACCTGCAGTCCAACGGTATTGTACTGTACCATGTCTGAACCTCCCAACGCCTTAAAGGTTTGCCTTCGCTTGTTGGGGCATGGTCCCCTCCCTTCACATTGGTACCCTGTTCCACTCCCCCCCTGGTATTTTCAGGGCGCCCTGGAAACCCATTACTCCCCCCCAGTGTCGAAGATAAATGTCCAAACTAAATGAACAACCCATACCTCAAACCTGCTCCCCCTCTCCTGAATCCCCCTATTACTTTCCCCCCTGTTCCACACCGCTCTCCCAAAGCAATGACTCCCCTCCAAACTGAGGCCACCAAATCCCACCATTGGTCAATAAACTGGCATTCTCCCCAAGAGGTGTGCTCTGTGCAGGGACAGTAGCTGATTGGGGGCCAGACCCCTTCCTCCTTTTGTGTTTGGGTGTAGTGGTTAAGCAAGTACGAATAAATCATTGAGAATGTTGGCGGTGACGCTCCCTAAGGATCTGCGCGAAGCAGAGTACTAGAGTTGTGGTGTCCTCATGTGGCCTGGTAGTTGATGAGGTGGATGTGAACGGATTAGTGAAGCCCCCAGTACAGGCAAGATGAGATGACTCTGCAGATAGTCAGGATCAGCTCTGATAAGTTAAAAATTTGGATATGGTATAAAAGGATGGTGGCCCAGGCTGAAAGAGTGGTCTGATGAAAGGCAATGTCGATTAGGGATGAGGTGTTAGGTAGTTTAGGGACGACCTAGTGCAGGAGGGATGAATTCCCACGGTCGGATGGTGGTGGTAAAAGATCAAGAAGCGTCGTAGTTCATGGCTGTCCCATACATCCTGGGGTTGAAACAAGATAGTGTTGGATATCAAGCATGGCATGACCACCTGACTGCTTCTTTATTCTTTTTTTTTCTTCTTTTAAATATTTATAATATGAAGTGGAGGGGGTTACAAAGCCTAATCTACTTGTGGGACATTGCCTATTATCTACTTGAGATTTGGAAATGAGCAGTCAATAGGGTACTGTTGAGTTAACCCAAGGGGCTCTGTTACAGCTGTTTAGGCCTTATCCACTAAGTCAATCTGGATCATTGTTTGTTTGTTCAAAGACCATTGACTCTACAAGTCTGATATCTGCTGACTCCCTCTTTAGGGCTAAGTCAGATTGTTCATTCAAAGATGCACTACTCCCTTTGTAAGGTGAGTAGGATTGAGTTCACATTATGAGTTGAGAGTAGTGAATATAGTTGATTTAGCTAGGACAAGCTAAGGGAGCTAATTATATACATAATGGCTCAATAAGCATAGATAAGTGTGGTTTACACTATTGGTCATCTAGATAAGAGGATTAGTAATGGTGAGAAAAGAAGTACATATATAGTGTCTTTGTAAGGGGATTGCTCATTCATGTCAACATTGCACAATATTACAATCACAGATCAGAGATTGTAATCACAAGCTGAAGTTGTAGATCACAAATCAGAGTCACAAGTTGTAGGCCATATCACACATTACAGATCATAAACCCAACTGTCATCTCAATATGTGTGCCACTTGTCAGAATAATGCAGGCCCATTATGCAAACATATCTACTGTACTAGCAAACTGAATGACATGGCAACAATAGAGGTATTATACTGGCATTGTATAGATTAGATATATAGTGGTCACACCTTGGTAGGGAACCCTCAGATTTATCTCTTGGGATTTCCCCTACCAGCTGGAAGTTGGCTGACTTGTGATCATACACACTCCAACTTAGGGTTGCCCTGACAGTCTTGAGATAAGGATTGGCCAATGTTTGTAAGCATGTGTAAGCAGTGATACATAAAGAAGAAAAGATAGATAGGATGCATGGTAAAGGAATTTGTAACATTACCCTTGTTCTATCTCTGAAGCATCCCAGCTTCAGAAATCAATCAGTTCTTCTGTCATATTGGCTATGGCTCCGTCGTCTACATCTTCCTGTTTGCCTCTGTTCCATTGCTGATTGCAATAATGTCCTACTGTTTGGGGTTTTGGCCTTTCTGTACATTGTATGTAGTTATGTCCTGGGGCAGGTTGGTGGCATGCTGAACAGTAACATTTTTTGAAATCCAGAGTTGCATATCCAAACTCAAGACATTTGGAACACATGATGATTTTCTGGAGAATTTGATATTCCACCTGGCCGAAGTCAATAGGTTTCTCATGACTTCCAAAATGGCTAAGGAGCTGTACTTTACACTCCCCCCATGTCCTTGTGGACTCCACATTGTTAGAATGAGAAAGACCAAAGAAGATAGAAGTTCCAGAAGTGTCCAGATGAAGCACCAGAATGACCACAACAGTTGTATTGGCAACAGTAAAGCTAAGTCTAGTCTAGGTGGCTTGGTGATGTGGCATTGAGCACGTGAGACAAGAAGTCACGTGATTCTAAATCTAACACACATGGACTGCAAAAATCCATGTGGAGTCCACAAGGATGCCATATAAATCATATAAATCAGTACAGACTGCAAGAGCCTGTGCAGACACTATATAAATTTGCTCATTTATGTACTACTAAGACACCAATACTAGTAACCACTCATTTATATAGTCATTGTTGAAAAGGCAAACCTGGGGGAATAGATGTATGTACCAAAAATGGTCTAATGACCACAATCTATACACACACAACACACACAATCCAACAGGATCACAGGTTTAAGTTTGAGGGAGGAAGCTAGAAAACTTCAAAGATTTCAATAGTGAAGATGGACTTCATAAAAATCAGTCTCATGAGAGAATGTTCTTTCTTTTCTAAGTTCTCAGACTTGGACTCTGTGAGTATCAAGGAATATATCAAACTAGTATTATGGGTAAGATGTTTTTATTTGTATCATGACAAGATGCATAGTTGTAGAGATGGGCATAATGAAGTCAAAAGACTTGTAATGACTTCTTTAAAAAGGGTCTTGCAATATTAAGTCCTTGACTCAATTTCTCAGACTAAGGCAATAATTGACCTTGGGTTCCAAACCAAGTGATAACACTGTCCCAGAGCCTCAAACTCTAGATAGATCCTATGAAAAGGTGGGTCTCATGATACTACATATCCTCAACCCAGGCCTTTGATAAGGTAACAACAATAATTGGTCTCAAGTTCAGACTGGGCACCAACACTATCCCAAGAACAAGTCCTTAGATAGATTTTACTTTATTTTAGAGGGTCTCAACTCAGAAGAACACCTTTCTCTAATGTCACTACAACTGTTTGGTCATATTGACAAATGGGTGATTTAATGGGGCTCCAATTCTTCTGTAACAAATTGTGTCTATGAGGTATATGTAAGGAATGGATGAGCCAAGACAGCCTGCTATCATAAGAGAGAGTAACAATTATTGTAATGATAGGTAACCAGTAGTAGCAAAAGCTGAGTGCTTAGCAAGGGGGTGGCAGAACAGGAAAATCTGATATACACTCATATTTTTTTTATGCCTCACAAGGACCCCCCTCCCCCCCCTGCTGCCATATATGGGTATATTTTGATTATGTAAACATGTTTTTTGCAGAAAAAAATAGAAAACAATTCATGAAGAAAGTTAAACATGTCAGCATTTTACTAGTCTGCTAGCCTTACAGCTTGGGCATGTCCAGTTCTTGGGTGCAAATGCATGCTTCATACACTCCCAGTGAAACTGGGAAGGCACAAATCAGAAGTAAGAATTATTAATGTATGGTAAAGGACAAACCCATTTTGTTTTGCAGCCAGGTATGTACCTGACATGACATCACCAAATCTCCCATCTTAATTTCTGCTGCTGAAACTGCATTACTGCAAATACAAACATCAAGGCCCAGTGGACAAGTTTTTCCATATATAATGAGCACAAGAATTATTTGTTGCAGGGAAGGATAGAGGAGCCTCTGTTGGTGTGGCTGCATCTGCACCCAATGGCTGTGATGTCAAAATACTATCAGGCATTGGCACACACTCCTCAGGATCCTCTCAATTGGATAATGGTGAGCTTGGATGCATTATATCACCAAAGTTCAAAGGGAGTGGCAGTTCCTCCAGTTTGGTATGAAAATTTGGGGGTGACAGTGGGGTCTGGTTTGGTTTGCCTTATGGGTTGACTCAGCTTTGCAAGCTTTTGATGTTCAATGACTCTCTAGATTTTGTTCTCCTCCTGTTCCAATGTGAATGTCTAATCCACAGTCTGGACAGTTAAGTATACTGTCTATGGTATACAGTATTTGGAGTTGATACTGTTGCAACATTATCATTGCCATAGGTCATCAAACAAATATCTTGTACCTCTTCTTCTTTGCCATGACACTCTGTCCTTATCTAAGTCTTCTTATAATGTTTTGAGTATGAAAAAAGTTTATTATGAACTATTTACAATTAAAAATGCTTCTCATTGTCATTGAGGCAAGTAGGCTACCTTAAACATTCAACAATGACACCACAGGCTGTCCTAGCCGATTTTAGCCCAAGTTGGAAAAAAAAATTCAAACCTTGGTGGACCCCCCCCCTCCCACCTGGTATCTGGGATTCCCATTCCACCACCCCCTTGGTGCTTAGGGTATAGTAGGGTATAGGGTATGTATGAAATGTCTTGGAAGCCTGGGCCTTATCTTTGTCAGTGGACAGGTGCCCAGGAGGAGTACTCCTATTCTTGGTTGCCATTTTACCAGGGCTTGGCATGCTGATCTCTTGATCACTTCTCTCTTGATACATGTCAGCTAATTCTCTCAGCATATTAGGATATCCAGTCCTTCTGTGATCCAAGTTCCAGTATCTTTTTTTTTTTTCTTTTTGTTTCAGCATTTTATATACCAACTGTACCTAATACATGTGCTGGTCACTACAAGTAGTAATTGGGGGAATGGGGAGGGGGGGCAGAGGACAAAGCACCGCGGAGCTGGGATGCTTGTCTGATTGAGGTCAAGCTAGCGAATGGAGCCAGAGCTCATTGTACACAGGCCGGTAGGGCCAATCTATGCCAGGGGGTAGGCCCCCCACTGCGGTGCCCCGCAGTGGGTGGTGGCTTCAAGTCCACCGATTATCCAGGTTCACATGTTTGGGCAGGGAGCACCCTATAGCCGTCACTTAGAATACTGAGTACTGCCCCTAGCCTGTTTAGGACTAGGGAACGTCGAATGCGAAAGCACTTTTGTTCTCCGAAAGGAAGTCAACCAGCCACACATAGTGCAGCTGACAGCCAGGCTTATCTTCCCATCCATGTCTTGGACAGTTGTATAGGATGTGTTGTATGGTTTCCAGGGGAGCACTGCACCTACAGGAGACAGATTCTTCCTTGAAGAATCATGATCGGAATGCCCCAATTGGAGCGTGTCCAGTGATGCATTGCACCATGCAGGCAGTCAGAGCCCAAGTTCCAGTATCCTCTTGACTATTAGGGACTGTCCCATGCTGGAGTACATAGTTGGCTTATATACTCCAAGAGTTTAGTCAGAAATTTTTGGAAAAGTAATGAATAGGACTAGGGTCGACCCCCTAGGTAAAATTTAGAGTAAATTTCCAAATTTCTCCTTAATAACCCCCATTTTATCTCTTTGGATTTAATCAGAAATACATATATCTCAATATACTCAGCAGGAACATTAAGGGAAAAATAGGAATTTTTCTGGAATTAATCCATGGAAAAAAGGCAGAGTATATTAAAGAGCATACATTTCATATTTTTCCAATTTTTATTTTCTGACATATGGATGCATCTTTACAGAATGTGAAAACATTGAAACAGTTTTGTTGCCTACTGTATATGAAACATCACCTTGGCTTTCAGCTGGGAGTAGCCATGAGATGCCACTCTAAAAGCAGTTTTCATTAGTATGCTCATTGGGTATATTCCAAATAGTATGGAAGTATTTTCAATGAGAATGATTGGAGCAAATTACTAATTTGATCTACTATGTGCTACTCAGGCAAAACCAGTGTTAATTCTTAAAATAGACTTTGAGCAAAAGCTGAGTATATTTGAAAGAATATTTTGAATATTCTCCAAATTTACCCATGAGAGCATGAATGGGTTTTTTCTTAATCTGATCTGAATTTAATTTAAATGTTATCTTTAGGTATAGAAGCCAACTCTCCCAGTGCCAAGTCCATTTGTAGTCTTGGCACAAATACAGACCTGTCATGAGTCCATATTCCCTTCTTGCTATGGTCCTTCTTGAGTACATTTTGTTATGCATCATGTTGTATAGACCATGCTTCATCTATACTTTTTCTATACCCTTGGTGGGCAATCCTGTTCTTAGATAGTCTTTGTGATGTATACAACCCTTGCCTGGGACATTCCTTAGGCATGAAGTTGTTGTGCTACTATTACATCCATTGACATCTAAAGGCACCTGGCTCAATAAATAGACTCGTAATGATGATCATACTCATTATCTGGTTCCCTTTTGTCTCAAGGCAACTAAGCGGTCTTGCTATGGTTATTGGATCAAGTTCTCTTCCACAATCCTTCATTATCCATAGCATGCATCATTACAACATGCTTTATTAGCACAAAATTGTTAAATTATGAGTGCAGATGGTTGCCCATTGTATCATTGTTGTCTTCATTCCTGCTGTTGTTGGTGCTGCTGCTGTTGCCATCATTGCCACTGGCCTTGTTGTCATTGTTGCTGCTGCTGCTGTTGCTGTCTTCATTAGTGTTTGAGAGTCCGGTTTGGTCTGGTTTTTTAGGATAATCTCAAGTCAACCGATACTGCAACCGGTCCTATATAACCACGAGATGCCACGAAAACCGGACTGGACCAACATCAACCAGTTGATATCAGTTCAGTTAAAGCCATAAAACCGGTTAATGGCAGTCCCAACCGAGACCAGTTCACAACCAGTTTGGACCAGTCAAATGTCCAGTTGAGACCAGTTAGCATTTGACAAACAGGTTAATCTAATCAACTACGAAGGCTACATCAAGTTCATCCTCAAGGTTGTCAGCCATGAGCATGTCTTGATACAGGTCTGTGTCAACCTCTTCAACAAGTCCAGAGTTCCAAGCTGCAAGATCGGCAATGTTTTGATGCCATGCGAATTTCATGAGCTGCAACTCTTCAAACCTCTTTGCACCCAAACACGCGCGTCAATCATCAGCAACTTGTTTGCTGGAAGAGAACAGCCTCTTGCAAGGGACAGAGGATGCCTGTGCAGGAAGGATATTGATTGCAATCCGAGCAAGTGTTGGATAGATGTCACAATGATCCTGCCACCATGTGACGACATCAGTATCCTTTGAGACATCAGCTGGCATGTCCTTCAGGTATTGCTGTAATTCAGGTTGCCAGCCTTCTTTGTCATCCTTTGTTACAAGTGAAAGGCGATGCCGATTGTATTCGGACAAGATGGATCCGTCGTGGGCGGTGGTAGGAGTTACACTGTTGGGTGTAGTTACTGGAATTGGCTCCATCCTTGGCTGACTCTTCCAATACTCCTCCATCTACCACAAACTGGGGAGTGAGCACTTGAACCAGCCAGATAGACATTACTGACCTTATCCTCGAGGACCTTCTCCCCCTCGTCTTGCCAATTCTTCACATGTCTGTTACCGGCAGCCCGTTCTTCCTCTTGTTCCTTCGCTCCACCCCAAGCCAGCCTGATATACGCAAGCTTGTAGTACGGGTGAAGAGCTATAGGTTGTGTTTTTGAGCCTGAATGCAATGGAAGTGATTCCGAACTTACCCAAGGCAAGAAGAAAACTCGGCTTCCTGTCGAAGCGGGAGTAGTACTTCTGAAGCTTCTCCAGGCCATCGTCAATTGCATCCCTGTATTTGGCGAAGCAAACATGGTCATGTTTCGCCTCCCATGCAGTTTGCAGTTCTTCAATTGCGGGGAGGGCACACCAGAGTGTTGGGAGTTGTTCGGATGAGAAATGGTGTTGTACCTTCTTAGAATCCTAGCATGTCATGTAAGCGCGGCCACACAGCATAGTGACCAGTACAAACGAAGATGACATACTGTCAGGATATCTTTTACGTCCCTCACTCGCTCCCAATCATCATCTGACAGCTGAAACGCACTCCATGGGATCTTTTTTGCGATTCGGCCATTGGTGCAAACTGTGGTAATCGGCCCAAACAAAGCATTGGCTGAGACGAGGAAAAGATTGATGGGCTTGAAACGTTGATGTCAATACGTATCCCCAAAGGTGCAGAGACAGCTCACCTGGCATAGGCAATAGGAACGCTCTAGCATACCGTGAGCTGTACCCCATCTAATGTTGCTGTGGGGGGGGATTTTGAGGGGTTCGTTGATCTTGCACTGAATTTGCAAGTTCTCGAAATATTCAATACGTTGACTGGAGGCCTGAATCTATTAACAAGGGTAAGCGTTGAACCGAATCATAACCAATATGGAACGCACCTTGATAGCAATTGTTCGAACGGCTGCAATCACATCAAGTGATCCGCCAAGGACACGGTTACCAGGTAAGTCCGGATCGTATTCCCAGATTGCCATTTGATTCTCCACCGCAGCTAGTTTCGTAATATGGCCCATCACAGCCACGTTCGCAAGGTTCACCACATGTTCAAGGCAGCTGACACGATCATCAGGTATGTTGTGCTCGAAATAGGAATAGAAAAACTTACAGTAATTGGTTTTCACCAGCATCCCAATGCTCATATCCTCGCGTATCGTGGACAGTCTCAATGGTGGCACAGCTGGTGTTATTGTTGGAAGTGTTGTCCAATGTTACAGTGAATAGCTGTGCGTGTTTCAGTTATCTTATCAAATAGTAATCTAATCATCAATCACCTTCGACTTATCTGGGGTTGTGATACCCACGCAGTCACACAACCCAACAAAGTACCGCCCAAGGTTCAAACCACTGTGATCTCCTGAAATACCCTGAAATCCGACAACCTCTGACCACAAACGCCATTTCCGCTCTTTTACCTCGATCCAGTGTGCCGTCATTCCTAGAAACAATCCCTTTGTATTGTCGGCCGTCCATCCATCGGTGGTGGTTGAGACTTTCCCTGGCGCTGCCTGTTGAGGGTTTGGTGAGTACGAGATGGACTACAATGGTATACAACTGACAAGAATATCCTTTTTCAAACCTTGCAGCCATTTGACGCACTCATTGTGGAGGTGCACCTTCACGTCATATGTGCTCGGCAGATCTGGACAGGTTGCTCGTGGCCTCATCGCAACAAGGCAGTTCCAAAACAACGCCTTGTTGGCCACCGCCAGCGCCTAACAACGAGGTTAGTGTTACCTCTCGTTCTGTTTTGTAAAGCTTACCTGGTCATCACAGGCGATAAACTTTGTGACGGCATGCAATACACCCTCGCGCGTGAACTCCCTTGGTCCCTGCACCTTTTCGACAACCCCATCAAGTTTCACTTGAATCTTTCCCTTTGGGTTGTTCTTCTTTCGCTGCATTTCGTTCCAGATTGGTCGAGGGATAGCAAAGTGATTTTCAGGTATGTTTTTATCCTTGCACAGCTCTTGGTAACGCTCATAGTGCTGGCGGATATGCGATCGACAGGTCGAGTTTCCACCAGTGTAGAAAGTTTTTCGGAGCCCTCCTTTCTTCAGAACCTGTCCATCAACCCTATGATGTTGTAAGTATCCTTGTCGTATTCTCTCCGTTGCAGAAAACTAAGGCTTACTTGCACAGCATGCACCATCTTCCTCAAACGGTCTCGGTCTTGCTTCCCTTCTTGAACGTGACAACGACAATGTCTGAAAAGATTGTCAAGAGGTCCTTTGTGCTATCCTTTCTCACGTTCTTCATTGACCCTATCTCGATCTCATGCTGCTTGTCCCCATTGTTTTCCTGCCATTGGTGAGTATCGATTTTAGTGGTCATGAACGTATGAATGCACCTCATCACTTTCTTCTTCACTGGGTTGGCCACCAACAGGAACACTATCATCATCGACTACCTCAATCTCCGACTCCTGGCTCTCGACAACTTCCTCATCAGGCTCTAGTGAAGGTTTTATCCGTTTACAATGATGGGTCTTTGGTACCTCTTCATCAGAACTGTCGCCATCATCTTCGGTTTCATCAGGGGCATGCCACTTGTGGCTACCTGCTTTTGGAGCTTGTGCCTTGGTTTTCCCCTTGTTGGACCTCGTGGCAGGTTCTTTCCTCGTTTTGGCCTTGGGCTTCGCCATGTTGAGAGAGTGAGTATGCTGCAGATGCACGTGTGTGCCAGCAGCATTGTTTGTTCATATAATATCTGTGATCTCACGCCCCATTGCTTGGTTATGAATTCCACAAGTTTCAGTCTTTTGTGTATCTGCATCAACATATATATGTAACTGTGCAACAACTACTGAATGGATCATAGCAGTGGTCTGAACCAGTCATAACCGGTATGTTTCTGGTTAATATATTAGCTTGAGATTGTGTAACTGGCAACCGACAAACTGTCGATCCTACCATAACTGCAACCAACAGTCCGGTTGATGTCAGTTGCAGTTCGGTTCGGTCAACGGTTATTTTTCAGTCATATGGACCAAACTCTCAAACACTAGTTAGAATGCCATAAGGACGTCACTGACATTCTCTTCCTGCAGGAGCCACCATGGGCCACTGTATGGTATACAGCCTCCCTGACTGAGAAAGATGGGATCCCCATCAGGGGTCCCCCCGTCCACCTGGACTGGATTCCCATGTTCCCCAAAGGGTTCAACACAGCTGAAGACTGGCCATGTGTCATGGCCTACGTCAACCGAGCAATCCACTTGGTTAAACCTAAGCTCCAATCAGACATCGTCAACCACTGCGATGTCATGCTCATCACTGTACGAGATCACCTTGGCCCAGTGCATTTGATGAACGTCTACTCAGATGAGAACGGATCTGCAATCCGATTCCTCGAGGACCACCTGGAGGCCTTCCCCAATGTTAGCTACATGGGGGGTGATTTTAATTGCCCCTCAGCGCATTGGGATGCTACCCTCAATCATGAGCACCCCATGGCCAACAGACTCATGGAGTGTGCGGCTGCCCTCAGCCTTGAGAGGATTGCCCCCCCTCAGGTCGGGTCACGCATCAGCCATACAACTTGGCTCTGCATGGCTCGGTCCTTGACCTTGTGTTTGTCCCAGCATTCTGGGGATACAGCTGACCTGACGATAGGTGATAAGGGTGAGCCCAATCACTTCCCTCTACTCCTAGACCCTTAGGGTCGAGTTCCCTGAAGAGAAGATGTCAATCAAAATCAACTCCGAAGAAGAAGATGCTTTCCTTGCGGAAGTGCGGCTACTTCTTGGGCTCATCCAAATCCCTGACGTCATGTCAGCAGAACAAACTCAACTAGTTGCTCAGGCGATAGCTAAGGGCTTTGAAACAGCATGGTCCCATCATGCTAAGACTAACTGGGCTTGCGCCCGGTTTAAGTCTTGGTGGGACTTGGACTGCGCCTGGACAAAGTCTGAGGCTATGAGTTCTGATCTCCCAGAGGACTGGAAGGCCTACAAGGCCGCCACACGTAAAGTGAAACGCAAGCACTTTGATGATTGCATTGACAGAATTGCAAACACCAACCTCAGACCATGGGATCTCATGGACTGGGTGGGCCCATGCAAGACACCCCCGGTTGAGGCCATCTCATACCAAGGCATGCCATGCAGCACCACAGAGTTGCTATGGAATGCACTGCACTCCACCTTCAACTCAGCTATTGATAGGCCCATCGACCTTGACAAGCTGGGCAATGCTTGGACCTCACCTACAACTCAGGCATGGGTCCCCTACTCTGCTGCTGAGATGTCGGATGCCTTATTGGGCACTTCAAATTGATCCGCCCCCAGGCCAGATCACATCTCATGGCATCACCTTAAATGGATCACCCAAGATGATCAGTGCAGCAAACTACTTCTGTGGCTTGCAAATGCTTGTCTCTCATCAGGCCACTGGCCCACCAAGTTTAAAGCATCCATTACAGTGGTCATACCCAAGCTGGGTAAACCATCGTATGACACTCCCAAGTTGTTTTGCCCAATAGTTCTCTTGAACACGTTGGGTAAACTATTAGAGAAAATGTTGTCCACCAGGATGCAGTTTGAAGCTGCTCAACATGGTGTACTCCACCCCAATCAGTTTGGAGGGGTCCGTCAGAACTCCACCGAGGATGCTGGTTGTTTTCTCACACATGTTGTCCGGTCTGGATGGTGCACCAAACTCAAGACGAGCATTGTCGCTTTTGACCTGGCTCAGTTCTTCCCATCGGTAAACCATGAGGTCCTCCTACACATCCTCGAGAGACAGGGATTTGCGCTAGAAGTGGTTGCGTTCTTCAGGTCATACCTTGTTGATCATCATACTAGATACACGTGGGACGACAAACTGTCCCCACTCTTCCCATCCAGCATTAGTCTGGGACAGGGCTCTGCCTTGTCCCCAATCCTCTCTGCTCTATGCCTCGCACTCCTCCTCAAGGAATTTGAATGGAGGGTTTGCATAGCCTCTCTAATTTCCTACGTGGATGATGGCACCATCATAGTGCAGTTGGACATGTTCAATCAGAATCTTATTAAGCTCAAGAGTGCTTACAAAGTCATATTTAAACTCACCCAGGCAATGGGTCTAGTGCTTGAGCACAGCAAGTCCAAGGGGTTCCATTTCTCTCAAAAACACAGCTATATCAACCCTGACATCAACCTTGGCTACGCCCCATATACCGGGGACACCCCTCTCCGCCCTGGCACCATTTGGCACTACCTTGGGTTCTTCTTTGACCATCCCCTCACATTCAGGGAACACGTCAAGTGGTACATGAACAAAGCCCTCACTTCTGTGAAGGCTATGCTCTCCCTTGGCAACTCCATGTGCAGGCTTAGGTCCAAGCACAAACAAATGCTCTACCATGCCTGTGTTCTCCCCATTGCTACATATGGGAGCAGGCTCTGGATGTATGAGGGGGCCCACATGGCAGGCCCTCTCAATAATCTCTGGAAGATGCAAAGGTGCACTTGCCTTTGGATCACCAGCACCTTCAAGACATCCCCGAACAGGGCTGCCGAGACCCTCGCAGGCATTCCCCCTATCCACCTTCATGTTAAGAAGTTGGTGGAAAGGAGTCATGTCCAATCCCGTGCGCTTCAGGCCTTGCATGCCTTTTGCCGCCTCATCAACGGGAACCACAAATTCTCTGTTGAGACCCTCAACACCTGCAGCCTGAGCCTATGGCTCGGGAAATTTGTATCGCCTATCATAGAGGCCTGGTCTAACCTTGGCCTCTCCTCCTTGGATTTGGACCCTGTCCACCCACTCAACCAACTGGGCATGTGCCCCAAGGACTTGTTCCCTGATCACATTGTCTACAACATCATCACCCCCCCACCCAAGGGCAATGACCACTGTGAGGATTTCATGAAGGACCACATCACATTGCTGAAAAGCGCTGTTGAGGAGGCCTCTCATTCCCCCTGGAGCATCTGCATTGTTACAGATGCATCTACTCCCCCTCCTCCCATGCAGTCAGTTGCAGTCTACCACGTCTGGCATGCTGGGGACCTATATGAGGACTGGTATGCTACCAGCCTCTCTATGTCTGACAACGCTGAGCTGCAAGCAATCATGGAAGGCGTCCGGCAGGCAGCTGACATCAGACTGGAGGACATCCATGATGTCCATATCTTTTCCGACTCCACCAATGCCCTCAGGCATTCCCTCAATGCATCTCACCACTCAGGTCAAGCATCCACCCTCAAAGTGTGCAATGCGCTGCTGCCGTGGCTGCAGCTCCGTGCCACCCACAAGATCCACCTCCACCACATTACAAATGGGGTGGAGATTGAAGACCACCAACTGGCACACATCAGTGCCATCTCAACTTGCATTGAGACAGGTGGAGCACCGGTTATCTCTGCTGACTTTGCACAACGCGAAGCAGTCACACGTATGCTTGATGGCTGGAAATCTCTCTTCCAGTCCAAGAAGTATATTGGCTCCAATTTCTTGATGCTTTATACGAAAAAGGACACCCTGCTTAGTCCAACCCATGTAAACAATGGGCCATGGATGTGCAAGACTGGTCACAGCCATGCTTTGACTGCCCACATGGTGCAATGCACCACTGGACACGCCCCAATTGGGGCATTCTGATCCCAATTCTTCAAAGAGGAATCTGTCTCCTGTAGGTGTGGTGCTCCCCTGGAAACTGTACAACACATCCTCTACAACTGCCCACAACATGGACAGGAAGACAAACCCAGATGCCAGCTGCGCTATGTGTGGTTGGTCAACTTCCTCTCAGAGAATGAGAGCGCTTTTGCATTTGATGTTCCCTAGTCCTAAACAGGCTAGGGGCAGTACTCAGTGTTCTAAGTGACAGCTATAGGGTGCTCCCTGCCCAAATGTGCAAACCTGGATAATCAGTGGACTTGAAGCCACCACCTGCTGTGGGGGGCCCACCCCCTGGCATAGATTGGCCCTTCCAGCCTGTGTACAATGAGCTCCAGCTCCATTCGCTAGTTCGACTCCAGTTGGGCAAGCATCCCAACTCTGCAGTGCTTTGTCACCTGCCCCCCCTCCCCACTTCTCCAATTACTACTCGTAGTGACCAGCACATGTATTATGTATGGTTGGTATATAAAATGTTGACCCAAAAAAAAAAAAAAAAAAAAAAAAGGGAGCAACAGCTGAGGTGAGGGAACAAAATGTAACAGTATATCTACAGTGTAGGATAGGGGTGGTTCGGAAGGTGGACGGAACGTGTATGGTAAGCATATCAAATGGTAAGGAGTGTTTCGGAACTGATGGCTCTTGGGTATAGCACACCACATGGACGATGGCACCTTGGCATCCAACAGCTAATTGTGCACAAGGTGGGGTGTGATGCTGGCAGTTCCTGTGTCAAGTGCATGCTCAGACCTGGGATGGGGAAATTAGCAAACAGAAGTAATAGAAGAAGACACTTACACAGTTAGGTGCACTGGGGCACCCTGGGTGTTGGTGGCCATATCTTCCTTGTCTTGGGTTCCTGAGGTTTTCCTGGGGGGATGCACTGCATGGTGAGTGTGTAGGTGAGTGGTATTGTGTGACTCACCTCCATCTGCCCCTTGGGGCACCCTTTCCTCATATCCCCTTGTTCCATGTCCTTTTCCACCCTTTGCCCCACTTCCCTGGGCATTGTAGTCTGTACTGATTTATATTATTTATATGGTGTCCTTGTGGACATTGCATGGAGTCTGCACAGAGTCTGCACAGGTTATGTGGCTTAGTGTAAAGACCTCTCAATGTCAAACGGAGCAGAGGGCAAAGATCGGGGATACTGAAATGAGGTGACAAAAATGATAAGATAACCTTTGGTATTATTGAATTGAAGATATCCAGGTAAATGCGCATGGGAACATGACAAATGAGATATTGGAGGGAGATATTTTGAGCTCCAGGTTCAAGATTCTCTCACCAGAAAACAGCTTCCACAAGATTTGAGCATTGGGAGAGCCCACATAAATGGCATACTGAATGACAGAAGACGGCCTTGCGTATTCTATTTACAGGCAAATTCGATGATTGGCATTGGAGATGCCTGAAGGTGGATGAGCTATCCAGCAATGTCACTAAGTAGCAAGCGGAGAGAAAGGCCAACGTTTGTCCACGGACTCATATTAAACCTTGCCCATCCATCACCTGAAGAACAACTTGAATTTACACTCGATCAACTCCAGCATCTCACCAGCACCCAAAAGACGTCGCGCTCCAGATCCACTATCGATCCTTTGCTTCGCTCTGGGGTCTCGTAAATGATGGATACGAACAGCAAACACACTTTTGTCGACTTGCGAGGCGCACCGGCATAAGATGCATGATTAGAAAACAACTTCCAACATGAAATAAAGTGAGCAGATCAAATCACACTAGTGCTACTGGTGTACGAGAGTGTCACAATATAAATATACCCAAGCTTAGGTCTGTTGGCGAACAAAAGTGCTCATGGTACGTACATTGCTAAAAGAACTAATCTAGCTCAAGCGCCCAAGAGTTGTAGGCGCCCTTGAATGTACCGACCCGCATCCGAAACCTGATGCAATACGTTAGCTCGTGTGCACGATATCACGCGAAAGTTCAGCGTTAACGCACCGAGTGTGTACACTCGCTGTACTTCTGCAAAACCAACTTCCACTGCACCAGCGCTTTCTCGGCCATCCACTTCGAGGACGGGTCCTCCAGCCAGTCCTGACTGGTCGCCCCCAAGGCCGTGAGTTTGTCGCGTGTCTCGGACCAGTACCGAATCTGAACTTCTGTCGCACGTTTCGCACTCTCGACGACGGTCTTGAGGTACCGTACATCATTCAGAGAGTGATGCAGGATATCCCTGAGGTGTTTGCCTATAATTAACAGTCAGTATTTCGAAGTAGATACTTAGAAAAAACCGCACTTTCTTGGACGACCCCGTTATCTTCGATAGCCATATTTCCTAGCCCAATAGCCAAAGGTGCGACGAGAGGGACAAAGGGTGTCAATACTGCAAAAAATACAGCGAGAGCACTTTCGTCATCCCGGGCATCCCTGGCCCTCTCAATCTCGGCCTCAACGGCCGTAATATAATTAGATATGTATACGTCGTCATTGTTGAGATTAAGCTCTAGCTATCAACGATATGAGAGTTAGTATCAAAATCCACCAAAGTACGCGTATGGCTGACCCGGTCCACGTCAGTCTGTACAGTTCCGAAGAAAGTGTGCATCTCTTTCGCATTCTCCAATAGCGCGCCCACACGCCTGGCGAGCGGCTCAACCATCTCTCTCACATGGTGGGGCTGGACTTTCCCCGCGATTAATCGCTCGATGTTGTAGATGTAATCCGTAGCCACGACGTATCCGGCGCGGGAATAATCGGTGCCTCGTTCAATGCCCACTGTGAATTTGGCACTGATATCGGTGAGAGCGGTGACGGCTGCAAGGCGCCTCCGGTTGATTTCAGGATCAGAAGAGTCCCTGCCATTAATGAGTAAGATCAGAGTGCTGCCCCGACAAAGGGGGATTGCCTACTTGTTTTTCATGGACAACGCACTGTCTGCGATGGACTTGGCGGTTGCCAGACCAGTGCAAAAGTCGTTGAGTGTATCAGGATCGGGAGCGGAGGTAGTGATGGCATAGGATGCAGATAGAAGCCCTAATAGTGGGACAAGAATATGCATTACTGTGGATTAGAACACGGTCCGGGTGGGGGAGTATGTGGAGGGTATGAGTGTCCCAGGAACGGGATTATAACGAAGGGCAGGGCTCGTAGAAGCATGATTGGCATGCCTGTCCTACGTGTTTAGCACTTCAATTGAAGGTATACACGTTGGCTTAGAGCGGGTATCACATCAAAAAAAACACTCACATTAACACCCCATGATTGCGGGAAGCGCCCATTTCAAAAGCTGCGTTCAGGGATATAGGCGAAATGAGTGTGGGATAAGTGCGATGTAGTACTGGTTCCCGCGTTTTCGATGGGTACCTCCAGGATACTCGAGGGGCTTGGGCGAGAACAGAGATTCGGGGCTTCCCTAGAACCTGTGAAAAGAGGCCAGATAGGAACGATGATAAACCTTCGGAAAGAGATGCTTGAATTCTAAACGTACGGGAGACCGGGCTTTACATATGTCCAATGGTGGAAAGATTGCCCATGATTTACACATAGCTCAGGAACCGCTTTGGTCCAATAATTGTAGACGTCCTTGAATGTAACGGCCAGCATCGGAAACCTTGCGCACAATAGGTCAGCATTCTCAGTGACCCCATGCAATATTTTTTTATTGACAACATACCGAGTGTGAGCACTCGCTGTATTTCTTCGATACCAACTTCCACTGGACTAATGCTTTCTTGGCCATCCGTTTGGAGATTGGATTCTCGAGCCAGTCACGACTAGCTGCCTCCAAGGCCATGAGATTGTCGAGTGTCTGGGACCAGTACTGAATTTGAGCTGCCGTCGCGAGCTTTGCACCCTCGACGACGGTCTTGAGGTACCGCACATCATTCAGGGAGTGCCGAAGGTTATCTCTGATAGATATACCTATAATGAAAGATAAGTAGTGAAAGTAGAGTTAAAGAAGCAACGAACTGTAATCAAGGAACGTATCATCTTGAATAGCAAAACCTACCAAACCAAGTGCCAAAGGGGCAGCAGCAGGTATGATGGGTGTTAACGCCGCACAGACAAAAGCAAGAGCCACCTCCGTGTCGCGGCTATTCCTGGCTGTCTCAATCGAATCTTGAGTAATTGTAATACGACCTGATATATAGGCATCATCATCATTGAGATCAAGTTCTACCTGTAGATGGGGAAGGAGAAAATGTCGGCATGGATCCCGGCCGAGCGTGCTTGCAGCTCACCCTATCCAAATAGGTTTGTATATCTCCGAAGAAAGTGTACATCTCTTTCGCGTTTTTATCCACAACCCGGGCAAGAGGTTCAACCATCTCTTTCACGTCGTCAGGGTGTAAGCTTCCTGCGGTGTATTCCTCGATGTTGTAAATGTAATCCGCTGCCACCACAAATCCAGAGCGGGAAAAGGTAGTGCCCTGTTCGAGGCCCACTACAAATTTGGAACTGATGTTGACAAGAGCGTTAACGGCTGCAAGACGCCTCCGGTCAATTTCGGGGTCAATAGAGGCTCTGTCGTTGAGGGTAAGAGTTGAGCGCTGTCTCGGTATATGAAGAGTAGAGCGTTTACTTTTTGTTCATTGAAAAAGCGCTATCCGTGATGGGGGTGGCCAGTGTCAGACCAGTGCACAATTCGTCGAGCACATCCGAATCAGGGGCGGACGTTGTGATAGCATAGGACGCAGATAAAAACCCTAACAGCGGGACGAGGATATACATCGCTCTGGATTGGAGACGGTATGGGAGAGGTGAATTGTGCGGCGTTATAAAGAGAAAGGGGTGCAAATAATTGTAATGAGCGCGCCAAACAGGTGTGTTCGAAGTGATAATTAGATCGTCACATATCGGCCAAACCGAGTATTGTATCAATAGCACACTCACATAACACCCCACTGTGGCGGAAAGCGCCCATTTAGAGAGCTGCGATCACGAAGAGCGAAATGAATGTTGAGAGTTGTGAAATAACAGGGTTTACTTCGAAAGGGGTGCCACCTGGTGTGATCAAGAGGAGATAAGCTCGGGAAGTCTCCTATAGGAACTGCAAATCCGTGTCATTATTGTGCGAGGTTAAGGCAGTCATGGGTACACCGTCCAAGCAGATCCGGCGTACGAATCGCGAGCTTACCGTGACTGACCTTGATGGGTCCATGAGGCGTACGCAGGTGTGGGTCACCCCACCCGACTGGAAAACCGGCCCGTACTCCGATTGAGTTGCCGAGCTTGGATCGATGACGCCACGACAGCCCCACGGCAAAACTGACGAATGCAAAGCCATCGGCTTTAAGTCGTGCACTCGGATAGACACCTCACCATCATGTTTTCAGAGGCGAGCGCAGTACCAGGATGGGCTAGGATAGTTCGAAGTTACAGTAAGATCCAGGGTATGATATTGTGTTGGGGAATACGTACTACATAAAAATTCCGTTCGTTTCTTGCATAAGCTCAAATTGTATTCTAGAAGAGACAAGTACCTAGCCAGAACTCATGGTGATTGTCAGCAACACTATGGGGTGCGCACATCGTGCACAGTGGATTGTACAACAACGGAGTGCAGGAGAAAGAAAGAACTATCCAGTATTGGGGGGAGTGGATGTTGGCTAGCCTTCCCTGGCTTTGTTGTCGCCTGTCATCTCGAGAGGTGTAATACTTTGGCGATGGGGATTAGGCATTTCTTAGATTATTCGAGGGATAGAGATTGTATTGGCTTTATTTGATATACGTTCTAATAATGGAAGCCTGGTGGGGGTGTGAGGAGCAGCAAGCCGAGCAAGAAGAATAAACGCACAAGTACCATACAGGGAAAACTTGCCTAATTCTTATGGTTCTTCTCCAAGTCTTCCCTCTCTTTCTCGAGACGTTCCTGCACAAGGTTGTTATTGAAATGAGACCCAGATCAGCAGCGCGTGTACTGACCAGTTCGAGTTTCTTCTTCTCAATCTAGGAGGTAGGAACATATAAATAAGCAGCCTGGAGGCGTAATGTGACAACATACATTATCCCTCATCTTTTGTAGAAGTTCTATTTCATGACGATGGGCATACTCATCTAAACTCAATTCAGGTTTTAGGACAATAAGACTGGAGGAGTTCAATCACTTTCGTGAGCCCGTTCTTTCTCGCTGCAAATTCAGTGAGACATGCTCAGTGCCGGAGAAACACGCGTTGCGCTAAGAGCTCACTTAAAACCTTTCGACTGCGCTACACTTCCTTCAACTTGGCTCGACTTGAGCCGCATAGGCACAAAGACGAGCTGGGGAACACGACGGACAGTGGTGATACGGGCAAGCATGGTGGTTGATGAATTTCAGGTTGAGTCGTTGCTTTGGGTGGAACTGAACACGGGGTCACACCTTGTGACATAAAAGTCACGTCACATCCTTGCTTTTGCACCACCATGTCAACTTTCCTCAGGCAGGCAAACAGCGTCGTACGTTATCCGTTTCACTATACAACGTGCTTGTTCACTAATATATACCGTAGGCTCGCAATGTTTCGCGTGTTAGGGCCTTTGCGTCCACCAGCGCATCCCGCAAGGGTGAGTCCAATTTCAACCCGGTCAAGATTTATTTCCGAATACACCCGCAGACCTCGTCCAGGACCTATACCTCAGCCAAATAAAAGCGTACAAGCCTGCACCCCCTGTAAGTCGTTATGAGCTCGGAAATCCCTGCAGAATTTCACGCAAAGCAGGCCAAGGACGCACACGTCGGAGTTGTCAAGGCCTACTCTCTACCACCCTCCCCCACCGCTCCGTCACTTCCCTCTGACCTCGCTGCAGAGCTTGCTGCATATGATGCAGTAGAACCCACAAAAGTCGAGGTTGCCGTGGCTTCTGGTTCTGCTGAAGAGGTTGCGGGAGCCGAGGCGTACCTTAGCTTCCTTGAGGCGGATCTCCCTAAGCTCGAGGCCCACCACTAGACATTTTATTTGTACACCGGTGCATAAATAGATGAATTGGCCATTATTCGGACATGGTCCATTGAGTGGCGCAAAATGCCCGGCTCAATTTTATCTTCAGCCCTCATTACTTCAGAATAACCTGGTATAAACAATTTGATAAGGTGAGGTACATTATTATTATCTTAATGTGGAAGTGCGGTGATGAGTGGCAGATATTGGACGCATAAATAGCGATGAATCTAGGCTGAGGATGAGAAAGCAATGCGAACGAGGAAGTAGAGATCTATGAGAAGAAATACTGTGAACCCTTAATAGTCTCAACCTTGAAGCCACCCTTCTTCGGTAACGGTGGTAGGAGGTCAGTCAGATTTACGAACTTGCCCATTAGCTCAATTGCAGCCCTGTCTTCTTCAGCCTTCCTTCTCCTTGAGGCTTGAGTGCGGGGGCTATCATATTCGTCCTCGTCTTCCTCGTCAGATTCTTGATCCTCGAGGACACTCAGGAGCTTTTGTATCTCAGGGTCTGAGTTGGGGCTCGCTTCGACATCTGACACGGATGCCTCTTTGCTAACGCTAGCCACAATGTTTCCCAGCTTGTTGGCCTCCGATTCGTCGACCATAGGTTTCTCGGTATCAGATATTACCAAAAGGTCCTTGATGGCCTGGAGAGTCATCGCTTGTTTGGGGGTAGCGATGATCCTTGCGCCAGCGGTGTGCAGTTGAGAAATAAGCTTCCCACTGCGAAGGTGTACGAGGGGAACTTTGTATCCCTTATAACGCTCCAAGAACTAGGTACAGGAAGAAAAAATGAGCGAATGGAGAGGAAGCGCGTTAGTAGGACTGACCTCAGCTTGGAGTTTTTCCAAAACTTCGGAGGAGTGTACAGCGATGAAGGTGTCTCGAATGATTTCGGACATCTTGTCAATACTGGCGGCGTGAGTCCAGTAAGAGTCATGGACGGAAGCAAACGTCAACCCTTGAGTCTACAAGATGCGTCAGACGAGGGCGACACTACAATAACGTAAACATACTCGGCATTCCAGGGCAGTCAACATCATGTGCGTTGCGTCGAGGCTGTGGATGAAATTGGGGGGGAAAGCAGAAGCTTGTTTCATGGAATTCACTGGAAAAGGATGAGCAATGAGTAAGCTTATTCCTATAGGAAACAAATTAGAGTGACGTACCTTCAGCTGGGGAGTTGGGATCCGAGATGTAAACAGTTTGTAAAGAAGTCATGATCTGTTTGCGATTCGCCTTGCGGTAAGGTTGAACAATCGGTAAACCCAGAGGTGTCGTCCAGACGACAGAGGTCATCTGCTCTTTTTTCAACCGATCGAAGGGTAGCACCGTTTTAGTGTTACGTTTAGACGATTTGGTGTGCTCGGCCATTGCTTCAGGAAGGCGTTCTGCGGGAATGGACCTGGATATGAGGCGAGCGCTGAGATTGAGCCAGACTTGAATACTGGTGGCACCACTAAACAGATCGCCGATTGCCAACAAGACCTAGTATTAAGGTAATTAGTGTCTGTGCAAAACGGCTGTGAAGGAGTTTACCTTTTTGGCGAGGTAGGATGCGGCACCCCAACACTCTTCCTCGTTAAGGTCCTTCTTGTCCTTTAGTTGCTTCTCGATCTGTTCGCGAGCGCCGACGAATGTAACGCCATACACAGTTGTCATAACCTGTTTTCGCGTCAGTCCGGAACAGAAACGCTACTGTAGTACCAAAACTTACGGTCTGCTTCACGACCTTCCGGGAAATTTTGCCAACCAAGATTTTCGCGTACGGCTCCCCTTTTGCAGCCTCTTCTTCCAACATCTTCTCCACCATGTTGCCGACATGAGTATAAACATCAGACGGTCGGTCCCCAGCGCTCAGGTTAACTTGCGCGGCGCCGCGGTCGTCGCCTCCTAATGCAGCATAATGCTGAAGGCCATTACAGGTTCCGTCCTGATGAACGGGGAGGTCCGACATATATGCATGGGGGTTTTCCGACTCCAAGGCAGCATGGAGCTCCATGCAGGTAGCGAGACACTGCCATGGATCGTCGGCTTTCGTCCACCAACGTCCACCCTATATCACAAGGCACAGTCAATAGATAATACAACAATCGAATCAACGGGACCTACATCCAATGGGTGGAGAGCACTATCATAAACATCGTCAAGATGGTCCATCACAAAGTCTACTCGTTCATCAAAGTTGGCTTTGTCAAACCCATACAAATTGGCAAGATGGATTTTGAGCCATCGGAGCCCTCGTTCACCCAACGGCTGGGCTTCGCCGAATTTAAGTAATCCACGACTGAGATCGTCGCCAATGTGGTTGAGATGGGGTGGGATGGGGTATGCCCGGCCGCGGAAATCCAAGTTGTGTGGGAGATAAATAGTGTCACCGAGGAACTGATGAGTATATTGTCAGTAACAGTGAAAATTAAAAAGACGAATCTGAGCTGACCGCTCGGGCAATCTCAATCTTATAATTAACATTGCAGCGCTCAGAGTGATTGTTTGCCTTGGCCTGGTTGTATCCTTTCATCCGTTGAATGTGGATGCTGCGTACTTTGATGTCAGTGTCCGCATTTGGAGGTGCCTCTGGTTCGGGTTTGTCGTAGACGGCCGGGGGGACCTTTCCCATCCTTTCCCCCGAGTTCCACACTTTGAGGACCACATCAAAAACTTCCTTGTTGATTTTCCAAGGAGTGCTCCCTAGAACATCTAGGCCTGCATAAACGAGCTCGACGTTGCCGAGATCAGAAGCATGTTTCAGGTAGCTTTCCTGTTCCACCGAGTCCTTGAAACGCATAGCAGACGCTGGAAATCAAAAGACATTTAATATAAGGTAAGAGTGCGGCAAGATTGCTCGTACTGGTATTGTATAGATATCCACCCTGATTATGGCCCAACCACGGCTTGGGTTTCACAAGCATTGGTAGATGCCGAGGGTGAAGCGTCTCTCGCAACCCGTCCTTCGAAATACGTTCAGACACAGTGGGGTTTAATCTGATAACCCCCAATTTCTGCCCTCGCATGTACTCATACGTGTGATAAAACGCGGGCTGAACTTCCGAGCTGATGTGCAGATACGTTAGGAGAGATCGACCAAAGTAGTGCGCAGACTTACACTGATTTCCCTGATTTATCCACTACAGTCCTGGTAACTTCCGCGACATCCATTAAACATTCCACCAAGATACCACCAACTTTTGAACGAACAGGTTGTGTCCATGCCGTCGTCCAGCCCTCACCATCCGTCATATGCTTCGCTGCCGCGATGCGTCTCTCTTGCAAACTTCGATACCCCATATTCGAGAAATATCCGGTGTCGCCGAGACGGGGAGACATGGGAACATGGATCTTGTTGTTTCGACAAACCTGCGCTTTGTACTCGATCTCGACAGCTTTCCCTACCCCAATGAGTGCCCTCGTCGTCTTCATTCCGTCATATACACCGCCAGAGCCCTGAAGACGCATAACTTCAAGGATGGTAATGAGGGAAAGCCGTTCGGCCTTGACGAGTGATAGATACGGTGACAAAAGAGTAGAAACGGGTCTGACTCTTTTCAAATTCTTCTCGGCAGTGATAATAGCTTTGATTTCCTTTTCTAACCGCACTTTCAGTTTGGAATGCCAGTCCCACATCCACCGCTGCAAGTCGGCCTGTAGTAATGAGTTATTACCGAGTCCTAGTTCGGCAAAGAGGTCTGCCTGGTGCTTCAGACGCTCAACTGCGACATCGTAGACTGACTCCTCAAGCAGTTTTTGTCGTGAAGCAACGTCCTCGGGCAACACTCGACGTGCTAGAGTAACCTCAGCCAAATGTCGGCGAAGATTATCCAAGTTGAAGGGGATCTCCATTTCGGGTTCTGTCTCTATTTCAGTGCCATCCTCCGATTTCTCTACAGATGTTTTCTGGATTAATGAAGGATTAGCGCGTTGCTGTTGGGTTAGACGCATACACAGTACCTTGATGCGAAGAACAGGAGTCGCTTCAGGTACATTATCCAAGGGGTCCGTAGTGTGAGTTCCAATAACTTCAGCGTGACCGAGTTCAGAGACTATCTTCGACATATTCAGATGTACAGCAGCCTTGGAGAGTGTTTTGATGACTTCCGCAGCTTCTGACGACGACGTGAATAATCTGTTTGATATAACGTGGGGCACAGAAATTTGGCGGTCGACTAAGCGAGTGAGAAGAGTAGTAGGAGGTACTGATTCTGCATGTATAACTGGATTGGCAGATTCTGGGCCAAATCTGCGGAAGTGTTAGACCTAGCAACACCCTACAAGAAGCCGACCCACCTGTGCCAAGTGAGTAGCATCGCCGCATAGGTACTAGCATTAGGGTCGATCTTTTCCTTCCCACTTTCCACAGCATCGTACAGCTCCCACGCGTTCTCAACCCAATACTCTTTATTATCAGCCTCTTTCGTCGTCGCCAGGTTGAGGTATGCCTCCAAGAAAGCATTATACACACGGACTTCCAGTGCGGGGTTGCCAACTTTTTCACGCATGCGATCAAAGATATTCTTGGCCCGAGGAACGTCATACATGTTGTGTAGACATGCATCCATTACGGCAAGTAAGTCCTGTGTTGGTGAATCCGTGTACCATAGATCATTTATGTCTGACGACCGGCCACTTGGTAGAGGCGTTGGCAAGATCGTATATGGAACTCTACGCTTCAAAAACCTCTCTAGTTCGTTTCCTAGCGTGTCAGTGCGTGCTTCTAACGGTGTCTCTGGTGTGGGGTGTTGGAGGAAGTTTGGGTAATCCTGTCTATGAACTTGGGGAGTCGCGAGCGCTGCATTGACCCTTTTTGATGGAGTTGAATAGAGACGGAAAGGGCGAGGAAGGGACTGACGAGACGACAGTAAAGTGGTCTCAAGTCGCTGAGCTGCTCGCGGTATCATTTTGTTGAGAGGAAGAAATGAAGAGTGGGGAATTTAGGGCAACCAAATTTTCGACACAAATTCATACCATATCACATGACCACTTCGCCGAGGCACATGTTTTGAAGCCGCGCGACGCGCGTTTCCCGACCATTTTAAATAGAACAACTACCTTGACTCCTAGCATACGTTCACAATAAACTTTAGTTTCCATGACTCATGTCGATATAATACTCAGACCCATATTTTCACCTTATATATCCTACAGTCCAGACTAGTTAGAGTTCCCCCTAAACCCTGATTTACCCCCCTCATAAGGCTGTCCGGCTAGTAACTACTAGGCGTAGTACGTACCTACTCCTCATACGCTCCCCAAAACGAACCTTGCATCATACATGGTTAGGGATTGGATGGGGATCCCGCTCCAGTGACACTACACAACTAAGTATGACGTCACAGGCGGAATCAACATATAAAGCAGCCACCCATTCTTTGACCAAGACACACAAAGCTTTCAGCTATCCGATATCTCTACACAGCCAATATCATTCCATCTCAGACTCGAACAATGTCCGGAGCACCCTTGGACTCTTATAATATTGATTCAATCCCTCCACGTCCCGAACACCATCTCCATAACACCAACGAACCCCTTCCGGGAACGAAAGGGGCAGCATCTACTGTTGACTACAGCGCAGATACAATGGACCATACTCCTAATTCCGCCTTGGGCGGTCAGACCACCTTCCGTGAGCCAGATCGCAAACGCGACTCGGATACCCACCATACAGGGAGTGGAAAAGACAACACTGCCTTTAATACGGAGCGGCCGTTGGGCGTCAAACCCACCCCTGCAGGTAAGCCAATCTCACCTTTCAAGGCGTCAAACGCTCACTTACACGGACCTTATAGGAGGCGTAGCAATTGGTGGGGAAGCGAATCTCCCCGAGGGCAAAGCAAGCACAACTGACAAACTCGTGGGGAAAGTCCAAAAGGTGATAACATCACTCCTTTATACAGGATCTTGCACTGAATCATTGACTCCAGGTCGCTGGGAAATATACTCGTAATATGGAGCTTCACGAAAAGGGTGAATTGAGGGAGGCAGGTGGCAAAGCGGCAGCGACTGGCCAAGCTCGAGCACCCCATGACTGAATCCATTCCGAACGTCTGCAGTAGGGTATAGTGGTGAAACATTATACATCAATATAATTGTTTTTTTACTCCTCCATTGCGGCTACGACGTTGTTGGCCCAGTTGAACGTTGGTGCGCGCAAGGGCTAATGCAGAGCGACTAAGGGGGCAGTCCGGGTGCTGTAAGGGATTCCTCGGTACAGCGGAAATGGCTGGAATGCGTATATCATCATCTCGAATCAGGATAAATTGTAGACTGCGATGAGAATAGTAAAATTCTAAACCCCGGAATGCTGGCCTCGCTGGTGGCGAGTCGAACTTTCTGTCCACAGGTACAACCTTTCGGATTTCATTATACTCGAGCCACTCGATTTTTCTGTAGGCTATCCCAGAGAGGGTATTGCTTTAGTTTGTGGTGATCACTGTGAAAGAGCTTTGCTGCGACCATTGGGGGGGGGGGGGGGGGGGGTATGAATGAGAACGTGGGGACCCCGTTTTATTTGGGGTACAATAAGGCCCCTGGGCTGTTGTGTAAAAAAAACTTTATTTCACTGTTTCACGGTGAGAAAAAAAAAGGAAAGCGAGAGACAGGTATACGGTCCGAATTGACGCGTTTACGAGACGCTTTAAACACTGGGCGTTCTAGGCATGTACTCGGAAAGATGACGAGAAGGTGAAACGGAGGTAAGAAACATGTGATCTTGTTGATCAGTGCAAGTGTGAGAGCCGGGGCCAAACTGATACAAATACAGCTTACTTCGGAACCACCACCACGCTTGACGCCACTTTCGCGTTTACCCGTCGTCAGTATCCTTTACCGCCCTTTTCTGCTCATCATAACTCATTGATATACTCGCTTTACCATAGTCGGTTACTACCTGTAATTTTCTACGTCGTTCGAGGTACACCTCCTATACAGCGACGCGGTCGTGTCTTATTGTTAACACAACCCAGGCCCGCTGTCCGGAATTCGACGTCAACCACTCAACTATCCCTTAGTCAACGACAATACAATGGCGCCCAGTGCCAAGGTAGGAGGAGGAGGGAAATCAAAATCAGGCGCTGCTGCTGGAGCTCCAGCACAAGCACAACAGCGATCAATTCAGACACGAAGTCAGAAGGCCGGGCTGCAGGTAATCTTGATTGACGCATCTCCTAAATGTTTATATCATCTCACCATCCATATCTCCATGTAGTTCCCTGTTGGCCGTATCCATCGATACCTCAAACAACGGACGCAACATAATGTCCGCATTGGTGCAAAAGCTGCCGTCTATACATCGGCTATCCTAGAATATCTCACTGCAGAGGTGTTAGAACTTGCTGGTATGTTTGCGATCCTTGGATCAGGAACGTCCCTTACCGTTGGGCAGGCAACGCGTCGAAGGATCTTCGTGTAAAGCGTATTACGCCACGCCATCTGCAGCTCGCCATCCGTGGAGACGAGGAGCTGGACACACTTGTGCGAGCCACGATCGCAGGAGGCGGTGTCTTACCATTCATCCACAAGTCCCTCACGACTAATGTCAAGGCGGTGCAGAAGAAACCCGAAGCATAGATCCATCCTGGATGCCATTTTTGTGCGATGCGTTGTTGGGATGTCGCGTTCTCTCTCTTTCATGGTATTTCCCCGTTCTTACTACTACTACATTCGTTTTGCTGTCTTCCATTATCTTTCCAGTCAGATAATGGTATTGTATACGTTATTGCCGTATGTTTTTGTAACTCGATATAACGACTGGTTTTCATGTACTTACCTATTTTTTTTTGCCATATCTTTATCGTTTCTTCGCCCATCTTGCGCCTTCCACATGATACATGATATATATATCTCGCATGAGAATATCCGAATGCAAAAATAAGATGTGGCTGTCCTTGCTAATTTTAAACCTGCGAGGCTTGCTGGTAGCTCCCCAACCTTTTCCCTTGTCCGCTCCGCCGGTAGTTCTCGAAAGACACGAGACGATAAAATCTAGGCATTGAAGTGCGCCATTTATTACTCAACGATCGACTTCGGCAACGCGATCTCTGATTCAAGACCCTCCATACGTCAATGCCAACGTTTGTACAACGTGTTGTTAAATATCTGTTCGTAGGGTTCGCCGTCCCCTCAAGTCGCTTAGAAACACGTCGCCCAATCAACCTCCGTGGCGTACATGGACTTTATGACGTTTCATGGATACTTTTCCTAGAAGTATTTCATCCGAGCAACACGTTCTGCCCATCCCTGCTACTACTAAAAATGTTGTGACATCTCTGAGATATCATTCAGGCTTCTTGACTCGGTCGGGATGAGGAACGGAGGCCGTTACAAAATCAGGCGTATGGCACTTTGAATGGGGCGAGCCACGACGCTCAGGAGTGCAAAATAAGGATCTTATAAGTCTTATCTATGAAGACACAAATCAGAATAAATACAACGGACATGGACGGACAGGCAAGTTACATCTTCCGGATTTCTTTACACAAGGGCATAGGCCTATAAATGATAGGTGCGACGGATAGAATGGAGACAGCATCCGCCAACACAGTCATGCCACGGGCTATTTATCATATCACCGACGTTGTCGTCCTGAAGACATACTTCGAGTGTGGGCGGTCTACAAAATAGTCCTACGACCCAGTGCACCTGTTGCCTGTTTCAATACAGCATTGGCAGGCGAATATGAGCGTAACTTGGCAAACATGCTCACCAAATTCCTCCTTTAGTGGCACTTTTGAAATAATAAGCCTTTTCTGCACGCCAGGGCTTTCTAGATGTAATCATGATATAGTGTGGTAAGACGAAAATAGAAAAATAGATATCTCCACAGGCCGGTCCTAGTAACGAACTGTGATCATGGTTTTGGAAAACAGGGAGAATCTAGAGCATACGCAATTCATTCGGATCGGTGAGATCCACTGATGAAATCGTTCTCAAACGATATGGTTGCTGTACGCCTTTGGTCCACTTTCTCGTGCTCCGACTCTGGTATAGAGGGATATGGCGCAACAGAGGCGGCTAAAAAGGACGTTGGGTCTCAGAATGCATGATATTAGTGAAGTAAGTTGATAGCATAAGCAATGCATTTCCACTGAAGTTAGAGGTAAGCCTTGATGGATTATTGATAATACGCACATCCTGGATCCGTAGTAGACCCTCCGCCAAGTTCACGCTTCCAACGAATATCATCCTTTGCCATTCCAGGTAGATGCAGTAAGGGTAACAGATATGCCGGTGATAGTTCCTAGCTCATTCTGTCCAAGGCTGTCTTCATGTGTTTAATAGCTGGGTGAAAATGGGTGATGATATGATTGGTATGCAGAGTTATACAATCACTCGAACGCTTGTGCAAACCGATAATGGAAAGCCTCAAGTACAAGGGGGCCTTCGTGTTCAGCCAATATATAGATTTGAGCCACTTCATCAACTATATTTATGGCTGGTTTTACAAGTAGGACGTACTTTCCACCTTTGAGGGCATTCATTGTCCACTCAAAATGAAGCCCGTTGAGAAGTGGGTTGTAGGTGATATCGACCTCGGGGTCATCTATCACATCTACGGTCCAGTTCCAGGTACAAGCTCACGGAATTGAAAACAATACATCACCTACCTTGATACCCATCGGACCTCCATAGGCTTTTTGAAAGCTATGTTTTCTGATAGAGGGCCTTTGTGCACATCTTATCACGAGCCGCGATGACACGGAGAACGACTTCTGCGTGAGTGTGCGATGGTGTGACGAGTGCTCCGGGCACAAAATGAGCAACTTAATGGCAACCATGAACTCCTGCAGACTTGGTGCCACAAATAAGCGGTGGGAGTGGGTTGTGATGTGGTGCGCATATAGTATACCCAATCGATCAAGTCAAACGTGCTTTCTGTTGGTTATATAGGGCCAAGGATCGAGAAGAAGAGGATATAATACAGCGGGGGGATCAGTGACTATGAGGGAAATTGAAACACGCACAATATTGTGTTGGGGTGCACTGTGATCAAATGTAAATAATGATGTCATCTGAATCAGACTTTGTTTAAGATTTAGATGGTATGCACATTCCACTTATAAATCTACTTGGATAGCACATACACATGCATGTTAGTCGACAGTAGCAGTCATCTTTGGGAAAATTTAAAACTATTCAATAAAAGAATAGAAATGGGATACAAGATTGAAATGACGGTGGTAATTAGAGAGGGTCGTGGACTTTGGAAGGCGAGACTCAGAGGCATGACAAAATATACGCTCTACAGCACTGCATAGAGAAGAGAATTACCGGTATGACAGTGCTCAGACAAGACCCTCATTAATGAGCAATGAGAATTATGAATGGAGTATATTTTGCAAGGTATCACTAAACACTACGTTCCACCACCAACTATTACTCCAAGGACCAAGCCTAATACCAAGAACTCAAAGGCTGATGTTGATGGGAGAGCAGCCAACGACAACGAGGCCATCTAGAGAGATAAATATATCAGCTATGCAAAGAGGAAGGAAAGAAGGAGAGGGGCGCGTCGGTCTCACTCATGTGGTTGTCCTCGCAGCAAACGGGTTGCTGTTGGCTGTACAAGTAAAATGAGCATTCAAGATCAGATGATCAATCGAGGTGGGAATACTGACCATGATGTACCCTGTCCAAGGCCGACGCCAGAGATCGGGGAGCAGTCCTTCCCAACAAGGCCAGTAAGACCTTGAATGTTGAGGCCGACAATGCTGTGGATGATGTCGGCACCGGCGGCGCTCTGTGACTGCTCAACCTGGTTGCAGCATTGGATGTCGCCAGTGTTGCATGTGTACTCTGCGTCACCGTGAGGGGCAGCAGCAACGGAGAGAGCGAGAGAAGCAGTAGCAAGGATGGCAAGCTTGGAGAACATCTTTGAATAAGAGAGGGTGGGTAGAAGTGAGAGATAGAATGAGTTTTGGGAGAAGGAGTAAAGACGATTGTTCGACTGCAGAATTGAGTAGTGTGCGACGCGCCTTTATACCAGAGTTTTTGTGGGAGGCGCCTTCTAATTGGACAGACGGACATGGACATTATGTTTTCGGCAAACAAGCCAAGAAAGCGAGGACGTGCAATGAACCGAAATAGAACTCTGTACTAGCGCTGGCAGCGGCGACATCGCGTAAGGTTGGCCCCTGATATGTGTAACATCGAAGCGATATGAGTTGTTAGTCCAGGGGCCATGGCGCGGAGCGGAAACTTCTGTGGTCAAACTTTAGGCGTCCTAAAATGAGAGGAGTGAAATGAGCCGAAGAGTGTTCTGCTGTGGGCAAGTGGAGACTTCGCGTAAAGTCTGGGTCGTGGGGCAGCCCTGCGGAGAGTATATCAGGCATAATGCGGCGCTTTTCTATTTTGTTGAATTAGACGGCAATGGTATCTATCATCTTGAAGGTGAGCATCGCTGTTCCGTAATGTAAAATAGTATTGGCGGGCGCCTAAAGGTCTCTAGTTACTACCACCCCGCCACTATGTCTACATAAGTAAACGGGGTCGGTACGTTGTTAGGTCCGGATCGAGTTCCGTAGTGGGCAACCTTGTTTTGGCAAGCGGAGTGGCGCCGGACGGTGTTTTAGCAAAAGATCATTGTCACAGCACGGGCTCAGCGCTCAATGTTTATGTCCAACCTCCTTTTCAGGTTAGAGAAGGGGAACAACTTACGGCAGTATAAACATAACGCTCCGCGCCGGGTCCTTTTAGAGAGCTTCCTTTGTTGGCATAGGGAGAATGACATATAGGAGAAATAAACATCCAGTCAGCTATGAATATGCAACTGGAGGGAGAGTCATTGGAATGGCGGGTACTATGTGCGCATGCAAATTTGTTCATGGCGGAAAACGTAAAGAAAAAAGCGAAGATTGGGTCGAACTGAATTTCGCTTAATTAGCTGACGCCACGTGGGACATGACCAATAATGTATGTTACATCCACCACAACCATTGCGAGGCTTCCTTCCTACTTCCTTGTGCTGCTTCTTACCGCCCACCAATACTATTTTACATTACGGAACAGCGATGCTCACCTTCAAGATGATAGATACCATTGCCGTCTAATTCAACAAAATAGAAAAGCGCCGCATTATGCCTGATATACTCTCCGCAGGGCTGCCCCACGACCCAGACTTTACGCGAAGTCTCCACTTGCCCACAGCAGAACACTCTTCGGCTCATTTCACTCCTCTCATTTTAGGACGCCTAAAGTTTGACCACAGAAGTTTCCGCTCCGCGCCATGGCCCCTGGACTAACAACTCATATCGCTTCGATGTTACACATATCAGGGGCCAACCTTACGCGATGTCGCCGCTGCCAGCGCTAGTACAGAGTTCTATTTCGGTTCATTGCACGTCCTCGCTTTCTTGGCTTGTTTGCCGAAAACATAATGTCCATGTCCGTCTGTCCAATTAGAAGGCGCCTCCCACAAAAACTCTGGTATAAAGGCGCGTCGCACACTACTCAATTCTGCAGTCGAACAATCGTCTTTACTCCTTCTCCCAAAACTCATTCTATCTCTCACTTCTACCCACCCTCTCTTATTCAAAGATGTTCTCCAAGCTTGCCATCCTTGCTACTGCTTCTCTCGCTCTCTCCGTTGCTGCTGCCCCTCACGGTGACGCAGAGTACACATGCAACACTGGCGACATCCAATGCTGCAACCAGGTTGAGCAGTCACAGAGCGCCGCCGGTGCCGACATCATCCACAGCATTGTCGGCCTCAACATTCAAGGTCTTACTGGCCTTGTTGGGAAGGACTGCTCCCCGATCTCTGGCGTCGGCCTTGGACAGGGTACATCATGGTCAGTATTCCCACCTCGATTGATCATCTGATCTTGAATGCTCATTTTACTTGTACAGCCAACAGCAACCCGTTTGCTGCGAGGACAACCACATGAGTGAGACCGACGCGCCCCTCTCCTTCTTTCCTTCCTCTTTGCATAGCTGATATATTTATCTCTCTAGATGGCCTCGTTGTCGTTGGCTGCTCTCCCATCAACATCAGCCTTTGAGTTCTTGGTATTAGGCTTGGTCCTTGGAGTAATAGTTGGTGGTGGAACGTAGTGTTTAGTGATACCCTGGAAAATATACTCCATTCATAATTCTCGTTGCTCATTAATGAGGGTCTTGTCTGAGCACTGTCATACCGGTAATTCTCTTCTCTATGCAGTGCTGTTCAAGGCATTGATAAGTATTTTCCACTCTTTTACTGAATAGCCACTCTTGCTCCATCCTCGTAAGCGCGTTTTTGTACAGGAACAATGTTCACTTGACTCCCTGTCTCGATGCTTGTTCTGCTATCAGACTCAAATTCTGGGATACCCATCCTGATACTACGAAACCCTTGTTTAATAAATCGATGATGCAGTTCAAGGCCAACAGTGCTATGATATTAGGATTCAACAAAAGTTCAGGCCCTGGCGAAAATTCACCCATCAAATGGCAAGAAATATGCTGGCATGCTATCTCAGGTCTTGTACGAGTCCTGTGTGCTGAGCCACCATTAAGCAATCGACTACAAAGGACCTGCTCGTGGGCACCACCCTTCTTCATAGAAATGTCCAAACCTGTTTTGATATACCACGAAACAAATTTATCAGACATGACACAAGCAGTCACTTGACTTTATTTAAGAGCGAAGCTATCCCAAGGCCAATGCCAAATCTGCGACAGATACCAGATATAATCAAACTGTTTTGAGAGGTGAAAAACAGACAAACAGAAGCTAAGGAACATCGTAAGATCATGATAGCCATGCATTGTAGATGAAGGTAGTAACACTAGGAAGGACCTGTGAGTGCTTGGTAAAAGGCATAATTCGATAAATAGTTGGCACAGCGCTTCGTTGTTCGAACGTTCAAACGCAGACCCGTCTGCCTTTCGAAGGAAATCTGAGGCAATTCAATGTTTATGCCTATTTGGTAATTAGCTGACTTTCCTCTCGACAACGACATCAGTTTGAAGATAACACCCAGTACATTGCTGCTATTTTCAAATAGGTCCACTCATCTCCTAGAATCTCACTACAACACTTTCATTTAATGTCTCCCGAACGTCCGAGCTCCCGGCGAGCAGCCTCCAGTGCTTCAACTCCAAAACCATACGTGCGAACTAGAACTATTTCAACCAATAATACAGAAGACAATGATCCAACCGCCGAAGCTGATATCGCCCAGGTGGATAGTATTGCTAGCAAACCTGGTTTTCCCTCCTATGCTCAATACAAGAACATCGAAGCCAACTATCTCAACTCGATTTTACCCAAGAGGCAGTGCCGAGCTCTCATATCTCAGGCGATGTTCGACCGAATCTGGCATATATTACAGAATCCAAATAGTATGGCAGAAGACGCTCAATTTCGCTACTGGGTACGCAAAATGTTCACGTTCGGGACGCTCAACGACCTCAACATCACCGCCGAGGTACTTGATAACCAAAATTCGCAGGCAATAATGCTTCACGATGGTCGGATCGTCGCTATAAAGGAGCAGATATACGAGATCCTGTGCTACGCTCACGGAATTACAAAACATGGCGGACGGGACAAGACATTCTCATCTGTTCGAAAGCACTATAGCTGGGTCCCGAAGGAGCTTGTTGCCCAATTCACCAAAGCGTGTCCCTCGTGTCTTATCAAGAAGTGCGGCCTTTCGAAAGACATCCAGGCTGATGTAAGCGTTGACAGGGATGAATCGACTTTGCCCACTCTACGCAACTTTCTCCGCAATTTAGGCAAAGGAACGACAGTAGAGAACCGGGGATCTGACCAGCAGTTGTTTTCCTTAGACATTCCAGCCGTTCCTGGTCCTTCGATATCGGTCAATCTCACTAGTATGTCCGACCACTCGACTGATGAGCAATCCTCGCCACAAGCCCTGGGTGCTTCGGAATTAACGACCACAGATAATTTCCTCAATCGCTATTTGAACAAAAGTGAACCTTGTGAAATTCTGATGAATCCTCGCGCAGGTCCGGAGCCATTACAACGGGCGAAAACTGGATTACAAAGTTTACCGATGTCCCGCGAAGTATCTCTATATCAGGGCCTTCCGAATGGATGGCAGTACCATACTGATTATGCGACTGCTCACGCGGAATTTACCGAGAGACAAAACGATCCACCACCTCCGACTTCAACGGCGCGCATGAGAAGGCCTAGGATACCCAGTATCGCCCCAATGAGAAATATTTTTAGCGATTCAGAAGCTAATGCCCATCGAGGGCCATTATTTGCTCCTCAGCCTTGTAAATGGGATGAACAGCATGCTAGTCTTCCTTCAAATACACAGCCTTTGGATATATCGCCGACTTTTTTCCTCGGCCCACATTCTTATGTCCCCCAGATCGATCCTGCGCTGCTCCCGCCCCTCGAAGATGTGGACCAGGGTGCATTTACAGGAGCCATCGTCGACTACAGTTATTCATCGACCGAACCCTCCGCCGAGAGTCAGAACTCTCAGCTCCGTGTACCCACCTCGATTCGCCGCCCGGCCATACCCCCACCGATCAACCTCCAATCTTTGAGTTCACAGAAGGCCATCGAGACCTTCCTAGCGCATAGAGCCACAGAAGGTATTCGTTCGGACAGCCCCGCGGCATATTCCACTGCGAGTCCGACAAGCAGTGCTGGCTCGTACTCTTCCCGCTTGTCGGCATTCCCCATGACTGCAACAAGCAGCGTATCGCCTGCGAACAGCGTCCTCCCCACTCCCGTCAATGAAGTCCTGCAGTATAAGAGTGATAACTTGGGCAAGGAGCTGGCTGACACTGCTGGAGGCATACACTTGAATGCTAGTGTCGAGGCCGTGTGCGATGGGGTCGTTTAAGAAGTGATCAATCTCGTTTCGGTTTTGGTTCTCCGAATATAAATACAAACTATCTTCTACGATATTACAGCCTAGTATACATCCTGCTACAGAACTAAGTTTAAGTACACGCACATTCATTGTGACCATTTTTCGTATCTATTGGCTATACAATCCTCCATAAGAAACTGCATGGTCTACGAAGAAAGAAACTGGAATCATGGATATTTGTTTAGTGTGATTGCAAGTTTGCTCGCCTATCACAACATGACTATCACACATATGGACATAGAGTTGAATAGACTCACTGCCTGAGTGTATCATATAGGAATTTATAGCTTCTAAGGTTCCCTTTCAGTCGTCTGATATCGAGGCTGTACGTATCGTCCAGCCGGTCCAACCGTGTCAACTCGACGGAAAACCGGACTTCATCTCCAGGTTCTTCGGAGCGACCCCCATACGCAACGCCTTGGGTAGGCGAACGGCTGATGATCTCTATGTCTGAGTCGGAGGTTGAAGAGTCATTTGAGTTGGTAGCGGCTGGAGGTAACGGCACATTGGCTGCTTTGGGCGTGGTTTCGGGATCATTAAGGGCGTTCTGTGGCTCCGAGGCGCTCAGAACAGTCAGCGGTTTTATCTTCTGCGAGTGACTCACATCTCCAAGTGTGGTATCCTCTACGACCCCCACAGCCTTGAGACTTGATCGCCTCGGACGAATACATCGATACTTGTACTCGCTTTCCATTTGGATCTCAACCCCCATGCTCATCAACGCCTGGTCGACACGCTTCATAACCATCGGTGGTGGCTGCGTCGTAATTGTTTCCTGATCAATGGCGCCTCGATGGACGCCAAGCGCTTCTCCAGGATTTTGGATACTGTCGTCTTTGTTCATGGTAACCTTAAACCGGTCCAGGTGATAGGTGACTCGTGGCGAGGAGGCCTCAACAGCACTATGAGCTTCGTGGTTTTGAAGAGAAAGGGCTATGTCAAACTTTGACTGCTCTGTCGGAACCGCATCTGACATACGTATACGGATGCCCTTGTATTCCCTCCCAGAAATATACATCACCTGGTTGGTGTCTGATCGAGGCTGTTGCCAACTCGTCCGTGAAAATCGCAGATACCTGAGTATTTTAAGTGGGTTAAGGATGTGTCAAAGTAAAATTTGTGTATGGTAGGCTCCTTAACGCTCATACCGATGTTTAAATTAATAAAATTGAGGTGAGCCCTGCTCAATTGAAGAGAAACGAGGAAATTGCTGAAGAAATTACCTCCCACACCCCGGCCTTAATCTCGTGATGATATCACGTGTGGTTTGATTTCTGGGCCTCCTTGATCTTCTGTTCTTCATTCTGACTCTCGAATGCGTATCTGATGTCGGAGCAAAGCACTAGAATTGCTTTCCTGTAGGATGTGGGGCAGGTCCCCTATGCTTGAAGGAAACTTAACAAAGGGAGACTGTCCGGAATTTTGGGCTGCCATCAGTCTCTTCCACTCGCAATTTGTGGTCAACGTTTCCGTAAAAGCCCGGTCTAACCCTTTATTCCCGCCCAACAGAATTGGAATATCAAGACTGGTTAAGGGCGTTAAAGCGGGATACGGGTTTGTGCCAAATACGATCATTCGAGTCAGACCATAGACCTCGCAGACGAAGTCACTGATATCATCAATCAATCAATCACATAACGAAACCCCTCGGCGTAAGTAATGATTGCACCCAACACTTTCAGCTTTACTGTGTTCGTGAGCCCAGAGCGGAAGACTGACTCCATTATCGAGCGTTCCCTCAGCTGAATGGATTTATGCATCGAAAACATTTCCACGTATGGCGGCGGCCTCAGCAGGATCATCTGTCCAACGTGACTTCTTTTCCCATACATCCCATGCCCGACTTGCCGCTAAGGGGGGGCCTGGCCTATAAAAGCGCAATAGTTTTGTCGGATAATATCCATCGTACTCCCACTTCGACGTGCATCAGGTATCGCACTTCCCTTTTACCTATTCACGATAGTAATGCTGACTTCTTCGATTAAGACCAAGGCTTTATAACCATTTTCGAACATGCGTTATTCGAGTATTATCAGACTATCTGTATCTGCTATTCTAGCCACAAGGGTTTTCAGTGCCCCACCCTCCCACCAAATTATTCAAGCTTCCGTATCTCGCGCTTCTGCTGCAACGGCGGAACTTTCTCCCCACTCTATCACCGTTGACCACAAGAACCATGCATGGGAAGGCAAGAATTGGCACTACCGTGTTACTAATTCTGTAACGGGGAAACAGGAGGAATTCACTATTTACGTTGTCGACACCCAGTTCGGTGACGAACATAGCGGCATTACCACTGTGAGCTCGAGGGACTCTCAGCTCGCACGAGTGAAGCGCGACTTGTGGGTCTGCACCTGGGCATACGGTTGTGGTGCTAATCCTGTCGAATATGCTGGCGTGGTCACAGCAGCCCAGTCGCTTGCCGTAGGCAACGCAATCAACGACCGCCTGCGCGCCAACACCAACGAGTTGATGAAACGCATGTTCGACGGTCTAGTCGTTGGGATGTCCATCGCTATCAACAATGGCACCAATCTGTTCTACGTCACGAACAAGATGCTCCATCGCCAGAACGATACCGATATATGTGTAGTCAACGGGGATTGGACGTCGACGGTGAATTTCTTGAAGGCAGATATCGATTTTCTGGCGACGGCGAGCCAGAGCGGAGACTTTTATCCGAAAACTTATGACCATTATTCTCATGAGGAAGAGGGCATTGCTGAGGGGAAACATCTGCGTCACGCTACGAAGATATCTGCCAACTCTAGCAGCTTCAACCCTCTGGAATGCTAGTCATGCTCGCGTCGTCTAAATAATTCTTTTGAGAAATTAAGAACAGTTTCAGAATATTAGCTAGGCGGACATGAATTTCTGGATTGGGAGTTTCCTCTGAAATGATTATGTGATCGAGAGAGTTGTGCTTTTCACAGTTGAAAGGGGGAATCTGAGTATCATTCCGGTTACGTACAGGTGGATGTGGTTGCGGCGAAGATGATTCCTTGACAAAGCATTTAGGCATTCTTCAGAATACTTTCAGATGACTCCCAAGACAAGGATATATCACTTACTAAGGTATACAGTCTGCCCTGAAATCATGAAGCTACATCGGGATGAGATCCATCTCCATAGTAAGTATTATCGTGTGTGAAAGTCTCTTCTCCCAAGCAAAGCTGAGCCTATCCCAAGTCATGAAGTCGCGTCATTTTCACTAGCATACCTAGACTACGTCCCACGTCATTCTGAACATTCCCTTCCCCAGGTCCGTTCAATAATTCCCACGTTTGATCGTCCATTTCGTCCTCCATCCTGCCCCAAACAGATTGTATTGCACCCGGATGGTTGAAAGACGCAAGAACGAAGCAAACGGGAAAGCCTAGTGAAGATGAGATGGTTAACCAGATGAAACGAATCATCAACATACATAGTCCACTGATCGCCTCCCCTCGCCACTTGTCCCGCCACCCCGACAGCCCTCACCCACTCTCCCACCCTTCTCTCCACCCAGACCGCACCACTTCACGCCCGGCCCCCCCCCCAACATCCCCACGAATTGATGATTAAAGCCCCCGCCACCCATCCCACACTCCTTCGCATCTGGCAACAGAACGTCCGGAAATCAACTGTCGCCCAACAATACGTCATCGGTGTCGCCGACCCCCGTGAATGGGATATTATCGCAATCCAAGAGCCCTGCCTAGACCACTTTCACAACACACATGCTTCACCCTACTGGCGAGTCGTCTATCCTCACAACCACACTGCTAATTCCGCGGCCAAAATCCGCCCACGCTCAGTCCTCCTTATCAACACCAACATTGACACAGAAGCCTACTCCACACTCCCAGTTCCTTCCCCAGACATAACAGCCATTAAATTCCGCACCGAAGCCGGCTCCCTAGCCATCTTCAACATCTACAATGACTGTAATCACAATGTTACCCTGGAAACGCTTAAGAACTTCCTCCCCTCCCTCGGACTCTCCCGCAACGGCACTGAACACATGCTATGGCTAGGTGACTTCAATAGACACCACCCCCTTTGGGAATCCTCCGAAAACCGTCACCTCAACTCATCTGAAGATCAAGTACAGCCCCTCCTCGACCTCTTAAAAGACTACGATATGGACCTGGCCCTCCCCCCCAACCTCCCCACCTACTTCTCCTACCGCGGCAGATGGACACGCCCCGACAATGTCTGGTTCTCTTCCTACGACCCCGACCTCCTCATCTCTTGCGACACACGAACGGATATCCTCCCCCCCCTCACGGACCACATCCCCATCCACACCACCCTCAACCTCCCCATCTCCAGACCACCAGCCCCCCCCGCTTACAACTTCCACAATGTCAACTGGGAAGAATTCTCCTCAACCCTCGAACGCAAACTCAATACCATTTCCCCCGCAACCATAATCCCTAACGAAGGTGCATTCCTTACCACAGTTGACGCGCTCACCACCGCCATTCAGAACACAATCTCCCAACACGTCCCCCTCCGCAATCCCTCACCCTTCTCCAAACGTTGGTGGACTGCCGAAATCGCCAGTCTCGTCAAACAGAAAAATAAACTCAGCAACCAGGTCAAGCGCTTCTCGCACATAACTAACCACCTCTCCCTAGCAGCCCACAGACGTATCTCCAACAAACTGGCCGCTACGATTCAAGAGACCAAAAAATCCCATTTCGTCAATTGGCTCGAAGGAGCTACTTACAGGGACATCTACGTTGCCAATAAATATGTGACTGACGAACCTTCCGACAGATCCTGTGCCCGCATACCCGACCTCAAAGCTGACACCAACGACCCCCCCACGCTGGCAACTTCCAACCAAGAGAAAGCCAAACTTCTCGCTGAGTCCTTCTTCCCTCCGCCTCCCCCCACCCCCTCCGTCCCACCCAACTTTACCTATCCCAAACCCCTCCCTGATATAGCTTACTTCTCACATCACCGAATTAAAGAGGCCATTTCCCAGCTCCACCCCCACAAAGCCCCAGGCCCCGACGGAATCCCCAACATTGTACTCAAGAAATGCGAACCGATCCTCCTCAACCACCTCCATTACATCTACAGAGCGGTTCTCGAACTCAACGTCTACCACCCCTGCTGGCTGCAATCCACAACACTCGTGCTCAGGAAAGGTGGCAAGCCAGCCTACAACGTCGCCAAAGCCTACCGGCCAATCGGCCTCCTCGATACCATAGGCAAGCTCTTCTCCTCCCTTCTCGCAGCTGAACTCTCCCATCTAGCTGAAAAACACAACCTTCTTCCCCCAACACAATTTGGGGGCCGCTCAGGTAGAAACACCTCCGACGCCCTCCACGTCATGACATACAAAATCAAAGAAGCTTGGCGTAACAAAAAGGTAGCCGTCTCACTCTTCCTTGACGTCCAAGGAGCCTTCCCCAACACGGTGAAAGAACGCCTCATCCACAACATGAAAGCCAAAGGCGTCCCAGTATGTATCACTAACGTCGTTAATCTAATGCTCACCGGGCGCTCCACGCGCCTAATGTTCGATGACTACCTCTCAGACTTCTTCCACGTTAACAATGGGACCACCCAGGGCTGCCCCTTTTCCATGCTGGCGTATGCTTTCTACAACTCTCCCCTCTTCACCATCTGCTTTCGCAAGCACGAAATCACCATTGGCTTTGTGGATGACTGCACCCTCCTCGTCATAGCCTCCACCCTCAAGATCGCACACGAATACATCAAAAACCTCATGGAACGCCACAACGGCGGGTTTGATTGGTCTCTCTCCCATAACTCCCCCTTCGAACTATCCAAAGTTGCGCTAATGAACCACCCCCGCACTACTAACGACATCATCCCACAGGACCTAGTCCTTTCCCGCTCCAACCCCAATGGAACAGTCACCACACAAACCATCAAAACCGTAACGGAATACAAAATCCTGGGAGTCACAATTGACCCAAAACTCAAATGGACCAAGCATCAAGACAAAGTAGTCGCAAGCGCTACATACTGGACCTCTCAAATAACCCGCCTCTCCCGCCTCTCCGGTGGCCTTTCTGCAAAAAACATGAGGCAGCTCTACAATACGGTTGCAATCCCTGCTTTCACATACGCTGCTGACGTTTGGTACACAGGCATCTCGACCCCCTCCCCAGGCTCCAAACGCTCCGGTTCTATCTCAGTAACTAGAAAGCTAGCCTCAATTCAACGTAACATGGCCAAAACCATCACAGGCTCCTTACGCACGGCCGCAGGCGATGCCCTAGACGTTCACGCAAACCTCCTCCCCATTGACCTCCTCTTCCACAAAGTCCTATTCCGAGCTACACTACGCCTAGCCTCTCTCCCCCCCACCCACCCCCTTCACCCTCTCGTTAAAAGAGCCGCTTCCCGCCGCACAAAACGCCACTGCTCCCCGCTTAACAACCTCTTCCACCTCTACGACATAACCCCCTCTCTGGTTGAAACCATCCTCCCCACCCGCCTCTCACCCAACTACACCCCCCCCTTCACTATACACATCCCCGGCGACAAAACAAACCCGCGGCCCTTCAACAGGCCACCCTCGCTCATGCCACCTCTCCAATCTCCGTTTATTGTGACGGCTCCGGCCTCGACGGCAATGTAGGCGCCTCAGCCGTCCTCTACAAAAATGGCATCGAAACAGCCCACCTCACCTACCACCTCGGGCCAACCTCCATCCACACGGTTTACGAAGGTGAACTAGTTGGCCTCACACTAGCCTTACATCTCCTGAACTCCACTAATATACTCTCAACTAAACCCATCATCATCGGCTCCGACAGCCACGCCTCTCTCAAAGCCACCCAAAACCAAAGACCACACCCAGCCCATTACATACTCGATATAATTCACAACCAAGCCAAACGCCTACATAAACACCAACGCGCCCTCCACACCTCCTCCTCTCGCCCTCCCCTCCAACTCCACTGGACCCCCGGCCACGTTAACTTTGCGCCAAACGAACGCGCCGACGCCCTAGCCAGAGATGCGGCCACCGGCCTCACTAGCCCCCCAAACTCTCTCCCCCCGTACCTTAGAAAGAACCCCCTCCCTGCAAGCATCCCAGCCCTTCGCCAACACCACCTCATCACCCTCAGCAAAACCTGGAAATCCAGGTGGAAAACCTCCCCACGCTACCGCCGTATACATCAAATCGACCCCTCCCTCCCCTCCAAACGCTACCTCCAACTAATCACCAACTTAGACCGCCCAAGAGCTTCCATCCTCTCTCAACTGCGCACCGGACATATCCCGCTTAATCATTACCTAGCTCGCATTGGCAAAGCCCCCTCACCCGCATGCCCTCACTGCCCAGAAAACATCCCAGAAACAATCCACCATTTCCTATTCGTCTGCCCTCACTATCATCTCGCGCGACACCACATGCGCGTCAAACTCAAGCGCAACGCTGATGTCCTCCCTTTCCTCCTCTCAGACCCCCGAGCGTCCAAATCCTTACTAGCTTTCATATTCTCCACCCACCGATTCACACACCCGCCCCCTCCGCCTCCCCCTCCTCCACCCCCACACCCCCCACCAACCACCACCCTAATCACGCGCACCCGCCTCCTCCTAGCACAAGTCTAAACGACCCGCCATCTTCTCCTTACCTTCCCCTCCCGCTCGCGGGACAGTTGCTCACCACATTAGCCACACATAGTCATCATTTGGGTAGTATTGGGGAGTGGAACTTAAAACTCGGTTTGGAATCCGAGGGTCGTTCTTTCTCCGCGTACGCGGGGGGACGCTCCACCTTCCAGCTCTCGTAGATTTTCCCCTTTCCTACTTCCCTAGTGTAAATGAAATGTCCAACATAAGGGCACAGCCCTTCTCGGACAATAAATAGGATTCAATAATAATAATAATAATAATAGTCCACTGATACTCTGTTCACGCTCCAGCAATGGGGATGGGCGTTTCTCATCCCGCTCAACACCATCGGGCACATGGTCCGGCAAGATATCTCCCAACCGATATAGTCTTTGACATGCAGGGCAGACACGGCTCGTTGCTCGACTTTTATTGTACCAAAGGATCTTCGAATAATTTGAATCGATCTAGGAACGAAGCAAAAAGAAGATGTACACGCACCAAGGCAGTTTCCTCTGGCAGTATCGTGCACAACATTTCAAGGATCCCTTCCTGAGCGAACTTGGCACATAATGGTATCTCCGGAGGATATGAAAACAATCATGGAAGGGAAGTGAGGATAAGACTTACATCAAGTACAGGTGGTTGAGCGAAAAATTTAGATGTTAGGAAAGCGAGAGTATCACGAACCCAAGATCCATTTCCTGGGTCATGAATAAATAGAAATAGTGGCACAAAGGATCCGTGGGATGTTTAGGATCATCTTTCTTCACCAAGGGATTGGAATTTTTGCCGGGAAAAATTGTGTCATAACAATCAGGACATGTTGGCAATTGGTAGGGCGAGAGTGTCTGAGATGTACTTGGATCGTGGTTCGCCGACCTTTGCAGGGCAACCTGACTCGAGTGAAGGGCAGGGATTCTTCCTCCTATGACCGTTCCCTTGGGGTTTTCCCTTTCTCCTGGCGTTGAATGGTTCGGGCATGATAAACGAGGACAGGCCTTTGAAGTCGCGTTAATAGCCTGAAGATAGTGAGCGGTCGTAAGTATAATCAACCACAACGCGTGCGATCACGTTTTGCATGACCGCGATGATCGGCATTTTCCGCGCCCAACAACTCGACAACATTGACACCTTTCGAGTCTTTTCTTGATCTAAATCCAACACTGACAGGCGTCCAGAATAGTTCACCTCGTCGAAGGAATATCCACACGCTCAGGAAATTTACTAAGGTATTGCGAATATCTTCTTGGGAGGGCTCACCTCTCATTAGGAAGAACTTGCCATGGCGCGCTCAGGTTTTCTCTGAATCTTTCTGGGCCCCACGCTGCTTCACTTGTGAATTTGTTCTCGATGCCATAAGGTTGCGCACGAAATGGGGCATCTGCCAACCTTGTAAACATTTCCAACCTGATATGCCAAAGATGAGATTGTCGTGAACGTGATGCGAGCTTTGGCCTTTTCTGCCGTCAAACTGTTCCAGACGAATCCAATATGTCCTATTTAGGTTATGAACGAGATATACTCCACCGCCACGTCGAAATTCCATACTCCAAATTATTAATATCTCTCGAGGTTCTATGGTCTGCACCGACACATACACATATTTCCCATGGATAAGAATACATAGACAACTGGCGTAACCGGGGCTGTGAAGTACAGTCTATATGCAAGACATTTCGTCACATCACAAATATTTTGAAAGGCATGGGATCCTGGTTCCTATATAGCCCTCCTCCTCTCCAGTATACATCGCAACCGCAACGATGTTCTTGAGACCACGGCACACCGACGCAGATAATATGGAGCACCAGATACTAGGTTGGCATTTCTCTCTCGAGTTCATGAGCTCATTTCACAGGTGTCTTCCAGTCGGTGGCACCATAGGCATAGCGATCGCAGCCGCAGCCACCGTCGTTCGACTAGCCCTCAGGATTCGAAAATTTGGGTGGGACGATGCGCTTGCGTTCGCAGGTCTCCTCTGTCTTATCCTAACGGGTGTTAATGGAAAATTGTATTATTCATTGAAGGGTATGTAAATAGCTGCCGAAATCGATGTGGAAATTCGACCAACCTTCCATCAGGTGGAAGTAACATACCGCATAACCCTCGCATCGCCATGTTTTATATCTTGCCTGTCGGATTCTATCTGACTATCTGGTACGTTAGTTAATCGACAAGGCCCTTTCGGAGATTTCTAACTCAATCTCATATCCCAGGTTGTCTCGAATATCTATCCTCTTCAGCATCATTCGCTTTGGCCGGTACCAACGCCAACTATATTACACACCAACCCTGTTCCTATTGGCAGTGTTTATCCTCGTGGCGCAAGTCTTCTGGGTATGTGAGCCCCAAGATCGGCAGATTCACTGGAAATCGAAAGTGATTCCGCAATGTATTCTCGGTAAGAGTATTGCGGTCGTACAGGTAACGAGTATGTTCCATGTCGTTTCATACAAAAGTCACCAGGAAGTTGACGTATGTGATACAGCCGATGCCCTTGCCGATGCAGTTCTCATCGCCGTTCCCTTGATTATCACGCGCTCGCTGAAATCTTCCCATTTCATGGCGTTGCGGATTCGATTGTCCGCCTCGTTTGCCATCGGTGGGCTGACAACTATTGTGTCAATTATCCACGCTTTTTATCTATGGCAAGATACTGAAATTTCAATCATTGTCAGTAATGCTGAGGTATATATTTTCCTTTTCTTATCATCGAGTGTTTTGCCAACATATGTGTTCGGTAGCTTGCCGTCTCACTAATCATTTGTAACTTTGTTGTCCTCGCCGCTGCCTCCCATCAATTTTGGACAAAATTCCACCCTCCGGCCACAGTAGAGACCCCACAAAAGTCGACGGTGCAGATGATGTTTGCTTCTCGAACCAATCACTCAGAGAGTGAGATCACAGGATCTGACAGTCCAAAAGACAGGCCAAAGGGCGAGACATCTGTAGGAATTGGAACTGAACCCGCAGAAACAGCCTATGTTCACGGAGGTGTAGACAAGGATTTTGCCAACCAAGAAAGTACAGCAACGTCTTCACGCACATATGTGTAGCGTACTATCAGACAATTATAATGGATATCTTTTTGACATAAATTCATTCAAATCCGTTATTCGGAGTACCATTTCACCTTACCAAACCTGTATTCCCCATCTTCAAAACATGTTCTACACTACTACAACTATATAATCACAATACACAATGATAGGCTAGACTTTATGTCACTAGCCCAGCTCCTACATCATCCACGGATAAGACTTTTCAAGCTAGTACAGTAAACGAGAGGGAAAAACATCCAAGTACGGCATGCAAGGAAAGACAACAACGAAAACATGATATATTTGGAGCAATCGAACTAATGAGTTTATTGCAGAAACCCCATGTCCCCCCTACCTCTCTCAACGGGCTCCTTAGAAGACAGCATTGATAGGATTGCAGTTGGCAACAACAGCTCCATCTTAAAAGAATGATGAGTAAGGAAGTAAAATCCGAGAAGGGGGTTAACATCACACTCACTATTGTAGTTGTCTTCGCAGCAGACAGGTTGCGAGGTGCTACGAGATGATTAATAAGTATCCAGACAGATCAAATGAAAGGAAAAATACTAACCATGCACCACCATCAGCGGCACCAACGACAGTGATGGGGCTGCAGGTAGCACCGATATAGCCAGTGAGACCTTGAACGGCGAGACCGGCGATGGTCTCAGCGATCTTAGTACCAGCGACAGTCTGGGCCTGCTCAAGCTGGTTGCAGCAGAAGATCTTCTCGGTGTTGCACTCGTAGTCATCACCACTGGGAGCAGCAGCGACAGAGAGGGCAAGGGACGCGGTGGCGAGGATGATAACTTTGGAGAACATTCTTTAGCTGAAGTGGGGGGTAGAGCGGAGAAGAAGGAGATGTAGATTTTAGTAAATGAGCGAAGTGAAGGTGATTGTTCGACTGAAGGATATCGATGCGTTTGGACGCGGTTTTATACTGCCAGCAGATTGTTTTGAGGGCGCATGTTCGTAATTTAACTGACCAGTGGTGCAACAGATACGGAGCGCCCAAAATAAGAGTGATTACACCTCTTCATGTCAGGGTGAGTGTCGCGTAAATTGCATGCTAGTTCTTCGCAAATGCGTTGGCGATATTCGCATTAATGTTTTCGAAATCAGCGGGCCAGGGCCAGATTTTACTTGTAACATGTTTCCAGGTGGTCCGCGTTGGTGGTTATACCTCTAAAGACTAATTGACGTTTGTATGAATCCACGATTTGATGGTATCTCTGGGCGAGCCTGGAACGCTCCGCTCGATTCCCACGTCCAAAATTAACGACTTGACAACCGACTGTGGTACGCCAGCTTATAATTATACGGGCGCGCATGTATGATTTTTTTTTTGCGTTTCTGGACGAGGGACTTACTATTCCAAAAAAGTCATAATGCAAGAAGGGCCAAGTCCACTTAGCAGCAACTCAGACCCGCACAGCCACCTGCACTGCCCATGAAGTCTAAATATTATTCTAATAGTCCAAGATCGCCACCTGTGGACCTCTGGCGACAAAAATAAAATCTGGCCCTGGCCCGCTGATTTCGAAAACATTAATGCGAATATCGCCAACGCATTTGTGAAGAACTAGCATGCAATTTACGCGACACTCACCCTGACATGAAGAGGTGTAATCACTCTTATTTTGGGCGCTCCGTATCTGTTGCACCACTGGTCAGTTAAATTACGAACATGCGCCCTCAAAACAATCTGCTGGCAGTATAAAACCGCGTCCAAACGCATCGATATCCTTCAGTCGAACAATCACCTTCACTTCGCTCATTTACTAAAATCTACATCTCCTTCTTCTCCGCTCTACCCCCCACTTCAGCTAAAGAATGTTCTCCAAAGTTATCATCCTCGCCACCGCGTCCCTTGCCCTCTCTGTCGCTGCTGCTCCCAGTGGTGATGACTACGAGTGCAACACCGAGAAGATCTTCTGCTGCAACCAGCTTGAGCAGGCCCAGACTGTCGCTGGTACTAAGATCGCTGAGACCATCGCCGGTCTCGCCGTTCAAGGTCTCACTGGCTATATCGGTGCTACCTGCAGCCCCATCACTGTCGTTGGTGCCGCTGATGGTGGTGCATGGTTAGTATTTTTCCTTTCATTTGATCTGTCTGGATACTTATTAATCATCTCGTAGCACCTCGCAACCTGTCTGCTGCGAAGACAACTACAATAGTGAGTGTGATGTTAACCCCCTTCTCGGATTTTACTTCCTTACTCATCATTCTTTTAAGATGGAGCTGTTGTTGCCAACTGCAATCCTATCAATGCTGTCTTTTAAGGAGGCCGTTGAGAGAGGTAGAGGGGACATGGGGTTTCGGCAATAGACTCATTAGTTCGATTGCTCCAAATATATCATGTCCTCGTCGTTGTCTTTCCTTGCATGCCGTACTTGGATGTTTTTCCCTCTCGTTTACTGTACTAGCTTGAAAAGTCTTATCCGTGGATGATGTAGGAGCTGGGCTAGTGACATAAAGTCTAGCCTATCATTGTGTATTGTGATTATATAGTTGTAGTAGTGTAGAACATGTTTTGAAGATGGGGAATACAGGTTTGGTAAGGTGAAATGGTACTCCGAATAACGGATTTAAATGAATTTATGTCAAAAAGATATCCATTATAATTGTCTGATAGTACGCTACACATATGTGCGTGAAGACGTTGCTGTACTTTCTTGGTTGGCAAAATCCTTGTCTACACCTCCGTGAACATAGGCTGTTTCTGCGGGTTCAGTTCCAATTCCTACAGATGTCTCGCCCTTTGGCCTGTCTTTTGGACTGTCAGATCCTGTGATTTCACTCTCTGAGTGATTGGTTCGAGAAGCAAACATCATCTGCATCGTCGACTTTTGTGGGGTCTCTACTGCGGCTGGAGCATGGAATTTTGTCCAAAATCGATGGGAGGCAGCGGCGAGGACAACAAAGTTACAGATGATCAGTGAGACGGCAAGCTACCGAACACATAGGTTGGCACAACCCCTGATGTAAGAAAAGTAGAATACATACCTCAGCATTACCAACAATAATTGAAATTTCAGTATCTTGCCAGAGATAAAATGCGTGGACAATTGACACAATAGTGGTCAGCCCACCAATGGCAAAAGAGGCAGACAACCGAATCCGCAGTCTCATCGAATGGGAAGATTTCAGGGAGCGCATAATAATTAAAGGAACGGTGATCAGAACTGCATCGGCAAGGGCATCGGCTGTATCACATACGTTAACTTCCTGGTGACTTTTGTATGAAACGACATGGAACATACTCGTTACCTGCACGATCGCAACACTCTTACCGAGAACACATTGTGGAATCACTTTGGATTTCCAATGAGTCTCCCGATCTTGGGGCTCACATACCCAAAAGACTTGTGCCACGAGGATAAGCGCTGCCATCAGGAATAGAGATGCTGCATAATATAGCTGGCGTTGATACCGGCCAAAGCGAATGATGCTGAAAAGGACAGATATTCGAGACGACCTGAGAAATGAAATTGAGCCAGAAGATCTCTGATGTGGTTTCACCTGGTAATTAGCATACCATATGGTTAGATCGAAACCGACAGCCAATATATAGTACATGGCGATGCGGGCGTTGTGCGGGATGTTGCTTCCGTCTGATAGAACGTTGCTCAAAATTCTTTTTATTGATTTTGGCAACGATGTACATACCCTTCAATGAATAATACAATTTTCCAGTAACGCCCGTTAGGATAAGACAGAGAAGACCCGTGAAGGCAAGTGCATCATCCCACCCGAGTTTTCGAATCCTGAGGGCTAGTCGAACGACGGTGGCTGCGGCTGCCAACGCTATGCCTATGGTGCCACCGACTCGAAGCCATTTGTGAATGAGCGCATGAACCTGGGAAAGAAAAATACCAACCTAGTATCTGGTGCTCCATGTTGTCTGTGTCGGTGTGCCGTGGTCTCAAAAACATTGTTGCGGTTGAAGTGTGCCAAGGAGAAGAGAAAAGTTATATACGAGCCCACAATCCCATGCCTGTCAAAGAATGTGATGGCTGAATGTCTTGCATGTTGACGGTTCTTCACACTTACACCAGATGTCTATGTATTCTTATCCATGGGAAATATGCATGATGTGTCGGTGCAGATCGTAGACCTTGGAATGTTGATAATTTGGAGTATGGCATTTCAAAGCGGTGACGAAAGCCTTCTCATCATTACCTCAGTAGGACATATCGATCTCTCTGGAACAGCTTGACTGTAAAAAACAAAAGGCCAAAGCTCGCATCACGTTCGTGACGATCTCACCGTATGCTTAACATATCATGTTGGACATGTTTCCAGGATTGACAGGCGCCTCGTTCCGCGCGCAGTCTTATGGCATCGAGAACAGATTCATACGTGGGGCCCAGCGAGGTTGAGAGAAAACCTGAGCAGACATGACAAGTTCTTCCTAATGAGAGGTGAGTGCTTGAACCTTCCTAAGAAGAGAATCGCAAAATTTTAGTGAGTCTCCTGAGCTTCTGTAAATTCCTTCGACGAGATGGATGGAAATTTCTGGGAGCCTGTTCTAGGAAGAGCGCAAAACAGGTGTGAATTCCGTCGAGTTGGACGCGGAAGATGCCGGTCATCACGGTCATGCAAAACGTGACCGCACGCGTCGTGGTTGGTTATACTTGAGACCACTCACTGTCATCGGGCTATTCACGCAGCTTCAAGGACCTGTCCCCGTTCGCAATGCCAGGACCATCCAACGTCAGGAGAAAGGGAAAACCCCAAGGGAAGGGTCGTAAGAAGAAGAATCCTCGTCCTTCACTAGAGAGCCAGATCACCCTGCAAAGGTCGACGAGCTACGATTCAAGTACAACTCAGACACACTCACCCTGCCAATTACCAACGCCTCCTGATTGTTATGATACGACTTCCCCCAGCAAAAATACCATCCCATTGGCGGAGGAAGGCGACCCTAAACATCCCACGGAATTCTTTGTGCCACCATTCCCGTTTATTCATGACCCAGGAAATGGACCTCGGGTTCGTGATACTCGCACTTTTCTAACATCTAAGTTCTTCGCTCAACCGCCTGCGCTTGATGTAAGTCTTATCCTCACTTCCCTTCCATGATTGTTTTCATATCCTCCGGAGATACCGCTATGTGCCGAGTTTGCTCAGGAAGAGATCCTTGAAATGTTGTGCACGATACTGCCAGAGGAAACTGCCTTGGTGCGTGTACATCTTCTTTTTGCTTCGTTCCTAGATCAATTCAAATTATTCGAAGATCCTTTGGTACAATAAAAGTCGAGCAACAAGCCGTGTTTGCCCTGCATGTCAAAGACTATATCGGTTGGGAGATATCTTGCCGGACCATGTGCCCGATGGTGTTGAGCGGGATGAGAAACGCCCATCCCCATTGCTGGAGCGTGAACAGAGTATCAGTGGACTATGTATGTTGAAAATTCGTTTCATCTGGTTAAGCATCTCATCTTTACTAGGCTCTCCCGTTTGCTTCGTTCTTGCATCTTTCAACTATCCGGGTGCAATACAATCTGCTTGGGGCAGGATGGAGGACGAAATGGACGATCAAACGTGGGAATTATTGAACGGACCTGGGGAAGGGAATGTTCAGAATGACGTGGGACGTAGTCTAGGTATGCTAGTGAAAATGACGCGACTTCATGACTTGGGATTGGCCCAGCTCTGCTTGGGAGAAGAGGCTTTCATAGCTGACGATACTTACTATGGAGATGGATCTCACGCCTCTCATCTCGATGTGGCTTCGTGATTTCAGCGCAGACTGTATACCTTAGTAAGTGATACATTGTGTTTGGGTACCTTTTCTATCCTGATCAATTGACAGTTCGTGACTTCGTGCTTTGTTTCTCTGCTTTGGGCACACTAGACATACCAGGTGCATGTATCTTTATTCTTCACTTTAAGCTATCTAAACCAGTATAATCATTAAAAAATTAAATATCGTCTCTCCGTCCCTTGCGCCGCTCAAACTCTACGATCCATTCAGGAAGTTATTTGCCGAACCCACCACTGAACCTTGTTTGAAATTCTAATGCTCCATATGACACAGACGACAATACCATAATCGTGATAATATGGCATTATTTGGTCAAAATAATCCCAGGTCTACGACGTATATTTCGGCGTTTTGTGAAACCGCCCGACTTCTTGAGGACTACGGGACTTCATATAATCTTACTCTTGCACTTGACTCCAAAGCGCCAAGTGAACTCCAAGGACAACAAGGAGCGCGATCGTGGAAATTGGGGGTGGGGCTCAACTCCGGCGAACTGCCCTTTGAGGTTACATAGTGAGCTGCGGGTGAGCGCTGCACGCAGGCTCAGAACGCTTAGAGAGAGCTGAATATGGGACCCTCCGCGGTAGCAGATGACTTTTGGGCACTCGAGCTGGGAAAAGTGGTTAGATGTAACACTTGGGGCTCATTCAAGTCCGTCGTATTCTATCACTGCATCAACGCTTTCCACCAAGACTCGATATAGATTGGCTTACTACTTCGCCAAGTTGCTCAGATCCCCATGAGACATACGCCACTAACGCCATGAGGGTGTGCGTACTCGTCGGCAAAAGGTATTGACGATCAGAAATTCCGCTTTCCCCAGCGGAACTTATTAGGCGGCATCACGGTCTGGATACATGCGGTCCGCCGGCCCGTCACATATTTGTGCTCTGGATAACCACCATTTCGTCCAGACGGCGCGACCGACGATTTCCAAAAGCTGTAAGATATGACCGTGGAAACTGCTTTTGTAAAGGTCCCAGGGGTAATCGGTAACCACGTAGTGGTGTGGGGTAGTGCGGGGTAAGGACATTTGTCGGCCATCAACAATTATGATATTAACAGAGCAACTTGGAAGCAGAATCCACAGCCTCAATAAGATTCTGAGAAAACCAGACAAAGCGTTTATTCCAGCGCGTATGTCAGACGTACAGCTTATTCTCGTCGACGATACGACGTCACGATCTGGTCAACAAGAGTAGGTTCTATTTTTATCCCGATTCGTCGTACCGCTGCCGATAAAGGATCGCGATCATTAAACTTCAACCGACACTCTTCCAATGATATTACAACATGGTCACAAAGTCAGCTGGCTTCTCCCTGCATTCCATAAGTATCCCATTCCCGCCTTTTCGGAGGTACTCTCTGGCTTGGTAGTCCTCGCGGCACATGGTCTCGTCTGCCCAGGACTGCCTTTAATGATTTCCATCTCATAGACGCTCGCATTTCCCATCTTATTCAGTCTCATACAATTGCCATGACCTTGAGCCGCCCAAGAGTCCACCGCAGAGCTTTCAGGTTACGGACCGCCCTATCTCCCGCGGCCCGTCATAAGAGGCCGAAGGGTGAAGCCATGACATATGCCACCTCACATTTTGCAGCATAAAACTCGGCAAATCTTTTGGGGAATGTCGATACTCATCCTCAACTCATTCCCCGACGTCAAAGATGATTCTCAACACATCCCTGGTTGCCCTTGGTCTTCTTGCCCTCACTGGCGTTGACGCGACCAATGTCAAGGTCAAGAGATGCACAGTCAAGCATAACAAGAATGGGAAGGATGACTCTAAAAACATCCTGAAAGCATTTAAGGACTGTTCCAAGAACGCCGTCATTACTTTTGACAAGGCGGACTACAATGCTCACACTCCCATCTCGATGACCGGCCTTAGTGAGTATCCTATAGTCGTCAAAATGGGTCCTGCCTGACCGAGATTTAGAAAACGTGGTTGTGCACCTGAACGGAAATCTCAACCTTCCCAAGGACATGAAAACCGTGCAGGAGAGAATTAATGTCACCTTGAATCAACCCAGTGTACGTTCTCTTCGCCTTTGCGTCAACCCATTGATCAACTGAACCCCCACTACAGACTTACGCCACGCCGTGGTTCTATTTCCAAGGCGAGGATGTCTCCATCATCGGGTCCCAAGACTTTAAGTGGGGCAGATTCAACGGCTACGGCCAGCAGTGGTGGGATATCGGCAACCGCGTACGTGACATCCATCTTTCTCGTAAGGCACGGGGGAAACACCTCATGGCCTAATTCAGGTTCTCCGCCCCCAATTGGCGACTTTCAACGTTACTGGAGGCCTTCTGCGTGACTTGAAGGTCATCAAACCCATCGCCTGGGGCTGGAACTTACCTGGTAGGAATATCCTCGTCAGGGACCACTTCGTGGACGCGATGCCCAACAACGGCACACGCGATGACACTATTAGTTTCCCCTTCAACACGTGTGTTTTAGTCTTTACCCGAAATATGCCCGTATTCACAACGCTTGATGTAGTGATGGCTTCAATTTGTCGGGACACAATATCACCGTCGACGGCTATTACGGTCACAACGGCGACGACTGTGTCTCTGTCATCAATGGCGCTCAGGATATTGTCGCCAAAAACGGCTACTGTGGATTCTCCTCGCACGGCCTATCCATCGGTTCCTTGGGCCGAAATGGCGCTGTACACACCGTGAAGAACGTGTTGTTTAAGAACTGGACTATGGAAGGTGCCGTCTATGGTGCCCGCGTACGTTATTGTCACTTCGCGCCGTGCATACCAGTATTTATCTTTTCTCGATTTTGCAGTTCAAGAGCTGGACCGGAGGTCAGGGATCGGCAGAAAATATTGCTTGGGAGGATATCACGCTCATTGGCGTGTCCACTGGAGTCTTCATCACACAAAAGTGCGTGCTTTTTCTTGCTTCTGGCTGTCGAAAGCTGACTTTTTGGGGGAAGCTATTACGATCAGGACAAGGGACCTCGACCTCCCAACGTCAACAAGACGAGCACTCACGTTTCCAACATAAGCTTCAAAAACTTCAAGGGCACCCTTGGCACGAGCTGGAGTGAGTTACTTTGTTCTTTCCCTCCCCGCACTTCTCATATTTATAATCGTAGCCGACGGAACTTGCATCAGTGATCCATGCTGGAACTACGTTCCCGGCCTCGATGAGGTAAAATCTGTTATCTTTGACTTGTATGCTGGGACGGGTAAGGATACCCCTACACTTTCTCTGGCACCCATCGCTAATTGAGTTCGTAGCCGTCAATATTACCTTGTCGGGTATTGACATCCGCACGCGCAAGAATTCCAAAAAGACCAACGTAATCTGTGATCCTACCACGCTCGTTGAGGGTGAACAAGACACTCTGGGCTTCCAGTGCGCCAACGGACCGTTTATCGCAACGCCCATCAAGAAACCCGGAAAACCTCGTAGTGAGCGTGAATGAGGCTCTGGCTATAAACTGTAGAACCATATTCCAGATGCGCCTTTAATAAATACCCACTTATTTGCCAATAATCTGAGTGCGTGTTGCAGTGCCAGTGACTAGAATGGATCAACTTCGGGCACCGAGGCCGGCCGATATGCTCCGGTGGGCCCACATGACCCGCAAGAAGTGTCCGTGCGCAGGCCGGTATAATTCCCACGGGAAAAACAACAAGGGCAAGTTCGCAGAGAGAACCGGCCAGCCAACTTCACCCACTGCGCCAGGCCTACTACGCCTTGCGCCTATAAGCCTAAGCCTCCCCTATACGCCTCCCCCCCCTAACAAATTACTCCTCCCTTCTTCCCCCCTCAAATATCTAATAGTAAGTCTAAGTCCTGGCTATCGGATCACAATCGATAAGGGCCAAGCCTGGGCGCTGTCGTTGCTGTCGTTGGCACACAGCGGCGGGCATATCGTGAGCGCGAAGCTTTGTTTGTTTGGCTCAAGTCCGAGTCGCGTCGACGCGTTTCTCGTCCTGCCCTTACTTCATCTTCTCCTTCCTGCTCGCTGTACCTGTCGATATACGTCCGCGCTCCTATATGATGACGAGGATGCTGACGGTCCTTCTTTTTCACTTCTAGATGCCTAAAGCATCCACGAAATCCTCAGTGAGTCATTTTACCCTATCTTTTTACTTTATTTCGAATCGTTACAACCTGGGTGGGCGTGGGAGATGATGTTTTGTGTTTTGGGTGCGAAACGACACGTCGTGCACGCCTGAAATGTTTTTTAACCTGCCATATGCATATACCAATTTGGAAAAACCCCAATCATTTTTGATCACTTCTCAAGCGCCCCAACGACCTGTTGATCTGTTGTTGACCGCCGCTACTCTCTGCAGCACAAAGAAAAAGTCGAGAAGGCCCCCCGTGGCAAGGCGAAAAAGGACCCAAACGCACCCAAGCGTGCTCTATCCGCCTATATGTTCTTCTCTCAGGATTGGCGCGAACGGATCAAGACTGAGAATCCTGATGCCGGGTTTGGTGAATTCGCGCGCATATACCCGCTCCACTTACTTGCACTGATTGCTTGTTCTTTGCAGGCGAGGTTGGAAAACTCCTTGGCGCAAAATGGAAGGAGCTTGATGATGAGGAGAAGAAGGTTTGTTGTATATTATAACGTTGGTGTGTACGTATACTTACTGATGGACTGATTTTCAGCCATATATTGAACAAGCCGCCCGAGATAAAACGCGGGCTGAGGAAGAGAAGGCTTCATACGTACCTGAATCCGCACCCCCGGCAAAGTCGCGCGCCTCCAAGAAGGCTGCAAAACCCGCTAGTGAAGACGATGAAGAAGAAGAAGACGACGAATAAACACTGATTTCCGTCCGCTACTGGTTTTTTCCCATCCCGCCCTATTTTACTCAGCCACTCACACTTCTTCCCCCCTGTCTGCTCGTAACGAGCCTCCACTCACCGTTCGTCGCCTGCCACGATTGTCAAATATTAACTTAGTCACCGAGGTAGGGTTAGTGTTGGTATTTTTTCGGTACCAGATGTTTTAAATATGTTTTTACTTCGCTCGTTTGCTTGCCACTCATTTGCTTGTGCTACTCGGCTCTTCCTTCCTTGCTGATCGTGTAGATTAGGTACTGTACTTCGATTACTTTAAGGTATAAAATGGCACGCGATACATATCCCTCCATTATGAATATACCCTTAGTGTCTCCACTGTTGGGAGTCTTGTATATAGCTGGCCTCGGGAGCATTGTGCTGCACTGCTCCGATTCCGTCTTCATGGTCGATGCGGCTTATCCGGCATCTACGAATCACGTGTCGTAACAAACACAGCCACTTTTATCACATCTATCAGATCGATGGTGTTTAACTTGACCCCATACCATGATGGCAGAGAACGACGTGCAACTCGTATTAGAACAAACGGTACCCAACCACACTAGTGGTAAGACTTTGTGTACACGAGTTCATCCAGTTTTCGTTTGACAACTCCATAGATGGCCACCAAACGGACTTGGATGAAGGTATCAGTATCTAACACTGTACACTGATTGAACGGTGCATCTAAACACTCATTTTAGATCGAGGCCAAGATAGTGATGAAGACTCAGGGATTCTTCAGGGCTTCATGGATCTTCTGCGTTCCTTATCACCTGGAGATCCAAAACTTAGCAAGTGCCTGAGAATTTTGTTTGAATTGGTGACCAGCAAGTACAGAGAGACTGGGGATATCCAGGACCTTGATTTTGCTCTGATCTTTGGGGTGGCAGGTGCTGAAGCCACTTTATCTGGGCATCTTGATCTGCCTGAATTCTACCAGGCCTTGTCTTTCTATTTCACTGAGAGGTACAAAAGGACTGGACATCTGGGGAGTTTGGAAGATGCATTGAAGTATGATCTAGCTGCTGTTGCTGCAACTCCTAAGGGACACCCTGAACTACCTACTCGGCACCAGGGCTTAGCTGTATCCTATACTGACAGGTATAAAAGAACTGGCAATGTGGATGACCTGGAGTTGGCACTGAAGTACAATCTGGCAGCTGTTAATGCTACTCCAGAGGGAGATCCTGGCTTACCTTATCTATGCCAAAGCCTAGCTGTGTCCTACACTTACAGATATAAAAGATTGGGAAAACAGCCAGATCTGGAGGCTGCACTTCAGTACAATTCAGCAGCTGTGTCTGCTACTCTGGATGGAGACCCCAGCTTACCTGGGAGACAGAATAATTTGGCTGTTTCCTATAATGAAAGGTACAAAAGAACTGGTAATGTCCAGGATCTGGAAGAAGCACTTAAGTACAACTTGGCAGCTGTTGCTACAATCCCACAAGGGCATCCACAAGCAGCTGGGCTGCACCAAAGTCTATCTGTTTTTTACACTGAGAAATATAGTAGAGCTGGGGATTTGGAAGATCTGGAAGCTGGGCTTAGGCATAGCTTACTTGCAATTGCTGCAGTTCCAGAGGGATATCCTGCTCTTCCAGAACTACAGCATAATGTATCTGCAACCTACACCAAGAAATTCAGAATAACTGGAAATATCCAAGATCTGGAAGCTGCTCTAAAATATGATTTGGCAGCTGTTGCTGCAACTCCAGATGGGCACCCTGCTTTGCCAGAGTACCTCCATGGAATAGCTATATCTTATCGTATCAGACATAGAACAACTGGAAATCTTGATGACTTGGAAGCTGCACTCAATTATAACTTGAAAGGTGTTGCTAATACTCCAGAGGGCCATCCAGACCTGCCTGCACAGTATCATGGCTTGGCTGTATCTTACATTGATAGATACAGAAGACTGGGGGACTTACAAGATCTAGAGGAAGCACTCAAATATGATCTGGCAGCTGTAGCTGCAACTCCAGAAGAGCACCCTACCTTGCCCAGCAGACATGAGAACTTGGCTACATCCTATATGGATAGATATCAAAGAAATGGAGACCTCCAGGATCTGCAGACAGCAATTAACTACAGCCTTGCAGCCATTGCTGCTACTCCAGATGGACATCCTGAACTACCACATATGCATCATAATTTAGCAGTATCATATGATATCAGATTTCAGAGAACTGCAAATCTAACAGACCTTGAAGCTGGACTGAAGTACTTTCTCTCAGCTGTGGCTGCAACACCTGATGGGCATTACAATTTACCTGAGAGGCAACAGAATTTGGCTACATCCTACCTTCACAGATATAGACAAGCTGGAGATGTGCAGGATCTGAAAGATGCACTTAACTACTACCTTGCAGCAGTCATAGCAACCCCAGAAGGACATCCTCAGTTACCTGCTTGTTATTTAAATCTGGCTTTATCCTATCATGATTGGTTCAAAAGAACTGGAGACCTGCAGTATTTGGAGGAGGCACTCAAATATAACCTGGCTGCTGTTGCTGCAACTCCAGAGGGGCACCCTGAATTATATCAAATGCATGATCATTTAGCAACATCTTATGATGAAAGGTACAAAAGAACTGGCAATCTGCAGGATATGGGAACTGCACTGAAATATAGGCTGGCAGCTGTTGCTGGAATTCCAGAAGGCCACTCTGAATTGCCTGGACTACTCAACAATCTAGCAACATCATATATTAACAAGTATAGAAGAGCTGGAAATCTGGAGGACCTGGAGGCTGCACTCAAGAACAATATAGCATGTGTTTCTGCAACTCCTGAAGGTCATGCCCATTTACCAGGATGGTACCAAAACTTAGCTGTTCCCTACACTGAGAGATACAGAAGAACTGGAGATCTTCAAGACCTGGAGGCTGCATTAAAGTATCATCTAGCAGCTGTTGAAGGAACTCCAGATGGACATCCTGATTTACCTGGAAGATACCAATATTTAGCTACTTCTTATACTGAAAAATACAGGAGAACTGAAGACACAGAGGCACTACAGGCTGCTCTCCACTATAGGCTAGCTGCTCTTGCAGCAACTCCAGAAGGCCATCCTGATTTACCAATCCAGTACCAAGGTCTAGCTGTGTCTTATAGTGATATGTACAAAAGAAATGGACTTTTGAGGAATCTAGAAGCTGCTCTCAAATATGACTTGTTAGCTGTTTCTGCAACACCAGTTGGACATCCTGATTTATCTAGCCGGCATCAGAGCTTGGCTATATCCTATGATTATAGATACAGGAACACTGGAAATGTGCAGGATCTTGCTGAAGCACTGAAGTACAGGCTTGCAGTAGTTGCTGCTGTTCCAGAGGGGCACCCCCAATTTGCTGTGGCACAAAGGGCCTTGGCTGAATCCTATGTGGAAAAATATAAAACAGAGAAAGATCTGGAAGCTCTGGAGAATGCTCATCAATTATACAAATTAGCATTGAAGTGTACAACAGCTACACCCCAAGATCTTTGGGAAATTTGTGTGTCTTTTATGCAGAACACTAAACTTTTTGAAACAAGTGATGTACTACAAGTATGCTCTACTGCTCTAAATATCCTGCCATCACTATTGTGGTTGGGAAGCTCAATTGGGAACAGACATGAAACACTTCTCAGACATGAAGTTCCAAACTTTATTTCTACAGCTGTTACTGTTGCCCTTCAAGCATCAGAAATCCAGCTGGCAGCTGAATTCTTTGAACAGGGGTTGTCTACAACTCACAGGCAGAATTTGCAGCTGAAGAATGAACCTGCTAATCTGAAAAATAAATTTCCTGTTGAATCTGAGAGACTGCAACAAATTTCAACTCTGTTGCAAAATTCTAGTCATGAATCTGACTCCAATGTCAATTATCACCTCCTGGCCCATGAAAGACAACAGTTGATCATACAAATACGCAAACATCAGGGGTTTGAGGATTTTCTCTTGCCTCCCAGGTATTCAAATCTTTGCTCTGCTGCTCAGAATGGCCCAGTGATCATGCTCAATTATACCGAGGCACAAACTGATGTGATTATTATCTTGTCACCCTTTGTACCTCCTTGCCATCTCCCATTGCCTGGTGTATCAGCTTCAATAATTCAGACACAAGTTGAAACTTTGAGGTCTGCTCTCAAAAAGCTCAATATCCGTTCTAGGAATAAACAGTCTGAGGGCCCTTCAGTAAACCAAGAGGAGTTTAGGGAAGCTCAGCATTCCCTTCATTCAGTTAATGTCTGGCTCTGGGTATCTGTTGTCAAACCTGTATTCTTGATTCTTGAAAAGGTAAGGTATATAACTGCTATGTTGAGGTTTATTAGTCTAATGGAAAAATACTAGCATGGAATCAGCAGTGGAAGATTGTGGTGGTGTCCATCAGGGCCATTCACTTACCTACCACTTCATGCAGCTGCACCACAGAAGAAGAGTACTTTTATTCAATCCTACATCCCAACATTGGATACACTCATTCAGGCCAACTTGAAACAAAAATCAATGGTAAATGGGAACAATGCCTTGGCTGCAGTTGGTGTTTCCCATACACTGGTTGAATCAGGAGCTTGGTCTGATATCCTCTCTGTGGAGGAGGAGCTTGATAATGTGACTGCATTATTTGGAGACCAGGCACAACAGCTGCAGGGGCCTGAAGTTTCTATGACAAGTGTATTGGGGGCTATGCAATCTGCGTCTTGGGTCCACTTAGCTTGCCATGGTGAACAAGACTCTGAAGACCCTTTGAAGAGTGGCCTGGTTCTGTATCAGGAGAAACTGAGCCTTGGTCAAATCCTAGATATTGACCTCCCCAAAGCCAAGTTGGTTTATCTATCTGCCTGTGAAACTGCAATGGGGGATGGAAGGCTAACAAATGAGGCCATGCATTTGGCTGGTGGATTCCTTGCAGCTGGGTTCCAAGGTGCCATTGGTACGTTATGGAGCATGCCGGATACAGATGGGCCCCATGTTGCAGAAATGGTCTATCAGACAATTTTGGGGGATGAGAAGGTTCCTGATGTGGAGATGGCAGCTGAAGGCTTGCACAATGCAATACAGACTCTTCGAAAGGCCCGTGTACAACCATACCGGTGGATGCCCTTTATCCATTTTGGAATCTGATGATGTTGGAACTTAAAAGGAAGGGACATGAATTGTGTGTAAATTGAGTGATAGGCTTTGTATGTAGATATAGGTAAGTTTGGTTTAACGTTTGCAGCAGCAGTGATTTTTTCGTTAAATAGCAGACTGAGCATAGCACATGTTTGAATAATGCTTTCGGAGGATTTTGGCTTGACTAGATTCGCATCACATGACCACGACACGCGGCGTCGATACTCCTAATGCCCTATTTTCACATGGGCTGAGTGGTGACGTCAGAGTCAGACTGGACGCTCCGGAGTGGGGCCCTTGTGATCGCTATTTTAAGAGAGACAGCCCAGCCTCACCATTAAATCCAGTCTCAGACCTCGGAAAAAGGAGCCTTTCTCCTGTCAGACAAGCGCACCTGATCAACCATCTGGGCGGTCAGTGTATCGAGAAATGGCACGGAAATCTATGGTGATGGTGGCTAACTGACGGCTAGAGAAGACGGGAAACAGTGAAGCGAGAAAAGACTTGGCTGGGGGTGGAGCGAAGGGACATGTATGCGCCAGGCTTGACGTAGGTCTCGCATCATCCATAAATAGGAATCCTCTTTCTACCCGTGGGTCGCCTCCCGGATTCCTTATATAAAGCCTACAAATCTTCTCGTCTTGACTATCTGAATTCCCCCAAAGTCTCATTTACATTCATATCCTACCACCATGAAATTCACCTCTGCTGCCGGCTCCCTCCTCATCGCTGCTATCGCAGTCAACGCACAAACCACCACCACCGAGGGCATCATCCCCTCTGGAATCATTCCCTCTGAAGTTCCAAGGTACGTCTATAGTCCGTTGTCTACTTGCATCTCAGTCGTTCATATCCTTTTTCGCCCCTTTAGCGGATTATCTTCCCTTCTATCTTCAGCAACTTCAGATTTGTCGTCATTCTTATCCACCGCTACTTCCAGCGAAACTACCGGCACTGAGACTACGCCGACCACCACTGGCACGTCGAGCACACGGCCGATCCTTAGCTCTCTCAGCTCTCTCCTATCGAGCGCAACGGGCTCGGGCACTCAGACCGGGACGTCCACGACCAGCCCGGCGTCCACCACGAACGCGGCCGCTGGCTTGAAGGTGGAGGGTGCGTTCATGGGTGCGATTGCCGGCATCATGGCATTCATCCTCTAAACGCCTACTGCGGCCGGGAAAAGGAGATTTTTTTTTTACATTCGTCATATAATAGCCCATGGATTTCGTTGTTTCCAGGTTCAATGTTTAGGCACTGTATTCCCGTTTTTTTTAGTCGACTGAAATATTTTTTTTTGTATTCTACGGACACTTTCTTAGAGGTTTTGGAGGTTATGATAATTTGGTTATTTCTGTCAACACATTGCGGTTGCTATTGTCAAGAAGATAAGCTTGTTTCTAGGGCGAAAGGATCTAGCAAACGCTCCCGATCCGCGCCTGCGTTCTACAGCAGTGGTTACGTGTTTCCGTTCGAAGCGAGGTATAGTTGAAAATCCATTCTGCCATCACCAGAATGGGAAAAATAAAAATTTTTTCGTTTGGCATGTTGAGTCTCATATATAGTGGCGAGTTAACTGATTTCCCTGCGCTTGACTCGAATAGACATTGTTTGGCCATATCACCGCATTGAGGGGAAGGGACAGTGCAACGACATTGAATTACTTGTCAATATGCCAATGTGGCGCCAGGCGTTGGCTTGGAACAGATGTTCGTTGCTTCAGTAGTGTGGGCTCGCCTCGAGTGAGCGCATACGCCTTTTGTCGTCGTTTCCGATAGATGTTGATAAATGAAAAATTGGCGCTTGGATTGAAATCCTGATTGGCATGTAACAACTTGCCACCGTATTCAGGGCCTTGACTACAGGTCCAATGGGCGTTGTGCCAAGATGCTGGTGGAAATTGTCGAACATACCTACCATATGGTGAGCTGCGAACGCAGTTGAGCAGCGCGCACCTGATGCGTCAGGTAAAGATCAGGGCGCTTTATGCTAGACGAACTCCGAGTTGTGGTGCAATAAACGTGTTGGGTCAAACGTTGAGCCCCAGGATCACGGAAGCGTGGCCGAAAAACTGCAGAGGTGTCGGAATACTGGGATCGGTGTCCACGGAGGGGACATGACATTTACATGGAGCTGTTAGGACCCCTTGGGCCGTGTCAGTCTCCTGTTTGAGGGTTAAAAAAATGGAGTGATAAGTGGTAGGTTTAGGCACGGAGTCGGGATCAAATTGGATTCACACGGGGCTAGTAACTCCCAATTCAACAAAGGCAACGACGACAACCGCTTTTCTTTTCCTCCTCCACCCCGTCGGCTTCCCCCCTCCCTTTCATATCGTCCATACACAATAACTGCCCCCCACTCTGTACCCTACACAATCAAAGGGTCTATGAGTCTCCAAATTCCATCCCCTGACTCTACAGCGGGTCCCTCTCGTCACCACTCATCCAGCGCAGCTGCAGCGGCCGCTGCACGCCCAGTCTCCGTGTCTGTCCACCAGTCCCCCCCACCATCCGCCTCTGCATCGTCTCGGCGTCAGCAGCGCGCATCACACACAGTTGTGTCAGGATCGTCGCAACAACAAACACACACCCAGGGCACCGTTGCGCGCGATGAGGGCCCAGTATACACCGACGTCTACTCCCACCCTGCAGCACAGGCTTACGCTGCAGCCCATCCACGCCGCACGATCCCCAAGTTTGGCCCGTACCTGCTCCTCCAGACGCTCGGCGAAGGCGAGTTTGGCAAAGTGAAGCTTGGCTTGCACAGCCAGTGGGGCGAAGAGGTTGCTGTGAAGCTCATCAGGCGTGGGAACGTCGACAGCGCCGTACGCATGTCGAAAGTTGAGCGCGAGATCGAGGTCCTCAGGGTATGTTTTGCTCCCCCCTCCCCTTTGCCCGTTATTTGTTCTGAGATATGAGTATAGACACTCAAACACCCCAATATCGTGCGATTATACGATGTTATCGAGACCGACAAGTACATCGGCATTATTCTGGAATACGCGTCTGGTGGCGAGCTCTTTGACCACATCCTTGCCCATCGTTACCTCCGCGAACGCGACGCCGCCAAGCTCTTCTCACAGCTCATCTCCGGAGTATGGTACATCCACCAAAAGAAAATTGTCCACCGCGACCTCAAGCTCGAGAACCTTCTGCTCGACAAGCACCGGAACGTAATCATTACCGATTTCGGGTTCGCCAACCGCTTTGAACACCGTGCGGATGACTTGATGCAGACCAGCTGCGGTAGTCCTTGCTACGCTGCCCCTGAGCTTGTCATCAGTGAGGGCCTTTATGTTGGCAGTGCCGTCGACATTTGGAGCTGTGGTGTTATCCTCTACGCCATGCTAGCGGGCTACCTACCCTTTGATGATGATCCCGCCAACCCGGACGGAGACAACATCAACCTCCTCTACAAATACATCGTCAACACTCCGCTCTCCTTCCCAGACTACATCTCTGCTGAGGCCCGGGATCTGCTCGGCGTGATGCTTGTCCCTGACCCCACCCGGCGGAGCAGCCTTGAGGGCGTTATGAAGCACCCCTGGCTAGCCGCGTATGCAGTCCCCAAAGACGGCAACCCTACATCTATTGGGACCCCCACGGCATTCGGCAGGAGTGTCGATCAGCTTGAGCGGGCTGCGATGGAGCAGCATCAGCAAAAACGCCTTGCTTACCAAAAACAAATGAAGGCTGCTGTGCTCGCCGTTGCCGCTCCTGCCACTGCGAGGACCCAGAGCCAGAACGTGCACACGAACGGCACAGGTGCTGCGGTGCCCAATCACGGCACGAGAAGCCGCTCCACACAGCCGGAGTATCTGTACGATTCATCTATAGATCAGTCCTTTGCCTCTAATGCACAGACTCCCCCTTCTTCGGCGAAGAAACCTACTTATGGTAGTCCGTCTGTGTTGCCTGGTGATGACGATCCGTTTGCACCAACCCCGGGTTCCGCACCTGCAACCGTGGCTTCCTCTACTACCCTTACGCCGGAGCCTGCGCAATCCCCCAAGAGCCACAAGACCACGGGTAGCGGTGGCGGCAGTGGCAGAGATGGATTCAGGCACACCATCCAGGTCGAATATGGCGAGCCCTCCCAAAAGAATTCGAGGAAGAGTGAAGACAAAGAGAGGGAAAAGCGTGCGCGAGAAAGAAGCGGCTCCCAGGGCCAGAGTCCACCCGCCCCAGTGCCAAGTGTGCAGACAAACGGGACTCCAGTGACGAAGGAGCGGCGACCGTCGCAGGGGAGCGGCAACTTTAAGCCGTTGCCACCATCCCCGTCCCCGCCCAGCGCTCCCGCAGCGTCGACCACACCGTCGTCTTACCGTAGCCCAGCACAAAGCGCCACCCCACCTCCCAACAATGTGGACATTTACACGACGCCCACCAACAAAAGTAGAGGCAGCACTCCCAAGTCTACGAGCTCTGTGCGCGCTGGTCCGATCGCGCCACTCGACCCAGAGACGCCCACGGTCAACGTCAAGCGTGCGAGCCCGCCGGACACCCCGATCGTGTTCATGTCGCCCACCTCGGACGAGCGCGATTCTGGGAGCCAGGGCTCGTCGAAGAAGGGGCACAAGAAGGGGCGGTCGTCGATTGATAAGTTGGGGTTCGCTAAGATGTTTGGCGGGGCATCCGCCACGCCGGGGGACGCCAGTCCTGCAACGATGAATGGGCGGGTACCCTCGGACGGGGGCAACTCAGCTGCGTCGGCGCAGTCCTCGAACAATGCGTCGTCGGTGCTCCTGAGCCCCGTTGGAGCGGAGAAGGAGAAGGACGGGAAGAAGGGCCGGCGGAACACGTTGACTGTGATGGTTGAGCCGTTCACTCGGAGTGTCCGGAACCGTGCGGGGAAAGGCAGGATGGCGAGCACCCCTGGTGGCAATGTGGAGCCTGTGAGTGCGGTAGAGGTGGAGAGGGCGACTCCTAGTGTGGGGAGCGCGACTGTAGGAGTGAAGTCTGCTGTGGGCCCGGTTCCTTCGTTCGCGGGTGCGGCGGGGGAGATGGGGGAGGCTGCTGGGGGCGCGGGGATGCAGGCATCCACGAGCAAGGCGAGGAAGGTGATGGCGTGGTTCAGGACGAAAAGTAAAGTGAGCGATGATGAGAAGGATTTAGAGCGCAGTGGGACGTTGACACACACGGAATATAAGAAGAGCAATGCGGCTTCTAGCAGTGCTGTCAATAACCCGACGACGCCCCTTGTTGTTCCTCCTCCAGTGCAGGTCGTGGTGACTACCCCAACATCTACAAGCTATCCGCGGCAGCCGCCTGCCACGCCGGGCGAGTCTAGGCGCATGGCGTCGACTGGGACGGAATCGTCTTTCATGACGCCGAGCCTGGTGACGCGCTTCCGCAATTCTGTCACTGTTGGCGGTGGTGGTGGTGGTGGTGGTAATAACGGCGCCAAGGAAGGAGCGCATCGTGCGGGATCGGGTTTGGCAACGCAACACCCTTGGGGCGCTTTGAGGATCCACCATGGCGCGGTCGACCAAACGACGATCACTACCAAGTCACCCCCCGAGGTCATCAAGCACGTTCGAGAGGTGCTGGAAGGGATGGGTGTAGAGGTCCAGGTGGAGAGTGAATATAAGTACCGGTGCGTCCGTGCGAAAAAGAGAAAGGGGTCCATGATCGTTGGTGGCGGTACTGGAGTGGGGCTGGGCAGTGTTGGGCCTGGAGGCGGAGCAGGCACAGGGGGCTCGGGGCTGGCGGCATTCACGATGGTGGGCAGTGCGGCTTCGAATGGAGTGAGTCTGTTCTTCCGGCTTCTTTTTTTTCGTTGATGTTTTGGACCTGATGGTTTTTTTTTCCTGGAGCAGGTTGACAGGCGGGGGCTACCTGTTCCTTCGCCTTCTTCGTTCTCTGGGACGGGTGGTATGCTTCGGACGCTTTTGATGCGCCGACAGTCGTCGCAGGTCTCGACGAATGATATGGGGGTCTCTTCACCCTCGCTTGCGTTTGAGGACGACGCGCCTGTGGCGGAGCCTTCGTCCATCCATGATACTGCGTATGGCGACCCGTCGCAAGATGCGGGCGATGAAGTCAGGTTCTCTGTTGAGCTGACGAGGCTCGACCGGTTGAATGATACGTTCAGTCTGGATATCAGACGTCTTAAAGGGAACTTGAGGAGTTACAAGTTTTTATATGACACTATTAGACAGTGCGTTTTTTTGACTTCTTGATTCTAAAGATATGTGCTCACTCTGGTCCATTCAGACGCGCGGATCTTCAACGATAGACTCGTTAGTTAACCCCCCTCGTTACTATGCATTTACTGTGCACTATTCAATGATCCCCCTCGATTTCTTGCCTGCCTGCCTTTCTTTTAATCTCGTTTGGTAAAAAAAAAATTTTACTTACATCCATACCCTAATCGCAGTTCTGCACGCCCCTTTTTTCCTTTATCTCAAGTCCCGTCCCATTCTATGCCACATGTTCGTCCAGATCTGTAGTCTCTCTCTAAGCTATATCTTTCTTGGCCGCAAAAGTCTCATGTTTTCAACCCATCTCTCTTTTTTTTTTTTTTTTTAATATTATGGGCAAACTTTTTTTTTTTTTACCTCTAGGCTCACGATATTCTAGGCTTCTCTTGTCCCTCCCTCCCCCCCTTTTTTTCTTTCATCTCTTATTATTTGCTTAGGTATCCCCACAGGCTAGTATTTATCGTTGGCCCGAGGAATGGATATTGTATATATATTCAATTATGAGGGAGGAGATATTTTCAACGTATCGTGCAGTAAAAGGAGGCGTATCCTGCAAACTACCACGTGACCGTTTGACTGATATATGCCGCTCTCCGAACGAAGCGGAACTGCGGCAAAGTTCAACTTAAAAACTTTAAAAGCAAACACTGGCGTCGAGCTTAAGGTTTACCTCTCCCGCCCAACATAAATCGGTTCCGGAAATCCTTGAAGCAAGGCATTGTATTTTGAATCACTGAATAGCCAGACTAACCTTTGTAGGTCCACTTGTCCACCTACCCAGTGACCACTGAACCCAAACTCCTATACTTCCTATCCAGTCGACGGAATGAAGGTAGACGGTCCCGCCACTTTCGAACCCATTCTTGGCTCGCAGGGGGTGCAAATCCTTCCCCTAGAATTATGGAGTCACGTTTTCCATCTTGTTCCCTGGCACAGTCGTCAACCCATTACTCTCGTGTGTCAAACGTTCCGGGGGCTCGCACAACCCCTGCTGTTTGAAAACTTGGAAATAAAAGTGGTACAGGATAATCAAGACGCCTTTGATGACCGACTGAAATTCATCTCCTCACCACACATCGCACCCGCCGTTATAGTTTGTAGAATGTACACTCCGGCGTTGGGACTCCAGGTTCGACCCGAGTTCGGAGAAATCGGGTTGAATGCCCTGTCCCGGTTTCCGAATCTCGTATCTCTCCGTCTGTTCGGATTCACCATCACCAACTCTCTGCTCAACACAATTGCAGGTTTCCAGCATCTCTCAGAATTGGAACTCCTTCAATCTACATATAGGGTAGACGATTCGGTTCCCCCGAAGCGCCCTATCCCGCTTCGATATTTAAAGTCGGGAGGATTGCCGATTAGAAACGACACTCTTGACACTACATCGGCAACTCTGGTGCATCCCACACACACCCATACCCTTGTGCTCAGTCACAGGCCATACAAGTTTCTTCGAAAGCTTCTAGACATTGGTTCTATATTGGCTCTCAGATCTTTGACCATACGTCCTAGAATTGCAGCCTTTCCGGAATTCAGTCGTGTCTTGGATATATGTCCTGCTCTTGAAGAGTTGCGCTTTCCGGTTGAACAACCAACCGCCGACTATAATCTCTCCGCAAATCCTTACGCCTTCAACGGCCCCTCAAAGACTGCATTGCCTCGCCTCCGGGTTTTTCAGGGGCCATGGTATATGATTGAGGCTTTCACCAAAGAGAGGTCGGTCGCTCACCTGGTCATTTGGGGTTTTGACGAAGCGGAGGAGGGTACGATCCAGATGCTTGCGTCTCAGGGGGATCGGCACCCCATAGAATCGTTAGAGTTGTATGTCCAAACCCTCACGAGCACCGTGGCTGGTGTAATAAGCGCCATGAGCATCATCAGGGCACTGTCACTGGCCGCTGAGACGCCCCAGGCTTGGAAAGTATGTGTTTCACCTATCTTTTGGAAGAAAATAACTCAATGTATTCGGACAGGATGTCTACTCCATATTGGAAGGAATAAATCTCCCATCTACGCTGGAATACTTCGCTTGCTACACCCCTGGTCTCCCACCGTCTAACGGTCAAACACTGCGGCCCCTGTTTCCCAAAGAAAGATTCCCCCGACTTCGCTACGTGTGCGACCATGACTACAAGTGCTATAATCCTGCGACAGGCAACGTAGTGGAGGAGGATTTCATTGAGAATTGGCAACGCAAAGCACTAGGACTTTATAGACCGTTAATTGATTGCTATGTATAGATGGGCACAAAGTATTTCGGAATCTTGTCCAGCGTCCAGTCACTCCTCAACGAGGCGCATCATTAATGGGGATGCGTCTGTTGTGCTTGGGCATCAACCGTGCATTTAGGAGTCCACCGCGGGCCATATGGTAGGGACGATCATTCCACATAAAGACCCGCATCCCAGCAATACATACTCCCTCCGAGCTATTGAACTGCCGATTTCCCCGTTGGATATTCAGCCAGAGATAAATCGACATCTTTCGATGAGTAGCACTTCGAAGTTGAGCTTCTCTCATGGCTTGATACGATGGGACATAGGAGGCAGAACATGCGAGATATGACATGGGAGCTAGGCTTAACTGCCCCCTTGGGCGCAGATGCTCTGGGAGAAAATGCCACGAAGTCGAATACAAGTTCGATCAGACAGACGTGACTCATAAGGGACCTTTCTGGCAATCGTCTCGTAAACCCAATTTGAATTATAAAACAGGTACATCGATGATCTCGAGCACTCCATTCCCATTTTTAGTTGTAGCTCACATGGACATGATCCCTACATAGACGAAAAATTGAATACTTGCATTCGCCTTTTCAGAGTGACAGAGATGACTTACCAGTGGTTCTGGGTAATATCACCACGGTCTTCCATTGGGCGCCAGCTGGTCCAGGCTTTGACTCCATCGATCGCCGGGTTCCAGATACGCTGACCCCAGATGACGTATTTGAGGTTCAAAGTAGCACGGTTGTTCATGACCCATTCAGCAATCTCCCTGCCCGAAGTAGTTGCGCTCTATCCAATGTTTAGTCCAAATGTCAACACAGTGGTTAAAGAGTACCGATGACGTACACCACCAGCATCCGAGCACATCATGTCGGTTGCTTTTCCACAGCAGTGGTCAGAACCGCTTCCACAAACGCAGTTGCGAGTGCAGAAGATCTCGCGAATGCGACCTGGCCATGCGGCTACGATCTTCTTGGCACCAGCGACAGCACCCGACGTGCAAGCACCGACGGCGGGGTATGTGGGAGCTGCATAACCACCGAAGCCTACAGCCTGGATGGTCGGGGTTTCAGTAATAGATAGGGAGGAACTCTCGAAAATACTTACGGTGGACTGGCAACAATTGAAACCATTGGGGCCAGGGCACTGGTTCGCTACAGTAGTGGAGGCGCAGTCGCTGGACCAGCGACAATTACCTGCAGTACTCGAGCCGCACTTCGGTTTAGTGCAGCATTTGACGTCGTCTGGATCGGCGGGACAGGCGCCACTAACAGTAGTGCCACCTGAAGCAGAGCAGGTTGTTGTAGTGACGCAGACACCTGTATAGGAGGCAAAGATCGTTAGTGAGGGGGCTTGGCTGTAAGAAATCAGAGTTCAAACCTGCGGCACCGCCAGCCCCATAGCAAGGCTCGTTCACTGCTGCATTCGCCGCGATAGCTGTGAGGAAAACCGACAAAATAATCTGTATATGCATGACAGATAATCCTCCCTTGACAGGATAAGACACTGACAGAGAATTATGATGAGTCCTACTTATACTGTTTCCGAATTCCTACCCACCACGAATCCCGGACTGGTGCCTCTGGTTGGGTGAGTAACATCGAGTACATCCTTCAGAAATGCACCCAACGTGACAGTATCACCACAAGGTCAGTATTCTTGAAAGTTTCGTGCCGCTTCAAGTACCTCCGAGGTGTGAGAAAATGCACAAGGTTGTCAGAAGGCACTTGAGAAGATGCGCTCGAGAAGACGACATCAAATTCGAATTGATATAAATCAAATCAATACACTGTTCGCGCCTCGGTAATATTCTATTTGCTGTTGCCCGCGGTTTTTTTGTGGTATAAGGGGTGAACCGCCTTCAAATATACCTCACTCTTGAGAGGAACATATGTGTGGTGTGCTGACTATGGTCGTCCTTCAGTTCATCTGGTTCTTTTGTACCCGACTAAGCGAGGAGCAAGCAGATCCTAGGAAATTATCTGACTGGCAACGAAGCCATCCAACGGCCCGAAGGATCTACTGTAGCCTCATGCCAAGCTCCAGGTTCTTGTGAGATGCAAGATGCAGCTTGCATTGAAATTCGCGATCCGGCAATGGAAGTAAAGTTTAAACAAACGTGTGGTATGATACAAATTTTGAATTGGACGGGGGTTACCGGTTACCGGATCATACATACCCTTCGGCTTGGGTTTCGAGTATCCTAATCGCAATCCGTTTAACACCGAGCAGTGAATATTGAATGTTAGAACCTGAAACTGCTCCCCTACGACAAGAGATTAGGTCAATTTCACGCTCTTTCAAACTGAAAACGGTCTTCAATGTTGAGAAACATGTCGCGCGTAAATAATATCTAGATCTTGTCAATGGCACCTGATACCTAATGCTTCGCGGTAGTGAGGGGCTTCTTCTTTTCGTCGTGCTTGCACTGACTCGTGACCCTTTACTTTACAGCCAAACCGCGTATATTGAATTACAATGCTATGTAGCCACGAACTCCCGACCCAAGGACTACAGGAGCGAACGTAGACCATGTCCCACTCTCACTTTCCTCATTAATTTCTATGTAGAGGCCCAAGAAAGTGCTCTGGTCTACCTTTTGGACCGCCCGAAATATTCGGAATAGCAGGGCGGTGGAGCTTCGGCAAATCTGTCATTCGAAGCCCACGTCGTTAAAATAGCGAGCGAGTGTTACGACGGAACCAACGAACAATTGTGAACAATCTAACATCCAGACAGGACGAATCTCGGGACGTGGTCCAGGAGGACCGGGGTAGTTGCCCAAAGAACCCCGCGCGTATAGAATAACCCGTTTCAGCGCGCGACTTACCTTGGAAAATATCATACATCCCCTGTGTTTCTGTTCGAAATTTGAACCACCCGCTGTAGAAGCCACCTGACGTTTCTCTGTTCCTTGCAGGGTGGTCGTTCCGTCACACGATCGCTGGGAGCCACGCTTTGCTGCTCTGCTTCGATTGTATTCTTCATCTTTGAGCCGGAACACAAAAAGAAAAGCTGGTGCTTATACTCTTTCCTCATAACGTGGATGTCATTTCGGTCTAGTTTGCAAGAGTCAATATTGCCACTTTTTCTGCTGCACCTTCAAGGTACATGAACCTTACGAAGTGGCCGACTTTTTTCGACTAACTGGGGTTCGGAATCTTTGGATGGTGGCCTTCTGTGTGCGCCGGCACAAGCTGGCATGACGACGTTCAATCCACCTTCTTGATGTGGCAGGAGGAATAAAGCTTGGCTGTGTAAGTGGTCCAAGTGGAAACATTTGCGATATGGGAATCACACAAGTGTAAAGGCTCCCACAATTAAACCAATGATAATATCCTTTTATCTAATATTGTACCCTATACATTGCGATACTCAAATGCAGGGCTACCGGGCTCTGACGAATCTATTATGTTTTTGGTATATCCAGGCTGCCCTTCGTGGGCACGAGCGTCGTCTACTGACAACACCTCTGCATCTACAAGGCCCAGTGATTTCTTGAGGTATGGCAAGATCTCCTGCAGAACAGTGCTTTCAGAGAAAGGCAGCGTACGTCGGAACGCTGTTTGGGCACCAAATTGTGCCATACGTTTCTAAAAAGAGCGTATATAGTTTTAAAAAAAACCCATAGTGTCTGTATAAGAACGTTCGTCTCACCTTGAACGCTTGTATAAATGGCATTGCGCGCTTATCCTTGATCAATCCCCGCTCGGATAGCAACACTTTCACCTTCGCATCATCCACCTTGTCGGCCTCCTCTGCATACGCTTCCTTGACAACCTGGACACACGTGTCCTGCCACTCTGGGAACGCAGTCGCCACATAGATCCGGACACTCTTGGGCTGCTTTGGATCAAAGGTCGCCTTCTTGCCCTTACCCTTGTTCATCAACTTCATGAGCGACACCTCGGCCTCGCGGATGGTCCTAATCGTGCCACGCATATAGTTGCCCGCTTCCAAGACGCTGCGGTCGATGGGTTCTGCAGGAGTCGGCCACCGTGCGAGTTGGACTGATGTAGGTGACTTGAGAATCGCGGAATGAATATGCTCGGCAAAGTGGGGAGCGACGGGCGTGACGAGAAGCGCTGCGACTCGCATCCAATACATGACGAGATCTGCGTGCATGCCGACGTCGGACGTGACCTCGCGGTACCAATCACGGGCGCTTTGGAGTTCATAGAAACCGTACTTGAGCGCGTCCTTGTAGTTGGTTCTGCGAACAGCGTGTTAGACTGGGTAATTTTTACTATATAGGGAGGAGTGTTTACGCCTCGTAATGGCCCTGCGTGACGTTGATGAGTTCATTAATCTCCTGCTCGAACACGAGATCGTGGTAGGAGTTACGTGGCCCCTGGCGCATATTGGGCGCATCCTTGACCATATCCTGCATTTATATAGATCAGCATGTCACATTCTCAGAAACGAAACCTTGAATACGAACATCGCACCAGCCTAACAGCGTATGCACCCGCAGGATGTTAGCGTTTGCCGTCTTCTCCTCAAAGTTAGCATCCTCCAGTCCATCACCGGCGTCCGCCAAAGACAGCCTTGTCGCGTCAGCACCAAACTTCTCGATCGCCTCCCTCAGCGTAAGAGAGTTCCCCGTGGACTTTGACATCTTCTTCCCGTTCAGCATCAAGTGTCCGTTTGTCCGCATGCTCAGCGGCCACTTGTCCTCCGGGAAGATTGCTGCGTGGTTGTAGAGTGCAAATGTGAGATGGTTGGGGACGAGGTCCCTGGCAGAGGAGCGGATGTCGAAGGGATAGAAGTACTCAAATTCATGTTTGAGGGCATCAGCTTTCTCTCGGGGCAGGGGTTCTGGGCTGGGCCAAGGGCCTTTGCAGAAGATGTATTCCCAGACTTCGTCAGTCATTTGCTCGGGAGTAATTCCAAGGGGTCCAGGCTTCGTGCCATCGATGCTGTTTTCTGAGAGGGAGCCAGTTAGACAACTTGTTTCAGTATTCTAATATTGATCTACTCACCATGAAGCAGCTGTGCAACGGTGTAGTAGCTCATGTAAATAGTTGAGTCACTAAGAGATTCAACCAAAAAATGAGGATCCCATGGGAGTTTCGAGCCCAAGCCGTATGTTCTCGCACATGCCCACTTGTTCAGCCATGCCAAAGTTCCTTCGAAGGCATGCCTAGTTTCCGATGTGTACAAGTTCATTCCAGCCAACATCCTGAAACACGAACTCAGCAGTTGCACTACGGCTGGACGTTGAAAATGAAATACCTCTCCACCTCCTTTCTCCATCCGGCTTCTCCATAGTCCAGGTACCACTGGTCCATGAGCGCAACTACACATTCGTCCGCACTTCGGGAAATAACAAGACCCTCTGGCTCGGCATATGCAAAAGCAACGCCTTCCTTGAGCATGCTCTCCCTCACCTTCCCCTTCGCCTCCTGCACACTCTCCCCCTTGAATTCTCCCACAAGCATGGTACCGTTGTAAAAGCCCTCCTTGTAAGCGATATCCTTCGCCTCTGCCAGTTGTTTCGCATCCTTTTGTGACTGGATCTTCAGTGCTTTCACAATTGCAGGGGCAGCGAGGTCGCCATAAGTGGGTGTCGAGATGACAGGAACGGGGTCGATGGCGGCCCAAGCTGGCTCGATTTTGTAAAACTCGGGCTTCTTGCGCAGATCCATGAGTGTTTGATAATCATCAGGGGAGTCCGATGGAACGGATGTAACGACGCCCGTGCCCTATGAGAAGGTGATAAGTCATCTGTTGAAGGTTCAGGGGTAGTCGACGGACCTTGGTAGCAAGGACACCATCCATGGGTAGAACGAACACTTCAGGATTGATAGAGAACGGGGCTTTCACGCGCGTGCCAATAAGTTTTGAGCCCTCGATCTCGACGAGCTGCTCGACATTGCCACGGGGAGTGACTGTACCCTGGAAGGCCATGTTCCGAGCTGCACGTCGAGTACAAAGGAAGGCTTCCTTGTCGTTAATGGCAAAAACACCATACTTGATCGTATTGCCTACGAAGCAGTTCGTTTGGCCATACCTGGTAGTGTTCAGTAAACGTGAGACGCATGCAGTTCAGATTGCTTACATCGTCTCCGGACGGAATGTGGCAGCGACTAGGAATACCTTTCTGCCACCAACCTTGCCTTCGATAGCAGCCTTTGCGGCTGGGCTCCACTCCAATGCTTCCATCTTCACACCAGTGTACTCTTGAGGGCCAAAACCTTCTCCATCCTGCCTGTCGTGGTCCATGCACGGTTGGCCGTCCTTGGGGCTGTAGATCGTGTACCTTTCACCGAATTTGATTTTGCCGAGTTTGTGAAGTTTATTAACTTGCCATCGAACGAATGCGTCATAATATGGGTTAGCGTCGGTGGTGAGGAACCTGCGGCGCCAGTCGATACGAGATCCAAATGAATCGTTATCAGCCTGAATGAAACGTTCGTTAGACGCACGACAAAGGGAGAATGGGCAACCTACAATTGCAATCGGAGGGAAATATGTTAGCCAGTGTAGGGGGTCCGCGAACTTCTTGATCTCAGCACGAGGAACACCAATCGATTCCATAATTTGGAACTGGTATGTGAGGCCTGTTGATTTTGCCACAATTTTTCCTTTCTTCGCCTTTGACTTGTCCACGGGTACGTCGCTAGAGGTTGACACGGGTTCGGGGGCTTCTTTTTCCTCAGTTGCTGCGTCAAGTTCCGCTTGTACTTGTTCGTATCGTTCAAAATCAGGACCAAAGAGTTCAATCTCCCGGATAATCTTGTCCGCTGAAGCCTGATCTTCATCCCGTAAGTTGTGCATGCACACATGAAATCACATCACGTACCTTGATAGGCATCCCCGTTACATGAAATCCGTGGGGGAAGAGAACACGCTTGCCCAACATCCGCTGATAACCTGCTGCGAACTCAATCTTGGAGATAGTGAAAGCATGGCCAAGATGAAGGCTTCCGTTCATGTAAGGGTAGGGAAAGTTGCCGAACCATTTTGGATGCTTGGCTTGTATTTCTGAGGGGGAGAGACCGGCCAGCTCAGAAGCTGACGGAGCGTTAACTTCGAAGAGATGTTCATCCTTCCAGCGCGCTTGATAACTCTTCTCGAGGTCTTGCAAGTAGTCGCGTTTGGCCGTCTACTGGACTCGTTAGCCATAACGCGAATGAGCCGGAGACTGTGTGATTCCGAACCTGGGCCAGCTCGATGGTTTGAGCCATGCGAGAGGAAGGACGCGAAAATAATATACAAGGACTTGAAAGTCGCTTTGAGCGGAGCCAAAGACGAGATATCTTGGCGGAGATGGACGGATAACAGATAGAAATCAGCTTCGACCGGACCTCTCAGCCCAATGCTCGAGTCACGCGAACAAAACTTTTTTTTTCTACGATCCTTTCTCATCTTATCTTATCTATGATCACGATCGAGGATGTATACATACCGTCAGTAGGGTATTAAATTTGCTGAACGTTTAATAAACAGACCCAGGTTGTGGCACGACTGACTGACGCAGGTATCTATATACGCATGAGCCGGAGTTCTAAGATTGTAGTGCATCCTTATGACTGTAACGCTCAGGCAGAGGCACAAATTGCACATTAAATTATGTATATTCAAACGATGCCATAGTTGACTGAAAAAACGTCTGCAAGCTGGTATAGTGACGTTGTAAGTCGAGAAGCGATAAGTCTAATCCTTCCCACCACCACAAGAGTTCAGCAGACGACTCAAAGGCCGACGTTGATAGGGCTGCAGTTAATGCTAATAAGGCTTTCTGAAAAGAAAACAATCAGCAATGCACAGCGAATGCCAGAAGCACGATCCATTAATCTCACCGATATGGTTATTTTCGCAGCATACGGGCTGTTGCTCGCTGCAAAGCGGGTAGATATGAGTATTTCAGGGTTTTATGTGGAAAAACGTGTAGCACACTGACCATTTACTGCCACCGCCAAGGACCGAGATGGGGCTGCAGCCTTCCCCGACCAAGGCGACGAGAGAGCCGACATCGACGCCGACGAGAGCTGAGATTTTCTTGACATCAACAGACTGTGCCTGATGAAGCTCATTGCAGCACTGGACTGGGCCGGTGTTGCACTTGTTGTCACCACCAGTCGGAGCAGCAGCGACAGAGAGAGTAAGGATAACAGCAGTAAAGACGGTGATTTTGGAGAACATTTTTGAAGTGAGGGTATGAGAGAGAATTTGAGGAGCTTTAGGGAACGAGTGAGGTCGACTGGTCAATTGAAGAGTTTAGGTGGTGATGGGCGTGTTTTTATACTTGATTCTTAGGGGAGGTGCTCTCGTTAGACCGGGGCCCGAGCTGACCAGATCTAGAAAACGAAACAAAGGAATGACCAAGTCCCTATAGAACGGATGGAAGCGAAGGGCTCTACGTTAGCACTGATATGTCACGTAATTGTTTGCTAGTTCTTCGTTTTCTTCAAGCCTGTCGAAGCAAGGAGAATTTAGATCAGACACCAAAAGCGCGCGGTGGCGCGTTACGTACGGTACTCGTGTGGAGGGTCCAGCTTTTCTCACCTTTTCAAGTCCTCCATGATCGGGAGTGCACAATGATTGCGCTCGTTCATCATAATCCGTTTCACTTACTCGCGGTCCTAGGATATCATCTTTTATAACAGGCGCAGAATAAAAATCCATGCCACAACACTGGGGAGAAAAACTTCAGCTGCCACCAAATCTCGACCGAGCCGAAGTTTAGTGGCATTTCATCGACATCTGTTAGGACGAACTATATATAGGGATTATGATATTTACTTTGCATACACTGGTACACTCTGCGTTACCCCCGAGCTCAGGGTCGCGCTTCTAGATGCCCGTCATCAGCTATGAATAATGCACCTACCTATGTGCCAGCGTCGTTCACAACTTGAAGAATTCCTCGACTGTTGGTCAACTGGATAGACAGCCTTTCTTGCCGTAAATGTTGCCCCTAATAGAGAACAAGGAGTTACGCTAGCCATGTTCCGAAAATGTTTAATTGTAGAAGTAACAAATGAGAAACAGGAGATGGACATGTCTTCTAGACCGGTGTATTATAATCAGCTTCTACGCGTTGCGGCAATTGCCGTGGTCTCCTCTTTAGATTGCCGGTTCTTAAAGTCTCTCGAGGATTTGATGATACGATCCGTTCAATCCACATATCGTTAACGAGACCATTTTTTTAAATCAGGGAATTGGGCCTCATTGCTCTGAACTGGGACACCTGTATTTCAAGATGCCATGCGCGGCGCTCATAGCATGGCTACTCGGCGATGAACGTCCCGAGTTCGTATTACCCACTAAAAAGCACATACTTGGGATGAACGAGATGCCCCTTAACCGTTACCCCCTAGCGTCAAACGATGCGCTGGCATGGTCAAGAAGAATCGGCAATTACGCGATGCGTCCTCCAAGTCTGACATCTTTCGAAAACAAGCGCTGCTATGTGTGCACTAGCAGCCTTCTCTTCGTTTTCCAGATGTAGTCGGAACGTCCTTTAGCCTAACGAGGACGTTTCTCCTAAGTATCGGGTACTAAAAAGAGACGCATTCATCATTACTCACACTTTTCAAAGTTCAGTCTTAACTCGTCCATTCTATATAGAGCTCTTCAAATTCTCCCTCTCGTCTTGAGCTTAAGGATATTCTCAAAAACCGCCAGCTTCGCCGCCGCCGCCGCCCCTGCTAGCGGTGGTAACAAGTGCAACACTGGCCCAGTCTAACGTTGCAACGAGCTTGCAGAGCCACATACTGCTACCGGTACTGCTATCGCTGAGATCCCCAGTAACGCCATACGCGCCACCACGCGCTCCACTCCAAGTCGTCACGGGGTTGTACGTCCTTTGACTTCCCCCGCTAATTAATGGGAATCGTCTTCTGTTTATGTGTCCTCATCGTCATGAAAATCGCCTTTGGGAGTGATGAACGATCTTATTTAAACATGGTCGCTCAATCTAAATATATAAAAGCTGGGTGTATATCATAATCTCATACCTGAGTTATTTTATGCACGTTCGGAGTTCGTCTGCGCTGGGAAGACTAGCTAGGCTGATTCTGTAAATAGATATTATTCTGCCCGGCACTTTTTCTCTTGATTGCGTCTAAATTTTGCAGCAGAATCCCTCAAGTAGTCTGAATAGAAAATATGAGTTACTTGAGTGCCAAACTCGTTGTCCGGTAATGACAGAGCCCCAAATGCAACGGTGGCGATGGTAGTTGTGGGCGTAATCTTGTGAACTTCAGGCGTGTTATGACTTGTTGACATCTATCCACAGCTGACCTCCCCTTCCATGGCGCCCAACTCACAAGAGCAGAGTTTCCGCTCAAATCTCTCGCAGTTTCGCTGGGCGCGCGGCGTTACCGACGATTCACAGACCCAACAACAGCCCGCTACCCCAGGAAATCCGTTTTCTAGGTTCTACAATACCATCGCGGGCGATTATATTCCGCTGCGTTCAAATGAGCGGTCCAATGAGGACGAGGCGTGGTTTGCCCTGTCGAGCTGGGAAAGGTATGCTTATTGGCGTTCCTTGAGGGCCGATTGAGCGATTAAACTTCCACTTGAGGTTGCTTGGATTTGCAGGATGCTTGGTTGGAGCAGGAGTGTGTTTCTTCGTCTCGTTCTTGACACTGCCGCTGCTTGCGCTGCGGCCAGCAAAGTTCGCGCTATCGTTCAGTTTGGGCAGCCTGCTCGTGATGTTTGGGTACGCCCCACTCCTTCCCTGTCATCATCTCACATGCCGCTGATATTGTGCTATGACAGGTTTTCGGTCCTGATCGGGCCAATAAACCACGTAAAGCACCTCCTCTCTAAGGACAGGCTCCCATTCTCCCTCACGTACTTCTCGAGCCTCGGCCTGACCCTTTATTTCTCGCTCGGAGCCCATTCGTACCTCGGGTCCCTCCTCTGTGGTGCCGTCCAGGTATGCAATCCCAGACCATTTCACACCACCCAGCCCCACTGACTGCCATTTGTTTAGGTCGTAGCACTTGTCGCTTATGTCCTTGCATACTTTCCCGGAGGATCACAGACACTCCGTATGGGTGGCCAACTGGCACTCCGCGGGGCGGGAAGTCTATTGCCCCGATGATGGCGACATACGAGGAAATTACCTGATTTCTGAGGCGCTGGGCGTTGGTCGATCGTGAATCATGAAGATGGTGGGCTGGCTTGACGCGAGTGGTTGGTTGGGTTCGGTGGACTATTGTCGGGCGAATGGCCCCCCCTTCACGGAACATTGAAGGCGATGAGCTTGCCACAAAAACTTTAATTTGACGTATACTAATACAACACACCGTCGCATGCTTCGCTACGTAATTTATTGGATCATTTAGGACCGCTTTGTGAGGGGATCAGCACTTTTCCCTGCTATCTAGAAACTCTACAATGTGTGGAAAACGGTATAATCCGGCCTTGACTTGTGCAAAATGTGTATGTATGGTTCTTATTTCTCTGGGCTCTCACTCTTTATTCTTGGCGAGCAAAGAGCGACCTGTCATTTCTTCACAAAAAAATCAGTCCAAAATCCAAAGAGCGAATGCAATGAAGGCACTTACCCTCAGGTATCGGCAAGCCCTGTGTAAGACATTAAGACCTCATAAACAGCATGACAGGAATGAAGCACGTACCAAGATATCCAGGATGGTCGGCGCAACGTCGCACAACGCGCCCTCCTCCTCCGCATCCGCGTCCTTATCCTTCTCGCCCTTCTCATCGCCGTCTGTCACGAACCTAAACTTCTTGGGGTCGCCTGTCATGATGAACGGTACCGGGTTCGTCGTGTGTGCGGTGTGCGGTGCCCCCGTCTCCAGGTTTTTCATCTGCTCCGCGTTGCCATGGTCAGCCGTGATCAATAGGATATACCCTGCCTCCTGAGCGGCCTTGTAAACTGTCCCGACCGCGGCGTCCGTCTCGGTGATCGCCTCAACTGCAGCCTCGTACACCCCTGTGTGACCGACCTATAGAACAGGAGAGGGCCATTAGTGGGGCATGCAGAGGATAGGCGAGAGAGCTGACCATGTCTGGCGGCGCGAAGTTGCACATGACAAACTCATGCTCTCCCTTTTTGAGTACCTCGGCCACCTTCTCCGCAACACCATGCACGCTCATCTTTGGTAGCTTATCGTAAGTGGCGACCTTGGGAGAGGGTATCATGTGCCGCTCCTCGTTCTCAAATTGCTTCTCGACGCCGCCGTTGAAGAAGAATGTAACATGCGCATATTTTTCCGTTTCTGGCCGGCATGTATGAGTAAAGTCAAATCTGGAATAACATGAAGGGAATAGGGTATACCTGCAATATGCGCCTGCTTTACTCCTTTCTTGCCGAGCCACTCGGCGAGAACGTTGGTCATGGCCTGTGGCGGGAACGCCACCGGGAAAGGGAATTCAGCATTGTATCGCGACATGGTTGTGATGTTCTAGGTTCATGGTAAGCAATGAATATAAGCTGAGCCGGTATGGGACTTGCCAGGTCTTTCGGGACGTCTACCTCCATCGGTTTGTCGGGCAGCCCAAGCACGGAGGCAATCTCCCTCATGCGATCCGACCGGTAGTTGAACAAGAAGAGTGTGTCGCCATCTAGCTAGCCATCAGAATCTCCAATCTCATAGGGTAGCAGTGAGTACCTTTGATCCTGCCCTCGTCGCCGTTAACAATAATGGGCTTCAGAAATTCATCCGTCACGTCTTTCTCGTAGTTCTCCTTGATGACACCAACAATGCCGTCATGACCTTTCCCATCCTCTCCCTCTCCCTTCACCAGGCCATCGACGGCGATCTTAATACGCTCCCAGCGCTTATCGCGGTCCATCGCGTAGTATCGCCCAATGACCGTCGCCAGCTCGCCGTACTCTTCCTTCTTCATGAAGTCTAGCAGGTCTTGACAGTACCCCGCTGCTGACCGGGGGGCGGTATCGCGCCCGTCCCCAAGGAAGTGCACATATGTGTGGGGGACGCCAATCTCCTTTGCGGTTTCGAGTAACGCGTAGAGGTGGTTTATGTGTGAGTGCACACCACCGTCGGAAACCTAGACGATCGTCCGTTATAGAGCAGAACCTAAATAATATAGGGAGGTGCCATACTAGCCCTATAAGATGTAATCGACCATTACCGTCCTTCGCGTTTGTCAACGAGTCGACAATATTCTTAGACTTGTGAAACTGCCGTTTCTTGATCGAGACATCGATACGGACGATGTCCTGCCACACGACACGGCCAGCACCGATATTAAGATGGCTGAAGCGAATATCAACTGGCGCTGTACGGGCCTGGAGTGCATGTCGTCACGCACCCAACTTCAGAATTTCCCATGAGACCCTCGCTCAGGCCTACAGCGGTGCCATGCGCTGCGAGCGTCCTGTAGCTATGGTCTTTCGCGATTGTGTCCATGTTCGTCGTTGTGCCCGCCTCGATGGCATTGCCCTCAAGTCCAGGCTCGGTCGCGACACCCCATCCATCGTGAACGCTGTGCAGAAAGGCCGTTTTCAGTCATAGAATGGTTTTATGTTGTGGGAAATCTTACATTAGGCAGACTTTGTTGGTGACCTGGACGGACATTGTGTTTTCTTATCTCAAGCTTGAGCTGATCGTACTCCAACTTTTTTCGAAATCTCGGTTAGATCATCGGAGCAGATTCCGATCACATCGGCCGAGCACAGCACGCGTTCGTTATCTGCAGAACAAGTAAACGCATACTTGATGGTTTAATAACAAGAAAATAACTAGGAATCGAATGTAAATATCTCCTCTACTCGGCTCGTACATCCATCTCCCCTTCCCTCTCGTGGTCGTGTAGTCCCGAGCTGTCTCGTAGTCTCCGAGACATGATCTCAATATAGGCATGATTAGCTTGCCAATCAGGGCCAAGGGATTCCGAGTCCTGATATGTAAATGGTTGGACCACTGAACAGGGACGTTACTAAACAAACTTACCAGATCCAAACTTGCCAATTTCGCTAGGGCTGGCCCGAGCTGTTTTCCGACGTCAACCTTGAATGCCTCAGGCTCCGGTGCGGCGAGGAATCGCATCGCGGTGTTCATGTGGTTTGTGCTCCCTGTGCCAATCTGAGATGACAGAAGTTTGGACGGAGCGGTGGAGGAAGTTGACGATGATGAAGAGGCATAATGCTGTACATGTCTCCAGATGAGCAAGAGGAGCATCTCCGTCGTGTCTGAGGAGACACAAAGGGTATCAGAAAATAATGTATGCAAATAAACGGAGGACTGACTGAGTAGGATCTTCGCTTCCCTTCTAGCAACTTTTTTGATACTTTCTAATTCTTGGCAGATCAAGGCCCGCTTCTGCCCGATATCGAGGTCTTGTAAAAATGATGCCTGAATGTCCAGAATCACCTGAAAAGAGAGTCAATTATTATTAGTATTTATGTTGCAGTTCGCACCTCCTCGATATTTTCGACTCCGATATGTTCTCGCGCCGCCAACTCGGCGGATATATCTGAAATTTGCTTTAGAGTCTGTCGAAGATCTGTACAGAGGGTGTTGAGCGCCTCCAGTGCATCTCCAACTGTTGGGATAGTGGCTATGGAGGACATTAGGAGTGTGATGAAACGAGTAAGGTAAGATAAACCAGGGAAACGTACAAAGGAAGTGGGTCCCTCGCTCATCGTGTCGAGGCCTCGTCGTGATGGGTGACAACAAAAGGGTTATCTCAGGTTCTAGGATAATATTAATGTCAAACCGAGCTGGAAATGGAATGGCATAGAAACAAAAACCCACCGGTGAATTCACTTGCAGAACCAATATATACAATTATGCTTTTGCGCAACAGTCGCTCCCGGCCGCGGACACTGATGTCGAATTTTGTTTTTGAACCATAGCCTGATAGATTACGGTGGGATTAGTGAGTTTTGATATAGGGAGGGGATGGTAACTCACCGAATGCGTATGTACTTGCATTTTGCATTTCCCCATCTGATTGAGGAACGATATGCCGGAAGCAACGGCCGGTGCTCAAACAGCGCGTTGCCAAATTTAGAATGGCGGAGTGGATGGCACCGAAGCCGGAATTTGAGGAGAGCTATGAAGTTATTAGTCATTGAGACCATCTGGGTGGGTGGAACACATACGAGCTCCGATTTAGGGACCGAAGGAAGAACGTTCGCACACAGAGTAATAATGAGATGTATCTCTTCTAGTAGAGCCAAAGGGACCTGATCTGTTTCATTTTTGAGAAGGATAACGATGGTGGAACTATGGTTGGACAAGAAATCAAGAGCCTATTGCGGATGTCAGAAGAGAGAATTTTGGGGGGAGGAAGAATCTTACCTGATTTGTGATGGTCGAGTGTTTCGTGCCAAGCGTCGCGAGCATCCCATCAACTACTTGAAGCACCGGCATGAAAAGCTGGTGGTAACGTTGGATTGCCGAGGGTAAGAAGGAGTCTCGGTCTGCGAATGGGTCAAAATGTTAGGGTTGGGAGTGCATTTCAGTTCATATAGGCCTCACCCATAAACGACTGATCGGCCTCTGGCCTGGCATCAAGATAATCACATTTGGCGAGCATGGGAATCAACTGGGCTTCCAAAAGGCGCTCTGCCCCCCCGCGGGTCTGTGTCATCCGCACAAAGAGGGACATCTTGGCCTCGTAAACATAGAGAGGATTCAGGTCGTCTTTCGGTTTTCTTTTATGAACGCACATTTAAACTTACAGAATATCACATACCTGGATCGGGTTTGAGCACAGACAACAGCCGCGAGTCAGATTCCTTGATTCCTCGCACGAAATTCGATAGGATCCCATGCCGGGTAAGCGCAGAGAGGACAATATACTGTTTCTCCGCTCCCGACAGCTGAACGAGAGCATCGAGAAGCATGAACGCAACAGTCTTCCACACCTCTGTCCCATCAATGGCATCCCTAGAAATTGTTGCAACCAGCCGCTCCATTGCTGTTTTCATGACTGCAAGACTGCCAGACTCCAACGACGACCGAGAGCCTTGAGATTTCCCTGCATGATTCACTGAGACAAGAGACAGGCCGGTATCAAACGGGAAGTCTTCCTGGGTTACTGACGATGCCAAGGATACGGCAAGGTTATCGCCTCCTTTTAGAGGGGCGATGTCCACTTGATTACGGGGAGAAACGATGAGATGAACATAGTTGACGAGTGCTGCGTAGAGGTTTCCGCGGACGAGTTCGACACGGTTACTGTCAATGATACTTTCAACGATACTTTGCAAGATCGAATACAGCCTCTCGGCTGGTAGTGATCCTGATTCACTGTCGCCCCCTATGGATTGTGTGATGAGTTGATGCCGTCGGTCTTCCCTCAGTTTTGTAATTGACGACAGGACAGCTTCTGACAGTAGGACTGCGGTGGACTCCTGGATGTCTGGTAGGCGAATAGCGGAAGGAAGAACATGCAAGAGGTCGAATAACATGTTTTCTCGCCGGTCATGAGGGAGCCGGTCAAAACATTTAGTGAGCGTCATGTCCAACAATCGCCTCCAAGCCTCGTAACCTGTGGCAATACCATGGGCTATTTCTCTGCGATGATTCTCGACAACGCAGCTTTCGAGTACATAGTTTACCTCTTGTTGAAGCTGTTCTGCATGTGCAGCTGTTACAATAGCCCCCTGAGCGTGAAGTGTCCTCTTCGCTATCGTCAGTAGATTTAACAGTGCAGTGCGATCGATGATCTCGCAACCGGCCGCGTTTGTGCGGACGCATGAATGCAAATTTAGTTGGCTGAGGAATTGGATATTCATGGATTCGATGGTTACACTGTCTGACCAGTCGAACATCAAGGATTGGATAAACTCGATGATACGCATATGCGACTGGCCAAGTTCATTGAAGGGCTGGAACATGTCGTCCTCTAAAGGGGGCGAGTCACCGAACAGAGAGGTTGACTCATTTCCGAACACGATTTCAAGTAATTCGGAGACCCCTTTGAAGTGGCCTTTATTTGTGAGGATGTGAAGTTCAAGCGCGGCAAGGTCGAAGATGCAAGAACGAAGTCGAAGGAAAGAGCTCAACCATGGAACGGTAGTCGTAACTCGGGATCCATCGTTATACAGGACGTGAATATGGGGCTCTTGTAATGTTTGAGGGGCTTGGACAGAGACACTTGCAAGCTGCCGAGCAAAAAAGTCTTCTCGAGTTCGCAAGTACCGAGTTGTGAAATCTGAGGTTCGAGGATGGACACACAATTGATAGATAACGCGATAGCATCGTTCTGCAAGTCCAGGCAGACTAACAAAGAGGGGGGATGTTTGTGATGCGTGATGCCGGTCTCTTTCTTTTCCTTTTCCTTTTAGACGTGGTACACCAACATTCAACAGTTCCAAAAGGACATGGATGCTGGTCCGGCGCGCGCCGAGCGCATGGGGATCTTCAATTTGCTGTTGAATATTCTGCCCACCAAACAAAAGGAAGTGTGCAATATTCGGGAATGGTCGTGTGGTGTTCGTCTCGTGAATCAACAAATCTAAAGCTGCGAGTCGTATGGCCTGTTCAAGTGAGCCCTGAGTTTCCTCCAAGTCTGGTGCGCCAGCGCCTGTCGTCTGCTCTGCCACTGTTTCAGCTTCCCAGATATCATCTGTGCATTCTGCGCTCAAGATCTTCACGAATCCTCCGATGATACGCTCCGAGTCATCACTACGCTCTACCAAAGTGGTCAAGTTCGACGATAGATTCGCTGAGGAAAGAATCGCGATGATTTTGATTGCGAGAAGGACTAGTTCTGAATGCGAAGGGTAGGCGATATATGCTGCAAGCGCCGGGATATATTGAGGTCCGAACGACAAGGCCTGGTCAAATCGTGTAAAATATGAACGGGGATGAAGTGTTCCAATTATGGGGCCACTGTCAAAATCAGCCAAGAGCGGGATGAGCACATCGAGGAAGATGTCTTGGATTTCCAAAGTTCGAAGGACAATCCTGAGTATGCGGATGATTGTACTTTTAAAGAATGGCTCTTCATCTGCGAAATCTTTCTCAAACCCTTCTACACCTTCAACGATATATGATAGGATGCTTGCTTGAAGGGAAGAGTTAGTTAATAAACGCTTCATGACCTCGTAACCAGGATGCACAAGCAAAGGAGCAAGGGCGTCGCCTCGGGGCATCACATCCTCCGGCGAGGTTACCAATGATTCAAGGTCGAAACTGGCCAACGTGCGCTCGATGAAGCACAAACACAGGTCATTAGTTTCCCACCTATCCGAGGGTCGAGAATACTCTCGGTTGGCGATGTTAGCGAAAACATTGTCGATTACGAATGCTGTGAAGGGACCAATGCCTGGAAGTCGGTATGGCTGCCCAAGAGTCTCAGGCACGGTGTTGATCGGCTGGGAATCCGTTACACGATCTTTCAGCGGCACTCGTTTCGGAGTATGGATCAGGGTACTAAGGAGTTTTAAGAATGGAATTGTTGAGGGATACAGCCTGTGAGGGGCTTCAATTTCCTGTAGCTCCGCCTCGATGCCTTTCAAGGTGGGAATTGTAGCACCAAAAGGACCTGTCAATGACGTACGAACGTTGATGACTTCGAGCCTCTCCATCAAGGTCCAAACAGCTTTACATATCTCCACGCCAGGGACGCCAGCACCAGGTTCACAGAAGGCTGCCAGGGTGTCAAAAAGTGCACCCTTCAGTTCAAGAGGAATTCCTAGCGGGATGAGGGAAACCAAAGTTGGAATGGCGCGAAAATGCGCGTGTCCCGATATCGTGACACGAACTGCAACCGAATACGATACAACGGTAGAAAGGAGATGAAGGAAAGATTGCGCCAGAAGGACTTCTTTTGGACCAATGGAAACTTGATGCGATTGTGAAGGAACGGGTGAGGGGTGTCCACCAAATGATGAAGTACCGAGGCCCTGTTGGGACTGGTGTTGATGTTGGGTACGTGGCTGTGTTGCACTCAATGCCCATGAATCTAACAACCCAAATATAACAGTCCACGACACTGATGGTCCCCCAGAGGATGACGATGGAAGCATGCTCCCTGGTATAACTTCTCCCCCACCCCGGGCCATAAAGTTGTATGCCAACTCACTACATTGTTGTCCCTTTGCAAGGCCTCCCAGCATATCATATAGGGCGGTTGACATGGTAATATGGTGCACGGATGTGGACCATACTGCCCATTGTAGGAATGTTGGGAGTCGCCCTGCGGTCGTCTCAATGTACTCAAGGTATGACAGGTTTGAGGAATCGCCCAGAGGACCAGATCCCCAGAATTGAAGGGCTTTTTCGGGAGGGAGGGAGGAGTACAGTACTCCAATGAAAGAAAAAAGCATGGCGATGTCGTTGCGAGGTGGGGGGCTGGGTTTATCGGACTCAGGTGCGAGGCTGCCTCCGAAGCGGGAAATAGTGGTCCGGCTACGATCAGTGCGTACACTTGCGTGAACCAGGTCTTCTTGGCGTTGTTTAATCTTACGGAGTTCGGAAGATGCATGTGTGATTAATGACCGCACTAAAGTTTCAAACGCGGACAGAACGGCGGGTATGTGGTCTTCTGGAGGAGGCTCTCGTAGTTCCTGTTGTTCTTGGGTGAGAGCCAGAGAATTGACAATTGAAGCAGTTGGCACATGCCCGCGTTTTCGTTGCAATTGAATGACCGCCAAGGCCAAGTATGAGAATGTATCACCCTGTACAGCATTCCAAACCTGCGTCTCTAGCTCCTCCGTTTTGAACCCAGTGCGATGCTCTAGACCCGAATCCACGTGCCTCGCTTCAGTGAGGAAAAGAGTCCATTTGAGCAACAGTGTTGCTTTAAGACCAGGCTCTTTCCATTCTGTCGAAGGTCCTAGCTCCCTGGTCATGAACGTCATGAGGGCATTGTCAGTAGCAAGCGCTTGGCGAACCTCGCCATCTATACTCTGAGGATCTGCGGGATCGAGTGCTAGTAGTACAGCGTTAAGCATGTAGAACGTCATACAGTGATTGGGGTGATTGAATAACCATTCGACAACCGATTTGACTTCATTGGGTGAGAAATAGCCCAAGCGGGAAGCAGAACATAAGGCGGCGGCGAGGTTGCGTCGTTCGTAATTTAGGGAGTCATATCGAGCATTGAGGATATCGCTTCCCAGCGCCGGATTTCCTGTACGGACACAGTTATAGAAGATACCGGGATAGACACTGGAGACTTACCTTGCCCAGAAGGTAGCGTAGTGTTACTACTGGCACTTTTCCTCGCCGAATCGGCCCTTCCAATAACAACATCCAACGCTTCCATTTGTTTGAATATTTTCAATGCAAACGCATCTGTAGCTGAGACCCCAAGAAGTTCTACACGTACATAGTTTGCAATTCGTGCATAAGTCGATGGCAAATCGGGAGCCTCAGCTGCTTCTGTCGCTTCCACAAGATAGAGCAAACAATCGACAAGATGACGCCGCCGCTGATGAAATTCCGCAATGGTGGCTTCAAGACATTGCACGAGCGAGATATTAGGATTCTCTGACATGGTATTATGGAGAAGACCTGCGATGTATCGTTCTGAGCAATCAAGTTGTTGTGAGAGGAAGATGACCTGTCGCGTGAAGTCGGGATTTACAGCGACCTGTCTACCGTCAATAACCGTCCGGCCTGAAGTAAAATAGATTCAGTTAAGTTACAAATGTGGAGTAGCTTGGCTCACCAGACTCAATTTCGCGCTGCTCCTGCTGATTTCTACCACCGACATCTAGAAGGTTTAGAAGGCGCGGTTTTTGAACCATCAACTCATCAAAGACATCCTGTTCTGCGTGATAGCTTTCTCGAGTGTTTAGTGCTCTAAATAGGAGTTCCCGGAGTCGAGATATCGATTCCATGCTTGAAATTAAGGAGATTGACCAGGAGGACCAGCAACCCGAAGATTTTGGGAAGGGGAGTCGCGTTAAGAAAGCGCGTAAACATCAGTAAACAAGCAAGACCAAGTTGAAATTATGCCAATGTCGACCATCGATGATTATAATATAAATGCCTAATTACAAGAATGGTGTCAAAATTATATAGGTCAAACTCACTATTGAGCAGGCCCCAGTATACGAATGAGTATTACATTACTACATAAACTTCAGCATACTTGACTTGACAATACGTAGATTAGTATGGAGTAAATTAGTAAGGCTGCTTAGCGTTGTTTTGCAAGGTATTCTTTCACAACCACGGGTGCATCTGCCAACAATAGCACTTCTGGTTCCCAGGTGGCTTCCGCATCGCGATAACCAGTCCAAAAGACCTTGTATTCCACCCCGTTCGGGCCATCTCGGTGAGCACCAATGCGGTTGACAGTATACCGCTTTTCTATGACCGGAGGGCCCCCAGGCCTGATCCGGATAGTTTTCCTCGCAGGGTGCGACCACGCTTTAGGCAATGTGGGATTGAGTGGATGGTTTCCAGATGATGGCTTAAAGAGCGCCCTTAATTCCGTCCTTTTGCTTTTGATATGGGGGTGAGCAAGACGCGAGTATTTGTCCACCTCACAGAGTAAGTGTTCTATGTCTGCTAGGCCCATTGGAAGTCGCTCGGGTCCCAGGCCTTGGAAGTCCAGGCCAAGACGTTGGAAGTGCTCGTCTTGATGCTGAGAGAACCATCGAATTATGTCCGTCTCGATCCCGGGTACCGCATCCCTCGCATGCTTCATGCTGGGTCCGAATATCTTAGTAAGTCCCGAAAGGGCACCTGGTCCGGCAACTACAAAGTCCATCTCAGAAAAATTGAGGACCTTTGAGTACGAAAGATTCAGCATGAGCTGGAAAGTTGAGAACTCGCCCATGCTTGGAAAGGAAACAAGGTACTCGTAGACCTCATCCATGTACTGCGCACCAGCAAGTCGGCCAGGTAGATCTGCCTCCATAAGGACTTCGAGCAGGCAGAGGTGGTTGGAGTGAGCATCTTGGAACTCGAAATGAGGCGCCGGCTTTTGAAAGGCGCCTGTGTACAAAGTCATGCCTTGCCTTTTCGCCCTCGTGAGCACTTTCCGGTATGCGTCGCGGTTATAACGTTTCCACGTTAGGGGGCCCAGTTCACGGACCAAAAGTTGCCACGTATCGATTTTCGTGAACATATTAAAAAGGGCGATGCGAAAAACTACTTCCTGAGGCTCCTGTGAACCTTTCTCAATGACTTCACGAATAATGTACTGAGAAACTTTGTCAAGGACGCGGTACGTGTTGCAAAATGCATACTTGCGCATGATCATATCGTCTGTCCATCTGAGGAACGATAGCATCAGGAAGTGATGTTCATTCACGAGGATTACGCAACTTACGGTGAAGGTAGCCCTAAACGACGCCTATCGTCGATAGCCTTTCTCTCGGCTGCGAAACGCCAAAAAGTGTCAAAGACAACAGTAGGCTTAAGGTGCATTCCCTTCACGGTAATGGTATCCACCGACGTTTGTAACACATGATGAGATGATTTCGGTCCTTGTTCCTTCTTTGTCTTCGATATTGACGCGATATTTTTTGAGGGTGTTCCTTTCAACTGGTAACATGGGCGGGGAGCCGAGGCCGAGACCAACAAAAGCTCGTCGTCGTGATCTTGATCCAATAGGGACAAGTCCGAGGCCCGCCGCGTCCTCAAGGAAAATCTATCGGACGTGCTACGCGTCGTACGAGTTGCAGGCATGGTGGATAACGGGTCGTGAGGATGTGGTGGGGAGAGGCTACCATACGGACGACGCGACGAGACGAAAAAAATTAGCTAGAGGGATAGCCACACTATGAAGATTTTTTCTGACCTAGATGATAACAAACAAGCTTAGAGATACTGAGCCACTGTTTCAAATGCAGGGAGATGTTGGAAGGGGGGCCTGAGGGACGAAAAATAATATTCTCACGAAGTCCAGGCTGTTTGTGTCGATCTCAATCGTATGTTATCTCGTATATATCGGCTAGGTTTGTTCCGTAGACAACACAACGTTCTCTACTGTCTACCAAACCCATACGTCCACAGCTTGGCAAGGCCAAAATAACCTCTGAGTAGACGTAACTACTTTTTTCCGTGATTAAAACAAAAGGGAGATCTGCTACGCCCAAAAAAACAATCAGACTCGATATTTGATATCCAATGAAATCAGAAGTACACCTCAAGCGATGGCAAAGGTCATCGCAGTCCATTCCGGAATGGTCATATGGACTTTTGGATGCAAGTCATTATACAGAGTTACCTGAGTGTCAAATGCTTTGACGACCGATGGTCATGGTCAGTCCGCGCAGCGAATTTGCCAGAGTGACCCAAGGGAGCTGATTCAACGAACCATGAAGTGGGATGCTTGATCGGCAGGAAAAGGAAGCGCCCGTTGCAGGCGGGAAACCAGAATTATGGAACCCTTCCAGAGCCCGAGAAGCGAAAATGAACCTGAGAATCGAGACCTTCATTGGGTTGACCACAACGGCAGGATACGGTTGCACAACAGTACCGAAACTATAAAATATCAGCTCGCTACTTACGCAGTGATCGCCCCCTCCAATGTACCATGCGGTCTGATCATGGGATGGAATCTTGGGAAATCTTCGTACATATCAGTCGAACCGGTCGGCTCTCAGTATTATTGAATTTTGGGATCATCCTGTGGACATCGAAAATTTAAAGCCTGCTTTTGAAGTAGGCCATGCTGGTTTGCCAAGGCATCTTTTGAATTCTTTTGAGTATTTATGGTATAAAATTTATCCTACATGAGCCTACCTTAAATTCCCCAACTCAGGAATGGCGTAGCATGCCTAGATAATAACGACTGAGATTCAGTTGAAGCATACGGGCTTTGAGTTGACATCTTCGTGATCGGCGGTCGATGTTGAACAGGGTTCGCTAAACCCTCAAACCAGGTCAATGGTCTTTTTGACTAGAATAAAAAAATAAGTCAACTCGATAATTTCCTGCCTCTAGCTTTTGAAAGTCGTGTAGGGCTTCAAACTGGTAAGTAAGTTGTGATGTATTGATATTCCGAGTCGAGCAACAAGGGCTAACTTATCCCCATCACTGGAAGTAGCCGACGCCCTCGGACTATAATAGGTGCAAATTAAAAGCACTGTAAGATTGGACTTCGACGGAGCGTGAACGAGATTGATCATTTCTGAGGATCCCGGATCCAACGGACTCAATATTGCAAAGCAAAACGTTTTGAGAGCGCGTCAAACAATGCGATAGACTACTATATATCCCCCTATCTCGACTTCACAAAACAAACGAAATACCAACGGTCCCATTTTCTCCCATCGCCGTCCCCCTCAGAAATGGTGACGATGACCACAACAGAAACCCTTGGCTCTGCTAATGAACTCCTTGCATCCCATGCTGCATTGATCCTGAACGTGCGACTCAGCCAACAGAAAAACCGTAGCCAGTTAAATTCACTCTATTCGCCTCCTCAAGAACTCCTTAGGCTGCCCCTTATCCCTACCCCACCATCTTCGCCACCGCCAGACGATTCCCCACCCTCATCTCCAATACCACAGAATAGCCAGCTCGCTCGCACAGACCTAACTCCTGCGAAACGCGCACGCGTAGCGAGGTACGCGAACTATGTCCCCGAAGAAGAGACGATTCGAAACGACTACTCTCAGCGGTACGTGGATACTGGTGAATGGCCACAGAACTGGGTCTTGGGAGCGGAGCCAGAGCACAGATTTGAAGAGTATGTCATTCCGCTATCCTTTATTATGCAGCGCCGCTCAATCGCTTTCAGGTACCCAAAACAGCAACGTCTACTTAACCTAAAAAAGGTTTCGGTGAATAACCATTGCCTTCCACCATCGTACTTGTCGTTAGCGGATATGCCGATTTTGCAACCCAGTAAATTTGACGTTATTCTTCTCGACCCCCCGTTTTCTTCTTCGTTCACTTGGGATCATCTCCAGGAACTCCCTATCCCCACCCTCGCGGGAGATCCTAGTTTTGTTTTCATGTGGGTGGGAAGTGGGGCTGGGGAAGGCCTGGAGAGGGGTCGAGAGGTTTTAGCAAAGTGGGGATACCGTCGGTGTGAGGATGTGGTTTGGGTGAAAACCAACAAGATTAGTAATAAGGGGCCTGGGGTTCGTGGATAGTTTATTTATTCTGGGACAGATTAACTTCATACTGCGTAGACCGATCCTCCAACGACCTCACTCCTCACGCGAACTAAACAGCATTGTCTCATTGGAATTCGTGGAACAGTTCGCCGCTCAACAGATAGCTGGTTCGTTCATTGCAACGTCGGTACGCTCTTCCCCCAATTTTACCCCAGTGGAATTTTGTTCAATCCCGTCGTAGATACTGACGTCATATTTTGGGAGGGTGATCCTACTGATCCTACGCGCAAACCGCCTGAAATGTACACTCTGATCGAGAATTTCTGCCTTGGATTCCGTCGTCTTGAGATTTTTGGCCGACCATCCTCTCTTCGTCGTGGCTGGGTCACTGTGTTGGGTCAGGGCCAAGAAAATCGCCTACCGTCGGCAGCTGATGTATTGGGGACAATTGGTGTAGAGGGTGAACAAGGCGGTCGGGCGACAAGATGGGAGCGGGAGACTTGGGAGGATGGGATCAAAGAACTTTCTAACGGTGGCAAACCTGTTGTTCCTATGACCCCTGAGATTGACGCCCTCCGACCCAAGTCACCCTTCCGGCCCAATCAGACTAACACTGGTGGAAACATGGCTCCACCTGTTGGAAATAACCGGTTTAGGAATCGACCAGGGTTTGGTGGCGTAGGCCAAGGCGTGCCGATGCTCTCCCAGAACCAGATGATGGTACAACCTATGCTGGGGATGGGAATGAACGCTCTTGGTCTGGGAATGGGGGGTGTGGCGGTTGATGAGATGATGGGACAGTGGAACCCGATGATGGGCATGGGGGCCATGAATGTGGGTGGGATGGGTGGGATGAACGTTGGGGGCATGGGCGCGATGAACGCCACTGGAATGGCTAACGTTGGGAGGATGGGAATGCCAATAATGGGGCCCATGATGGGGAACACGGGATTTGGAGCAGGTGGAGGGGTGTTTAATCCGGCGATGGGCGGTGGGGGAATGGGGTGGACGGACCAGGGACAATTTGGATTAGAAGGTGGGTGGGATGGGGATGGTATGATGGGTTCGGGAGTAAATGGGATGGGTGGCGGGATGAACATGAATATGAATATGGGAGGAATGGGGATGCAGTGGCCTGGTCAAGGGACATATGAAGGCTTTCATTGACAAGTATAGAGATTTTATCAGGGATTGATATTCACTGTATAGAATAATATGTATGTATTATGTATTATCCATTCTCCAGACTTTCAAGACACTTCAACGATTGCAAATTGGCAGGCCCGTTATTATCGACATGCATTTTGCCTGCCGTAAGGGAACCGTTCAGGTCCTTCCCCACGTGGCCATGATCGACATTACGTAAGGTCCAAGGACGTGATATAATTTTTCTGGACCCAAGGCTCAACGTTCAACGTTTGCCGTGAGCGTTAGGCCCCGGTTCCTCATCATTTTACAAAATGGGAAAGGCGTCTAAATCTACGAAGAAATTCGCGTCAAGCGGACAACTCAAGAAAGTGATTCAGGCGCGACACAAGCATCAGCAAATTCGCAAGAGAACTCAAGGAAAACGG